>JAWZYU010000026.1:20629715-21829715 GCA_038380435.1 Ryuthela nishihirai
CATTAATCTACTCTCAATTGATGTAACTCTTCACCTTTAGTTACGATTCGATTAAGTCTTTGTCCAATATTTCTTAATCTACTCTCTTAAATAGCTGAAATCAATGATGTAATAGACTTCTAAACCAAATGGCCTCACAAGATTTATTTCAATCCTTTAACGCTTGTAAAGCTTAAAGAGGTTTCATACTAAACAACCGTAAAAGCTGAAACGTTTGAGGAATAGATAGTGAGATAATGTAGCTAATACCAGTCGTGACGAACACCTCTCGTTCCAGCCGTTCTAATCCGTTCCGAGATTAGTTTGTGTTGAGGATTATGGGAATCGAAAGGGGAGGGGGTGGCTCATGTTGGGAGCGCGAAGGCTCGTAATCTGCAGTTCCCAGGTTCGAGTCCCAGCTGGGTCAGCGTTGAGATTTATCTCCGCAAAATTCCCCGTCCTGCCCTTGGTCAGTAGGGGACACCGATGGGCTTGGAAAGGCCACCGTCCGTCGGATGGGACGTTATGTCATGGCCCCGTGTGTGGGAGAGCCATACCATGTGACGTTAAAGAGTATGCAGGATGGTCTTGACGGGAGACTACCACCTACATCCCAACAGCTGTTCCAGTGGGTCCCCTCCCCCAACTTTCTCTAAGCCTTCGGAGTCCTGGCTTTGGGGAGGGGTAGGGATGGCTCAGTCGGTAGCGCGCCAGGCTCGTAATCTGTAGTTTCCAGGTTCGAGTCCCAGCTGGGTCAGCGTTGAGATTTATCTCCGCAAAATTCCCCGTCCTGCCCACGGTCAGTAGGGGACACCGATGGGCTTGGAAAGGCCGCCGTCCGTCGGATGGGACGTTATGTCATGGCCCCGTGTGTGGGAGAGCCATACCATGTGACGTTAAAGAGTATGCAGGATGGTCTTGACGGGAGACTACCACCTATATCCCAACAGCTGTTCCAGTGGGTCCCCTCCCCCAACTTTCTCTAAGCTTTCGGAGTCTTGGCTTTGGGGAGGGGTGGGGGTGGCTCAGTCGGTAGCGCGCCAGGCTCGTAATCTGTAGTTCCCAGGTTCGAGTCCCAGCTGGGTCAGCGTTGAGATTTATCTCCGCAAAATTCCCCGCCCTGCCCACGGTCAGTAGGGGACACCGATGTGCTTGGAAAGGCCGCCGTCCGTCGGATGGGACGTTAAGCCGTGGCCCCGTGTGCGGGAAAGCCATACCCTGTGCACGTTAAATAACACGCTGGATGGCCTTGACGGGGGCTACCATCTGTCTCCCAACAGCTGTTCCAGTGGGTCCCCTCCCCCACCCTTCTCTGAGCCTTCGGGATCCTTGTGACCTGACCATTTAGCCCATGGTGTGCAAAAAAGTGCCGCTCAGAGGTAAAACAACCCAACCCTTCCCCCAACTTTCTCTGAGCCTTCGGAGTCCTGGCGACCTGGCTTTGGGTTGGGTTTTTTTACCTCTGAGCGGCACTTTTATGCACATCATGATCAAAATGGCCATCTGGATAACTGCTTAAATAAATATAAATTAATAAATACCCCCTCAAGCAGCTGCTTGCCACAGAGGTCTGACAGGAGCCTGTCAGTTTATATGCCACAGTAGAAGATCTGAGAGGATGGCAGGACCTCAGCAGAAAAACGACACACACATCCATGCCTAAATCCGGGGCTCGAACCCAGGTCCCTTAGATCAGTAGCCAAGCGTGCTAACCACTCGGCCACGGGACAGCGGATAACTGCTTAACGCTACTTAAAAGTGAATCTATTCTTAAATTTTTGCTCTGATCCTTTCTGCTCTTTCACACACTTAAAGTTAATGCTGTTCATCAAAGGTCCCCCCAAAAAGATGAATTTTAAAGCAAATTCCTAACTTTTAAATCTCTAAAGTCAATCCTTTCGTTTTCTTCAGCATTTACTCGTCTCGTTCCATTCATCTTGTCTGTTATCCTAATTTGGTGACACGCGATTTCGGCATCAAAATCTTCACCACTTTCTCCAAATAGCATAAAGCTGGTTAGTCAAGAAGCTTCCTGCAAATGGATGGGAAAAGGTTCTATCCCTACCGAACTTGTTAACCATAGTAACAAAAGAGGAATCCTTATTGGGGCTTTTGTCACTTAACAGAGATCACCCTCGGAGATAACCAACACTTCACTGGGCAGGGGACACATTTAAGCCCACACTGCGGTTGCCTCCCCCTGAGGACCCCACACGTACCCACACCAATAATGCGGCCATGATTATCCCGCCGGGGGTTATAGGTCACCCGTAGGTGGCCATACCGCCCCCTGTCGCTGCTGACAGACAAGTAGGCTCTTTTAACACCGAGAAGCAATTGCCGTGCTTTTAGAGGTAGTAGGAAATAGCCTTATATGTCCAAAATAGGGTTCGGAAGGGAGTGGAAGTCTTCATCGACACTGAAGAACGCCGGTGGGATAAGGAGAGAATTTTACGCCTCGATGGATTGTGTTAATAGGGAGATCATTCCGATACAGAAGGACCAGTGGGGGTCCCTTGCAGGACATAGAGGCTTCATGGCTAAATCCATTCCGGTATGGAGTCGCCATCTTCTTGCACCACCTGTGCTTCAACGTAAGGGAAGGGTTCGTCTCTTTCTCTTTGCAGAGGAGTGGTGGATTCGTCAGAAGAGATTCATTCATTCTATCTTCCTTTCGAAGTGGTATTTCTCTACCCTTTCGCACTTGGATGCGCACTTTTAAGTTTGCTATTTATGTGCCAACTAAATTTTGATGTCAGGCATGTCTGTTTCAGTGTTCAGATGACATAGACATTAATCGTGATTTGTACGTTTATATAACTCTTTATAGTTTTTTTTTTCGTGGCCGAGTGGTTAGCGCGCTTGGCTACTGATCTACGGGACCTGGGTTCGAGCCCCGGGTAAGGCATGGCTGTTAGTGTCGTTTTTCTGCTGAGGTCCTGCCATCCTCTCAGATCTTCTACTGTGGCATATAAACTGACAGGCTCCTGTCAGACCTCTGTGGCAAGCAGCTGCTTGAGGGGGGTATTTATTTATTTTATTTAAAAACGAGGTTATGCTCCTACAAACATTTTAAGCTAATCGAAGTTCCCTAACGCTGGATATAAGCTTTTTACGGGGAAACTAACAGATTAAACCCGCTGAAATGGGGGCGGGGGCGGGGGTGGCTCAGTCGGTAGCGCGCCAGACTCGTAATCTGTAGTTCCCAGGTTCGAGTCCCAGCTGGGTCAGCGTTGAGATTTATCTCCGCAAAATTCCCCGCCCTGCCCACGGTCAGTAGGGGACACCGATGGGCTTGGAAAGACCGCCGTCCGTCGGATGGGACGTTAAGCTCGTGGCCCCTTGTGCAGGTAGAGCCATAACATGTGCACGTTAAAGAACACGCTGGATGGCCTTGACGGGAGGCTACCATCTGTCTCCCAACAGCTGTTCCAGTGGGTCCCCTCCCCCAACCTTCTCTGAGCCTTCGGGCTCCATGTGACCTGGCCATTTAGCCCATGGTGTGCAAAAAAGTGCCGCTCAGAGGTAAAACAACCCAACAACCCAACCGCTGAAATGGGTCATGATTTTTTGGTTTGATTGAACTTGATTACAACTGTAAAGTTTGAAATCTAATATCGCATTATTATCACACAAATCACAAATTTCGGTGAAAATACACTTTGGTTGTTCATAAATATCTGTTGATTCTCTTTGTTTTTCAGCATTTTCTGCTGTGTATATAAAAAAAAAGTCCTGGAACAGGACCTTCTGTTGTGGGTGGACCCAAAATATATATATACTTGCATTCTGTAAGGATGATAATGGGTTGGGTTGTTTTACCTCTGAGCGGCACTTTTTTGCACACCATGGGCTAAATGGCGAGGTCGCATGGACCCCGAAAGCTCAGAGAAGGTTGGGGGAGGGGACCCACTGGAACAGCTGTTGGGAGACAGATGGTAGCCCCTCGTCAAGGCCATCCAGCGTGTTCTTTAACGTTGGGTTGTTTTACCTCTGAGCGGCACTTTTTTGCACACCCTGGGCTAAATGGCCAGGTCGCATGGACCCCGAAGGCTCAGAGAAGGTTGGGGGAGGGGACCCACTGGAACAGCTGTTGGGAGATAGATGGTAGCCTCCCGTCAAGGCCATCCAGCGTGTTCTTTAACGTGCACAGGGTATGGCTCTCCCGCACACGGGGCCACGGCTTAACGTCCCATCCGACGGACGGCGGCCTTTCCAAGCCCATCGGTGTCCCCTACTGACCGTGCGCAGGGCGGGGAATTTTGCGGAGATAAATCTCAACGCTGACCTTGCTGAGACTCGAACCTGGGAACTACATATTACGAGCCTGGCGCGCTACCGACTGAGCCACCCCCGCCCCCTTCTGCTGTGGGTGGACCCAAAATATATATACTTGCATTCTGTAAGGATGATAATGAGTCTATGTACAAAATTTGATGTACAAATATAATCAAAAATGGCTAAGATACAGAGTATGACAGAGAGATATAACCAAAAGATAGAATATACATTTTAGTAATTTCATACCAGTTGAGATAAGTTTAAAAATAAATCATTCTGTAAATTGATTTTTCAATATTATTTGTTCACTATTTAGAAAGTTATGGTAGTGGGACAAAAAAAAAACATTTTTGATTGTTCTAAACTTTTGTTTTTCGTAAAAATTAACAAAAAAGAAACGTTACATGAGTTTCTACAAACGTATATTTAACAAAATAATAAAATAAAATAAATAAATACCCCCTCAAGCAGCTGCTTGCCACAGAGGTCTGACAGGAGCCTGTCAGTTTATAATGCATATAATGCCACAGTTAATGAGAGGATGGCAGGCCCTCAGCAGAAAAACGACACAAACAGCCATGCCTTACCCGGGGCTCGAACCCAGGTCCCGTAGATCAGTAGCCAAGCGCGCTAACCACTCGGCCACGGGACGGCTACATGTTTAACAAATCACTGATGTTTAAATTAACCTATGAGTTAATTTCTCAAGAATGGCAACACTGGTGCTAAACTTTGCAACTGCAACAAATCTTTAAATCAGGCGTGTCCAACCAGCGGCCCTGGACAGCTACTAATGCGGCCCACAAAATCGTAAAGTTTACGTGTTACGACATAAGCTTTCAACATGACGTGATTTCAGCGAGTTTTTAATATTCCACTAGTTTTATGTTGCCCTTTTTTAATTTTATAATAAAAAACATAAGAAAATAAATTAAGTTTTATTATTCATATACATTAACTATATCATATATTTTATGTGCGGCCCAAAACAATTCATCTTCACTCAATGTGGCCCAGGGAAGTCAAATCTTCAGTCAATGTGGCCCAGGGAAGTCAAATCTTCAGTCAATGTGGCCCAGGGAAGTCAAATCTTCACTCAATGTGGCCCAGGGAAGTCAAATCTTCACTCAATGTGGCCCAGGGAAGTCAAATCTTCACTCAATGTGGCCCAGGGAAGTCAAATCTTCACTCAAGTGGCAAAGGGAAGTCAAAAGGTTGGACACGCCTACTTTAAATGCTAAAGGAATATTATGGAAAATCAGAATTTAGGTAGCTTATACGGTACCTATCGATTATCTCCGGTCACATTTTCTTGGCGACGAAAAATAAACACCCAAGTAACAGAGAAAACTTACATTTTGCCAGAAAATTTTAAAACGACACTCTCAGTGCCTAGAGGAATCAGAATAAGACACGAATCAGTCATCCGAATTATAAAAAAAAGACCCAAAATTTTTTAAGCCAAGTGAGGATGAATCAATAAAGACTGCCATGTTAAACCTATGAGAAGTCTTCACTGATTCGTTCTCACTTGTCTTAAAACTTTTTGGGGCTTTTTTTACGGCTTAACGTCCCATTCGACGGACGGCGGTCTTTCCAAGAATGGAACCTGAAATAGTTAAATGAAACTTTCACCAGTCGTGGAAATTTGCCTCAAATTTTGAAACAACGGTTTTAACAAATTATTCACTAACGTAAATGTAATATTTGAAGTTTGTGAAATGGTTTTTTAAGTTTTCATCAATTTGAGGAAGGAAAAAAATGTTTAGTAAGAGTGTGATAGTGTCTGCAGTTAAATATTCCAGTCTCAATAACTTCTCAAATATTAAACAAATATTCTTGAAAATTAACATTTGAGATATATTAATCAGATCTTTATTTTATATCTAGAGCCATTTTACCATTCAAAGTTAAACATTTTTCAATCTAGCTTTTCATTCTCATAAATATCTCCGCAAAATTCCCCGCCCTGCCCACGGTCAGTAGGGGACACCGATGAGCTTGGAAAGGCCACCGTCCGTCGGATGGGACGTTAAGCCGTGGCCCCGTGTGCGGGAGAGTCATACCCTGTGCATGTTAAAGAGCACGCCGGATGGCCTTGACGGGAGACTACCATCTGTCTCCCAACAGCTGTTCCAGTGGGTTCCCTCCCCCAACCTTCTGTGAGCCTTCGGGGTCCATGTGACCTGGTCATTTAGCCCATGGTGTGCAAAAAAGTGCCGCTCAGAGGTAAAAGCAACCCAACAACAACACAACATTCTCATAAAATGGAAGTGTCCAGTTACCTTTTGTAACATAGTGTATATTTTCCCGCATTTCCATTTGCGTCTTAGCCCACCTCTCACACCTGGATACACGTATTCCATTTCAGGAACTCTTGTGCCGACAGAAGTCTTTCGGTTGGAATCAATGCAACATTGTTAGTTGGATAATAATAAATCGTCGGCTGCATTATCATTTAATTAGTTATTGTAAGCAGCGTAAAAGAAAAAAATAATATATGGACTGTATAAATAAAGGTCTGTTATTTTTTTTGCATACAATGTGATGCACATTGCTGCCAGGCATCGATAGACTGGCAGCTGTTGTTATATGAGAGAATGCAATTACATTTGCAGGCCTTCCAAAGCATACGAATATATCAAAAGTCTAACCTTCTGCTCGTTTTGTTATTTAATGTTTCGAAAGATCACTCTCATTGGGGAGGAAGAGGGGGGGGGGGGGGCTCAGTCGGTAGCGCGCCAGACTCGTAATCTGTAGTTCCCAGGTTCGAGTCCCAGCTGGGTCAGCGTTGAGATTTATCTCCGCAAAAATTCCCCGCCCTGCCCACGGTCAGTAGGGGACACCGATGGGCTTGGAAAGGCAGCCGTCCGTCATATGGGACGTTAAGCCGTGGCCCCCGTGTGCGGGAGAGCCATACCCTGTGCACGTTATTAAGCCGTGACCCCGTGTGCGGGAGAGCCATACCCTGTGCACGTTAAAGAACACGCTGGATGGCCTTGACGGGAGGCTACCATCTGTCTCCCAACAGCTGTTCCAGTGGGTCCCCTTCCCCAACCTTCTCTGAGCGTTCGGGGTCCATGTGACCTGGCCATTTAGCCCATGTGACCCCCATGTGACCTGGCCATTTAGCCCAAAAAAGTGCCGCTCAGATGTAAAACAACCCAACCCAATCTCATTGAAATGTGTATCGCAACCTTTTTGACATCATTGGCTATTGAGTTCTTTGAGAACTTCAGCTTTTTGAGTTCCTGCGTTCTTTGAGTTCCTACAGCTGAATTCAAATTGTATATTTCTAATAAAAATACCTTCAACTGACTGAGCTATGCATAGCTCTTTGAAAAGCTCTTTTTCAGGTTTTAAAATATATTTTATATTTCTTAAGGGTGGCAACATTGAACAAAAACCGATCTCGAGTTTTAAATTTCGTCCTCGAATGGCGTCGTTAAGTGTCAACTGCGCTCCTAACGCCATCTCTTACCTGAAATAAGAAGCAATCAATTGAGTAAATCTTTAAAATCTTTTGTCTTAAAAATCTTTTA
Source organism: Ryuthela nishihirai (assembly GCA_038380435.1). NCBI lineage: Eukaryota > Metazoa > Arthropoda > Arachnida > Araneae > Heptathelidae > Ryuthela > Ryuthela nishihirai. The sequence goes on from JAWZYU010000026.1 coordinate 20,637,518, forward strand.
TCTTTTGTCAATTAAAATCTCTTTAAAATCTTTTGTCTCGGTATTGGTCGATATAAAACTGGAATTAAAACTCGAAACGAAATGGAATTAGATTGATAATTTTTGGTAAAAAATGGAAAACTGTTTTTTATGCTGGACACTAAGTTAAAGGATAAAAAAAAGGATTCTCTTTTGATCCTTTTAGACTAAAAAATCACGAAAACCACTAACATGCTAAAACTGGTATATGTCATGTAATATGGGACAGTTTCAACGGTAGCAATTGCAAATTTTTTCATGGTCATTTTTTATTATTATACGCAAAAAATAATAATTCCACAGAGTGGTTAGCGCGCTTGGCTACTGATCTACGGGACCTGGGTTCGAGCCCCGGGTAAGGCATGGATGTTCGTGTTTTTTTTCTGCTGAGGTCCTGCCATCCTCTCAGACCTTCTACTCTGGCATATAAACTGACAGGCTCCTGTCAGACCTCTGTGGCAAGCAGCTGCTTGAGGGGGTATTTATTTTTATTATTTTATTTTATAAAATGAATTTTGCACTGGATGCAAAATTGCCTAGACACGGACGATATTTTCAGAATTCACAAATAATGCAATTTTCGGGGGGGAGGGGGACGAAAACTATAATATATCAATACTATAGTTTTATCGATATTAAAGAGCATTAACATATTGACCAAGTTAATTTAAAGAGATAAGTGAATTTAAATTACATCTTTAGTTTTCGGAAATTATATTAATTTAAGTACTAAAATTAAATATGTGATTACTACTGATTTGATCGAATTCGCACATTTTTCGTCATATTATTTATCTTCATACAGTTGTACCTATTAACTTTAACATGCTTTCACTTGGAAAAATTTTGCTTTGCATAATTCCATGAAAGATCTAAATAATATCAGCTTGAAATTTACTTATTGAACAGTGATCAAAAAATTACGTCCATTAACCTATTAGCAGATTTATTCGGCGTTACTCGGGTCTGAAATCCTCTACAACAGTGGTTCTCAACCTTTTATACTTCAAGTACCCCCTGGAAATCTGTATGTAACTGGCGTACCCCTTGTATAGATAGATAAAACTATAGTTATAGTATAACAATTGGAATAAAATAAAACATATATATCAGTGGTTCTCAACCTTTTATGCTTCACGTACCCCCTGGAAATGTGTATGTAACTGGCGTACCCCTTGTATAGAAAGATAAAACTATAGTTATAGTATATCAATGGGAATAAAATAAAACATATATATCAGTGGATCTCAACCTTTTATGCTTCACTTACCCCCTGGATATGTGTATGTAACTGGCGTACCCCTTGTATAGATAGATAAAACTATAGTTATAGTATATCAATGGGAATAAAATAAAACATATATATCAGTGGTTCTCAATCTTTTATGCTTCACGTACCCCCTGGAAATGTGTATGTAACTGGCGTACCCCTTGTATAGATAGATAAAACTATAGTTATAGTATAACAATGGGAATAAAATAAAACATATATATCAGTGGTTCTCAACCTTTTATGCTTCACGTACCCCCTGGAAATGTGTATGTAACTGGCGTACCCCTTGTATAGATAGATAAAACTATAGTTATAGTATAACAATGGGAATAAAATAAAACATATATATCAGTGGTTCTCAACCTTTTATGCTTCACGTACCCCCTGGAAATGTGTATGTAACTGGCGTACCCCTTGTATAGAAAGATAAAACTATAGTTATAGTATATCAATGGGAATAAAATAAAACATATATATCAGTGGATCTCAACCTTTTATGCTTCACTTACCCCCTGGATATGTGTATGTAACTGGCGTACCCCTTGTATAGATAGATAAAACTATAGTTATAGTATATCAATGGGAATAAAATAAAACATATATATCAGTGGTTCTCAATCTTTTATGCTTCACGTACCCCCTGGAAATGTGTATGTAACTGGCGTACCCCTTGTATAGATAGATAAAACTATAGTTATAGTATAACAATGGGAATAAAATAAAACATATATATCAGTGGTTCTCAACCTTTTATGCTTCACGTACCCCCTGGAAATGTGTATGTAACTGGCGTACCCCTTGTATAGATAGATAAAACTATAGTTATAGTATATCAATGGGAATAAAATAAAACATATATATCAGTGGTTCTCAACCTTTTATGCTTCACGTACCCCCTGGAAATGTGTATGTAACTGGCGTACCCCTTCTATAGATAGATAAAACTATAGTTATAGTATAACAATGGGAATAAAATATAACATATATATCAGTGGTTCTCAACCTTTTATGCTTCACGTACCCCCTGGAAATGTGTATGTAACTGGCTTACCCCTTCTATAGATAGATAAAACTATAGTTATAGTATAACAATGGGAATAAAATAAAACATATATATCAGTGGTTCTCAACCTTTTATGCTTCACGTACCCCCTGGAAATGTGTATGTAACGGCGTACCACTTGTATAGATAGATAAAACTATAGTTATAGTATATCAATGGGAATAAAATAAAACATATATGTCAGTGGTTCTCAACCTTTTATGCTTCACGTACCCCCTGGAAATGTGTATGTAACTGGCGTACCCCTTGTATAGATAGATAAAACTATAGTTATAGTATATCAATGGGAATAAAATAAAACATATATATCAGTGGTTCTCAACCTTTTATGCTTCACGTACCCCCTGGAAATGTGTATGTAACTGGCGTACCCCTTCTATAGATAGATAAAACTATAGTTATAGTATAACAATGGGAATAAAATATAACATATATATCAGTGGTTCTCAACCTTTTATGCTTCACGTACCCCCTGGAAATGTGTATGTAACTGGCTTACCCCTTCTATAGATAGATAAAACTATAGTTATAGTATAACAATGGGAATAAAATAAAACATATATATCAGTGGTTCTCAACCTTTTATGCTTCACGTACCCCCTGGAAATGTGTATGTAACGGCGTACCACTTGTATAGATAGATAAAACTATAGTTATAGTATATCAATGGGAATAAAATAAAACATATATGTCAGTGGTTCTCAACCTTTTATGCTTCACGTACCCCCTGGAAATGTGTATGTAACTGGCGTACCCCTTGTATAGATAGATAAAACTATAGTTATAGTATAACAATGGGAATAAAATAAAACATATATATCAGTGGTTCTCAACCTTTTATGCTTCACGTACCCCCTGGAAATGTGTATGTAACTGGCGTACCCCTTCTATAGATAGATAAAACTATAGTTATAGTATAACAATGGGAATAAAATATAACATATATATCAGTGGTTCTCAACCTTTTATGCTTCACGTACCCCCTGGAAATGTGTATGTAACTGGCGTACCACTTGTATAGATAGATAAAACTGTAGTTATAGTATATCAATGGGAATAAAATAAAACATATATATCAGTGGTTCTCAACCTTTTATGCTTCACGTACCCCCTGGAAATGTGTATGTAACTGGCGTACCCCTTGTATAGATAGATAAAACTATAGTTATAGTATATCAATGGGAATAAAATAAAACATATATATGTGGTTCTCAACCTTTTATGCTTCACGTACCCCCTGGAAATGTGTATGTAACTGGCGTAATCCTTGTATAGATAGATAAAACTATAGTTATAGTATAACAATGGGAATAAAATAAAACATATATATCAGTGGTTCTCAACCTTTTATTGTTCATGTACCCCGTGGAAATGTGTATGTAACTGGCGTACCACTTGTATAGATAGATAAAACTATAGTTAGAGTATAACAATGGGAACAAAATAAAACATATATATCAGTGGTTCTCAACCTTTTATTGTTCATGTACCCCGTGGAAATGTGTATGTAACTGGCGTACCCCTTGTATAGATAGATAAAACTGTAGTTATAGTATAACAATGGGAATAAAATAAAACATATGTATCCGTGGTTCTCAACCTTTTATGCTTCACGTACCCCCTGGAAATGTGTATGTAACTGGCGTACCCCTTGTATAGATAGATAAAACTATAGTTATAGTATAACAATGGGAATAAAATAAAATATATATCAGTGGTTCTCAACCTTTTATGCTTCACGTACCCCATGGAAATGTGTATGTAACTGGCGTACCACTTGTATAGATAGATAAAACTATAGTTATAGTATATCAATGGGGATAAAATAAAACATATATATCAGTGGTTCTCAACCTTTTATGCTTCACGTACCCCCTGGAAATGTGTATGTAACTGGCGTACCACTTGTATAGATAGATAAAACTATAGTTATAGTATATCAATGGGAATAAAATAAAACATATATATCAGTGGTTCTCAACCTTTTATGCTTCACGTACCCCCTGGAAATGTGTATGTAACTGGCGTACCCCTTGTATAGATAGATAAAACTATAGTTATAGTATATCAATGGGAATAAAATAAAACATATATATCAGTGGTTCTCAACCTTTTATGCTTCACGTACCCCATGGAAATGTGTATGTAACTGGCGTACCCCTTGCATAGATAGATAAAACTATAGTTAGAGTATAACAATGGGAACAAAATAAAACATATATATCAGTGGTTCTCAACCTTTTATGCTTCACGTACCCCCTGGAAATGTGTATGTAACTGGCGTACCACTTGTATAGATAGATAAAACTATAGTTATAGTATATCAATGGGAATAAAATAAAACATATATATCAGTGGTTCTCAACCTTTTATGCTTCACGTACCCCCTGGAAATGTGTATGTAACTGGCGTACCCCTTGTATAGATAGATAAAACTATAGTTATAGTATATCAATGGGAATAAAATAAAACATATATATCTGTGGATCTCAACCTTTTATGCTTCACTTACCCCCTGGATATGTGTATGTAACTGGCGTACCCCTTGTATAGATAGATAAAACTATAGTTATAGTATATCAATGGGAATAAAATAAAACATATATATCTGTGGTTCTCAATCTTTTATGCTTCACGTACCCCCTGGAAATGTGTATGTAACTGGCGTACCCCTTGTATAGATAGATAAAACTATAGTTATAGTATAACAATGGGAATAAAATAAAACATATATATCAGTGGTTCTCAACCTTTTATGCTTCACGTACCCCCTGGAAATGTGTATGTAACTGGCGTACCCCTTGTATAGATAGATAAAACTATAGTTATAGTATATCAATGGGAATAAAATAAAACATATATATCAGTGGTTCTCAACCTTTTATGCTTCACGTACCCCCTGGAAATGTGTATGTAACTGGCGTACCCCTTCTATAGATAGATAAAACTATAGTTATAGTATAACAATGGGAATAAAATATAACATATATATCAGTGGTTCTCAACCTTTTATGCTTCACGTACCCCCTGGAAATGTGTATGTAACTGGCGTACCACTTGTATAGATAGATAAAACTATAGTTATAGTATATCAATGGGAATAAAATAAAACATATATGTCAGTGGTTCTCAACCTTTTATGCTTCACGTACCCCCTGGAAATGTGTATGTAACTGGCGTACCCCTTGTATAGATAGATAAACTATAGTTATAGTATAACAATGGGAATAAAATAAAACATATATATCAGTGGTTCTCAACCTTTTATGCTTCACGTACCCCCTGGAAATGTGTATGTAACTGGCGTACCCCTTCTATAGATAGATAAAACTATAGTTATAGTATAACAATGGGAATAAAATATAACATATATATCAGTGGTTCTCAACCTTTTATGCTTCACGTACCCCCTGGAAATGTGTATGTAACTGGCGTACCACTTGTATAGATAGATAAAACTATAGTTATAGTATATCAATGGGAATAAAATAAAACATATATATCAGTGGTTCTCAACCTTTTATGCTTCACGTACCCCCTGGAAATGTGTATGTAACTGGCGTACCCCTTGTATAGATAGATAAAACTATAGTTATAGTATATCAATGGGAATAAAATAAAACATATATATCAGTGGTTCTCAACCTTTTATGCTTCACGTACCCCCTGGAAATGTGTATGTAACTGGCGTACCCCTTGTATAGATAGATAAAACTATAGTTATAGTATAAGAATGGGAATAAAATAAAACATATATATCAGTGGTTCTCAAACTTTTATGCTTCACGTACCCCCTGGAAATGTGTATGTAACTGGCTCACCCCTTCTATAGATAGATAAAACTATAGTTATAGTATAACAATGGGAATAAAATAAAACATATATATCAGTGGTTCTCAAACTTTTATGCTTCACGTACCCCCTGGAAATGTGTATGTAACTGGCGTACCACTTGTATAGATAGATAAAACTATAGTTATAGTATAACAATGGGAATAAAATAAAACATATATATCAGTGGTTCTCAACCTTTTATGCTTCACGTACCCCCTGGAAATGTGTATGTAACTGGCGTACCACTTGTGTAGATAGATAAAACTATAGTTATAGTATATCAATGGGAATAAAATAAAACATATATATCAGTGGTTCTCAACCTTTTATGCTTCACGTACCCCCTGGAAATGTGTATGTAACTGGCGTACCCCTTGTATAGATAGATAAAACTATAGTTATAGTATATCAATGGGAATAAAATAAAACATATATATCAGTGGTTCTCAACCTTTTATGCTTCACGTACCCCCTGGAAATGTGTATGTAACTGGCGTAATCCTTGTATAGATAGATAAAACTATAGTTATAGTATAACAATGGGAATAAAATAAAACATATATATCAGTGGTTCTCAACCTTTTATTGTTCATGTACCCCGTGGAAATGTGTATGTAACTGGCGTACCACTTGTATAGATAGATAAAACTATAGTTAGAGTATAACAATGGGAACAAAATAAAACATATATATCAGTGGTTCTCAACCTTTTATTGTTCATGTACCCCGTGGAAATGTGTATGTAACTGGCGTACCCCTTGTATAGATAGATAAAACTATAGTTATAGTATAACAATGGGAATAAAATAAAACATATGTATCCGTGGTTCTCAACCTTTTATGCTTCACGTACCCCCTGGAAATGTGTATGTAACTGGCGTACCCCTTGTATAGATAGATAAAACTATAGTTATAGTATAACAATGGGAATAAAATAAAACATATATATCAGTGGTTCTCAACCTTTTATGCTTCACGTACCCCCTGGAAATGTGTATGTAACTGGCGTACCACTTGTATAGATAGATAAAACTATAGTTATAGTATATCAATGGGAATAAAATAAAACATATATATCAGTGGTTCTCAACCTTTTATGCTTCACGTACCCCCTGGAAATGTGTATGTAACTGGCGTACCACTTGTATAGATAGATAAAACTATAGTTATAGTATATCAATGGGAATAAAATAAAACATATATATCAGTGGTTCTCAACCTTTTATGCTTCACGTACCCCCTGGAAATGTGTATGTAACTGGCGTACCCCTTCTATAGATAGATAAAACTATAGTTAGAGTATATCAATGGGAATAAAATAAAACATATATATCAGTGGTTCTCAACCTTTTATGCTTCACGTACCCAATGGAAATGTGTATGTAACTGGCGTACCCCTTGCATAGATAGATAAAACTATAGTTAGAGTATAACAATGGGAACAAAATAAAACATATATATCAGTGGTTCTCAACCTTTTATGCTTCACGTACCCCCTGGAAATGTGTATGTAACTGGCGTACCACTTGTATAGATAGATAAAACTATAGTTATAGTATATCAATGGGAATAAAATAAAACATATATATCAGTGGTTCTCAACCTTTTATGCTTCACGTACCCCCTGGAAATGTGTATGTAACTGGCGTACCCCTTGTATAGATAGATAAAACTATAGTTATAGTATAACAATGGGAATAAAATAAAACATATATATCAGTGGTTCTCAACCTTTTATGCTTCACGTACCCCCTGGAAATATGTATGTAACTGGCGTACCCCTTGTATAGATAGATAAAACTATAGTTATAGTATATCAATGGGAATAAAATAAAACATATATATCAGTGGTTCTCAACCTTTTATGCTTCACGTACCCCCTGGAAATGTGTATGTAACTGGCGTACCCCTTGCATAGATAGATAAAACTATAGTTAGAGTATAACAATGGGAACAAAATAAAACATATATATCAGTGGTTCTCAACCTTTTATGCTTCACGTACCCCCTGGAAATGTGTATGTAACTGGCGTACCACTTGTATAGATAGATAAAACTATAGTTATAGTATATCAATGGGAATAAAATAAAACATATATATCAGTGGTTCTCAACCTTTTATGCTTCACGTACCCCCTGGAAATGTGTATGTAACTGGCGTACCCCTTGTATAGATAGATAAAACTATAGTTATAGTATAACAATGGGAATAAAATAAAACATATATATCAGTGGTTCTCAACCTTTTATGCTTCACGTACCCCCTGGAAATGTGTATGTAACTGGCGTACCCCTTCTATAGATAGATAAAACTATAGTTATAGTATAACAATGGGAATAAAATAAAACATATATATCAGTGGTTCTCAACCTTTTATGCTTCACGTACCCCCTGGAAATATGTATGTAACTGGCGTACCCCTTGTATAGATAGATAAAACTATAGTTATAGTATAACAATGGGAATAAAATAAAACATATATATCAGTGGTTCTCAACCTTTTATGTTTCACGTACTTCCTGGAAATGTGTATGTAACTGGCGTACCCCTTGTATAGATAGATAAAACTATAGTTATAGTATAACAATGGGAATAAAATAAAATATATATCAGTGGTTCTCAACCTTTTATGCTTCACGTACCCCCTGGAAATGTCTATGTAACTGGCGTACCCCTTGTATAGATAGATAAAACTATAGGCTAAATAATCAACGTGGTATGTAACTGTAGTACGCGTAGGATAACGTACAACGCGTAGGATAACGTAGTACGTAGTACGTAGTAGGATAGCGTAGGTATCCTACTACGTATATCTACTATCCGCCTACTAGCGTAGTAGGATAGCGTAGGATAACGTAGTACGCGTAGGATAACATACAACGTAGGATAACGCGTACCCCCAAGGGGTACGCATATCCTACGTTGAGAACCTCTACTCTAAAGGATATAGTAGAATAGCGGCGATGACCTTCGTTGATCATTGGCTGATTGGTTGAAATTAAAGTGACTGGCACCTCAATGATCTACGAGCAGCTGCCTGATCCACGACACTATTGGCTGATTGGCGAGTAATCGATATTTTGGTAAATCAACGACCTGTAAGAATCATTGATGTCTCAACTGTCCAAATCGCAATGTTTCAATTGGATCCACTTCTCTGCTACAGCTGCGAAGCTCCCCACGAAGGCAAACTTTCATTTTGCACAAAACTCGCCCCAGTATAAATTTCCTCCTCCTCCTCCTCCTACTTAAGGGAAGTTTGAAACTCTAAATTTGCAGCATGCAGAAGATTTCACTCCTCATATGACTTTTGAATGACTGTTAATGCCAAGTCTGGGAGACGGCGGTTTTTAACTGCTCGAGAAATTCAAACCCGCCCACCCCAGTTTTAGTTGACACCCTTCTGGGGTTAACCAAAAAAAAAAAGACAAGTCTTCCCTGTGCACGTTAAAGAACACACTGGATTGCCTTGATGGGAGTCTACCATCTGGTTCCTAACAGCTGTCCAATGGGTGATCTTATCGCAACCTTCTCTGAGCTCTCGGGGTTCTTGCAATCTGGTCATTTAGCCCATGGTGTGCGAAAAAAAGTTCCGCTTAGAGATAAAACAATCCAAGAAATCCACGAGAAACAAATTAAATCTCCCCTCGCTTCATCTAAGCTCGACACAGGAGTTTGATGATTCAATTTGACGGTGCTGACAATATGAAGACCTTCCTCATCATCCGTGGCCAAGATGATACCGTCAAGATTACATCTCTAATCACCAGCCTGTTCGCCTCTCACTCTTCCCCCCCAGATTCTCCCCCCCCCCTCTCCTTGTAACTCTTGCCACTGCTTGTTAAGCGAGGTTCAACCCCTATCGTGATCACCCACATTAATGGCCTGCTCCATAGATTATTTACGAATTCGGCCCAGCCCCCTTTATTGGCTTGCTTCCCTCTAGAGGGCGCAGCGAGCTCCTGTTCCGACCTGAAGATCAACCGATAAGTTTTCTGATGCTTGATGCCCAACCGGCTGTGGGGTGGTGTGTTTTTTTTATGGTTTCTCATCCTTCTATCATCCTCTTGTTCATTCTATCCTGATCTCAGTGGTTCGACCTCGTAAAGGATGCGAATATGCAGAAAATACGACCGAGACTTGCCAAAGTTGGAAAGGTGGCCATGACTGATGCTCAGAGACAACAGATGAAACTTTCATGGGGGTTCGTTAGTAGCTGAGGGATGGATGGCAGGCAGTCGAGCTGGTTCTACCTGATGTGGTTCAAGAATTTTTGATCGTAGGTCTTGGCGGATTTAATTTAGAAGTCGGCAGCCAATACGCCCAAAGAAAGTTGAGAGATATTTGATGATCTCTTCACATAAGAAATGAAAAAAAAATTTAATTTAAAGAGAAATTGAATAGCCTTTTCTCTTTGCTTCGAATGGAAGATTGCATGTTGAATAATCTAGTATAGAATAGGTTGTTGTTGGGTTGTTTTACCTCTGAGCGGCACTTTTTTGCACACCATGGGCTAAATGGCCAGGTCACATGGACCCCGAAGACTCAGAGAAGGTTGGGGGAGGGGACCCACTGGAACAGCTGTTGGGAGACAGATGGTAGCCTCCCGTCAAAGCCATCCAGCGTGTTCTTTAACGTGCACAGGGTATGGCTCTCCCGCACACGGGGCCACGGCTTAACGTCCCATCCGACGGACGGCGGCTTTTCAAAGCCCATCGGTGTCCCCTACTGACCGTGGACAGGGCGGGGAATTTTGCGGAGATAAATCTCAACGCTGACCCAGCTGGGACTCGAACCTGGGAACTACAGATTACGAGCCTGGCGCGCTACCGACTGAGCCACCCCCGCCCTCTAGTATAGAATAGAAATTATTTGTACACATTTCTTCGCAAAATCTGCACCGTGCCCTCGGTGAGTAGGGGACACCATTTCTGCACCCCCCCCCCCTCCATCTAGAATGCTAGTAAAGTAATAGAGGCCGAAAATTATTAAATTTTTGCATGATTTACGCATTTTTTTCAAGGATTCTTTTTTTAAACCTCTAAAGGAAAGGGAGAAATGTTACATTTAAATGTAAATTCAGTTTCTTAAGCCTCCCCCCCCCCCTCTTTTTCTTAGATCCGGGCTTGAGATCAGCCATATACCCTATGCAAGTTAAAGAACACGCTGGATGGCCTTGACTAAAGGCTACCACCTATCTCCTAACATCTGTCCAGTGGGTTACCTTCCTCAAATCTTCTCTGTGTCCTTTTGACCTGGTCATTTAACCCATTGTGTGCAGAAAAAGTGCAGCTCATGGTAAAACTGCTCGCAATCATTTAGATTTACATCACCGCTATTTCTACCAATGAAATCTCAGTTTGTCAAATAAATAAAACCACTAAGAATTTAATAAATTATGCGTTGTTTTGAATTAAGAAGAAATGGTGTTCTTTCTGGAAGTTCAAAGATTTGTTCTCAAATTTAACCCTTCACTCAATAAATCCAACTGCAACTTAAAATTGCTGTTTTGACCTAACTTTTTAGCTAATGTGAAAGACCATTGTTACAATCTTTTTCTAGTATTATTAAAATATGTGCTGGTTTTAGTTACGGTCTTTCTACAGTCTGATTCAGAATGTATGCTACTTTCAAATCTTTCTGGTATATGAAGTGTGCTGCTTTAGCTGGTATCTTTCTGTGGTCTGATTCAGAATGTGTGCTGTTTTGAGCTATATCTTTCTGTGGTCTGATTCAGAATGTGTGCTGTTGTGAGCTACATCTTTCTACGATCTGATTAAGAATGTGCGCTTATATGAGCTACATCTTTCTGTGATCTGATTCAGAATGTGTGCTGTTTTGAGCTACATCTTTTTGTGGTCTGATTCAAATGTGTGCTGCTGTGAGCTACATCTTTCTACGATCTGATTAAGAATGTGTGCTAATGTGAGCTACATATTTCTGTTGTCTGATTCAGAATGTGTGCTGATGTGAGCTACATCTTTCTGTTATCTGATTCAGAATGTCTGATGTTTTGAGCTACATCTTTCTGTGCTCTGATTCAAATGTGTGCTGTTGTGAACGACATCTTCCTACAATCCGATTAAGAATGTGTGCTGATGTGGGCTACATCTTTCTGTGATCTGATTCAGAATGTCTGATGTTTTGAGCTACATCTTTCTGTGCTCTGATTCAAATGTGTGCTGTTGTGAACGACATCTTTCTACAATCCGATTAAGAATGTGTGCTGATGTGAGCTACATCTTTCTGTGGTCTGATTCAAATGTGTGCTGTTGTGAGCTACATCTTTCTACGATCTGATTAAGAATGTGTGCTGATATCAGCTACATCTTTCTGTGATCTGATTAAGAATGTGTGCTGATATCAGCTACATCTTTCTGTGATCTGATTCAGAATGTGTGCTGTTTTGAGCTACATCTTTCTGTGCTCTGATTCAAATGTGTGCTGTTGTGAACGACATCTTTCTACAATCCGATTAAGAATGTGTGCTGATGTGAGCTACATCTTTCTGTGATCTGATTCAGAATGTGTGCTGTTTTGAGCTATATCTTTCTGTGGTCTGATTCAAATGTGTGCTGTTGTGAGCTACATCTTTCTACGATCTGATTAAGAATGTGTGCTGATATCAGCTACATCTTTCTGTGATCTGATTCAGAATGTGTGCTGTTTTGAGCTACATCTTTCTACGATCTGATTAAGAATGTGTGCTGATATCAGCTACATCTTTCTGTGATCTGATTCAAATGTGTGCTGTTGTGAGCTACATCTTTCTACGATCTGATTAAGAATGTGTGCTGATATCAGCTACATCTTTCTGTGATCTGATTCAGAATGTGTGCTGTTTTGAGCTACATCTTTCTGTGCTCTGATTCAAATGTGTGCTGTTGTGAACGACATCTTTCTACAATCCGATTAAGAATGTGTGCTGATGTGGGCTACATCTTTCTGTGATCTGATTCAGAATGTCTGATGTTTTGAGCTACATCTTTCTGTGCTCTGATTCAAATGTGTGCTGTTGTGAACGACATCTTTCTACGATCTGATTAAGAATGTGTGCTGATATCAGCTACATCTTTCTGTGATCTGATTCAGAATGTGTGCTGTTTTGAGCTACATCTTTCTGTGCTCTGATTCAAATGTGTGCTGTTGTGAACGACATCTTTCTACAATCCGATTAAGAATGTGTGCTGATGTGAGCTACATCTTTCTGTGATCTGATTCAGAATGTGTGCTGTTTTGAGCTACATCTTTCTGTGGTCTGATTCAAATGTGTGCTGTTGTGAGCTACATCTTTCTACGATCTGATTAAGAATGTGTGCTGATATCAGCTACATCTTTCTGTGCTCTGATTCAAATGTGTGCTGTTGTGAGCTACATCTTTCTGCAATCTGATTAAGAATGTGTGCTGATGTGAGCTACATCTTTCTGTGATCTGATTCAGAATGTGTGCTGTTTTAGCTACATCTTTCTGTGGTCTGATTCAAATGTTTGCTGCTGTGAGCTACATCTTTCTACGATTTGACTAAGACTGTGTGCTGATGTGAGCTACATCTTTCTGTGATCTGATTCAGAATGTGTGCTGTTTTGAGCTACATGTTTCTGTGGTCTGATTCAGAATATGTTCTGATGTGAGCTACATATTTCTGCGGTGTGATCAGAATGTGTGCTGCTCTGAGATACATCTCTATGATATCTGATTCAAGATGTGTGGTATTGTGAGCTACATCTTTCTGATTCAGAATGTGTGCTGATGTGAGCTACATCTTTCTGGTATCTGATTCAGAATGAGTTATATCTTTATGTTGTCAGATTCAGAATGTGTGCTGTTTTTACCTTCTTCTTCACAATGTCTGACTACAATAACTTGTGCTTGTTTGTACAACCTCGAAACAACAATCCTTACATCCCACATCACAAAGCAATCAAGTTCGGAGCTTCCGATCAGCACTGTCATAACGATTGCTTTAACCTTTTCAGACACCTGGCACCCAACATATGCTCCCCGAGTCCTCTTAATTTAACACCTATCCCTTAAAGCAGAGCTAACTGCTAAAAGCCACACCTGCACCAAATATCAAACAAACTTCAATCCTCTTCTCGGAATAAAGCCCTTCACTTTATCCCAGACCTGTGTGATATTTTACTTCCAAGCAACAACCAGCTCTTCACCTGCCTGATGCTGGCAACATCTTTCCAATCCACACGGCGAATAACTAATTTCCGTTCCACAACCACGAAACATTCCCCAAAAGCAACTGCGAACAGTTAGAGAAGCAAGAAATAGCCAAGCAAACAAGTGAAAAAAAAAAACCCCAACGAAACCCAACATAATTAACAGCACTTGTAAAACCCACGGCGGTTTCATAGACGCATATGATTATCTCGGTGACGTCATAATTCACGTAGCCTCGCACGCAGATGCCATAACTCCTGTGCTAATGAAGGGCAGGAGGTGGTGCCTCAGGCGACGAAACACTTAATCTCGTGGTCCTTCGAGTTTTGTTATGCAGCAAGGTGGCGCTAATGTTGGTCGATGCTCATCAACACCTGACGTCTATATCGGAAGACAGCTACCCCACCTCCTTGCTAGGTACTCTCTGACGCCACTTCTCAAGAATTCCACCCCACATTTGATATAACTCTCTGTGTAGGTATTCTCATAGTATACGGCCACATCTAAAGAGATCTGGGAGGTTTCAAAAACATTTGTGGCGTCTTTAAACCATTGTCAAAAACGGATCCACACCTAACCGGAGCGTGTGCAGTTGCTACACGTTCTAATTTGCTGTGGAGCCACCTCTGTTGTTGGTAATGGTTAAGTTTGAAGACGCCGCGAAGCTTAGAAACGCTGAAAACGTTTAAATGCTCAAACTGTTTTCTGTGTGGCTGCGTGCGTCTACTTCTTCAGAAGTGGCATTAGAGGTTGAAGCCGAGGTCATTCTCTAACACGAGTTTGCCAGTCATAAATATCTTTATGGATAACGATCGTGTCTAGAAATTGTTCTGGAAACAGACTTCGCTAAAAAAAATTATGTAGCTATAAAAATTGCAACAGCATTAGTTGAGAGATAGGTGAATTTTCGTCTTTTGTCATATATTCATTTTTATTTCTAACTGAAGAGACTTTTATGGTTCTTCGGCATTTCAATTTGTTTCTGTGTTTGTTATGTGTCGATTCTCGTACGATTCCTTTCACAATTCTGATTTTTAGTATTTAGATTATTCACATGAAATGGTTTCTGAAGTAAAAATTGAACTACATACTCATACACAGCCCAAGTTCATTACGGTAGGATTGTTTTACCTCTGAGCGGCACTTTTCCCCCACAATGGGCTAAACGGTCCCGTCACGAGGACCTCGAGGACTCAAAGAAGGGGAGGGGAAGGGAATCATTGGACAACTGTTGACAGACAGATGGTGGCATCCCGTCAAGGCCATCTAACTTGTTCTTTTACCCGTACATGAGGGGGGGGCTCAGTCGGTAGCGCGCCAGGCTCGTATTCTGTAGTTGCCTGGTTCGATTCCCAGCCGTGTCAGCGTTGAGATTTATCTCAGAAAAATTCCCCGCCCTGCCCACGGTCAGTAGGGGACACCGATGGGCTTGGAAAGGCCGCCGTCCGTCGGATGGGACGTTAAGCCATGGCTACGTGTGCGGAAGAGCCATACCCTGTGCACGTTAAAGGACACACTGGATGGCCTTGACGAGAGGCTACCATCTGTCTCCCAACAGCTGTTCCAGTGGGTCCCCTCCCCACGACCTTCTCTGAGCCCTCGGGGTCTTTGTGACCTGGCCATTTAGCCCATTGTGTGCAAAAAAGGGCCGCTCAGAGGTAAAACAACACAACCCAACCCTCACTACAAACATCAAGAGAGAGATCATTTTTTGTTTACCTATCTCCCTGTTGCTTTTTCCTCTGTCTGTTGGGGCGGGGGTAGCTCAGTCGGTAGCGCGCCAGGCTCGTAATCTGTAGTTCCCAGGTTCGAGTCCCAGCTGGGTCAGCGTTGAGATTTATCTCCGCAAAACTCCCCGCCCTGCCCACGGTCAGTAGGGGATACCGATGAGCTTAGAGTGGCCGCCGTCCGTCGGATGGGACGTTAAGCCGTGGCCTCCTGTGCGGAAGAGCCATACCCTGTGCACGTTAAAGAACACACTGAATGGCCTTGACGGAAGGTTACCATCTGTCTCCCAACAGCTGTTCCAGTGGGTCCCCTCCCCCAACCTTCTCTGAGCCTTCGGGATCCATGTGACCTGGCCATTTAGCCCATGGTGGGCAAAAAAGGGCCGCTCAGAGGTTGGGTTGTTTTACCTATGAGCGGCACGTTTTTGCACACCATGGGCTAAATGGCCAGGTCACATGGACCCCGAAGGCTCAGAGAAGGTTGGGGGAGGGGACCCACTGGAACAGCTGTTGGGAGACAGATGGTAGCCTCCCGTCAAGGCCATCCAGCCTGTTCTTTAACGTGCACAGGGTATGGCTCTCCCACACACGGGGCCACGGCTTAACGTCCCATCCGACGGACGGCGGCCTTTCCAAGCCCATCGGTGTCCCCTACTGACCGTGGACAGGGCGCGGAATTTTGCGGAGATAAATCTCAACGCTGACCCAGCTGGGACTCGAACCTGGGAACTACAGATTACGAACCTGGCGCTCTACCGACTGAGCCACCCCCGCTCCTTATCACTTTGTAAACAGCAGCACACTCCTACTGAGAATGTACAATATCACCTCAGTTTTGAGATGGTTTACGGATAAGAAAGGTCATCGGATTACCGAAATGTCAGTTTGGGCGGAGAGCAAATAATTATGTACCATTGTTAACAGTTTTACGGCGCTAATATATTTTGTGCAACAGACTGTGACTGCATAGTAATGTGCTGCTGCAAATCAAGGTTGTCAACCCTTTAACCTTAATTTGTAATAATGATTCGAAAAAGGTTTCTTCTGGTTTAGAGCCTCTATTAAGTCGCTGCATTAATTTAGGAACCAAGATTACTGTCTGCTGAAGTGGAGTTGAACTTAAACAGAATGACATCAACTTCGATGTTGTTGTTTTACCTCTGAAAGAGCTCTTTTGTGTAACACGGGATAAATGGAAAGGTCACAAGGAACCCAAGGGATCAGAAAAGGAGTTGGGTTGTGTTGTTTTACCTCTGAGCGACACTTTTTTGCACACCATGGGCTAAATGGCCAGGTCACATGGACCCCGAAGGCTCAGAGAAGGTTGGAGGAGGGGACCGACTGGAACAGCTGTTGGGAGACAGATGGTAGTCCCCCGTCAAACCATCCAGCGTGTTATTTAACGTTGTGTTGTTTTACCTCTGAGCGACACTTTTTTGCACACCATGGGCTAAATGGCCAGGTCACATGGACCCCGAAGGCTCAGAGAAGGTTGGAGGAGGAGACCGACTGGAACAGCTGTTGGGAGACAGATGTTAGTCCCCCGTCAAGGCCATCCAGCGTGTTCTTTAACGTGCACAGGGTATGGCTCTCCCGCACACGGGGCCACGGCTTAACGTCCCATCCGACGGACGGCGGCCTTTCCAAGCCCATCGGTGACCAGAAAAGCAGTGGGTGGCTGATATGGAGATACAATATATATATACACAATATTTAGCTGTTCTGCACACCGGTCCACGGCTTAATGTCCCATTCTACAGGTAGGGGTCAGTCGGTAGCGCGCCAGCCTCGTAATCTGTAGTTCCCAGGTTCAAGTCCCAGCTGGATCAGCGTTGAAATTTATCTCCGCAAAATTCCCCGCCCTGTCCACGGTCAGTAGGGGACACCGATGGGCCTTCTAAAGGCCGCCGTCCGTCGGACGGGACGTTAAGCCGTTGCCCCGTGTACGGGAGAGACATACCCTATGCACGTTAAAGAACACGCCGGATGGCCTTGACGGGAGGCTACCATCTATCTCCCAACAGCTGTTCCAGTGGGTCCCCTTCCCCAATCTTCTCCGAGCCTTCGGGGTCCATGTGACATGGCCATTTAGCCCATGATGTGCAAAAAAGTGCCGCTCAGAGGCTCAGAGGTAAAAAGTGCCGCTCAGAGGTGTGCGGGATACCCTATGCCCGTTAAAGAACACGATGGATGGCCTTGACGGGAGGCTACCATCTGTCTCCCAACAACTGTTCCAGTGGGTCCCCTCCCCTAACCTTCTCTGAGCCTTCGGGGTCCATGTGACCTAGCCATTTAGCCCATGGTGTGCAGAAAAGTGCCGCTCAGTGTAAAACAACACAAAAACCGAATCCATTCTATAGGCGGGGCTTTTCCAAGCCCATTGGTGTCTCCTTCCTGACTGAAAGCAGGATGGGGGTTAAGCGGGATAAATCTCAAAGCTGGCACAGTTGGGGCTAGAGACTATTTTTGGGTAAATTCGCACAAAATATTCTGTATGGACCTCTTTCGTTTCATCGAGATTTTACCGTATTTTCATCTTATTATACGTGTATACATAGATACAAGGGAGAGTATTA
The DNA here is from genome assembly GCA_038380435.1 of Ryuthela nishihirai. Taxonomy (NCBI): domain Eukaryota; kingdom Metazoa; phylum Arthropoda; class Arachnida; order Araneae; family Heptathelidae; genus Ryuthela; species Ryuthela nishihirai. The sequence continues at coordinate 20,656,183 of JAWZYU010000026.1, forward strand.
GTAGTAAATTTTTCGGGGGGAATTTTTCTGCCCCCCCAAAATTATTGCAAAAAAATTATGAATACAGTAATCATATATACATATGTATCATTTACGTTGTTTTGCCTCTGAGCCGCTGTTTTTTTTAAACACGGTGGGCTAATTGGCCAGGTCATAAGGACCCCGAAGAGTTGGGTTGTTTTACCTCTGAGCGGCACTTTTTTGCACACCATGGGCTAAATGGCCAGGTCACAAGGAACCCGAAGGCTCAGAGAAGGTTGGGGGAGGGGACCCAGTGGAACAGCTGTTGGGAGACAGATGGTAGCCTCCCGTCAAGGCCATCCAGCGTGTTCTTTAACGTTGGGTTGTTTTACCTCTGAGCGGCACTTTTTTGCACACCATGGGCTAAATGGCCAGGTCACATGGACCCCGAAGGCTCAGAGAAGGTTGGGGAAGGGGACCGACTGGAATAGCTGTTAGGAGACAGATGGTAGTCTCCCGTCAAGTCCATCCAGTGTGTTCTTTAACGTGCACAGGGTATGGTTCTCCCTCACACGGGGCCACAGCTTAACGTCCCATCCGACGGACGGCGGCCTTTCCAAGCCCATCGGTGTCCCCTACTGACCGTGGGCAGGGCAGGGAATTTTGCGGAGATAAATTTCAACGCTGACCCAGCTGGGACTCGAATCTGGGAACTGCAGATTACGAGCCCGATGCGCTACCGCCTCCATCCCCACCTCTTAGGATGCCTGAAAACTAAACAAAAAGCCGGAAATTTATAGAAAATGCCAGAAAAAAATTTCCTTCATATTAATGAATCAAAGTAAATGATATGGAGTCCGATTTCGAAGATAACAACCAATTCTATTAAAGAGGGAGTTCGATTTCGAAGATAACAACCAATTCTATTAAAGAGGGAGTCCGATTTCGAAGATAACAACCAATTCTATTAAAGAGGGAGTCCGATTTCGAAGATAACAACCAATTCTATCAAAGAGGGAGTTCGATTTCGAAGATAACAACCAATTCTATTAAAGAGGGAGTTCGATTTCGAAGATAACGACCAATTCTATTAAAGAGGGAGTTCGATTTCGAAGATAACAACCAATTCTATTAAAGAGGGAGTTCGATTTCGAAGATAACGACCAATTCTATTAAAGAGGGAGTTCGATTTCGAAGATAACAACCAATTCTATTAAAGAGGGGGTTCGATTTCGAAGATAACAACCAATTCTATTAAAGAGGGAGTCCGATTTCGAAGATAACAACCAATTCTATCAAAGAGGGAGTTCGATTTCGAAGATAACAACCAATTCTATTAAAGAGGGAGTTCGATTTCGAAGATAACGACCAATTCTATTAAAGAGGGAGTTCGATTTCGAAGATAACAACCAATTCTATTAAAGAGGGAGTTCGATTTCGAAGATAACAACCAATTCTATTAAAGAGGGAGTTCGATTTCGAAGATAACGACCAATTCTATTAAAGAGGGAGTTCGATTTCGAAGATAACAACCAATACGATTAAAGATAGAGTTCGATTCAGAAGATAACAATTCCGTTAATGAGGAAGATAACAATCAATGCGATTAATGAGGCAATTCTATTCGGATGATAAGAATTCGATTTATAAGGAAGTTCCAGAAGGGATTTCTATTTCGAAAGATAACAGTCAACGCGATTAACGAGGTAATTCGATTCGAAAGATCTCTTGCTTTAATATATAAATAATAAGTACATTTGTTGCATTTTTTTTTAAAACATATTTTCTATAATAACTATGATGTTTTATTATTAAAAATTTTTAAAAAAGGTACCTTATACGATTTAAATGTGCCATTTGATTAGATGTTTGCTTGCCATTGAAGATGTAAGCAGCAACACTGAGCCATGAATAGGATGGTGGTGCCATCTCTCGGACGGAGATGATATTAAAAGCACTGAATGCTTTTTTTTTTTCTTACGGCAGAGTTCTTAAAGATTTAAAGAACACTAGGTCCTGCCATCCTCTCAGACCTTCTACTATGGCATATAAACTGACATGCTCCTGTCAGACCTCTGTGGCAAGCAGCTGCTTGAGGGGGTATTTATTTATGCATTATTTAAATTTAAAAAAGAAGAAGCGTCTTATTTCTGCTTCATGACTTTTACAAATGTAAAACAAAGCTACCTGATTATCTCTAGAAAGTGATGAGCAAATGCTTTAAGGAAGAAATTTAAGTTATCGATCAATGTACGTAACTTGCAAAAAAGAGAAATATAAACGTTTATTTTTTTTGTGCGAGAATTCGGAGTGGATCCTCCTTCCTACCCAGCTCTTTGCAATGGTAAAACTGGCTATTTAGGTAACCTGGCTATTTAGGTTAACTGGCTATTTAGGTAACCTGGCTATGTAGGCTAACTGGCTATTTAGGTAACCTTTTTTGTAACCTGGCTATTTAGGTAAAAAATCTTTTTGTTCAGAAGTAAATCACCTCAATCCATCCATTCAACTCGTAAAAAATATTCATACCTAATAGGTATAATCTATATTTTTGCAATTGTTTTCCACCTTCCTTCTCTCCAATTGGGCCAGCGATAAGATTTATCTCCGCAAAACTGCGCCCTGACCTCGGTCATTACGGAACATCGATGGGCTTGGAAAAACAGCCCTCCATCAGATAAGAAATTAAGCCGTGGTTTCGTGTGTAGGACGGCCATACCCTGTGCACGTTAAAGAACATGCTGGATAACCTTGGCGGGTGGAGGGTGCTCAGTCGGTAGCGCGCCAGGCTCGTAATCTGCAGTTCCAGGTATCTCCGCCAAACTCCCGCACTGCCCACGGTCAGTAGGGGACACCGATGGGCTTGGAAAGGCCGCCGTCAGTCGGATGGGGCGTTAAGTCGTGGCCCCGTGTGCGAGAGAGCCATATCCTGTGCAAGTTAAAGAACACGCTGGATGGCCTTGACGGGAGGCTACCATCTGTCTCTCAACAGTTGTTCCAGTGGGTCCCTTCTCCAAACCTTCTCTGAGCTTTCGGGGTCCTTGTGACCTGGCCATTTAGCCCATGGTGTGCAAAAAAGTGCCGCTTGGGTAAAACAACCCATCCCAACCCAAAGCCTTGGCGGGAGACTACCATCTGTCTCAACAGTTGTTCCAGTGGGTCCCCTCTCCAAACCTTCTCTGAGCCTTTGGGGTCCTTGTGACCTGGCCATTTAGCCCATGGTGTGCAAAAAAATGCCGCTTGGGTAAAACAACCCATCCCAACCCAAAGCTTTGGCGGGAGACTACCATCTGTCTTCTAACTGCTGCCCACTGGGTTCTTCTCCCAGCCTTTTCTGAACCCTTAGGGGTTATTGTGACCTGGTCATTTATCCCATTGCGTATACAACAGTGCCGCTTAGAGGTAAAATAACCCAGCCCACTGAGCATAAACCACGTAATCAATATAATGAATAAATTAAATACTTAGCTTCTTGCCATAGAGGTCTGACAGTAGCCTGTTAGTATTATGTTCCATGAAGAAGATATGCGAGGAAGGCGAGACCTCAGTAGAAGATCATTCACGAAACATCCATACATTATAGGGCTCGAACCCAGAGTCCCTTTGTACGGTGGCCAAGCACGAGTTGGGTTGGATTGTTTTACCTCTGAGCGGCACTTTTTTTTGCACACAATGGGCTAAATGGCCAGGTCTCATGGACCACGAAGGCTCAGAGAAGGTTGGGAGAGGGGATCCACTGGAACAGCTGTTGGGAGACAGATGGTAGCCTCCCGTCAAGGCCATCCAGCGTGTTCTTTAACGTGCACAGGGTATGGCTCTCCCGCACACAGGGCCACGGCTTAACGGCCCATCCAACGGACGGCGGCCTTTCCAAGCCCATCGGTGTCCTCTACTGACCGTGGGCAGGGCGGGGAATTTTGTGGAGGCCAAGCACGACAACCGTTCGAAAGTTGAAGGGAAGAACTAGAGGTTTACCTTTGCAGTAAAAGAATAAATAATGTTGAAAAAAAATATTTAAAATCCAATGAAAAGCGGATGAGAAGGCGAGTGTGAAATTCTTTTATTTTTTTCTTCCTTTGTTTTTGAAGTAGTGCTAAATGTGTCGGATAGATGACGCCACTAGTAGGGCTAGTTAGAATGCAGAGTTGAAAACATCAAAATTGAAGTTAGCTTCCAAATGTGGGTTAACTTTTGAACAGCATTTTCTTTACATAATGGGTTAAATGGCCAGATCACAAGGACCCCAAGGCTCAGAGAAGGTTGGGTGAAGGTGACTCACTGGATATCTGTTAGGAGACAAATGGAAGCATCCCATCAAGGCCTTCGAGAGTGTATTTTTACTAGCACAGGGTAAGGTTTTTCTAAGCACAGATCCACGGCTTAACGCACCATTCGACGGACGGTGACCCAAATCTCCAAGCCCATTGTTGTCCCCTTTCCGACCGAGTGTAGGGTCGGTGTTCAGGGGATAACTTCAAGACAATACTAATAATATGATCATCAGACAGGTGATTCTTTATGCTTCACCCATATGGGCGAACACAACACCCACCAATATTCCTAAGATTCAGTCTTACAGAACAAGATTTTGAGAACTGCGGTCGATGCCCCCTGGTTTGTCACTAACAGACAACTCCATAAAGACCTGGGCATCGACCATATATATATACACACATATAAAACGCACTTCAAAAAGATTTTTTGAAGCTGTAATCCCGATGAGATTATTCTTTCTCTGATTCTTTACGATCCATACAGTTTTGAACAAGTACAAGAGGCCGAAAACGGTAGCGTTCTCTAAGCCTTGACGGGTAAAGGAGCTCTCTGAGCTCCTTTACCAATGGGTAAAGGAAAACGGGTAAAGGAGCTCTCTGAGCTCCTTTACCCGTTTTAGGTTTCTTCGTGGCCGAGTGGTTAGCGTGCTTGGCTACTTATCTACGGGACCTGGGTTCGAGCCCCGGGTTAAGGCATGGATGTTCGTGTTGTTTTCTGCTGAGGTCTTGCCATCCTCTCAGACCTTCTACTATGGCTTATTAAACTGACAGGCTCCTGTCAGACCTCTGTGGCAAGCAGCTGCTTGAGGGGGTATTTATTTTTTTTTTTTATACAATTTTACTGCTTTTCTTATATTTGCCCTTAGGGGCACACCTAAGGGTGGTTTACTTATATATTTTGTTCTTACTCATGCCAAATAGCATATCCTGCCATCCTCTCAGATCTTCTACTGTGGCATATAAACTGACAGGCTCCTGTCAGACCTCTGTGGCAAGCAGCTGCTTGAGGGGGTATTTATTTTTTTTTTTATACAATTTTACTGCTTTTCTTATATTTGCCCTTAGGGGCACACCTAAGGGTGGTTTACTTATATATTTTGTTCTTACTCATGCCAAATAGCATATCCTGCCATCCTCTCAGATCTTCTACTGTGGCATATAAACTGACAGGCTCCTGTCAGACCTCTGTGGCAAGCAGCTGCTTGAGGGGGTATTTATTATTTATTATTTTTTACATCGAATATGATTATACGATCTACGTGGTTTTAATATAGATTATAACCAAGTTTTATGTTTCTGTGTTTGATGCAATTGTTATGATCCATCTGAATAAAAGTTTATATTACGTATTGAAAGCATTTAAACAGTTATAGAAGCTCATGTATCTAACTGCAAATACCGAGATTTTCGCTCAAAAACGAAATTAAGGTCATTGAGCAAAATAAACACATTTGCGTAATAAACATTCTGATAACTACTGCTTATTACTTGGAAATGCCGCTGTCCGCCGGATGGGACGTTAAGCCGCGGTCCCGTATGCGGTAAAGCCATACCGTGTACAGTCGCTCAAAGAAGTATCCGAACACTATGGTTGATTACAGAATTCCGAAAAAATTTCTGGCAACGATTTTCTTAGAAATTAGTGATCTGGCAACCTTCGTGTCAAGTGACAGATATTTTTTCTGAATTCTGTAATCAACCATAGTGTTCGAATATTTTTTTGAGCGACTGTACGTTAAAGAACACGCTGGATGGCCATGGCGGGAACATCTGTCAGAGAATAAACTAAGGTCCAGTGGGTAAACCAGTGGTAGAACTATGGGCACAAAAAGTGCTACTGAGAATAAAACAAACCTAACTCAAAATAAGATGTATTATGAATTAAAAAATTCATTTATTCAACTTCAAAAAGAAAAAAAAATGTTTTTATACACAAAAATAATGAAGAAAAATGACTTTTTGTAGAAAGTTTCTAAAACATTGAATTTCTAATTCCTAAATCACTAATTTCTAAAAAAATCGTTGCCAAATATTTTTTCGGAATTCTATAATCAACCATAGTGTTCGGATACTTCTTTGAGCGACTGTACAAGTTAAATAATATGCTGGATGTCCTTGACGGGAGGTACTATCTGTCTCCCAACAGCTGTTCCAGTGGGTCCCCTCCCACTGGAACAGGGGGATCTTCTCTTGGGCCTTCGGGGCTCTTGTGACTTTGTCCTTTAGCCCATTATGTGCAAAAAAGAGATGCTCCGGTGTAAAACAACAAAACCAACAACTAAGGCAACCCCTTTTCCCCCAGGGAAAAATCCCGATGTATTATACTAGGCGATCTGCCGCAGTTGGGTGGCTCAGTCGGTAGCGTGCAAGGCTTATAATCTGCAGTTCCCAGGTTCGAGTTCTATCTGGGCCAGCGTTGAGATTTATTTCCACAAAATTCCCCATCCTGTCCTGGGTCAGTAGAGGACATAATGGGCTTGGAAAGGCCGCCGTCCGTCGGATGGGACGTTAAGTGTGTCCCCGTGTGCGAGAGAGCCATACCCTGTGCACGTTAAAGAACACGCTGGATGGCCTTGACGGGAGGCTATCATATGTCTCCTAACAGTTATTCCAGTGGGTCCTCTCCCCCAATCTCCTGTGAGCCTTCGGGGTCCTTGTGACCTGGCCATTTAATTTAGCCCATGGTGTGCAAAAAAAAGTGCCGCTCAGAGGTAAAACAACCCAACCTTTTTTTTGCCTTTTTTTAAGGATCTTATTATTGAATTGTTTCAGTTTACATTCAAACCCCCCCCCCCCTCTCCCATTTGCTCACACTATCTACACATCCTCCTATCTTCTCTTTTATTTTAGATCCATGCCTTTATTTAGATTTTTTACTTTTTTAGGATGATTTTTATCTTCGTTTTAACAAAGAGAATTATCATTTTCAAATTCTGCACGTGGCCTTCTCCTCTCGCTTCTCTCTCCTCCTAAAATGAAAAGGATGCGCATCTTCTTTGATCCCTCCTCTGTCATCTGTCATGAAGGATGAATGACAGCTAATACTTTGACAAAAATGGTATCGCATACTAAATTTGAACGTTGTCGGAAAAATTTTGAAATACGAACCTTTGTCCCGACACTGCCGCATTTTCCAAAGCTTAGATTTGATGCTTGAATAATAGGAAGAAAATCTTATTTTAATTTCCCTTCTTCGTTCGTATCGCATAGAAATCATCTTTATCTTATTTGTGTTTTAGTTTATGAAAATTGGGTTGGGTTGTTTTACCTCTGAGCGGCACTTTTTTTGCACACCATGGGCTAAATGGCCAGGTCACATGGACCCCGAAGGCTCAGAGAAGGTTGGGGGAGGGGACCCACTGGAACAGCTGTTGGGAGACAGATGGTAGCCTCCCGTCAAGGCCATCCAGCGTGTTCTTTAACGTGCACAGGTATGGCTGTCCCGCACACGGGGCCACGGCTTAACGTCCCATCCGACAGACGGCGGCCTTTAGAAGGCCCATCGGTGTCCCCTACTGACCGTGGGCAGGGCGGGAAATTTTGCGGAGATAAATCTCAACGCTGACCCAGCTGGGACTCGAACCTGGGAACTACAGATTACGAGCCTGGCGCGCTACCGACTGAGCCACCCCCGCCCCTTTTATGAAAGTTCGACTAGTTTTGATTGAAGACTAATTGGTCCATGTGATGTCGCCATAAGGCCACTTTTGTGAAGTCCAAGTGACATCGTCGTAAGGCCACTTTTGTGAGGAACCGATTATGTCATAAAATCGTTTTTGTGAGGTCCCCGTGACGTTGCCATAAAGCCACTTTTGTGGGGCCATTTTTGTGAGGTTCCAGTGTCGTTGGCGTCAGGCCTACATTTGTGAGGTCCCTTTGACTTCGCTGTCAGGAAGCTTTTGTGAGGTCCCCATGTGTCGCTGTCAGGCCACTTTTGTGAGGACCCTGTGGTGTTGTCAGGCCCACTTTTGTGAGGTTACCGTGACATCACCTTGTGGCCCAGTTTTTTAGGTCTCCATGACGCCACCATCAGGCCCACTTTTGTAAGGACCATGTGGCGCTTCCAGGCCATTTTTGTGAGGTCCTTGTGGCGTTGTCAGGCCCACTCGTGGGAGGTCTCTGTGGCGTCGCTGTCAGGTCAGTTTTGTGAGTTCCACATGGCTTTGCCGTCAGGCCCACATATGTGAGCGTCATCCCGTGGCAGCGTCATCAGGCCCACTTCGGTGAGGTTGGCTTCAAACACACTTTTGTGAGTTCCTTCTGGCGTTGTCAGAACCGATTTTGCGAGGTCGCCGTCAGGTCACTTTTGTGAGGTCCCCATGGCATCACCGTTAGTCTCACTTCTGTTTGGTCGCCGTTGGTTCCTCCTTTGTGAGGTCCCCATGGCGTTACCGTCAGTTCACTTTTGTGAGTTACCCGTGGCGTTGCCATCAGGCCACTTTAGTGAAGTCCCTATGGCCTCACCGTCAGGCCGACTTTTGTAAGGTCCCCGTGATGATGCAATCAGGCCCAATTTTGTGTGGTGCTTAAAGGCCCACTCTTGGGAGGTCCCTGTGGCGTCGCTGGCAGGTCAGTTTTTTGAGTTCCGTATGGCATCGCCGTTAGGCCCACATATGTGAGGTCCCCGTGGCAGCATCATCAGGCCCACTTCGGTGAGGTCGGCTTCAAACACACTTTTGTGAGGTCCTAGTGTAGTTGTTGTGACCAATTTTGTGAGGTCGCTGTCAGGTCACTTTTGTGAGGTTCTGGCAGCATCGCCTTCAGACCACTTTTGTGAAGTCCCCATAGCATCACCGTCAGTCTCACATCTGTTTGGTCGCCGTCAGTTCGTATTTTGAGAGGACCCTCTGGCGTTACCTTCAGTCCACTTTTGTGAGGTAGTTTTGGCGTCGCCATCATGCCACTTTTGTGAGGTCTCCATGGTCTCACCGTCAGGCCGACTTTTGTGAGCTCCCGTGATGATGCAATCAGGCTAAATTTTGTGGGGTCCCGTGGTGTAGCCGTAGGCCCACATATGTGAGGTCCCTGTGGTGTCGTCGTCATACCCACTTCGGTGAGGTCGCCCTCAGGCACACTTTTCTGAGGTCCCCGTGGTGTCACAATCGTGCCACTTTTGTGAGGTCCAAGTGTGGTTGATATCAGGCCTAGTTTTGTGAGGTCCCCGTGACATATTTGTAAGGCCATTTTTGTGACGTCCCTGTGACACCATCATCAGAGGAAATTGGTGAGGTCCCCGTCACGCCATTATCAGGTCAAATATTTGAGGTCACGATGACGTCGATGCCATAGGGACCTCACAAAAGTGGCCAGACGACGGCGTAATGGGGACCCCACAAAATTGACTTTATGACTTCAGGGCGACCTCACAAATGTGGACTGACGACGGTGTCACTGTGACCTCACAAATGTGACCTTACGTTGACGTCACGGGCTCCTCACAAAATTGTTTCTGTAATGTCAGTGTGATGTCATTTTCACGCCACTTTTGTGAGGTCCTGTGACATCTTCGTCATGACACTTTTGTGAGGTCCCTGTGATCTTGTAAAGCCTCTTTTGTGAGGTCTCCATGACGTTGCCATCAGGACAATTTTCTGAGGTCCCTGTGACGTCGATGCTATGGGGACATCAGAAAAGTGGGCTTAAACCGACGTCACAGGGACCTCATAAAATTTGCCTTATGGCGCCGTCACAGGGACTTCAGGAGAATTATTGTTTTCGCCGTCAGGGAGAATTATTTTGTGAGGTCCTCGTGATGTCGTCGTCAGGCCAGTTTTGTGACATTGACTTCACACCACACATTGGCATCGACGTCGAGGGAACATCTGAAAATTTTCCTGATGACAGCGTCACGGGACCTCACAAAATTGTCCTGGCGACGACATCAAGGGGACCTAACAAAATTGTTTTGTGAGGTCCCTGTGATGTCACCATAAGGTCACCTTTGTGAGGTCCCCGTGAGGCCATAAAGCCACTTTTGTGAGGTCTCAGTGTCGGTGTCAGGCCTACTTTTGTGAGGTCCCTTTGACTTCGCTGTCAAGAAACTTTTGTGAGATCCCCCATGTGTCGCTCTCAGCCCACTTTTGTGAGGACCCTGTGGTATTGTCAAGCCCACTTTCGTGAGGTCCCTGTGACGTCATTGTTAGGTCAATTTTGTGAGGTCCCCCTTGACATCATCGTAAGGTCACATACGTGAGGTCCCTGTGGCATCGTCGTCATGCCCACTTTGGTGAGGCATCATGCCCCTCAGGCACCCTTTTCTGAGGTCCTCGTGGCATCATCATCAGGCCAATTTTGTGAGATCCGAGTGTTCTTGACGTCAGGCCTAGACCGTGACGTATTTGTAAGGCCACTTTTGTGAGGTCCCTCTGACACCATCATCAGGCCAAATTTGTGAGTTCCCCGTGATGCCGTATCAGGTACATTTTTGTGAGGTCGCCATGACGTCGATGCCAAAGGAACCTCAAAGAAGTGGCCTGACGATGACGTCGTAGTGACCTCACAAGAACAATTTTACGATCTCCCCGTGATGTCATCAGGTCACTTTTGTGGCATCGACCTCAGACCACACCTTGGCATTGACGTCCTGGGGTCATCAGGAAATTTTTCTGACGACCGCGTCACGGAGTTCTCAAAAATTTGTTTTTGTGAGGTCCCTGTGATATCACCATCAGGCCACTTTTGAGAGGTCCAAGTGATGTCGTCTAAGGCCACTTTTGTGAGGTCCTGTTTATGCCATCGTAAAATCATTTTTCTGAGGTTCCAGTGACGCTATTGTCGGGCAATTTTTGTGAGGTTCCAGTGTCGTTGGCGTCAGGCCATTATTTATGAGGTCCCTTTGACTTCGCTGTCAGGAAACTTTTGTCAGGTCCCCATGTGTCGCTGTCAGGCCACTTTTGTGATGACCCTGTGGGGTTGTCAGGCTCACTTATGTGAGGTTACCGTGACATCAACCTGAGGCCCAGTTTTTTATGTCTCCGTGGCGCCACCATCAGGCCCACTTTCCTGAGGTCCATGTTGCGTTTCCACGCCATTTTTGTGAGGTCCTTGTGGCATTGTCAAGCCCACTTTTTGGAGGTCCCTGTGGCGTCCCTGTCAGGTCAGTTTTGTGAGTTCCACGTGGCTTCGCCGTCAGGCCCACATACGTGAGGTCCCCATGGCAGCGTCATCAGGCCCACTTCGGTGAGGTCGGCTTCAAGCACACTTTTGTGAGGTCCTTGTGGCGTTGTAGGCCCAATATTCTGAGGTCACCGTCAGATCACTTTTGTGAGGTACTGGTGTCGTCGCATTCAGGCCACATTTGTGAGGTCCCCGTGGCGAGGTTTGTGAGGTCCCCATCAGGCCCTCTATTGTCAGGTCTCGTGGTATCACCATCAGGCATCTTTTGTGAGGTCCCATGGCATTGTCAGGCCCACTTTTGTTAGGTTTCTCTGACGTCGACATCAGGCCCACTTCTGTGAGGTCCCCATGTGTCGCTCTCAGGCCACTTTTGTGAGGACCCTGTGGTGTTGTCAGGCCCACTTTTGTGAGGTCCCTGTGACGTATTGTAATTTTGTAATTGTAAGGTCAATTTTTGAGGTCCTTGTGACGTCGTAAGGTCACATACGTGAGGTCCCTGTGGCGTTATCATCATGCCCACTTTGGTGAGGTCGCCCTCAGGCACTCTTTTCTGAGGTCACCGTGACATCACCATCAGGCCCCTTTTGTGAGGTCCGAGTGTTCTTGATGTCAGGCCTAGTTTTGTGTGGTCCCCATGACGTATTTGTAAGGCCACATTTGTGATGTTCCTGTGACACCGTCGTCAGGCCAAATTTGTGAGTTCCCCGTGATGCCGTTATCAGGTACATTTTGTGAGGTCGCCGTGATGTCGAGGCCACAGGGACCTCAAAGAAGTGGCCTGACGACAGCGCCGTGGGAACCTTGCAAGAACAATTTTACATTGTTCCCGTGACGTCATCAGGCCACACCTTGGCATCGATGTCCAGGGGAAATCAGGAAATATTCCTCATAACGGCGTCACGGGAACCTCACAAAATTGTCCTGATGATGGCATCATGGGGACCTCACAAATTTGTTTTTGTGAGGTCCCTGTGATGTCGCCATAAGGCCAGTTTTGTGAGGTTCAAGCGACGTCGCCGTAAGGCCACTTTTGTGAGGTCCCGATTATGCTATCGTAAAATCATTTTTGTGAGGTCCCTGTAACGCTATTGTCGGGACATTTTTGTGAGGTTCCAGTGTCATTCGCGTCAAACCTACATTTATGAGGTCCCTTTGACTTCGCTGTCAGGAAACTTTTGTGAGGTCCCCATGTGTTGCTGTCCGGCCACTTTTGTGATGACCCTGTGGGGTTGTCAGGCCCACTTTTGTGAAGTTACCGTGACATCAACCTGAGGCCCAGTATTTAAGGTCTCCGTGGCGCCACCGTCAGGCCCACTTTTCTGAGGACCATGTGGCGTTTCCAGGCCATTTTTGTGAGGTCCTTGTGGCGTTGTCAGGCCCACGCTTGGGAGGTCCCTGTGGCGTCGCTGTCAGGCCCACATTTGTGAGGTCCCTGTGGCATCATCATCAGGCCCACTTCGGTGAGGTCGGCTTCAAGCACACTTTTGTGAGGTCCTTGTGGAAGTTGTCAGGCCCAATATTCTGAGATCGCCGTCAGGTCACTTTTGTGAGGTACTGGTGGCGTCGCATTCAGGCCACATTTGTGAGGTCCCGTGGCCACGCCATCAGGCCCTCTATTGTCAGGTCTCGTGGTATCACCATCAGGCATCATTTATGAGGCCCCATGGCATTGTCAGGCCCACTTTTGTTAGGTTTCTCTGACGACGACATCAGGCCCACTTTTGTGAGGTCCCCATGCGTCGCTCTCAGGCCACTTTTGTGAGGACTCTGTGGTGTTGTCAGGCCCACTTTTGTGAGGTCCCTGTGACGTCATTGTAAAGTCAATTTTTGTTGTCTTGTGACATTCTTATAAGGTCACATACTTGAGGTCCCTGTGGCGTCAATGCCAAGGGGACCTCACAAAATTGGCCCTACGCTGACGTCACGGGGACCTAAAAAAAGAGGCTTTACGCCGACGTCACGGGGACCTCACAAAAGTGGCCTTACGACGATGTCACAGGGACATCATAAAATTAACCTTACGACGACGTCACGGGAACCTCACAAAAGAGGCCTTACGACGACATCACGGAGACCTCACAAAAGTGGCCTTATGATGACGTCACGGAGATCTCATAAAATTTTTGTGAGGTCCCTGTGACATCTTCGTAAGGCCACTTTTGTGAGGTCCCTGTGACGTCATCGTAAGGCCTCCTTTGTGAGGTCCCCGTGACGTCGTCGTAAGAACACTTTTGTGAGGTCCCCGTCACGTCGTCGTAAGGCCTCTTTTGTGAGGTCCCCATGATGTCGTCGTAAGGCCTCTTTTGTGAGGTCCCCGTGACGTCGTAGTAAGGCCAATTTTGTGATGTCCCCGTTGAATTGATGTCACGGGGACATCGCAAAAGAGGCCTTACGACGACGTCACGGGGCCACATGAAATGTTTCGTGAGGTTCCCGTGACGTCATCGTAAAGCCTCTTTTGCGACATCCCTGTGACGTCGTAAAGCTAATTTTGTGAGGTCCCTGTGACGTCGTCGTAAAGCCTCTTTTGTGAAGTCCCGTGACATCGCCGTAAGGCCACATTTGTGAGGTCCCTGTGATGTCGTCGTAAAGCCTCTTTTGTGAGGTCCTCGTGACGTCATCGTAAGGCCACTTTTGTTAGGTCCACGTGACGTCATCGTAAGGCCACTTTTGTGAGGTCCCTGTTACATCATCATAAGGCCACTTTTGTGAGGTCCCCGTGACGTTGTCGTAATGCCTCTTTTGTGAGGTCCCTGTGACGTCGTCGTAAGGCCTCTTTTATGAGGTCTCTGTGACGTCGTCGCAAAGCCAATTTTGTGAGGTCCCAGTTGCATTGATGTCACGGGCACCTCATAAAATTTGCCTTACAACGATGTCACGGGGACCTCATAAAATTTTTGTGGTCCCTGTGACGTTGTCGTAAGGCCCCTTTTTAGGTCCCCGTGACGTCGTCGTAAGGCCTCTTTTGTGAGGTCCCTGTGACGTTGTGGTAAGGCCACTTTTGTGAGGTCTTCATTACATCATCGTAAGGCCCCTTTTTTAGGTCCCCGTGACGTCATCGTAAGACGAATTTTGTGAGGTACCTGTTGCATTGACGTCACGGGGACCTACAAAATTAACCTTACCACAACGTCACGGGGACCTCACAAAAGTGGCCTTACAACGATGTCACGGGGACCTCACAAAAGAGGCCTTACGACGACATCATGGGGAACCTCACAAAAGATGCCTTACGACGATGTCATGGGGACCTCACAAAAGAGGCCTTATGGCGACGTTACGGGGACTCACAAAGGAGGCCTTACTACGACGTCGCTGGCCCTAAAAAGAGGCCTTACGACGACATCGCGGGAACCTAAAAAGAGGCCTTACGACGTCATGGGGACCTCACAAGAGTGGCCTTATGACGACGCCATGGGGACCTCGCAAAAGTGGCCTTATGACGACGTCACGGGGACCTCACAAAAGAGGCCTTATGACAAAATCACGGAGACCTCACAAAAGTGGCCTTACGAAGATGTCACGGGTACCTCAAAAAAATTTTGTGAGGTCACCATGACGTCGTCATAAGGCCTCTTTTGTGAGGCCCCGTGACGTCGGCGTAAGGCCTCTTTTGTGTGGTCCCATGACGTCGTCATAAGGCCTCTTTTGTGTGGTCCCGTGACGTCGTCCTAATGTTAATTTTGTGAGGTCCCCGTGACGTCGTCATAAGACCGCTTTTGTGAGGATCCGTGACGTCGTCGTAAGGCCTCTTTTTAGGTCCCTTAATGCCTCTTTTGTGAGGTCCTTGTGACGCTGACATAAGGCCTCTTTTGTGAGATCCCGTGACGTCGTCGTAAGGTCTCCTTTTTTAGGTCCCAGTGACATCGTCGTAAGGCCAGTTTTGTCAGGTTCCTGTTGCATTGACGTCACGGGAACCTCACAAAATTTGCTTTACGATGACGTCACGGGGACCTCACAAAAGAGGCCTTAGGACGACATCACGGAGACATAATAAAAGTGGCCTTACGATGATGTCATGGGACTTCATAAAATTTTTTGTGAAGTCATCGTAAGGCCACTTTTGTTAGGACCCTGTGACGTCGTTGTAAGGCCACCTTTGTGTGGTCCCCGTGACGTCGTCGTAAGGCCACTTTTGTGAGGTCCACGTGACGTCGTCGTAAGGCCACTTTTGTGAGGTCCCCGTGACGTCAGCGTAAGGCCCCTTTTTTTAGGTCCCCGTGACTTCAGCGTAAGGCCCCTTTTTAGGTCCCCGTGATGTCGTTGTAAGGCCAATTTTGTGAGGTACCTGTTGCATTGACGTCACGGGGACCTACCAAATTAACCTTACCACAACGTCACGGGGACTTCACAAAAGTGGTCTTAGGACGACGTCACGGGGACCTCACAAAGAGGCTTACGACGACGTCACGGGGACTTCACAAAAGAGGACTTACGACAACATAACGGAGACCTCACAAAAGTGGCCTTACGATGACGTCACGGGACGTCAGAAAATTTTTTGTGAGGTCCCCGTGACGTCGTGGTAAGGCCTCTTTTGTGACGTCCCCATGACGTCGTCATAAGGCACTAATGTGAGGTCCCCGTGAAGTCGTCGTAAGACCTCTTTTGTGACGTCCCCGTGGTCATCGTAAGGCTACTTTTGTGAGGTCCCCGTGACGTCATCGTAAGGTCCCTTTTTTCAGGTCCTCGTGACGTCATCGTAAGGCCACTTTTGTGAGGTCCCTGTGACGTCGTCGTAAGGCCAATTTTCTGAGGTACCTGTTGCATTGACATCACAGGGATCTCACAAAATTAACCTTACCACAACGTCACGGGGACCTCGCAAAAGAGGCCTTACGACGACGTCACAGCAACCACATAAAATGTTTTGTGAGGTCCCCGTGACGTCATCATAAGGCCACTTTTGTGAGGTCCCCATGACGTCGTTGTAAGGACACTTTTGTGAGGTCCCTGTGACGTCATCATAAGGCCTCTTTTGTGAGGTCGCCGTGACATTCTCGTAATGCCACATTTGTGAGGTCCCTGTGATGTCGTCGTAAGCCCACTTTTGTGAGGTCCCCGTGACGTCGTCATAAGGCCACTTTTATGAGGTCCCCGTGACGTCGTTGTAAGGCCTCTTTTGTGAGGTCCCTGTGGTGGCATTGTAAAGCCTCTTTTGTGAGGTCCCCGTGATGTCGCCGTAAGGCCTCTTTTGTGAGATCCCGTGACGTCGACGTAAGGTCTCTTTTGTGAGGTCCCCGTGACGTCGTCGTAAGGTCTCTTTTGTGAGGTCCCCGTGACATCGTCGTAAGGCCTATTTTGTGAGCATTTTATTTATTTACCTCGCAAAAGAGGCCTTACGACGACGTCACAGCAACCACATAAAATGTTTTGTGAGGTCCCCGTGACGTCATCGTAAGGCCACTTTTGTTAGGTCCCCACGATGTCATCGTAAGGCCACTTTTGTGAGGTCCCTGTTACGTCATCATAAGGCCACTCTTGTGAGGTCCCCGTGACATCGTCGTAAGGCCACATTTGTGAGGTCCCTGTGATGTCGTCGTAAGGCCACTTTTGTGAGGTCCCTGTGACGTTGTTGTAAAGCCACATTTGTGAGGTCCCCTTGACGTCATTGTAAGAACCCTTTTTTAGGTCCCCTTGATGTCATTGTAAGAACCCTTTTTTAGGTCCCCGTGATGTCGTCGTAAGGCCAATTTTGTGAGGTACCTGTTGCATTCACATCATGGGAGACCTACAAAATTAACCTTACCACGACGTCACGGGGACCTCACAAAAGTGGCCTTACGACGACGTCACGGGGACCTCACAAAAGAGGCCTTACAACGACGTCACGGGGACCTCACGAAACAGGCCTTACGATGACGTCACGGGGACCTAACAAAGGTGGCCTTACGGCGACGTCACGGGGACCTCACAAAAGAGGCCTTACGACGACGTCACGATTACCTCACAAAAGAGGCCTTACGCCGACGTCGCGAGGACCTCACAAAAGAGGTCTTACGATGATGTCACTAGGACCTCACAAAAGTGGCCTTACGACGTCACGGGAACCTCACAAAAGTGACCTCTCGATGACGTCACGGGGACCTCAGAAAAGAGGCCTTACGACGATGTCACAGGGACCACAAAAATTTTATGAGGTCCCCGTGACGTCGTCGTAAGGCCAATTTTGTGAGGTACCTGCTGGATTGACATCACAGGGACCTACAAAATTAACCTTACCATAACGTCACGGGGACCTCACAAAAGAGGCCTTGCGATGACGTCACGGCTACCTCACAAAAGAGGCCTTACGACGACATCACAGGGACCTCACAAATGTGGCCTTAAGACATCGTCATAGGGACCTCTCAAAAGTGGCCTTACGACGACGTCACGTGGACCACACAAAAGTGGCCTTACGATGACATCACGGGAACTTCACAAAAGTGGCCTTACGACGACGTCACGGGGACCTTACATAAGTGCCTTATGATATCACGGGGACCTCACAAAAGTGGCCTTACGACGATGTCACAGGGACCTCACAAAAGAGGCCTTACGACGATGTCACAGGGACCTCACAAGAGTGGCCTTATGATGACGTAACAGGGACCTCACAAAAGTGGCCTTACGATGACGTCGCGGGGACCTAACAAAAGTGGCCTTACGACGACGTCACGGGGACCTCACAAAATAGGCCGTACGACGACATCACGGGGACCTCACAAAAGAGGCCTTACGACGACATCACGGGGACCTCACAAAAGAGGCCTTACGACGACGTCACGGGGACCCCACAAAAGTGGCCTTACGACATCACGGGGACCTCACAAAACAGGACTTACGACGACGTCACGGGGACCTCACAAAAATTTTGATATTCCCGTGACGTCTTCGTAAGGCCACTTTTGTGAGGTCTCCGTGATGTCGTCATTAGACCTCTTTTGTGAGGTCCCCGTGACGTCTTCTAAAGGTTAATTTTGTGAGGTCCCCGTGACGTCATTGAAAGGCCACTTTTGTGAAGTCCCCGTGACGTTGTCGTAAGGCCTCTTTTTTGCGTCCCCGTGACGTCATCGAAAGGCCTCTTTTGTGAGGTCCCCGTGACGTCGTCGTAAGCCCTCTTTTGTGAGGTCCCCATGACGTCGTTGTAAGCCATCTTTTGTGAGGTACCTGTTGCATTGACATCATGGGGACCTACAAAATTTACCTAACTGCGACGTCACAGGGACCTCACAAATGTGGCCTTACGACGACGTCACGGGGACCTCACAAAAGAGGCCTTATGACGGCGTCACTGGGACCTCACAAAAGAGGCCTTACGATGACGTTAAGGGGACCTCACAAAAGAGGCCTTTCAACGACATCACGGGAATCTCACAAAATTAACCTTACGACGACGTCACGGGGACCTCAAAAACGAGGCCTTGCGACATCTAGGAGACCTCACAAAAGTGGCCTTACGACGACGTCACGGGGACCGCATAAAATTATTTGTGAGGTCCCCGTGATGTCGTCGTAGGAACACTTTTGTTAGGTCCCCGTGACATCGTCATAAGGCCTATTTTGTGAGGTCCCCCCATGACGTCGTAAGGCCACTTTTGTGAGTCCCTGTGACGTCGTCGTAAGGCCTCTTTTGCGAGGTCCCCGGTGACGTCGTGGTAAGGTTAATTTTGTGAACTCCCTGTGATGTCAATGCAACAGGTACATCACAAAATTGGCCTTACGACGACGTCACTGGGACCTCAAAAAAGGGGCCTTACTTCAGTTGGGGTTTTTCCTATTTTTCCCCCTCACCTAATTAAGATATCAACTTCATTTAAAGGCCGGGTTGATGCACTCGAAATTCCTTTTCCAACGATACCAAGCACGACGCTCTAGGGCGATTTGGAAGAAAATTTAATATGCAATTTTTTACCACTACAGTTGGGGTTTCCCCCCTCCCCTATTTTTCTCCTCACCTAATTAAGATATCAACTTCATTTAAAGGCCGGGTTGATGCACTCGAAATTCCTTTTCCAACGATACCAAGCACGACGCTCTAGGGCGATTTGGAAGAAAATTTAATATGCAAATTTTTACCACTACAGTTGGGGTTTTCCCCCTCACCTAATTAAGATATCAACTTTATTTAAAGACGGGGTTGATGCTCTCGAAATTCCTTTTCCAACGATACCAAGCACGACGCTCTAGGGCGATTTGGAAGAAAATTTAATATGCAATTTTTTACCACTACAGTTGGGGTTTCCCCCCCCCCTATTTTTCTCCTCACCTAATTAAGATATCAACTTCATTTAAAGAGAGGGTTGATGCTCTCGAAATTCCATTTCCAACGATAGCAAGCACGACGATCTAGGGCGAATTTGGGGAAAATTTATACTTGTATTTTCGCTTTCAAACTATTAGTTTTTCCTATTTTTCTCCTCACCTCATTACGATATCAACTTCATTTAAAGACGGGGATGATGCTCTCCAAATTCCCTTTCCGACGATACCAAGCACGACGCTCTATGGCGAATTTGGGGAAAATACCTACAAAATTAACCTTACCACGACGTCACGGGACCTCACAAAAGTGGCCTTACGACGACGTCACGGGGACCTCACAAAAGTGGCCTTACGACGTCACGGGGACCTCACAAATGTGGCCTTAAGACGACGTCATGGGGACCTCTCAAAAGTGGCCTTACGATGTCACGGGGACCTCACAAAAGTGGCCTTACGACGACGTCACGGGAACCTCACAAAAGTGGCCTTACGACGACGTCACGGGGACCTCACATAAGTGCCTTATGACGACGTCACGGGGGACCTCACAAAAGTGGCCTTACAACGTCACGGAGACCTCACAAAAGTGGCCTTACGACGTCACGAGGACCTCACAAAAGTGGCCTTACAATGACGTCACGGAGACCTCACAAAAGTGACCTTACGGCGACGTCACGGGGACCTCACAAAAGTGGCCTTATGCCGACGTCACGGGGACCTCACAAAAGTGGCCTTACGCCGACGTTACGAGGACCTCACAAAAGTGGACTTACGACGTCACGGAGATCTCACAAAAGTGGCCTTACGACGACGTCAAGATGAACACACAAAACTGGCCTTGCGACGACGTCACGGGGACCTCAGAATCATTTTTGTGGGGTCTCCGTGACGTCATCATAAGGCCTCTTTCGTGAAATTTCCCCGTTGCATTGGCATCACGGGAACCTCACAAAAGAGGCCTTACGGCGACGTCACGGGGACCTCACAAAAGTGGCCTTACGTCGATGTCACAGGGACCTCACAAAAGTGACCCTACGACGTCACGGGGACCTCACAAAAGTGGCCTTACGACGACGTCACGGGGACCTCACAAAAGTGGCCTTACGACGACGTCACGGGGACCTCCCAAAGAGACCTTACGACGTCACGTGGACCTCACAAAAGAGGCCTTACTTCGACGTCATGGGGACCTCACAAAAGAGGTCTTACGACATCACAGGGACCTCACAAAAGTGGCCTTACGATGACGTCACGGGGACCTCGCAAAAGTGGCCTTACGATGATGTCACGGGGACCTCACAAAAGTGGCCTTACGACGACGTCACGGGGACCTCACAAAATTATTCTTGTGAGGTCCCTGCGACGTCGCCGTAAATTCACTTTTGTGAGGTCTCTGTGACATCGCCATAAGGTCAATTTTGTGAGGTACCTGTGATTTCGCCATAAGGCCACTTTTGTGATTTGAAGGATTCAAAGTAGCAACCATCATCTTCATACAGTGAGGTGTAAAACTTGGTCTGTCACCATTTGATGATAATATATTTTAGAAAATGATTATGACACCCTTCGTACGGTCGATACAAAACGATGAAAAAATAATATAACAGAAAAAAACGAATATTTTGATAAATCTGATTTTTAGTATGTTTAAGATACATTCTAATATGTATAAAAATATGATTTTATCCGAATGTATGTATAATTTTTTTTTATATACCCTGTATATCTAAAAAATATCACACGTAGACCATATGTAGACTGCTGTATGTAAAACCATTTCCTCTGTTAACTTGCATTTTTTTTGTAAGCAGGCTGTAAAATATATACTTAACCAATGAAAAAAAAAGCATCATGGTGAAATGAATAAATAAAATTGTAAACCAGTGGAAATCGTTACCTGTGCATTGTAATTGTATTTCCCAATACTTGGATATCAATAAAAATTTTAAAATGAACTATATGTGTTGTCTGAATATCTGAGTCGAGTCTTATCTTTAGCAAGTGGGAGAGGTAAACAACGTTATCGCGACTTCTCACGTAACTGTT
Source organism: Ryuthela nishihirai (assembly GCA_038380435.1). Taxonomy (NCBI): domain Eukaryota; kingdom Metazoa; phylum Arthropoda; class Arachnida; order Araneae; family Heptathelidae; genus Ryuthela; species Ryuthela nishihirai. Next base: position 20,677,827 of record JAWZYU010000026.1, read on the forward strand.
ACGTTCCCTGAGAGCTCATTCGCATGACTCATTTCTACAGGTTGCATCGCGTTGGGTGGACCAGCTCACATACTCGGAGAAAAGTCTTAAATACATGCATTTCTGGGGTTACACTTGTAATAAAAGGTCGGTAATTCTCTTAATTTTCATGGTTCATCAAATATTACTTATAATTTCACGATGTAGCGATGTTCTCAAGTATTAAGAAGTGATGAAAACATATCGTTTGTTTTCGAAGTTATTGTAAGTTGCCTGAAGGCTAGCTCATTACACTACCCAGATCGAGCCTTCTCAAAATCAACCGGTTTTTTTTTAAAGCAATCGCCTCTCAAAAGTGCCAGGACTTCAATAAATGTGCAGCGTGCTGTGTTTATGAGAAATTTATCAGCACGGGATGAAATTCTAATTTTTACTTCGCAGAGACGTAATATCCCTGACTTTCACTAAGCAGATTTTTCTATCAGGTGTTTTAGAGCAGATATTACTGGATATTTATTCTTTTCAGTAATAACATACAGGAAAAAGCATAATTTCTCTACATTATATAATACAGAGGAGTACACAGGTGAATTATATATACTTTTCCTATGAGTAAGTAAATAAGAAAAAAAGTGGAATGTCATACTGTTATTCGAATTGCAAGTTAATAATTGTTTTACTTTGGAATGTTTCCGTGACAAAAAAATATGATATTGTTACGACAGAAGGAATCTGGCATCCGAAAGCAAAAAGTATCAGCCAACGAATAAGAACTTTGGGAGAATTTGAAAAAGAACAGTGGAGCGTGTAACGGTCGTGTGTGTAACGGTCGAGAGTTCGAAAATGGACGGTTAGCTGTTCTGAGACAGTGCGCGTTAAGTATAAAGAATTATCTTTATGTGATGTGTATGCGGGAAGTATAAAAGTGGTATCTTTTATGTGATGTGTATGCGGGAAGTATAAAAGTGGTATCTTTTATGTGATGTGTACGCGGACGGTCATATGGTTCTGCTAGTGTGAGTTAGTGAACTAGCACTGGACGATTTTGTTTGTGTATGAAGATGTTCAAGCGACATGGTAATCAAGTAAAAAGGTAATATTTAGTGGAATAGACAGAGCTAATGTTGTGTTCTCTGCGCAGGAAGGTTGATGACTTGTGTATGGATAATAGTTGATTTGTTTATAAGATACTTCATCCTGATTTTCTTTGTAACAATTTACCTTGTATTGAATTTGGTTTTAAAATATAGTTTTTAATACTCACGCTCAGTGGCTATCCATTTTTGTAATCCGCAACAATATTTATTAAAAATAATGTTTTTTCCTAAATCCATAGAAAATTAAGGAGATTTCACAATATGGTGAGAGCAATCGGAAGTTTCTCAGGGGCTAGCGGATAATCATTATGCTTGTCGTGTAGAGAAACTGGATAATCTAAATCAACTTCCACAATGTACGATCATCAGGAACTGTCGTAATATCTATATATTCTATTTCTTCTTTATTAAGCCATCGAAAATCGCTTTGAGGGAGACATTGTGACATTGCCCATCCATAAAGATTGTTGGCATCATAGTACATAATGTATTTAGAGGGTAACTGAGGATTATAGGTACCTAAATACTTGTTATCTGCAGTGCTAAAACGATTGCATATCACTGGAATTCCTCCTCGTATGCCTTTTGTCCAGGAAAAGGTACGTTATAGGGTCTGTTATCAACTCTAGATTAATATTTGTCATCTTCAGGCATGCTTGCTCAACCTAACGCTAGTCCAGGAGCTGTGTAAACATGACAGGGATCAATTTCGTAGTATCTGATACATAATTTTCTGAAATTCTCAAACACATCAGCTAAGAGGAGTACGTCGGTCTTCAGGTACAAGTTGTGATATTGGCCTAGATTTTTTATGTCGAAAGAGTACCATACTTTCATTGCATGGATATAGTCTTCTTCCCCTAGCGCCTCTTCTGTTAGCTGATTGTAAAAAGCTTCACGTGGAGGTAATAACGTTTCTTCAAACTTTTCGCTGCTGTCAATGTAATCGTAGGGGTAAACTCCTTTTCTCAAAACCAGATGTAGCCGTTCAGTTTCAACATGTTCCTTCAAAATATGGAATTCTTCTGCTGATAAATTATGGACTAGCTTCTCAAGAGATGCACTTAAAAATTGATAGGAATCTTTGAAATTCAAAGTTCCAAGGGAGAATGCTATGTATTTTTCCATGTTATTGGGAATGCAATTAATCTTCTTATTTTTGATCATACCGATTCCTTGCATAATAAGATGGCTGTCATATCCCTTTAGGTTATGAAATGTAACTGGAATCTTATTTGTAAGCTTAAAATTGAAATTACACACATTATGAGCGGCTCCTCGGAATTTGCCGGTTAAATGATCGTGATCTCTCACGCGATCTGGTCCCAGAACATCTTTGCATATATGACAATTGATAGCGTTTCGAAATGATTCCTCTTCGTGATTTGAAAGTTGCATTGGTTTGATCTCAGAGAGTAAATGTTTTATATCGTTTTATTCTTTAAGCAGACATTCCAAAAATATTTTTACCACACCTCTATAAACTACTGGAGGTTTATAGCTGCAGTCGTCAGGTCCAACAACAAGATATGCAAATCCACAGGGTTCATGATTTGCCGTGATAGTGGTGTGAGATTTTGCAGGGTTAGGCATACAAGTGTCCACTTTCACTAGGAATGATTCAAAGTCGGCGTAAATCACGTATGGAACGGGCTGTTGAAACTTGAAATTTGTGAATTTCAGTTATTTCTCCTCTTCAGTTGGAAATTCTACTCTCTGGGGTCCATGTTCTTGACAATAGGGAATATGATCCTTCAAGAGTGATTCATTCGTGAAACGGTGAAGGCAGTAATCGCAATAGAAACTCACACCGTTATGTTTGGTGAGAGGACTGAGAAGTCTACTCATATTCTTAATGGAGCAATAAGGTTGCTTTTCATCATCCGATAACGGAAGAAGATTTGCATGCTCTTTAAATCTGAATGGTGTGATGTAGAGTGGGAACACCTCTTTCTCGTATCCAAAAACATTGACAGAAATGTAGTTCATTTTTTCGAATTTAGATATTTGGTTTATTGCTATAGGGAAATTAGGCCAGATGTGTTTAATATTTCTTCTAAATGAATGTAGGTGGTAGGGTGTTGAGGATGATCTGTGGCAGGATACAAAGAGGCTAAAACACACCAGACAAAACATTTTTGGTACAATTACATACATTGACAAAAGCGTGTTTTAACAGTAATTCTCTTGGAGTAGGGATATAAGTAGACCTTGCAAGAGGGATATATTTTCCAATGTTCATTTCAGCTTGGAGTACAGCATCCAGTATCCATCCATTATGTGCTCCTTCAAATTCTTCAAATGAAGTCTTGATCTTCTTGCACGCTGTATCCAGTTCTTTGTTTAGGGATGATGTAGGAAGACTTATAACACAGTTACTTCCGAAAAATGGGGTGCAGTGTTCGAAAGTAGAAGGGGAGACTTTTCGTCTGAAGCGCACTTGCACGGCAAGGTATCATTTAATGTTACCTTTCGAGGTCAATTCTTCTTTTAGTTGAGTTAGGAGTGACTCCCGCGAGGATTCAAAGAAAAAGGTGAGGTCAACAGATGTTTCTTCCGTTGCCATCAGTTTATGTGTTGACAGGGTCCTTTTCATTTCTTCTGTAAACTGACAGAGGTCTTCAGGATCTGGTTTTTGTTTCTTCTGGGGAATCCTTTCATCTTCAGAACCTTTTCGCTTATTATTGTGTGGCTTTCTTTGATGTCGTAAAAGACTGTCTTTTCTCCCAAACTCCATTGCACATTCTTCGCATTTGTAGGTTTTCCTGGAGGTGTGGGATAACTCATGACGTCGGACATCATCTCTCCTTGAGAATGTCGATTCGCATTCAGAGCACTTAAACAGGTTATTTCCATCGTGATTTCTCATATGACGAATGAGATTTGTCTGGAGTGTGAAAGCCTTCTCACATATATCACATGGATACATTATAAAACAGTGAGTTGTAAAATAGCTGATTTTATATATTACACGCGGACGTCGAGAACTATCGCTATTGCAGTTGAAAAATCACGTCAACGTCTGACAACAGAATGAGGAATCTGACTGAAGAAGGACTATCCCGCAGAACTGGAATAAACTGTCCTGCATTAAATGAAAAGAAAAAATGCTATTGGGTAAAAATATTTTAAAAGGTAGAACTTCTAATAGGTGAGTCAGGATTCAAAATGGCGGAGTATGGACTTAGAAATTTGGGTTGAGGGTACAAACCAAAATAGTCGGACTTATTCGGGAATTTGCGGTCAAAATGGCGGGGATTTTAATAAAGGCGGGACGGCACTAATTAATTAAATATTAGTTATAAATTATTAATAAGGGGGATTGTGGGAGTGTGGTCGATGACGTCAGAAAACCGCTATGGGTGTTGGTGGAAATTACGATTGAGTTGTTATCCAATACCATCTGTTATATGTCCATTATTATCTGCAATTTAACTGAATAATATAATTTCAGATTAATACATTACTGGAGGGAGGTATTCTTTTTGACATTGCACGACTTCAGTCTTAAAACAGTGTGAGTTCTGACCAATGTGATTGATAATGATCCGCCACCGCCTTGAAACACATAGGTGGCGGATCCCATAGGATTAACATTGATCCGCCACTAGTACAGAACTCTCATTATTCTCCTACTAGAGTCTCTCAAAAACATATCCGAACACTATGGTTGATTACAGAATTCAGAAAAAATATCTGGCAACGATTTTTTTTTAGAAATTAATGATCTAGCAACCTTTGTGTCACGTGACATCAACCATAGTGTTCGGATGTTTCTTTCAGCGACTGTACAGCAAAAACTCAGTCATAACAAAGGCATTATTGTTTCTTCAGAGAAGTGTTTCCTATCGATACATCTAAGAATAAAAATACTTAATTAAAAACACTTACAGGAAATATTGTATCGTAAATTACTTCCGTTATTTGCAGCTTTACATAGAAAATAAGATAGTAACACAATCCTCTTGCAAAAACATTAAATAATACTTTTAGATTCCTATTAGTTACATTCAACTAGGAATTGTTTTCACTAATGTTGGTTGTTTATAGTTTTAGAAAAAAACAATCACAAATGAATTCCCAGCTAGAAGAGTTTAGTATACTATGTAGAAATATTTTTTACAAGAATTCACTCAGTAAGTGGATTGTATTGGCTACTATAAGTTTCACTTGAAACATTTAAAAAATAAAATCACTCTTTCTCCAACAATAAAGGCAGAAGAATTTCAAAATTAGTGGATTGAATTTCTCACACGCAAAATAATGACAAACACTTAGCAACAACTACAGTAGCAAAATAGAATTACGATCTAAGTTTCTGAGATAACAATCCTTCAATTCTTCTATCACCTGCCGATTCTCACCCGACATAATAGAACAATGCTCAACTGATTAATTTCAGGATTATCAATTCACATGTGTGTTTTTACCTTTAACTTAATCCTTCTTAAAAATGGGACCCCCCAGTAAAGTGATTAAATATTATGGATGCCTATGGGGTGTGTACGGGGTAGTACAATCTTTTTTGGTGGGGGAGATCTTTATTTTGCTTATTATTTTTGGTGGGGGAGATCTCCTTTACGATACTTCGTTTTGCTTATTAATAGATTGTTGGATTGTTTTACCTCTGAGCGGCACTTTTTTGCACACCATGGGCTAAATGGCCAGGCCACAAGGACCCCGAAGGCTCAGAGAAGGTTGGGGGAGGGGACCCACTGGAACAGCTGTTGGGAGACAGATGGTAGCCTCCCGTCAAGGCCATCCAGCGTGTTCTTTAACGTGCACAGGGTATGGCTCTCCCGCACACGGGGCCACGGCTTAACGTCCCATCCGACGGACGGCGGCCTTTTCAAGCCCATCGGTGTCCCCTACTGACCGTGGGCAAGGCGGGGAAATTTTGCGGAGATAAATCTCAACGCTGACCCAGCTGGGACTCGAACCTGGGAACTACAGATTACGAGCCTGGCGCGCTACCGACTGAGCCACCCCCGCCCCGCTTATTAATAGTGTGCGAACTATAGACCAAAGTCTAATTACAGTACGTACTATAATACAGCATACAAAACATTAAAAAAAGAACAAAAATAATATCACATGATAGCATGCTTGGCAAATTATGTAATCATACATCTACACTCAAAAGTAAATGATTGATTAATCAGTAGATGACAGGGCAGGATCAGTCGGGACTCCAACCAAGGAGCTGCAGATTAAGAGCCTGGCGCGCTATCGGAAGAGCCATCATCCACCTCCAGCCAGTGCAGGAAATACGCTAAATATGGACGTAACGAATACGGTGTCACATGTGGCATTTTTTTTTATTTTAATCGTTGTCTATCGTTTCATTCACAGCATTTTATCTTTAAGTTATCCCAGTTTCTGAAATCAGATTAGGTTAAGCGATGTCTGTCACACTTTGGGGCTCCATGCGTTGACAGTTTGTGTGGACAGATATCACAGTGTTGTTCATTCCGGTGAAGCCAACTTTAGTATCCAAGCTGATGTTGTCCGTGCTGGTCATCGGTTTGCGCCGGCAAAGCAGGGGCACTTTGGCTAGGATGACATCTCGGATCTAGAACAAGAGAAAAAAAGACATGTTGAAAAAACAATAGTCGTCATACATACATCCATACACCAAGGACCAGATGGAGGAGGGCATTACCTCTTAAGTGTAAAGATAATAGAATCAAAAAATCATTTAACTTATTCATATTTCATCCGTTTTTCAATATTTTATTTTTGGTTTGCCTAATCAGAAGTGCTCTGGTTCATAATCTGCAGTTTTTCACCTTCGAGTTCCATCTGTGCTAGAGTTGAGATTTATTTACTTCAGTGGTTCTCAACCTTTTATGCTTCACGTACCCCCTGGAAATGTGTATGTAACTGGCGTACCTCTTGTATAGATGGATAAAACTATAGTTATAGTATAACAATGGGAATAAAATAAAACATATATATCAGTGGTTCTCAACCTTTTATGCTTCACGTACCCCCTGGAAATGTGTATGTAACTGGCGTACCTCTTGTATAGATGGATAAAACTATAGTTATAGTATAACAATGGGAATAAAATAAGACATATATATCAGTGGTTCTCAACCTTTTATGCTTCACGTACCCCCTGGAAATGTGTATGTAACTGGCGTACCCCTTGTATAGATAGATAAAATTATAGTTATATTATAACAATGGGAATAAAATAAAACATATATATCAGTGGTTCTCAACCTTTTATGCTTCACGTACCCCCTGGAAATGTGTATGTAACTGGCGTACCTCTTGTATAGATGGATAAAACTATAGTTATAGTATAACAATGGGAATAAAATAAGACATATATATCAGTGGTTCTCAACCTTTTATGCTTCACGTACCCCCTGGAAATGTGTATGTAACTGGCGTACCCCTTGTATAGATAGATAAAATTATAGTTATATTATAACAATGGGAATAAAATAAAACATATATATCAGTGGTTCTCAACCTTTTATGCTTCACGTACCCCCTGGAAATGTGTATGTAACTGGCGTACCTCTTGTATAGATGGATAAAACTATAGTTATAGTATAACAATGGGAATAAAATAAGACATATATATCAGTGGTTCTCAACCTTTTATGCTTCACGTACCCCCTGGAAATGTGTATGTAACTGGCGTACCCCTTGTATAGATAGATAAAATTATAGTTATATTATAACAATGGGAATAAAATAAAACATATATATCAGTGGTTCTCAACCTTTTATGCTTCACGTACCCCCTGGAAATGTGTATGTAACTGGCGTACCTCTTGTATAGATGGATAAAACTATAGTTATAGTATAACAATGGGAATAAAATAAGACATATATATCAGTGGTTCTCAACCTTTTATGCTTCACGTACCCCCTGGAAATGTGTATGTAACTGGCGTACCCCTTGTATAGATAGATAAAATTATAGTTATATTATAACAATGGGAATAAAATAAAACATATATATCAGTGGTTCTCAACCTTTTATGCTTCACGTACCCCCTGGAAATGTGTATGTAACTGGCGTACCTCTTGTATAGATGGATAAAACTATAGTTATAGTATAACAATGGGAATAAAATAAGACATATATATCAGTGGTTCTCAACCTTTTATGCTTCACGTACCCCCTGGAAATGTGTATGTAACTGGCGTACCCCTTGTATAGATAGATAAAATTATAGTTATATTATAACAATGGGAATAAAATAAAACATATATATCAGTGGTTCTCAACCTTTTATGCTTCACGTACCCCCTGGAAATGTGTATGTAACTGGCGTACCTCTTGTATAGATGGATAAAACTATAGTTATAGTATAACAATGGGAATAAAATAAGACATATATATCAGTGGTTCTCAACCTTTTATGCTTCACGTACCCCCTGGAAATGTGTATGTAACTGGCGTACCCCTTGTATAGATAGATAAAATTATAGTTATATTATAACAATGGGAATAAAATAAAACATATATATCAGTGGTTCTCAACCTTTTATGCTTCACGTACCCCCTGGAAATGTGTATGTAACTGGCGTACCTCTTGTATAGATGGATAAAACTATAGTTATAGTATAACAATGGGAATAAAATAAGACATATATATCAGTGGTTCTCAACCTTTTATGCTTCACGTACCCCCTGGAAATGTGTATGTAACTGGCGTACCCCTTGTATAGATAGATAAAATTATAGTTATATTATAACAATGGGAATAAAATAAAACATATATATCAGTGGTTCTCAACCTTTTATGCTTCACGTACCCCCTGGAAATGTGTATGTAACTGGCGTACCTCTTGTATAGATGGATAAAACTATAGTTAGAGTATAACAATGGGAATAAAATAAGACATATATATCAGTGGTTCTCAACCTTTTATGCTTCACGTACCCCCTGGAAATGTGTATGTAACTGGCGTACCCCTTGTATAGATAGATAAAATTATAGTTATATTATAACAATGGGAATAAAATAAAACATATATATCAGTGGTTCTCAACCTTTTATGCTTCACGTACCCCCTGGAAATGTGTATGTAACTGGCGTACCTCTTGTATAGATGGATAAAACTATAGTTATAGTATAACAATGGGAATAAAATAAGACATATATATCAGTGGTTCTCAACCTTTTATGCTTCACGTACCCCCTGGAAATGTGTATGTAACTGGCGTACCCCTTGTATAGATAGATAAAATTATAGTTATATTATAACAATGGGAATAAAATAAAACATATATATCAGTGGTTCTCGAGCTTTTATGCTTCACGTACCCCCTGGAAATGTGTATGTAACTGGAGTACCCCTTGTATACATAGATAAAACTATAGTTATAGTATAACAATGGGAATAAAATAAAACATATATATCAGTGGTTCTCAACCTTTTATGCTTCACGTACCCCCTGGAAATGTGTATGTAACTGGCGTACCCCTTGTATAGATAGATAAAACTATAGTTATAGTATAACAATGGGAATAAAATAAAACATATATATCAGTGGTTCTCAACCTTTTATGCTTCACGTACCCCCTGGAAATGTGTATGTAACTGGCGTACCCCTTGTATAGATAGATAAAACTATAGTTATAGTATAACAATGGGAATAAAATAAAACATATATATCAGTGGTTCTCAAACTTTTATGCTTCACGTACCCCCTGGAAATGTGTATGTAACTGGCGTACCCCTTGTATAGATAGATAAAACTATAGTTATAGTATAACAATGGGAATAAAATAAAACATATATATCAGTGGTTCTCAACCTTTTATGCTTCACGTACCCCCTGGAAATGTGTATGTAACTGGCGTACCCCTTGTATAGATAGATAAAACTATAGTTATAGTATAACAATGGGAATAAAATAAAACATATATATCAGTGGTTCTCAACCTTTTATGCTTCACGTACCCCCTGGAAATGTGTATGTAACTGGCGTATCCCTTGTATAGATAGATAAAACTATAGTTATAGTATAACAATGGGAATAAAACAAAACATATATATCAGTGGTTCTCGAGCTTTTATGCTTCACGTACCCCCTGGAAATGTGTATGTAACTGGAGTACCCCTTGTATACATAGATAAAACTATAGTTATAGTATAACAATGGGAATAAAATAAAACATATATATCAGTGGTTCTCAACCTTTTATGCTTCACGTACCCCCTGGAAATGTGTATGTAACTGACGTACCCCTTGTATAGATAGATAAAACTATAGTTATAGTATAACAATGGGAATAAAATAAAACATATATATCAGTAGTTCTCAACCTCTTATGCTTCACGTACCCCCTGGAAATGTGTATGTAACTGGCGTACCCCTTGTATAGATAGATAAAACTATAGTTATAGTATAACAATGGGAATAAAATAAAACATATATATCAGTGGTTCTCAACCTTTTATGCTTCACGTACCCCCTGGAAATGTGTATGTAACTGGCGTATCCCTTGTATAGATAGATAAAACTATAGTTATAGTATAACAATGGGAATAAAACAAAACATATATATCAGTGGTTCTCAACCTTTTATGCTTCACGTACCCCCTGGAAATGTGTATGTAACTGGAGTACCCCTTGTATACATAGATAAAACTATAGTTATAGTATAACAATGGGAATAAAATAAAACATATATATCAGTGGTTCTCAACCTTTTATGCTTCACGTACCCCCTGGAAATGTGTATGTAACTGGCGTATCCCTTGTATAGATAGATAAAACTATAGTTATAGTATAACAATGGGAATAAAATAAAACATATATATCAGTGGTTCTCGACCTTTTATGCTTCACGTACCCCCTGGAAATGTGTATGTAACTGGCGTATCCCTTGTATAGATAGATAAAACTATAGTTATAGTATAACAATGGGAATAAAATAAAACATATATATCAGTGGTTCTCAACCTTTTATGCTTCACGTACCCCCTGGAAATGTGTATGTAACTGGCGTATCTCTTGTATAGATAGATAAAACTATAGTTATAGTATAACAATGGGAATAAAACAAAACATATATATCAGTGGTTCTCGAGCTTTTATGCTTCACGTACCCCCTGGAAATGTGTATGTAACTGGAGTACCCCTTGTATACATAGATAAAACTATAGTTATAGTATAACAATGGGAATAAAATAAAACATATATATCAGTGGTTCTCAACCTTTTATGCTTCACGTACCCCCTGGAAATGTGTATGTAACTGGCGTATCCCTTGTATAGATAGATAAAACTATAGTTATAGTATAACAATGGGAATAAAACAAAACATATATATCAGTGGTTCTCGAGCTTTTATGCTTCACGTACCCCCTGGAAATGTGTATGTAACTGGAGTACCCCTTGTATACATAGATAAAACTATAGTTATAGTATAACAATGGGAATAAAATAAAACATATATATCAGTGGTTCTCAACCTTTTATGCTTCACGTACCCCCTGGAAATGTGTATGTAACTGGCGTACCCCTTGTATACATAGATAAAACTATAGTTATAGTATAACAATGGGAATAAAATAAAACATATATATCAGTGGTTCTCAACCTTTTATGCTTCACGTACCCCCTGGAAATGTGTATGTAACTGGCGTACCCCTTGTATAGATAGATAAAATTATAGTTATATTATAACAATGGGAATAAAATAAAACATATATATCAGTGGTTCTCAACCTTTTATGCTTCACGTACCCCCTGGAAATGTGTATGTAACTGGCGTACCTCTTGTATAGATGGATAAAACTATAGTTATAGTATAACAATGGGAATAAAATAAGACATATATATCAGTGGTTCTCAACCTTTTATGCTTCACGTACCCCCTGGAAATGTGTATGTAACTGGCGTACCCCTTGTATAGATAGATAAAATTATAGTTATATTATAACAATGGGAATAAAATAAAACATATATATCAGTGGTTCTCAACCTTTTATGCTTCACGTACCCCCTGGAAATGTGTATGTAACTGGCGTACCTCTTGTATAGATGGATAAAACTATAGTTATAGTATAACAATGGGAATAAAATAAGACATATATATCAGTGGTTCTCAACCTTTTATGCTTCACGTACCCCCTGGAAATGTGTATGTAACTGGCGTACCCCTTGTATAGATAGATAAAATTATAGTTATATTATAACAATGGGAATAAAATAAAACATATATATCAGTGGTTCTCAACCTTTTATGCTTCACGTACCCCCTGGAAATGTGTATGTAACTGGCGTACCTCTTGTATAGATGGATAAAACTATAGTTATAGTATAACAATGGGAATAAAATAAGACATATATATCAGTGGTTCTCAACCTTTTATGCTTCACGTACCCCCTGGAAATGTGTATGTAACTGGCGTACCCCTTGTATAGATAGATAAAATTATAGTTATATTATAACAATGGGAATAAAATAAAACATATATATCAGTGGTTCTCAACCTTTTATGCTTCACGTACCCCCTGGAAATGTGTATGTAACTGGCGTACCTCTTGTATAGATGGATAAAACTATAGTTATAGTATAACAATGGGAATAAAATAAGACATATATATCAGTGGTTCTCAACCTTTTATGCTTCACGTACCCCCTGGAAATGTGTATGTAACTGGCGTACCCCTTGTATAGATAGATAAAATTATAGTTATATTATAACAATGGGAATAAAATAAAACATATATATCAGTGGTTCTCAACCTTTTATGCTTCACGTACCCCCTGGAAATGTGTATGTAACTGGCGTACCTCTTGTATAGATGGATAAAACTATAGTTATAGTATAACAATGGGAATAAAATAAGACATATATATCAGTGGTTCTCAACCTTTTATGCTTCACGTACCCCCTGGAAATGTGTATGTAACTGGCGTACCCCTTGTATAGATAGATAAAATTATAGTTATATTATAACAATGGGAATAAAATAAAACATATATATCAGTGGTTCTCAACCTTTTATGCTTCACGTACCCCCTGGAAATGTGTATGTAACTGGCGTACCTCTTGTATAGATGGATAAAACTATAGTTATAGTATAACAATGGGAATAAAATAAGACATATATATCAGTGGTTCTCAACCTTTTATGCTTCACGTACCCCCTGGAAATGTGTATGTAACTGGCGTACCCCTTGTATAGATAGATAAAATTATAGTTATATTATAACAATGGGAATAAAATAAAACATATATATCAGTGGTTCTCAACCTTTTATGCTTCACGTACCCCCTGGAAATGTGTATGTAACTGGCGTACCTCTTGTATAGATGGATAAAACTATAGTTATAGTATAACAATGGGAATAAAATAAGACATATATATCAGTGGTTCTCAACCTTTTATGCTTCACGTACCCCCTGGAAATGTGTATGTAACTGGCGTACCCCTTGTATAGATAGATAAAATTATAGTTATATTATAACAATGGGAATAAAATAAAACATATATATCAGTGGTTCTCAACCTTTTATGCTTCACGTACCCCCTGGAAATGTGTATGTAACTGGCGTACCTCTTGTATAGATGGATAAAACTATAGTTATAGTATAACAATGGGAATAAAATAAGACATATATATCAGTGGTTCTCAACCTTTTATGCTTCACGTACCCCCTGGAAATGTGTATGTAACTGGTGTACCCCTTGTATAGATAGATAAAATTATAGTTATATTATAACAATGGGAATAAAATAAAACATATATATCAGTGGTTCTCAACCTTTTATGCTTCACGTACCCCCTGGAAATGTGTATGTAACTGGCGTACCTCTTGTATAGATGGATAAAACTATAGTTATAGTATAACAATGGGAATAAAATAAGACATATATATCAGTGGTTCTCAACCTTTTATGCTTCACGTACCCCCTGGAAATGTGTATGTAACTGGCGTACCCCTTGTATAGATAGATAAAATTATAGTTATATTATAACAATGGGAATAAAATAAAACATATATATCAGTGGTTCTCAACCTTTTATGCTTCACGTACCCCCTGGAAATGTGTATGTAACTGACGTACCCCTTGTATAGATAGACAAAACTATAGTTATAGTATAACAATGGGAATAAAATAAAACATATATATCAGTGGTTCTCAACCTTTTATGCTTCACGTACCCCCTGGAAATGTGTATGTAACTGGCGTACCCCTTGTATAGATAGATAAAACTATAGTTATAGTATAACAATGGGAATAAAACAAAACATATATATCAGTGGTTCTCGAGCTTTTATGCTTCACGTACCCCCTGGAAATGTGTATGTAACTGGAGTACCCCTTGTATACATAGATAAAACTATAGTTATAGTATAACAATGGGAATAAAATAAAACATATATATATGTGGTTCTCAACCTTTTATGCTTCACGTACCCCCTGGAAATGTGTATGTAACTGGCGTACCCCTTGTATAGATAGATAAAACTATAGTTATAGTATAACAATGGGAATAAAATAAAACATATATATCAGTGGTTCTCAACCTTTTATGCTTCACGTACCCCCTGGAAATGTGTATGTAACTGGCGTACCCCTTGTATAGATAGATAAAACTATAGTTATAGTATAACAATGGGAATAAAATAAAACATATATATCAGTGGTTCTCAACCTTTTATGCTTCACGTACCCCCTGGAAATGTGTATGTAACTGGCGTATCCCTTGTATAGATAGATAAAACTATAGTTATAGTATAACAATGGGAATAAAATAAAACATATATATCAGTGCTTCTCAACCTTTTATGCTTCATGTACCCCCTGGAAATGTGTATGTAACTGGCGTACCTCTTGTATAGATAGATAAAACTGTAGTTATAGTATAACAATGGGAATAAAATAAATATATATCAGTGGATCTCAACCTTTTATGCTTCACGTACCCCCTGGAAATGTGTATGTAACTGACGTACCCCTTGTACAGATAGATAAAACTATAGTTATAGTACAACAATGGGAATAAAATAAAACATATATATCAGTGGTTCTCAACCTTTTATGCTTCACGTACTCCCTGGAAATGTGTATGTAACTGGCGTACCCCTTGTATACATAGATAAAACTGTAGTTATAGTATAACAATGGGAATGAAATAAAACATATATATCAGTGGTTCTCAACCTTTTATCCTTCAAGTACCCCCTGGAAATGTGTATGTAACTGGCGTACCCCTTGTATAGATAGATAAAATTTTAGTTAGAGTATAACAATGGGAATAAAATAAAACATATATATCAGTGGTTCTCAACCTTTTATGCTTCACGTACCCCCTGGAAAGGTGTATGTAACTGGCGTACCCCTTGTATAGATAGATAAAACTATAGTTATAGTATAACAATGGGAATAAATAAATATATCAGTGGTTCTCAACCTTTTATGCTTCACGTACCCCCTGGAAATGTGTATGTAACTGGCGTATCCCTTGTATACATAGATAAAACTATAGTTATAGTATAACAATGGGAATAAAATAAAACATATATATCAGTGGTTCTCAACCTTTTATGCTTCACGTACCCCCTGGAAATGTGTATGTAACTGGCGTACCCCTTGTATAGATAGATAAAACTATAGTTATAGTATAACAATGGGAATAAAATAAAACATATATATCAGTGGTTCTCAACCTTTTATGCTTCACGTACCCCCTGGAAATGTGTATGTAACTGGCGTATCCCTTGTATAGATAGATAAAACTATAGTTATAGTATAACAATGGGAATAAAACAAAACATATATATCAGTGGTTCTCGAGCTTTTATGCTTCACGTACCCCCTGGAAATGTGTATGTAACTGGAGTACCCCTTGTATACATAGATAAAACTATAGTTATAGTATAACAATGGGAATAAAATAAAACATATATATCAGTGGTTCTCAACCTTTTATGCTTCACGTACCCCCTGGAAATGTGTATGTAACTGGCGTACCCCTTGTATAGATAGATAAAACTATAGTTATAGTATAACAATGGGAATAAAATAAAACATATATATCAGTGGTTCTCAACCTTTTATGCTTCACGTACCCCCTGGAAATGTGTATGTAACTGGCGTACCCCTTGTATAGATAGATAAAACTATAGTTATAGTATAACAATGGGAATAAAATAAAACATATATATCAGTGGTTCTCAAACTTTTATGCTTCACGTACCCCCTGGAAATGTGTATGTAACTGGCGTACCCCTTGTATAGATAGATAAAACTATAGTTATAGTATAACAATGGGAATAAAATAAAACATATATATCAGTGGTTCTCAACCTTTTATGCTTCACGTACCCCCTGGAAATGTGTATGTAACTGGCGTACCCCTTGTATAGATAGATAAAACTATAGTTATAGTATAACAATGGGAATAAAATAAAACATATATATCAGTGGTTCTCAACCTTTTATGCTTCACGTACCCCCTGGAAATGTGTATGTAACTGGCGTATCCCTTGTATAGATAGATAAAACTATAGTTATAGTATAACAATGGGAATAAAACAAAACATATATATCAGTGGTTCTCGAGCTTTTATGCTTCACGTACCCCCTGGAAATGTGTATGTAACTGGAGTACCCCTTGTATACATAGATAAAACTATAGTTATAGTATAACAATGGGAATAAAATAAAACATATATATCAGTGGTTCTCAACCTTTTATGCTTCACGTACCCCCTGGAAATGTGTATGTAACTGACGTACCCCTTGTATAGATAGATAAAACTATAGTTATAGTATAACAATGGGAATAAAATAAAACATATATATCAGTAGTTCTCAACCTCTTATGCTTCACGTACCCCCTGGAAATGTGTATGTAACTGGCGTACCCCTTGTATAGATAGATAAAACTATAGTTATAGTATAACAATGGGAATAAAATAAAACATATATATCAGTGGTTCTCAACCTTTTATGCTTCACGTACCCCCTGGAAATGTGTATGTAACTGGCGTATCCCTTGTATAGATAGATAAAACTATAGTTATAGTATAACAATGGGAATAAAACAAAACATATATATCAGTGGTTCTCAACCTTTTATGCTTCACGTACCCCCTGGAAATGTGTATGTAACTGGAGTACCCCTTGTATACATAGATAAAACTATAGTTATAGTATAACAATGGGAATAAAATAAAACATATATATCAGTGGTTCTCAACCTTTTATGCTTCACGTACCCCCTGGAAATGTGTATGTAACTGGCGTATCCCTTGTATAGATAGATAAAACTATAGTTATAGTATAACAATGGGAATAAAATAAAACATATATATCAGTGGTTCTCAACCTTTTATGCTTCACGTACCCCCTGGAAATGTGTATGTAACTGGCGTATCCCTTGTATAGATAGATAAAACTATAGTTATAGTATAACAATGGGAATAAAATAAAACATATATATCAGTGGTTCTCAACCTTTTATGCTTCACGTACCCCCTGGAAATGTGTATGTAACTGGCGTATCTCTTGTATAGATAGATAAAACTATAGTTATAGTATAACAATGGGAATAAAACAAAACATATATATCAGTGGTTCTCGAGCTTTTATGCTTCACGTACCCCCTGGAAATGTGTATGTAACTGGAGTACCCCTTGTATACATAGATAAAACTATAGTTATAGTATAACAATGGGAATAAAATAAAACATATATATCAGTGGTTCTCAACCTTTTATGCTTCACGTACCCCCTGGAAATGTGTATGTAACTGGCGTATCCCTTGTATAGATAGATAAAACTATAGTTATAGTATAACAATGGGAATAAAACAAAACATATATATCAGTGGTTCTCGAGCTTTTATGCTTCACGTACCCCCTGGAAATGTGTATGTAACTGGAGTACCCCTTGTATACATAGATAAAACTATAGTTATAGTATAACAATGGGAATAAAATAAAACATATATATCAGTGGTTCTCAACCTTTTATGCTTCACGTACCCCCTGGAAATGTGTATGTAACTGGCGTACCCCTTGTATACATAGATAAAACTATAGTTATAGTATAACAATGGGAATAAAATAAAACATATATATCAGTGGTTCTCAACCTTTTATGCTTCACGTACCCCCTGGAAATGTGTATGTAACTGGCGTATCCCTTGTATAGATAGATAAAACTATAGTTATAGTATAACAATGGGAATAAAACAAAACATATATATCAGTGGTTCTCGAGCTTTTATGCTTCACGTACCCCCTGGAAATGTGTATGTAACTGGAGTACCCCTTGTATACATAGATAAAACTATAGTTATAGTATAACAATGGGAATAAAATAAAACATATATATCAGTGGTTCTCAACCTTTTATGCTTCACGTACCCCCTGGAAATGTGTATGTAACTGGCGTATCCCTTGTATAGATAGATAAAACTATAGTTATAGTATAACAATGGGAATAAAATAAAACATATATATCAGTGGTTCTCGAGCTTTTATGCTTCACGTACCCCCTGGAAATGTGTATGTAACTGGAGTACCCCTTGTATACATAGATAAAACTATAGTTATAGTATAACAATGGGAATAAAATAAAACATATATATCAGTGGTTCTCAACCTTTTATGCTTCACGTACCCCCTGGAAATGTGTATGTAACTGGCGTACCCCTTGTATAGATAGATAAAACTATAGTTATAGTATAACAATGGGAATAAAATAAAACATATATATCAGTGGTTCTCAACCTTTTATGCTTCACGTACCCCCTGAAAATGTGTATGTAACTGGCGTACCCCTTGTATAGATAGATCAAACTATAGTTATAGTATGACAATGGGAATAAAATAAAACATATATATCAGTGGTTCTCAACCTTTTATGCTTCACGTACCCCCTGAAAATGTGTATGTAACTGGCGTACCCCTTGTATAGATAGATCAAACTATAGTTATAGTATGACAATGGGAATAAAATAAAACATATATATCAGTGGTTCTCAACCTTTTATGCTTCACGTACCCCCTGGAAATGTGTATGTAACTGGCGTACCCCTTGTATAGATAGATCAAACTATAGTTATAGTATGACAATGGGAATAAAATAAAACACATATATCAGTGGTTCTCAACCTTTTATGCTTCACGTACCCCCTGAAAATGTGTATGTAACTGGAATACCCCTTGTATAGATAGATCAAACTATAGTTATAGTATATCAATGGGAATAAAATAAAACATATATATCAGTGGTTCTCAACCTTTTATGCTTCACGTACCCCCTGGAAATGTGTATGTAACTGGCGTATCCCTTGTATAGATAGATAAAACTATAGATATAGTATAACAATGGGAATAAAATAAAACATATATATCAGTGGTTCTCAACCTTTTATGCTTCACGTACCCCCTGGAAATGTGGATGTAACTGGCGTACCCTTATATAGATAGATAAAACTATAGTTATAGTATAACAATGGGAATAAAATAAAACAGCGACTTTGTTACTAGATCTAGCGACTTTTGAGCTCTCGCGGCGTTCCCCAAAAAATTTTACCGCGTACTCCACGTTGAGAACCCCTAATCTACCCTAAACCCTCACCCTGCCCTCGGTTAGTAGGGGATACTGATGGACTTGGGAAGGACACCGTCCATCGGGTGGGACGTTAAACCGTGGCGCCGTGTTCAGGAGAACTATATCCTGTGGTCGTTAAAGAACACGCTGGATGGCCTTGGCGGGAAGTTTTAATTTCTCTCCTAATTAGTGATTTGGCAACCTTCGTCTCACGTGACACAAAGGTTGCCAGATCACTAATTTCTAAAAAAAATCTTTGCCAGATATATTTTTTCTGAATTCTGTAATCAACCATAGTGTTCGAATATTTTTTGAGCGACTGTACAAAGGTTAAATGAAAACGATTACTGATATTAAAATATTTGTGATAACAAAGAATAAAGTTTGCTGAATCACCTGAGAATTGAGGAAGAAATAGATGATAGGATTGTAAATAACACTGGTCTTGGCAAAGATGGCCGGGCACGCTGAAGAGACGGGTCCAACCAGCTGAGAATAACCCATAGCAACGATTAGGGAGACAACAGCATACGGGGTCCAGGCGGTCATCGTGCAAACGATCATGGCGGCGGCCATCCACGTGACTTTCGTCTCTGCTTTGGCTGCTGAACTTTTACCCGTCATCCTCGGCGACTGGAAGATAGAGAAGAAATCGGTTTCATTCCTATCATCATAGTTATAAAGGAAAATATGCCATGATCTCTTATATTCAGTAACCATAACATGCTTTCTTATAATAACTATAATCGTGTTCACGAAAATCAGAACTGCAAGAATGACAAACAGTTATTTGATGCTGGGTTGTTGTGGAACAGCCTTCCAAGCCCTATGCACCCATGCCTAAAGTTCGTCTATATTTGCCAGAATGTACTGGTATTGCTGCAATCTGCGTTTGATCATATTTCCGATGTTACACATTTACGATCGATGGGTGACAAATCTGGAGATCTTGCTGGCCACGGAAGAATCATCATCAATACACATCAAATTTTGAATATTCCTGCAAAGAATTAAAACAATGCAGACTCATTCAGGCATAATTTTTGTGGATCCTTACATATGTACATCATCATCATCATCATCATCCTCAAGCAGCCATGGGCTACGGAGGTCCAACCAGACCGTGCAATTTAGTTCTCCAAACAAGTCTGTCCTGAGCAACATCTGCTGCATCTGGCCACTGCACACCAATTCTAACAAGATCCTGTTTGACATTGTCTGACCACCGCATCCTACGTCTCCCCCTCTTTCTGAGGCCTTTAGGCACACTGTTCATATCCCTATTCGCCAATCTATAATTATTCATAAGGGCAACATGGCCAAACCAACGGAGTCTCTCTCTGCACAATATGCTGCTTAAAGGAGGTTGCAAACTCCTTTGCCTAATCTCATCATTAGTTACAAAGTTGAACCACCTAATGCCCATGATACTGCGGAAGCATCTGGAATCAAAAGCATCTAGTTTCCTGTTATCTTGTTTACAAAGTGTCCAAGTTTCACTACCATAACTAACCCTAGAAAGAACCAAACTATTACACAGTCTAATTTTAGTCTTTAGGTGTATACGCCTATTTCTCCATACTCTCCATAGGTTCTTAAAAGTCCCGGCAGCAATCCCTATTCGTCTGTTAATCTCATGCCGCACATCACCATTATCTGTTACATAGCTCCCAAGATAATTAAACTGTGACACCTGCTCAAGACTGCAACCATTCAGATTAACTGAATCACAGCCTGCCTGACCAATTTTCATCACTTTAGTTTTCTCTCTGTTTATAATCAAACCTACTCTACTACCAGTCTAATCAACAGCTCGAATGAAATAGTTCATCTCATTAGCATCATTTGCCAAAAGGGCTAAATCATCAGCATAATCTAAATCAGAAATTTCGTATCTCCAGTCCATTTAAGGCCAAAATCTTTCCCTTGAAGTGAATTTCGCATAACATAATCAATAACCAAGCTAAAGAGAAAAGGAGACAAAATGCACCCTTGTCGAACACCAGAAGTAATGCTAAACCAATTGCTACAAGCCTTACCAACTCTCGCACACGACTCAGTGTTATTATAGAGAGCTTTCATTATGGTAACTAACTTCTCTGGTATACCATACGATCTCACAATCAACCACAAATTATGACGATCAACAGAGTCGAAAGCCTTTTTGAAATCAACAAAGCTAGCAACCAAAGGTTTCTGAAACTCTAAACATTTCTCAAGAATCTGCCTAAGTGAAAATATCTGATCCACACATCCCCTACCACTTCTGAATCCACATTGCTCATCACGCAATTGACTGTCAACCAGATTCTTAATTCTATTAAGCACAATCATGGAAAGAACTTTACCTGGAACAGATATAATTTTTTTTTTCAATTATTATTCATTTTATATTCATTCATTTTTTTTTTCATTTTAAATTAATTTTTTGTTAGTTTTTTTTCTTTTATTTTTTATTTACTTATTTTTTTTTGTAAATTATTATTCATTCATCATTTTTTTATAGTTTATCTAAGAGATTGATGTTTTTGAGATAATTAATTAATAATTTTAAAAAAATGTGTTTTAATTTTTTTGATGTTGGTTCTAATACGTTTTTGAAATTAAATGTGTTTACATTATATTTTTGCAATTTATTAAAATAAATTTTTCCCTCTTCTTCATATTTGTTACAATTGAATATTATATGCTCTAGTGTTTGTATGTTATTGCAGAAAAAACAATTTGGTGAGTTTATTTTTTTAAATTTAAATAGTGTGGAATTTGTAAGAGCTAGATTAGATTTTATTCTTAAAATCATAGATTTCTTTGTTCTCTAATTCAAAATTATTAAATTTACCAATGTTATTAGAGATTTGAAATATGTGTGTGTTCCTAGCTTTTGTCATGTACCAATTCTGCCAATAATTTTATTTATTTTTTAATGTATAACAAAATGATAAGAATTTATAGCGTGGTTTATATCTTTTGCCTTTTTTGCTAAAGTGTCTACATGTTCATTATATGTGATATTAACATGTGAAGAGATAATGTAAAGTTATAATTGTTAAGTTATAGTTCATTGTAAAGTTATAACGTTATTCTGATCAATGTGTTTGTAAATTAAAGCAAATATATCATTAATAAATATTGAAAAAATATTTTTGAAAGGGTTATGTTGAAAAATGTCTAGTGATGATTTACAATCTGTAAATATGACAATTTTTTCATTTTAAGGCCCAGTTGATTGCTATAATAATAGCAAACATCTCAGCTATAATTACTGGTTTAGTTATATTAAATTTAAATTGGTGTTCATAGTTTTCATTTGGGCAATAGAAGGCTCCATATGTGATAGCAGAGTCAGAGTTAAGAGATCCATCTGTGAATATATGTATATAATTTTTATAATTATCACTTATAAATGTGTCAGTTAATGATTTTATAATTGATTTATCATATTGATTTTTAGATTAAATTCCTGGTATTTTATCAGAAATAATGGGTAATGTTGAAATCCAGCAGGGAAAGTTTCGAAGACAATCTCCGCTAAGTTTATTCGGGTCTGTAAATGGTAGCTAGGTAGTCACTGGAAGGAGAGCTATGCACCAATCCCTTGTGATGATGCATAGAACCGGCCAGGCCTAGCACCTAATGTCCGAACCCACCTTCTCGTGGTGGAGACCGTTAGTACCTTTCAAAAGAGGTACTCTCTTGTGGAAGTGAACGGAAGAAGAGGGCTGCCAGATCAGTGTGGCATACTAATCTGGACAATTATGGCTACTTTTCTTTTTTTCTACCCTGCAGAGGAGTGGTCAACCACACAGGGTCCTGGTGCTGACCATATAAACCCACTGGACTGGACAGATATATGGCTCTGAGCTTGATTATGGATCCTGATTTTGCTGCACTGGTGGGCTTCTGTGGAGGGAAAATCTTCCGCTGTGTTTTCTCTTTGTTTGTGGGTTGACAGCCCGAAGTGAATAGATTCACAGGATATGTTTATCAGCTGGTGGATAATCCTGAGCAGATGTCATCGCAGGCAGCTGAATTCTTTGCTTCTATTGGAATCGTCAAATTCTACATTGGAGGAAGTCTTCCAGTGTAGATGGCTTCAGCCTTTAGTGGTGGGGAACGGGTCTTTGCCCTACGTCTGCGATTAGGGGGCTGTTTGATATTGTCGGCATTCCCTCTCTCAATAAACATAGTTTCTTTAAACATCCCACTAACCATTTTCTCTCCATAGGTAGTTGGAATGTGAGGACTCTGCACAGAGCTTTTTCTCTTGATGTCCTCACACAAGAATTCCATCATTATAATTTAGATATTCTCGGCTTGCAAGAGACCAGATGGACAGATAAAGGTCAGATTCTTAAAAATAATCTTAAATTTCTCTTTTCAGGGAGGGACGACAATAAGCATCACCAAGGCGTGGGTCTGCTTCTCAGCAGACACGCTAGCGATGCTCTTCTAGGATATGAGTGCATTAATTAAAGGTTTCTTGCAGCAAAATTTCAGACAAGCGTTAAAGACCTGAATGTTATCTGCTGTTATGCCCCCACTGAGGATGCTGATGAGGATGAGAAGGATAGGTTTTACGGACAACTTCAGGATATTTTGAATTCTGTCAAGAAAGGAGATATTACCCTTGTTTTAGGTGACTTCAATGCCAAAGTTGGTACTGACTCTGACCTTTGGGGAGGAGTAATAGGCCCTTTTGGTATTGGTAGCTGCAATGGCAATGGGCAACGTCTCCTACAGGTAAGTAAACTCAATGGTTTCAGAATAACTAACACTTATTACAAACACCGCGATATACATAAATACACATGGATTTCACCTGATGGACTGCATAAGAATATGATTGATTACATATTAATTAACAACAAATGGGCTAGTTCTGTTAGGAATACCTGGGCATATAGGGGAGCTGAAAATGGATCAGACCATTACCTTGTTAAAAGTGTCTTGCAACTTAAACTTAAAAAGTGTTATGCTAAGGTTAAAAAACTTCTGGTGTTCTTCTGGTGTTCGACAAGGGTGCATTTTGTCTCCTTTTCTCTTTAGCTTAGTTGTTGATTATGTTATGCGAAATTCACTTCAAGGAAAAGATTTTGGCCTTAAATGGACTGGAGATACGAAAATTTCTGATTTAGATTATTCTGATGATTTAGCCCTTTTGGCAAATGATGTTGATGAGATGAACTCTTTCATTCGAGCTGTTGATGAGACTGGTAGTAGAGTAGGTTTGTTTATAAACAGAGAGAAAACTAAAGTGATGAAATTTGGTCAGGAGGCTGTGATTCAGTTAATCTGAATGGTTGCAGTCTTGAGCTGGTTGTCACAGTTTAATTACCTTGGGAGCTATGTAACAGATAATGGTGATGTGCGGCATGAGATTAACAGACGAATAGGGATTGCTGGGAATAGGAATCTAGGGAGAGTTTGGAGAAATAGGCGTATACACCTAAAGACTAAAATTAGACTGTATAATAGTTTGGTTCTTTCTAGGGTTAGTTATGGTAGTGAAACTTGGACACTTTGTAAACAAGATAACAGGAAACTAGATGCTTTTGATTCCAGATGCTTACGCAGTATCTTGGGCATTAGGTGGTTCAACTTTGTAACTAATGATGAGGGTAGGCAAAGGAGTCTGCAACCTCCTTTAAGCAGCATATTGTGCAGAGAGAGACTCCGTTGGTTTGGCCATGTTGCCCGTATGAATAATTATAGATTGGCGAATAGGGTTATGAACAGTGTGCCTAAAGGCCTCAGAAAGAGGGGGAGACCTAGGATGCGGTGGTCAGACAATGTCAAACAGGACCTTGTTAGAATTGGTGTGCAGTGGCCAGATGCAGCAGATGTAGCTCAGGACAGACTTGCTTGGAGAACTAAATTGCACGGTCTGGTTGGATCTCCGTAGCCTATAACTGCTTGAGGATGATGATGATGAAGTTTATTATTTATTAGTTCCAATATCTTTTCTCTTTCTGAAAAACCCTTCAAAGTTATATCTTGAAAGTTGTTGTTAAATTTATTTATTATAGGGTGGTGTTGATTTTTAGTGATTATTCGAAATATTAAATTCGATAGTAAATAATTTTTTTTTTATTTCAATTGTGGGAAATGAAGTTTCAGCGTATATATTTAAGTTGTTTGTTGATTGCAAAAGTCCAAGGCAAAATTTTTAAAATTTTTGTTTGAATTGTTTCTTGATTTTTTATTTTT
This sequence comes from Ryuthela nishihirai, assembly GCA_038380435.1. NCBI lineage: Eukaryota > Metazoa > Arthropoda > Arachnida > Araneae > Heptathelidae > Ryuthela > Ryuthela nishihirai. The sequence goes on from JAWZYU010000026.1 coordinate 20,703,675, forward strand.
GTTTGAGAAATGTTATTTATAAGCTCAATTCCATATAAACATTTTGGTACGAATATAGAATTAAATATTAATAAAAGGTTATTTGTGAAGCAACCCCATTTAGAGCTTCCAAGGAATCTTAAGAAATTAAATAATTTAGTGGAGTTTTTTCTTCTGCATTTTTAAGAAAATGATTCCATAATAATTTCGAGTCGAGATGAAGTCCAAGAAATTATGCCCATTGTTTTGCCTCAGGTATTCAACAGTGGCAGATGCTGCATGGGGTCTTGAATTTTCCTGCTGAAATATGGTGCGTGGGACAGTCTTAGCAATTGTGCATGTTCTTCAACGTCCACGGCTTAACGTCCTATCCATCGGACTGTTAATGCCGATGGGTTTGGTAAAGGCCGCCATCCAACAGATGGGACGTCAAGCCCCGCGCCTGTGTTCAGTTTCCCAACCAAGTTTGAACTCTTGGGGTTGTTGTGACCTGGTCAATCGGCCCATTGTGTGCAAAAATAGGTGTTTCTCAGAGGTAAAACAACCCAAGTTTGATAAAAAAAAAGAGGATAAATTTATCATTTTGCCTGTAGTTAGAGTGATTGGCTACAGGTAGCCCACCAGGCTCGTAATCTGTAGTTCCCAGGTTCGAGTCCCAGCTGGGTCAGCATTGAGATTTATCTCCGCAAAATTCCCCGCCCTTCCCATGTTCAGTAGGGGACACCGATGGGCTTGGAAAGGCAACCGTCCGTCGGATGGGACGCTAGCCGTGGCTCCGTATGCGGGAGAGCCATACCCTGTGCACGTTAAAGAACATACTGGATGGCCTTGAAGGGAGGCTACCATCTGTCTCCCAACAGTGGTTCCAATGGGTCCCCTCTACCAACTTTCTCTGAGCCTTCGGGGTCCTTGTAACCTGGCCATTTAGCCCATTGTGTGCAAAAAAGTGCCGCTCAGAGGTAAACAACCCAACTCTTTTTGTGAATGCACAATTCACTCTTCATGGTAAAAGTTTGCAAATTCAAAAAATGCCGGTTGCAGACTTCCTACAATAGAGGACTTTTCCCTGATGAACGTGGAAATTTTCGGATTATAAGAACTAAAAAAGTGACATGCAACCTTACTTTTCTGATGATCCAGACCACTCGGCTGTAGCAAATAGCCATGATGACAACAGGGATGACGTAGCCGACACTAAAGATGTAGATGATATAGGAAGAATGGGACCAACTGGAGGTCTGCCAGTTCAAGGAACAGGCAATTCCAGGATGCTCCACCACGTATTCGTTCCATCCTACCAGTGGCGGGATCGCCTGGGAGAGAGAGTAGATCCAGATGAGGGTGATGACTATCACAGCAGACTGAGAGGTCAGACCTGCTGCGTGGAAAGGTCGAGATATGATGATGTAACGCTCAATGGCTATGGCAGCCAAGGTGCCGATGGCCGTCATACCTGCGGATTAAAGGAAAATTAGTTCATGTTTCGTTAATTGTGGAATGTATACAATTATGAAACGATAGTGTATGATGAGAAAGGTACGATACAAACCGTCTGCAGAATATCGTTTGCAAGTATTGAATCAGTCCAATAGAATAAAATCATTAGCAGTACGAGCAGTGTCAGTGATGTCAGTAATGAACTGAGGAGCAGTAAGTCAGTGCGTTGAACGATGAACTGAAGTAAGTCAATGAATTGTGCGATGTGCTGAAGAGCAGTGAGTCAGTGATTCGGGCGATGAGTTGAGTGATGAGCTGAATAGGAGGAGTTGAGCAATGAATTGAGGACCAGTGAGTCGAGTGATGAGTTGAATACCAGGAGTTGATATATGAGTTGAAGAGCAGTGAATCGATTGATGAGCTGAATAGCAGGAGTTGAGCGATGAGTTGAGGAGTGAGTCGAGTGATGAGCTGAATAGCAGGAGTTGAGCGATGAGTTGAGGAGGAGTGAGTCGATTGATGAGCTGAATAGCAGGAGTTGAGCGATGAGTTGAGGAGGAGTGAGTCGAGCGATGAGCTGAATAGAAGGAGTTGATCGATGAGTTGAAGAGCAGTGAGTCGATTGATGAGCTGAATAGCAGGAGTTGAGCGATGAGTTGAGGAGTGAGTCGAGTGATGAGTTGAATAGCAGGAGTTGAGCGATGAGTTGAGGAGTGAGTCGATTGATGAGCTGAATAGCAGGAGTTGAGCGATGAGTTTAGGAGGAGTGAGTCGAGCGATGAGCTGAATAGAAGGAGTTGATCGATGAGTTGAAGAGCAGTGAGTCGATTGATGAGCTGAATAGCAGGAGTTGAGCGATGAGTTGAGGAGTGAGTCGAGTGATGAGTTGAATAGCAGGAGTTGAGCGATGAGTTGAGGAGGAGTGAGTCGAGTGATAAGCTGAATAGCAGGAGTTGAGCGATGAGTTGAGGAGGAATGAGTCGATTGATGAGCTGAATAGCAGGAGTTGAGCGATGAGTTGAAGAGCAGTGAGTAGATTGATGAGCTGAATAGCAGGAGTTGAGCGATGAGTTGAGGAGGAGTGAGTCGAGTGATGAGCTGAATAGCAGGAGTTGAGCGATGAGTTGAGGAGGAGTGAGACGATTGATGAGCTGAAGAGCAGGAGTTGAGCGATGAGCTGAAGAGCAGTGAGTCGATTGATGAGCTGAATAGCAGGAGTTGAGCGATGAGTTGAAGAGCAGTGAGGTGAGCGACGAGCTGAAGAGCAGTAAGTGAATGAACCAGAACAGGCGATGAACCAAAGTGTAGTGAGTCGGGTGATGAACTAATAGTGAGTCAGTGAATCGAATGACTTATTAAAGAGCAGATGATCAGTTGTGTTACCTGTAGGTGTTGTGTTCCACGACGCAACCGTCCAAACACGATCAGAGAGCAGTTATAGAGGCTTCAGATAAAGAGGACTGTAAGCAGGAAGAGGAACATCTACGAGAAACCTTAATCCAGCAATAATTTCATCTCGTTAGACTTCGAAACAGATTCCTCTGATGCTTCTTTCAAACGAGCTGTCAGAAAGGAACTTCCCACTTAAAGTCTTCTTAAAGCAAAAGAATTATTGTCTTAAATCATCAGTAAGACAGACGCATCTCAGATATCTCCTAAGCATCGCTCACAGCTAATGAGACCGGAAGGAAGTGACATTCGATGACGTAGCCACCTCTGAGAAGCATCAACGCAAACCTTATGCGACCCACGGGATACTTTTCCCTTTCGTTGCCATGGTAACGGGCAGCAGGGCTCAGAGACAAGAGACATAACTGTCGTCGAGTATGGGGTTTGGAGCTTAGGGCACAATAAGCACTTTTCTGCAAACGAAACAAACGAGAAATGTGAGTTTATTTCTGCACCTTTTAAAAGAATGAATCGTATCACACGTGACCGGAAGCGTTGCAAGCGAAGGAAGATTGTATTGATTTGCCATATGGCTAGAATATCCAGAACAATTGCAGAATTAAGAGTAACTAAGAGTTCTAAGGATTAAGGTAGGAACAAGAGGATTAGATCGAAAAACTACTTGAAACTAAAATTTTTTCAAATACTATATTTTTTATTTCCTTATTGCTCTAAGGATTTTCATTTGCGGAAAGCAGATACATGACAAGTTCCTAACCTGTCTGGGGCGGGGGTGGCTCAGTCGGTAGCGCGCCAGGCTCGTAATCTGTAGTTCCCAGGTTCGAGTCCCAGCTGGGTCAGCGTTGAGATTTATCTCTGCAAAATTTCCCGCCCTGCCCACGGTCAGTAGGGGACACCGATGGGCTTGGAAAGACCGCCGCCCGTCGGATGGGACGTTAAGCCGTGGTTCCGTGTGCGGGAGAGCCATACCCTGTGCACGTTAAAGAACACTCTGGATGGCCTTGACGGGAGGCTGCCGTCTGTCTCCCAACAGCTGTTCCAGTGGATCCCCTCCCTCAACCTTCTCTGAGCCTTCGGGGTCCATGTGACCTGGCCATTTAGCCCATGGTGTGCAAAAAAGTGCCGCTCAGAGGTAAAACAACCAACAACCCTAACCTGTCTATTAGAAGTACTCAGCATATTGAAGTACTCAGCAACTGAACGAAACATTTACGAATGTTTAAAAAAAAATTGGAAACTTCCATCTGTCTCCCAACGTACGTCACCTTCCCTCAGCCTTCTCTGAGCCCTTGGGGTCCTTCTGACCTGGCTATTTAGCCCATTGTGTAAAAAAATGCCGCTCAGAGATAAAATTACATCAGTTTTACAAAAAAACACTATTTCGAAGATAGACTCAGTTCGCCTCTTAATAGAAATGGCAACGACAATCTGGTAAACTTCACATCACAACCTGTTAATGTTTAAGGAGCAAAAAAAAAACCTTTGAAACTCAGTTTCAATATGGCACTGTTGTCCAATGCATATAAGAGAGTGAGAAAGGTTCTTTATTGACGAGTTGCTGGGTGTAGATTGATGAATTGTCGTTGCCATTTGAACTAAGAGTGAGAGTGAATCCATTTTCGAACTTCAGACTTATTTTTACGCAAAGAATCTGCCCATTAAAAATGAAACTGATCGGGAAAATCTTACAAACGGAAAATATGAAAAGACGAATAACAACAGAGAATTCCGCTGCTCTGAATCAATAATATTTTTTAAAACAGCTTCACTATACACAGTCGTATCAGAATAATATGACCACCTACAATAGTACAAGTATGGTAGGGGCGGGGGTGGCTCAGTCGGTAGCGCGCCAGGCTCGTAATCTGTAGTTCCCAGGTTCGAGTCCCAGCTGGGTCAGCGTTGAGATTTATCTCCGCAAAATTCTCCGCCCTGCCCACGGTCAGTAGGGGACACCGATGGGCTTGGAAAGGCCGCCGTCCGTCCGTCGGATGGACGTTAAGCCCTGGCCCCGTGTGCGGGAGAGCCATACCCTGTGCACGTTAAAGAACACGCTGGATGGCTTTGACGGGAGGCTACCATCTGTCTCCCAACAGCTGTTCCAGTGGGTCCCCTCCCCCAACCTTCTCTGAACCTTCGGGGTCCATGTGACCTGGCCATTTAGCCCATGGTGTGCAAAAAAGTGCCGCTCAGAGGTAACCCAACCCAACTGAAGCGGCAATGTCATGAACGACAGTCTTTCTGTTTAGCATCAGTCGAGAAAATGAATATCTTGTGCACTGAACAGACGCCGATAAGTCTGGGGAGGAGGAACGATTCCCAAACATCGAGTGTGGTTAGCGCAAGTGATGGGAAAGATAAAAAAAGAAGCAATAAAATCAATTCGGAATCTTAAGTGAGGAAGATTTGTATTTTGAAATTCTGCCAAGTGCAAAGAAGAAGAAGATTGCTTTTGGGGTTAAATTCTTCGATGTTACTCACAGACAATGTAACTCATTAACATTTATTTTTACACGAACAAAATGTATGAACATAATTCTCAAGATCTTATTAACAGTAAGGAAAACGTTTTTTTTATTGCTTTCAACTTATTTCAAATTGTTATCCAAAGATTCTCTTATATTTACACTTACATACGACGGCGGATTTACAGTTATAAATAAATAAATACCCCCTCAAGCAGCTGCTTGCCACAGAGGTCTGACAGGAGCCTGTCAGTTTATATGCCATAGTAGGAGATCTGAGAGGATGGCAGGACCTCAGCAGAAAAACAACACATACAACCATGCCTTATCCGGGGCTCGAACCCAGATCCCTTAGATCAGTAGCCAAGCGTGCTAACCACTCGGCCATGGGACGGCTGATTTACAGTTAGCGGGTCCTTATACTCAACCCTTTTATTGGGAGGTTCGTAAACTAAATATAATAAGCCTATTCGTAAACTAAATATAATAAGCCTATTCGTAAACTAAATAAACCTGATTATGTTCCTGAAATTTGAATTCGGGGATCCTTCAATCGAACGAGGCATTACCCTTGAGCATATTCTGCATACCTATAAATCTGCCCCTACTTATATTACAATAAACTTCACGGCGTATTGAAGAATTATAAAAGTTGTTCTTTACAGAACAGGATTAAAGTTTATTCCTTTAAAAAAAGATGAAAGTTAGGATATAAATATTAAGCCATACAATCGAGAGTTAGTATTATTGCGATAATACAGCAAGAATTTGTTTGTAAAATGTAGTATTGGTTTAATCATTAAATTCGAATATTTATTCACGAAAACTAACATGTTATAATGGAAAAAAATATTGTGTGTCTGCACTTTAGCGACTTGGAGTCCCACCTGGGCCAACATTAAGATTTATTTTTGCTAAACTCCCACCCCGGCCACGGTCAGAAAGAAGACACCCAAGGCTTGGAAACGAATGGGACGTAAAGCCGTGGCCCAGTGTGCAGGAGGGCCATACCTGTACACTCTACAGAACACGCTGGATGGCTTTGACGAGAGGCTATCACCTGTCTTCTAACAGCTGTCTAGTGGACCCCCTTCCCCCACCCATCTCTGAACCTTTAGTGTCCTTGGACCTGACCATTTAGACTATTGTCAGCAAAAAAGTGGTAAAACAATTCAACCTAAATTACTGTTCCTGCAATTATTTTAACACTGTTTGACATATAAAAATATTAAAGTGTTTTCTTGGTCTATTTCCAATAGTTCGGAGTATCTAATGATCCGTTACCACTCAACTCCCAACATGCTCGGATGTGGAAAAAAATAAAGGGGGGAAACGACACAATCGAGTAAGAAAAAGGTGAAGGGGGGAAACGACACAATTGAGCAAGAAAAAGGTGAAGGGGGAAACGACACAATCGAGCAAGAAAAAGGTGAAGGGGGAAACGACACAATCGAGCAGGAAAAAGCTGAAGGGGAAGCGACACAATCGAGCAAGAAAAAGGTGATGGGGAAACGACAAAATTGAGCAAGAAAAAGGTGATGGGGAAACGACACAATTGAGCAAGAAAAAGGTGAAGGGGGAAACGACACAATTGAGCAAGAAAAAGGTGAAGGGGGAAACGACACAATCGAGCAGGAAAAAGCTGAAGGGGAAACGACACAATCGAGCAAGAAAAAGGTGATGGGGAAACGACACAATTGAGCAAGAAAAAGGTGAAGGGGGAAACGACACAATCGAGCAGGAAAAAGCTGAAGGGGAAACGACACAATCGAGCAAGAAAAAGGTGATGAGGAAACGACAAAATTGAGCAAGAAAAAAGTGAAGGGGGGGATCAAGACTGTTTTTCCATTACAGTGTAACATTTTCCCTTCGTTTTAAAGGTTTAAAAGAATTATAGAAAAATGAGTGAACATGCAAAATTGCCTTCCCATGGCCGAGTGGTTAGCACGCTTGGCTACTGATCTAAGGGACCTGGGTTCGAGCCCCGGGTAAGGCTTGGTTGTTTGTGTTGTTTTTCTGCTGAAGTCCTGCCATCCTCACAGACCTACTACTTTGGCATATAAACTGACAGGCTCCTGTCAGACCTCTGTAGTAAGCAGCTGCTTGAGGGGGTATTTATTTATTTTATGCAAAATTAAATCAGCAAAATGAAACATTCTTTGAAACTGCTCATAAATTTCCTTCAAAATTTCTTCGTTGTCCAAACCCTGATTAGAATGCAAATGAGGATCAACACAATTCTCACTTGACTCCATTGATTCTCTCTGACCATTTTGAACATCTTATTCTCTAACTATCACGGAGAGCAACCTTCGCTTTTACGAGGCAAATCAGATTAAAGGAAAACATCAACAAACCAATCCACAGAATGAAATGCATTGTAATTCGTTTGTTTGGCAGATTGTTTTTGCTTCTTGCATTGCAAGAAATTTAAAATGTGCGGAAATCTGAGAGAAGAAACAGACCCCGGATCTTTTATAGAAAGTAATTTTATTAGGAGAGTGCCTGTCAGAAGAAATCTCCGCCCTCTAGTGATGTGATCGCTCAGCTACATGCTCCTCTTCAAGTTAAACTCTTCTTCTCCAAAAGGAGCCAATCGATTCTCTACTTGCCATTCATTTGGCGAGCCCCCCCCCCCCCATTTAAGAATTCTCAGGTGCTGAGGTTTGCTTCGTTTATCCTGTTTGACTTTATCGAGTTAAAACTTTGCGCATTCCGCTGCGGTAAACTCTGAAAAATGGAGTGAACTCGGCGCTCTCTTTAATCATGCTCTCTTTTCTTATGAAAGTGAGGAGAGTATTGATTGAGATAACTTGGAGCATGGAATTTCGGGTAACCGACGTTTTTAGGTAATCAGTATTCATTTCCACAAAGATTCCAAGAATAAATGCAATTGTACTCTATTTGTATTAAATCCTTGTTACACATACATACAGTCCAGTTGTTTTACCTCTGAGCGGCACGTTTTTTACACACAATGGGCTAAGTGGCCAAGTCGCAAGGCTTGTACCTAAGAGAAGGTTGGGGGAAGGGGGCCCACTGGACAGCTGTTGGGAGACAGATGGTAGCCTCCCGTCAAAGCCATCCAGCGTGTTCTTTAACGTGCACAGGGTATGGCTCTCTCGCACACGGAGTCACGGCTTAACGTTGCATCCGACGGACGGCGGCCTTTCCAAGCCCATCGGTGTCCCCTACTGACCGTGGGCAGGGCGGGGAATTTTACGGAGATAAATCTCAATATCTCAGAGGTAAAACAACTCAACTCAAACAAATCATCAGTCATCACAGTTTGCAATCATGATAACCCTCATGATCAACAATGGAAACTATTTGATTCGTCTACCTTTGGCGAAATGATTTACTTATAGGGTAAACGCTGTTACCAATTAGAAAGAATTTGGGTTGGGTTGTCTTACCTCTGAGCGGCAATTTTTTGCACACCATGGGCTAAATGGCCAGGTCACATGGACCCCGAAGGCTCAGAGAAGGTCGGGGGAGGGGACCCACTGGAACAGCTGTTGGGAGACAGATGGTAGCCTCCCGTCAAGGCCATCCAGCGTGTTCCTTAACGTGCACAGGGTATGGCTCTCCCGCACAAGGGGCCACGGCTTAACGTCCCATCCGACGGACGGCGGCCTTTCCAAGCCCATCGGTGTCCCCTACTGACCGTGGGCAGGGCGGAGAATTTTGCGGAGATAAATCTCAACGCTGACCCAGCTGGGACTCGAACCTGGGAACTACAGATTACGAGCTTTGCGTGCTACCGACTGAGCCACCCCCGCCCCCCAATTAGAAAGAAAAAGATTGGATTAAGAACTAAGTGATAAAGGCAGCGAAGATTTATTTTGATAGCTAATAGACGAAATTTCTTCTTTAATGCATCACCGCAGATGTTGTTGAACAGAGACAGAAATTGATCGCTAAAAGCTTCCTCTTTTGACTGAATAGTGGAGACTAAAAGATCACCGTCTTTAGATTTCGCAAAGAAAGAAACTTAATCTCGTTTTTCCCTTTCTCTGCTTGAAGTGGATCCTGATGAGAAGTGAGCATTCCTTCACTGAAAATGAAGAAAGGTTGAACGGTCCCTTTTTGTTGATATGAGTGTTTTTAATAATCGTAATATAAAAGAGAATAAAAAGGAATGAAGGAAATGCTCTACTTCCCAGATGCACAATGAAACTTCTAAAGGGCTCAGGTTTCTAAGAGGAGCCCCCCTCTTTCACCATCAAGCACGCGGAACTTCTCAACTTGATTGTGTAAGAAATGATAGCTATAAGTATAGCTAAATATGTTAATGTAAAATATAATCCTCTAATGCTGATGATTTAGCCCTTTTGGCAAATGATGTTGATGAGATGAACTCTTTCATTCGAGCTGTTGATGAGACTGGTAGTAGAGTAGGATTCGTTATAAACAGAGAGAAAACTAAAGTGATGAAAATTGGTCAGGCAGGCTGTGATTCAGTTAATCTGAATGGTTGCAGTCTTGAGAAGGTGTCACAGTTTAATTATCTTGGGAGCTATGTAACAGATAATGGTGATGTGCGGCATGAGATTAACAGACAGATAGGGATTGCTGCCGGGATTTTTAAGGATCTATGGAGAATAGATTTTAAGAATCTGTGGAGAAATAGGCGTATACACCTCAAGACTAAAATTAGACTGTATAATAGTTTGGTTCTTTCTAGGGTTAGTTATGGTAGTGAAACTTGGACGCTGTGTAAACAAGATAACAGGAAGCTAGATGCTTTTGATTCCAGATGCTTACGTAGTATCTTGGGCATTAGGTGGTTTAACTTTGTAACTAATGATGAGGTTAGGCAAAGGAGTCTGCAACCTCCTTTAAGCAGCATATTGTGCAGAGAGAGACTCCGTTGGTTTGGCCATGTTGCCCGTATGAATAATTATAGATTGGCGAGTAGGGTTATGAACAGTGTGCCTAGAGGCCTCAGAAGGAGGGGGAGACCTAGGATGCGGTGGGCAGACAATGTCAAACAGGACCTTGTTAGAATTGGTGTGCATTGGCCAGATGCAGATGTAGCTCAGGACAGATATGTTTGGAGAATTAAACTGCACGGTCTGGTTGGACCTCCGTAGCCCATGGCTTCTTGAGGATGATGACGACGATGATGATGAATCAATAAATATATATAGAGGTAGATACGTGATAGAAGTACATTTGATCCTTTCAGTTCTTCACTTTTTTTCAATCTACGTTTATTACAAAACCATGTTATTAAAATAATTATTAGTCATTGCAAGACTTCTAAAAAATACAGTCGCTCAAAAAAGTATCCGAACACTATGATTGATTACAGAATTCAGAAAAAATATCTGTCAACGATTTTCCAAAAAAAAAAATCGTTGACAGATATTTTTTCTGAATTCTGTAATCAACCATAGTGTTCGGATATTTGAGCGACTGTATAGCAAGAAACATAAACAATTCAATATGTATATAAATTATCTGGGAAAATTAAAAACTATTTGTAAATAAATCGTGATAAGGAGATATTGTAACCAGAAAGTCAACTCTGTTCTTAGAAATCGTCTTGGATTTGGATTGTGTTGTTTTACCTCTGAGCGGCACTTTTTTGCACACCATGGGCTAAATGGCCAGGTCACATGGACCCCGAAGGCTCAGAGAAGGTTGGGAGAGGGGACCCACTGGAACAGCTGTTGGGAGACAGATGGTAGCCTCCCGTCAAGGCCATCCAGCGTGTTCTTTAACGTGCAAAAGGTATGGCTCTCCCGCACACGGGGCCACGGCTTAACGTCTCATCCGACGGACAGCGACCTTTCCAAGCCCATAGGTGTCCCCTACTGACCGTGGGCAGGGCGGGGAGTTTTGCGGAGATAAATCTCAACGCTGACTCAGCTGGGACTGGAACCTGGGAACTACAGATTACGAGCCTGGCGCGCTACCGACTGAGCCACCCCCGCCCCTAATCGTCTTGGAGATTACGCCACACAAATTCCTCACTCGATCCAATAAATTTTAATTAAAGTTCGGCTTAAGACGAAGGAATTAATTACTCGTTTCAAAATAAACTGCTTTGCCTCTCTCACTGTTTTTCTAAGTTTCAAAACCAAGTAATTTCCGGGCTTGTTAATTTTTTTTATTCGCAATAAAACTAATCTGACGACAGATATAAGCGATGTCATAATTAGCCTCTATAATCCGTTCCTGAACTTGTTCTACGCTATTCTGTAGAACCCGGGGTCAGAATCTCAGTTTGTTTTCGAATGTACAGTCGCTCAAAAAAATATCCGAACACTGTGGTTGATTACGGAATGGAGAAAAAATATCTGGCAACGATTTTTCTTTAGAAATTAGTGATCTGGCAACGATTGCTTTAGAAATTAGTGATCTGGCAACCTTACACAGAGTACGCGCCTATCTGAGTATCGATCGCTATAATGGACTTAGTGGTACTGGAAGGGATTACCTCCAGAAGAGAGGAAATGGGGATTAAGCTTCCGGTAGAGGTGAGGGTAGGAAGATTGTTGGGTTGGGTTGTTTTACCTCTGAGCGGCACTTTTTTGCACACCATGGGCTAAATGGCCAGGTCACATGGACCCCGAAGGCTCAGAGAAGGTTGGGAGAGGGGACCCACTCGAACAGCTGTTGGGAGACAGATGGTAGCCTCCCATCAAGGCCATCCAGCGTGTTCTTTAACGTGCAAAGGGTATGGCTCTCCCGCACAAGGGGCCACGGTTTAACGTTCCATCCGACGGACGGCGGCCTTTCCAAGCCCATCGGTGTCCCCTACTGACCGTGGGCAGGGCGGGGAATTTTGCGGAGATAAATCTCAACGCTGACCCAGCTGGGACTCGAACCTGTGAACTATAGATTACGAGCCTGACGCGCTACCGACTGAGCCACCCCTGCCCCGAGGGTAGGAAGAGGGGGGGAGAGAGTCGAAACAGAGAGAAAGTATAAGCCCAGGTTGGGTTGGGTTGGGTTGTTTTACCTCTGAGCGGCACTTTTTTGCACACCATGGGCTAAATGGCCAGGTCACATGGACCCCGAAGGCTCAGAGAAGGTTGGGGGAGGGGACCCACTGGAACAGCTGTTGGGAGACAGATGGTAGCCTCCCGTCAAGGCCATCCAGCGTGTTCTTTAACGTGCACAGGGTATATCTCTCCCGCACAAGGGGCCACGGCTTAACGTCCCATCGGACGGACGGCGGCCTTTCCAAGCCCATCGGTGTCCCCTACTGACCGTGGGCAGGGCGGGGAATTTTGCGGAGATAAATCTCAACGCTGACCCAGCTGGGACTCGAACCTGTGAACTATAGATTACGAGCCTGACGCGCTACCGACTGAGCCACCCCTGCCCCGAGGGTAGGAAGAGGGGGGGAGAGAGTCGAAACAGAGAGAAAGTATAAGCCCAGGTTACGGAGAAGGGATTTAGAATTGGTTAGAAGGAAGACCTATAAGTAATGTGTTGTATAAATATAATTTGCCAACGTGAATGGTGGCGGTGTGGCTCAGTCGGTAGCGCGCCAGTCTCGTAATCTGCAGGCCGAGGATCGATTACCACCCCGGCCAGCGACGATATTTATCTCGGTCAGTAGAACACACCGATGGGCTTGGAATAGGTCGAACGGGACGTTAAACCGTGACTCCGTGAGTGTGGGACCCCTGTCCGGTTCACGTTAAAGAACACGCTGGATGATCTTGACGGCAGGCTACCATCTGTTTCCTAACAGCTGTCTAGTGGGTCCCCTTCCACCAACGGTCTCTGAACCCTCGTGATCCTTTGACCTGGCCATTTAGCCCGTTGTGTGCAAAAAAAATTGCCGCTCAGAGGTAAAACAACACAGCTCTATAAATAATGAACACATGTTGAAAAGAGAAATTTTTTCATGAAAAGCTAATTTATGAAGTTATTGAGTTCTCTATCTGATGTGCTATTGATATAACTTGAAGCTGTACCTAATAAAGTGTTCGCAGAGTGTGTAGTATATACAGTGTATATAGGTTAAATAATTTTTCGCCTCCATTTCGAATATTAATATTCTCCAAGCTGAATAGTACGATACTCGTTCGCTCTCATATATCAATGGGGCGGGGGTGGCTCAGTCGGTAGCGCGCCTGGCTCGTAATCTGTAGTTCCCAGGTTCGAGTCCCAGCTGGGTCAGCATTGAGATTTATCTCCGCAAAATTCCTCGCCCTGCCCACGGTCAGTAGGGGACACTGATGGGCTTGGAAAGGCCGCCGTCCGTCGGATGGGGATTTTAAGCCGTGGTTCCGATTGCGGGAGAGCCATACCCTGTGCACGTTAAAGAACACGCTGGATGGCCTTGAAGGGAGACTACCATCTGTCTCCCAACAGCTGTTCCAGTGGGTCCCCTCCCCCAACCTTCTCTGAGCCTTCGGGGTCCATGTGACCTGGCCATTTAGCCCATGGTGTGCAAAAAAGTGCTGCTCAGAGGTAAAACAACCCAACCCAACCCATGTGACTTGGCCATTTAGCCCATGGTGTGCAAAAACGTGCCGCTCAGAGGTAAAACAACCCAACCCAACTCGTAGATCAAACCGTGTCATGATTCTTTTGATGATTAAATTTTTTTTTAATACATAAAACAATTAAATTAAGACCTGTATCGCCATTGTAATCTTTTCTACCAATCTTTTTCAAAATGAACATGTTCCAAAGAGCAAGCGTGATTTATGGAACAAATATAATTAGGAAAGATGAAAATGTAATAAATGTTTCCGCTCGCAACTTTAATTGCCGATTTACCGCATTTTTTTTTTTGGCGTTGTGATGTTTTTAAAATGCACTTACTTTATCCAAAATGTAAAACGGGTTCTCACAAATCTCCAGAATGGCGATAAGAGAGAAATAAATTATAATTTATTGCCACTCGTCTCGCTGAAACCTTCTAGCACGTTCTAACTGATCTGCATCTCGAGAATGTAAATGGAGCTTTTCCTAATTATGGTTCCTAGCTGTAAACAATAAACTAATTAAATCCATGTCGCCAATGAAGCAGTTAGGTTTGTTAACTTTGCAATAAAGTCGAAAGAAAATTCGAAAGTATAGGCATCATTTTACTTATATGTATATATGTATGCATTTATTCATCATCATCTAACAAAACACAGAAGTAAGATTTTTTGCAATCCCCCCGCAAATCTGATAGCTTATCTGCAGGTTCTTCTGGTGGTATTTATCTATTATGTGATCGACTGGAGTTATGATGAGTTCTCAAGTTTGAATCCAACGGTAGCAATGTTCAGATTCATCTCCGCTAAACATTCACTTGCCCTTGAGTTGGGTTGTTTTACCTCTGAGCGGCATTTTTTTGCACATAATGGGCTAAATGACCAGGTCACAAGGACCCCGATGACCAGGTGACAAGGACCCCTGAGGGCTGGTTGAGGGGAAGGAACCCACTGGAACAGCTGTTGGGAGACAGATGGTATCCTCCCGTCAAGGCCATCCAGCGTGTTCTTTAACAGGCACAGGGTGTGGCTCGCCCGCACACGGTACCACGGTTTAATGTCTCATCCGACGAACAGCGGCCTTTCCCAAGCCCATCGGTGTCTCCTGATGACCATGAGCAGGGCGGGGAGTTTTGTGGAGATAAATCTCAACGATGGCCCAGCTGGGACAATCATTGTGTACAAAAATGTGCCCTCAGAGGTAAAGCAACCCAACTCTGAAAAACTGCCTTTAAATTCCATGGCAGAATACAGTCGCTCAAAAAAATATCCGAACACTATGGTTGATTAGAGAATTGAGAAAAAATAACTTTTTAATTAGTGATCTGGCAACCTTTCATGTCACGTGACACGAAGGTTGCCAGATCACTAATTTAAAAAAAAATCGTTTCCGGATATTTTTCCTGAATTCTGTAATCAACCATAGTGTTCGGATATTTTTTTTGAGCGACTGTACATAGAACAACGTCGAGATTTATCACCGCAAAAGTTTCCCCCCTACCCTCGGTCAATAGGGAACACAGATGGGCCTGGAAGGCCTCCGTCCGTTGTATGGGATGTTAAGACGTGACCCCGTGTGCAAGAGAACTATACTCTGTCCACGTTAAAGAACACGCTGGATGACCTTGGGGGACTGGAGACTTCCATCTGTCTCCTAACAATCCAGTGGGTCAGCTTCTCCAACCTTCTCGAGGTCCTTGTAACCTGGACCTTTTGGGGCAAAAAAATGCCGCTCAGAGGTAAAACAACCCAACTTTTCAATTGCTCGTCTTTTTCAAGTTATTTTTAATTACACTGTTAGTTAATTATTTTAAAATTTGGCATTCAAAATACAAAACGAATCGAAATGTTTCAAAAATTCGAAATATTCGCATAGTTTTAGACCGAAATTCTTCGTATTTAGGCAGTAACGTTCAGGTATTACTCAAAATTTTCGAAAAGACCTGTCACTGTACTTGAATGACTAATGAACAGACTTACCCTGATTTCATCAGTAAACTGTTGAATTCATTATGAAAACTCCTTTCTCTGCTGTCCCACAAAAATAATGTTTAATTTAGTTAGAATGATTTCCCTGGAAGCAGATAGGGGGATGTGGAGGTTGGGTTGTTTTACCTCTGAGCGGCACTTTTTTGCACACCATGGGCTAAATGGCCAGGTCACATGGACCCCGAAGGCTCAGAGAAGGTTGGGGAAGGGGACCCACTGGAACAGCTGTTGGGAGACAGATGGTAGCCTCCCGTCAAGGCCATCCAGCGTGTTCTTTAACGTGCACAGGGTATGGCTCTCCCGCACACGGGGCCACGGCTTAACGTCCCATCCGACGGACGGCGGTCTTTTCAAGCCCATCGGTGTCCCCTACTGACCGTGAGCAGGGCGGGGAAATTTTGCGGAGATAAATCTCAACGCTAATCTCAACGCTGACGAATGGGACTCGAACCTGGGTACTACAGATTACGAGCCTGACGCGCTACCGACTGAGCCACCCCCGCCCCTAGGGGGATGTGGAGGTTGGGTTGTTTTACCTCTGAGCGGCACTTTTTTGCACACCATGGGCTAAATGGCCAGGTCACATGGACCCCGAAGGCTCAGAGAAGGTTAGGGGAGGGGACCCACTAGTACAGCTGTTGGGAGACAGATGGTAGCCTCCCGTCAAGGCCATCCAGCGTGTTCTTTAACGTGCACAGAGTATGGCTCTCCCGTACACGGGACCACGGCTTAAAGTCCCATCCGACGGACGGCGGCCTTTCGAAGCCCATCGGTGTCCCCTACTGACCGTGGGCAGGGCGAGGAATTTTGCGGAGGTAAATCTCAACGCTGACCCAGCTGGCACTCGAACCTAGGAACTACAGATTACGAGCCTGGCGCGCTACCGACTGAGCCACCCCCGCCCCCGGTAATAAACAGAATATCCATCGAACCTTCTTCCATGTTTGGATAACTGACTGGGGCATTTACGGTATAGGGCTATGAAAACACTGAAGTTAAGCGAACAATAACGCACAAAAGCATTCTCCCATCGCGGCTTTTATTATGGAGCGTTAGCTTTTATTGATTCGTTTCATCTAAGTTCATTGCAATATAAATAAGAGCAATTCTTTGCGTTTTACAAGCTGATTGTCAGATAGGTCTCATGACGTCACTCCTGCGATCGGTTCCATCTGTCTTTCCCGATTCGGTGTGCAGTACAATTGTTTTTCAAAGCGTCGTTATAACGAAATAGATTGCCACAAATCAAAATACTGTCTTGAGGGTGTTGTTAAAATGAAATCTCACCCACGAATGAGGTGTCTCATAAACAATGTCATTAAGTGAGGTACAGTCGCTCAAATAAGTATCCAAACACTATGGTTGATTACAGAATTTAGAAATAATATCTGGCAACGATTTTTTTTTTGAAATTAGTGATCTGGCAACCTTCGTGTCACGTGACACGGAGGTTGCCAGATCACTAATTTCTTAACAGGGACTATGTCACAAAGTGAGGTGTCGTTATAAAGAAATGCCACAAAGTGAGGTGTCGTTATAAAAGAAATGTCACAAAGTGAGGTGTCGTTATAAAAGAAATGTCACAAAGTGAGGTGTCGTTATAAAGAAATGTCACAAAGTGAGGCGTCGTTATAAAAGAAATGTCACAAAGTGAGGTGCCATTATAAAGAAATGTCACAAAGTGAGGTGTCGTTATAAAGAAATGTCACAAAGTGAGGTGTCGTTATAAAGAAATGTCACAAAGTGAGGTGTCGTTATAAAAGAAATGTCACAAAGTGAGGTGTCGTTATAAAAGAAATGTCACAAAGTGAGGTGTCGTTATAAAGAAATGTCACAAAGTGAGGTGTCATTATAAAGAAATGTCACAAAGTGAGGTGTCGTTATAAAGAAATGTCACAAAGTGAGGTGTCGTTATAAAGAAATGTCACAAAGTGAGGTGTCGTTATAAAGAAATGTCACAAAGTGAGGTGTCGTTATAAAAGAAATGTCACAAAGTGAGGTGTCGTTATAAAAGAAATGTCACAAAGTGAGGTGTCGTTATAAAGAAATGTCACAAAGTGAGGTGTCATTATAAAGAAATGTCACAAAGTGAGGTGTCGTTATAAAGAAATGTCACAAAGTGAGGTGTCGTTATAAAGAAATGTCACAAAGTGAGGTGTCGTTATAAAGAAATGTCATTAAGCGGGATATTCCTGTAATAAAATCCTATTTGTATGACTCATGCCAAATATGGATTATTCCGGAAAAAGTTTCAGCTTTAAAAAAGGAAAATAATCCATGAAAAATTCGGGTTGCGATTCGTGATGTTCAAGTGATATTGATTCCATTGTCAGCACAACAAAAGACAATTGATTCAAGGACACAGAGAGAATCCCATTGGTGAGGAGTTAGGAGAGTCGAGAAGCATCAAATTGGGCAAGACACATCGATTGGAAAGGGAAAATTCTTGGAAAGATAGTAAGTACATCGTTATTTATTGATTCGAACCCCCCCCCCCACATCCATGATTCCACTTCATGGAAGGCAAAATCGATCTAACGTAGCGGTTATTCGCCTCGAGGAGAAATGCTACAAGCTCCAACCGTATAAAGAATCGATTCTCAAAGCTTGTTACGATTATATCTCGAAGTTTCAGAAACAGTAAATGCCCAAATTTTACAAGACCAAGAAATGATATTCTTCACTTTCTTTCGCTGTATCGTCAATATGTCAAAAAATGGTAAAATCTAGAAGATACCACAATATGATATGTAATGCGGTGTGCACTATTTTTTTTGTCGCAAGTGCAATACAACAAATTAGTAGCAGCGAGTCTTCAGCACTACCCTAGTAAGGAAACACTTTGAATTAAGTTTTTTTTTAAATCAAGATTTGACTCACCCAAAAGCGATTACATTAAGATTTTCAATTCCCAAAGTGAAAGATTTGTATCCAATAAGTTGCTTTCTCCGCCTTGCATCCAAGTCAAAAGTGAAACTTGGGGTGCTGGAGGATGCGGAGAAGATGGATGTGGATGGAGAGAGGATGGAAGAGAGAGGATGGAAGGAATTGGAATGCGCCAACGCTCTTCTGCAAGCGATGCCACCGCTGAGTGTGAGGCACATCCGCTTCAGAGCCAACGACCACTGGAAGAGTCACTTCATCGACTCGGAGGATTTCGTGGCCACGATGAGCGACAGAGGATTGGTACCCAGATTGAAATACTGCTTCCTCCTCGAACCGGTCGCCCTGAAACACATGTGCAGGGTCGTGGTGAGGGAAAGGCTGCAGAAGAATCGGGAGCTGCCATTTGGCATTGGCAAGTTGGAGGTGCCAAGGGAACTGAAAGCCTACCTGAACCTTGAAGGGGAAGAGTGAAATATAAGGGAATCTTCTTCTTCTTCAAAATCAGAACTTATGAGAGGATTTCGTGGCCACGATGAGCGACAGAGGATTGGTACCCAGATTGAAATACTGCTTCCTCCTCGAACCGGTCGCCCTGAAACACATGTGCAGGGTCGTGGTGAGGGAAAGGCTGCAGAAGAATCGGGAGCTGCCATTTGGCATTGGCAATTTGGAGGTGCCAAGGGAACTGAAAGCCTACCTGAACCTCGAAGGGGAAGAGTGAAATGGAAGGGAATCTTCTTCTTCTTCAAAATCAGAACTTATGAGAGGATTTCGTGGCCACGATGAGCGACAGAGGATTGGTACCCAGATTGAAATACTGCTTCCTCCTCGAACCGGTCGCCCTGAAACACATGTGCAGGGTCGTGGTGAGGGAAAGGCTGCAGAAGAATCGGGAGCTGCCATTTGGCATTGGCAATTTGGAGGTGCCAAGGGAACTGAAAGCCTACCTGAACCTCGAAGGGGAAGAGTGAAATGGAAGGGAATCTTCTTCTTCTTCAAAATCAGAACTTATGAGAGGATTTCGTGGCCACGATGAGCGACAGAGGATTGGTACCCAGATTGAAATACTGCTTCCTCCTCGAACCGGTCGCCCTGAAACACATGTGCAGGGTCGTGGTGAGGGAAAGGCTGCAGAAGAATCGGGAGCTGCCATTTGGCATTGGCAAGTTGGAGGTGCCAAGGGAACTGAAAGCCTACCTGAACCTCGAAGGGGAAGAGTGAAAAGGAAAAGGATATAAACCCAATGATGCTCCTCGCTTCCAAAATGGAAACTTCTAGTTAAGAAAAGCGAAATTTTTCTTATAAGTGGGCATTTGAAGGAATTATGCCCTGTCAATTGTAAATGGAAAAATATATCTTAAGATACAGTAGTACATGATAAGTCTCTTGTATTTTTTAAAAACATTTTGCCGTCTCCTTTTACATAAAACTCGATTATAATCCTGAATTTTCCTAAGTATAAAACGTGACCAAATAGCTGGTAATAATGAGAAGAGGTCTAACTTTTCAAATACCAAAAGAATGTGTAACCAAGTGAGTAAAGATGTTTGGAATTATCCACGAATAATTTTCTGATTCTTTTCTGTTTGGCTTTTCAATTAACTTATTTTTCAGCTAGTCTATTATACGATGAAATTAAACGATTTTTTATTTTTCGAAAAAAAGTACTAAAGGGCAACTACTTCAGAATTATGTGTAATAGAAGTAATGACTTTCCTGCATGCCACTTCACTGTCCACTGCATGTCCACGATGCCACTTTCCGCATCTAAAAGGGGCGGGGGTGGCTCAGTCGGTAGCGCGCCAGGCTCGTAATCTGTAGTTCCCAGGTTCGAGTCCCAGCTGGGTCAGCGTTGAGATTTATCTCCGCAAAATTCCCCGTCCTGCCCACGGTCAGTAGGGGACACCGATGGGCTTGGAAAGGCCGCCGTCCGTCGGATGGGACGTTAAGCCGTGGCCCGGTGTGCGGGAGAGTCATACCCTGTGCACATTAAAGAACACGCTGGATGGCCTTGACGGGTGGCTACCATCTGTCTGCCAACAGCTGTTCCAGTGGGTCCCCTCCCCCAACCTTCTCTGAGCCTTCGGGGTTCATGTGACCTGGCCATTTAGCCCATGGTGTGCAAAAAAGTGCCGCTCAGAGGTAAAACAACCCAACCCGCATCTAAAGAGATGTGGAAGCTGGAATATTTAACACTAATTTCTTGTTTGATAAAAATCATTTTAAATTTTATAATATTTAAATAATCATTACGCAAACTCCTAAATATAAATTTATTTTATTAAATCGTTCAAA
Organism: Ryuthela nishihirai; assembly: GCA_038380435.1. NCBI lineage: Eukaryota > Metazoa > Arthropoda > Arachnida > Araneae > Heptathelidae > Ryuthela > Ryuthela nishihirai. Next base: position 20,724,592 of record JAWZYU010000026.1, read on the forward strand.
GTAATACTTATTATTTAAGTTTAAATTATTTTCCGAGGTATATTTGTACGACGCATTACCGTTGTGAAATATTGTAGATTCCATACTTCTTTAAATACTGAACGAATATTTTTGAAAATCGAGATTTAAATAGATTTGATTATGATCTCTATTTTTATCATCAGTCACGTTTTTCCATTAAATGCATATTTTAGAAGTTATAGGACTTCGAAGTTAGATTCCCATTGACAGAACATGGATATTAACATTTTGATAGGGCCCTGTAGTGTATAGATAATTTACAATGTCGAATTCTGAAAGGAAAAACTCTCTAATCCCGCATTGGCACAACATTCGCGTTACGGTACAGTCGCTCAAAAAAGTATCCAAACACTATGGTTGATTACAGAATTCAGAAAAAATATCTGGCAACGTTTTTTTAGAAATTAGTGATCTGGCAAACTTCGTGTCACGTGTCGAGGACTTCACATGGGAGAATGGCGTGAAACATGGGCACAAACCAGGACTTCAAATGAGAGAATGCAGTGAAACAGGGGGACAACCAGGACTTCACATGGGAGAATGGCGTGAAACAGGGGCACAAACCAGGACTTCACATGGAAGAATGGCGTGAAACAGGGACACAAACCAGGACTTCAAATGGGAGAATATATGAAACAGAGGCACAACCAGGACTTCACACGGAGAATGGCGTGAAACAGGGGCACAAACCAGGACTTCAAATGAGAGAATGCAGTGAAACAGGGGCACAACCAGGACTTTACACGGAGAATGGCGTGAAACAGGGGCACAAACCAGGACTTCACATGGGAGAATATATGAAACAGAGGCACAACCAGGACTTCACACGGAGAATGGCGTGAAACAGGGGCACAAACCAGGACTTCACATGGGAGAATGGCATGAAATGGGCACAAACCAGGACTTCACATGGGAGAATGGCGTGAAACAGGGACACAAACCAGGACTTCACATGGGAGAATATATGAAACAGAGGCACAACCAGGACTTCACACGGAGAATGGCGTGAAACAGGGGCACAAACCAGGACTTCACATGGGAGAATGGCGTGAAATGGGCACAAACCAGGACTTCACATGGGAGAATGGCGTGAAACAGGGACACAAACCAGGACTTCACATGGGAGAATATATGAAACAGAGGCACAACCAGGACTTCACACGGAGAATGGCGTGAAACAGGGGCACAAACCAGGACTTCACATGGGAGAATGGCGTGAAATGGGCACAAACCAGGACTTCACATGGGAGAATGGCGTGAAACAGGGACACAAACCAGGACTTCACACGGAGAATGGCGTGAAACAGGGGCACAAACCAGGACTTCACACGGAGAATGGCGTGAAACAGGGGCACAAACCAGGACTTCACACGGAGAATGGCGTGAAACAGGGGCACAAACCAGGACTTCACATGGGAGAATATATGAAACAGAGGCACAACCAGGACTTCACACGGAGAATGGCGTGAAACAGGGGCACAAACCAGGACTTCAAATGAGAGAATGCAGTGAAACAGGGGCACAACCAGGACTTTACACGGAGAATGGCGTGAAACAGGGGCACAAACCAGGACTTCACATGGGAGAATATATGAAACAGAGGCACAACCAGGACTTCACACGGAGAATGGCGTGAAACAGGGGCACAAACCAGGACTTCACATGGGAGAATGGCGTGAAATGGGCACAAACCAGGACTTCACATGGGAGAATGGCGTGAAACAGGGACACAAACCAGGACTTCACACGGAGAATGGCGTGAAACAGGGGCACAAACCAGGACTTCACATGGGAGAATATATGAAACAGAGGCACAACCAGGACTTCACACGGAGAATGGCGTGAAACAGGGGCACAAACCAGGACTTCAAATGAGAGAATGCAGTGAAACAGGGGCACAACCAGGACTTTACACGGAGAATGGCGTGAAACAGGGGCACAAACCAGGACTTCACATGGGAGAATATATGAAACAGAGGCACAACCAGGACTTCACACGGAGAATGGCGTGAAACAGGGGCACAAACCAGGACTTCACATGGGAGAATGGCGTGAAATGGGCACAAACCAGGACTTCACATGGGAGAATGGCGTGAAACAGGGACACAAACCAGGACTTCACACGGAGAATGGCGTGAAACAGGGGCACAAACCAGGACTTCACATGGGAGAATGGCGTGAAACAGGGACACAAACCAGGACTTCACATGGGAGAATATATGAAACAGAGGCACAACCAGGACTTCACATGGGAGAATGGCGTGAAACAGGGGCACAAACCAGGACTTCAAATGAAAGAATGCAGTGAAACAGGGGCACAACCAGGACTTTACATAGAGAATGGCGTAAAACAGGGACACAAACCAGGACTTCGCATGGGAGAATGGCGTGAAACATGGACACAAACCAGGACTTCACATGGGAGAATATATGAAACAGAGGCACAACCAGGACTTCACACGGAGAATGGCGTGAAACAGGGGCACAAACCAGGACTTCACATGGGAGAATGGCGTGAAATGGGCACAAACCAGGACTTCACATGGGAGAATGGCGTGAAACAGGGACACAAACCAGGACTTCACACGGAGAATGGCGTGAAACAGGGGCACAAACCAGGACTTCAAATGAAAGAATGCAGTGAAACAGGGGCACAACCAGGACTTTACATAGAGAATGGCGTAAAACAGGGACACAAACCAGGACTTCACATGGGAGAATGGCGTGAAACAGGGACACAAACCAGGACTTCACATGGGAGAATATATGAAACAGAGGCACAACCAGGACTTCACATGGAGAATGGCGTGAAACAGGGGCACAAACCAGGACTTCACATGGGAGAATGGCGTGAAACAGGGGCACAAACCAGGACTTCAAATGAAAGAATGCAGTGAAACAGGGGCACAACCAGGACTTTACATAGAGAATGGCGTAAAACAGGGACACAAACCAGGACTTCACATGGGAGAATGGCGTGAAACAGGGACACAAACCAGGACTTCACATGGGAGAATATATGAAACAGAGGCACAACCAGGACTTCACATGGGAGAATGGCGTGAAACAGGGGCACAAACCAGGACTTCAAATGAAAGAATGCAGTGAAACAGGGGCACAACCAGGACTTTACATAGAGAATGGCGTAAAACAGGGACACAAACCAGGACTTCACACGGAGAATGGCGTCAAACAGGGGCACAAACCAGGACTTCACATGGGAGAATGGCGTGAAACAGGGACACAAACCAGGACTTCACATGGGAGAATATATGAAACAGAGGCACAACCAGGACTTCACATGGGAGAATGGCGTGAAACAGGGGCACAAACCAGGACTTCAAATGAAAGAATGCAGTGAAACAGGGGCACAACCAGGACTTTACATAGAGAATGGCGTAAAACAGGGACACAAACCAGGACTTCGCATGGGAGAATGGCGTGAAACATGGACACAAACCAGGACTTCACATGGGAGAATATATGAAACAGAGGCACAACCAGGACTTCACACGGAGAATGGCGTGAAACAGGGGCACAAACCAGGACTTCACATGGGAGAATGGCGTGAAATGGGCACAAACCAGGACTTCACATGGGAGAATGGCGTGAAACAGGGACACAAACCAGGACTTCACACGGAGAATGGCGTGAAACAGGGGCACAAACCAGGACTTCAAATGAAAGAATGCAGTGAAACAGGGGCACAACCAGGACTTTACATAGAGAATGGCGTAAAACAGGGACACAAACCAGGACTTCACATGGGAGAATGGCGTGAAACAGGGACACAAACCAGGACTTCACATGGGAGAATATATGAAACAGAGGCACAACCAGGACTTCACATGGAGAATGGCGTGAAACAGGGGCACAAACCAGGACTTCACATGGGAGAATGGCGTGAAACAGGGGCACAAACCAGGACTTCAAATGAAAGAATGCAGTGAAACAGGGGCACAACCAGGACTTTACATAGAGAATGGCGTAAAACAGGGACACAAACCAGGACTTCACATGGGAGAATGGCGTGAAACAGGGACACAAACCAGGACTTCACATGGGAGAATATATGAAACAGAGGCACAACCAGGACTTCACATGGGAGAATGGCGTGAAACAGGGGCACAAACCAGGACTTCAAATGAAAGAATGCAGTGAAACAGGGGCACAACCAGGACTTTACATAGAGAATGGCGTAAAACAGGGACACAAACCAGGACTTCACATGGGAGAATGGCGTGAAACAGGGACACAAACCAGGACTTCACATGGGAGAATATATGAAACAGAGGCACAACCAGGACTTCACATGGAGAATGGCGTGAAACAGGGACACAAACCAGGACTTCACATGGGAGAATATATGAAACAGAGGCACAACCAGGACTTCACATGGAGAATGGCGTGAAACAGGGGCACAAACCAGGACTTCAAATGAGACAATGCAGTGAAACAGGGGCAGAACCAGGACTTTACACGGAGAATGGCGTGAAACTGGGGCACAAACCAGGACTTCACACGGAGAATGGCGTGAAACAGGGGCACAAACCAGGACTTCACATGGGAGAATGGCGTGAAACAGGGACACAAACCAGGACTTCACATGGGAGAATGGCGTGAAACAGGGACACAAACCAGGACTTCACATCGGAGAATATATGAAACAGAGGCACAACCAGGACTTCACACGGAGAATGGCGTGAAACAGGGGCACAAACCAGGACTTCACACGGAGAATGGCGTCAAACAGGGGCACAAACCAGGACTTCACATGGGAGAATGGCGTGAAACAGGGACACAAACCAGGACTTCACATGGGAGAATATATGAAAGAGAGGCACAACCAGGACTTCACACGGAGAATGGCGTGAAACAGGGGCACAAACCAGGACTTCAAATGAGAGAATGCAGTGAAACAGGGGCACAACCAGGACTTTACACGGAGAATGGCGTGAAACAGGGGCACAAACCAGGACTTCACATGGGAGAATGGCGTGAAATAGGCACAAACCAGGACATCACATGGGAGAATGGCGTGAAACAGGGGCACAAACCAGGACTTCACATGGGAGAATGGCGTGAAACAGGGGCACAAACCAGGACTTCACATGGGAGAATGGCGTGAAACAGGGACACAAACCAGGACCTCACATGGGAGAATGGCGTGAAACAGGGACACAAACCAGGACTTCACATGGGAGAATATATGAAACAGAGGCACAACCAGGACTTCACACGGAGAATGGCGTGAAACAGAGGCACAACCAGGACTTCACACGGAGAATGGCGTGAAACAGGGGCACAAACCAGGACTTCAAATGAGAGAATGCAGTGAAACAGGGGCACAACCAGGACTTTAAACGGAGAATGGCGTGAAACAGGGGCACAAACGAGGACTTCACATGGGAGAATGGCGTGAAATGGGCACAAACCAGGACTTCACACGGAGAATGGCGTGAAACAGGGGCACAAACCAGGACTTCACGTGGGAGAATGGCGTGAAACAGGGGCACAAACCAGGACTTCACACGGAGAATGGCGTGAAACAAGGGCACAAACCAGGACTTCAAATGAGAGAATGCAGTGAAACAGGGGCACAACCAGGACTTTACACGGAGAATGGCGTGAAACAGGGGCACAAACCAGGACTTCACACGGAGAATGGCGTGAAACAGGGGCATAACCAGGGGAAAAAGGGGGCACGGTTAGGACTTCACATGAAAGAATGCATTAAAACAGGAGCACAACTATGACTTCATATGAGAGAGTGCCGTGAAACAGGGCCACAACCAGGACTTTAGACGAGAGAGGCCGTGAAACGTAAATGAGGCTCATTCCTGAACCCTATAAACAAATATTTGGTACCAGGACAGAAAACAAGTAGTCAATCCAAGACTCCTTTTTCTGCTGAGAGCCATGTCGAGAGTTAATTTCCATAAGCAGAGAGCTCCGTCCGAAATATTTCATGATTTTTTTAAATACCGTATATTTCCGCAGATAAGACGATAGTTGAATTATAAAAAAAGGCCCCCAAAATCCGGGTCGTCTTATAGGACAGGTACAAAAAAAAATTAGATTGAAATTTATATAAATTGAAACCATTATAAAATAAAACAAATCACTCACCAATGTATTTAAAATCCTGCAAAATCCTCCCATTCATCATCTAAGGCAAATAGCTCCTCCAAGTACATCCTCACTTTCGTTGTTGAGAAGCTCGTCATATGGGTCCCATTCTGTACCTAGCGAGTCGATTTCCGCTTCGTCATCAGTATCCCATAACAAATCGTCCTCAGTGCCATCCATAGCATTAGAAATCCCACACTTTTTGAAGGATTTGATCACTGTTTCGACTTTCACTTTTTCCCGCGATTTGATCACAAAATCACACAACACATCAAGTGACGCAGCCCGCATAGTACACGACTTTCGTATACGACTTTTCGCCACTCATCATCCAGTTATTCCATTGTTCACGCATGTGATCTTTGAATGGTTTATTCAGAGAGACGTCTAAAGGTTGTAGCATCGAAGTTAAACCACCCGGTATAACAGCAATCTTAGTATTGTTCCGTGCTAAGCGATTTTTAGTGTTCTCAGTTACGTGACTGCGAAACATATCCCACACCAACAAACTGTGTTGATTTCGTAGAGCATCTGGTCGCTTCTGCCACACATTTTCCATCCAAAATTTTACACCATTCTCCTCCATCCATCCCTTTTCATGAAAATGTACGAAAATGCCTGTCGGGAATTTTATTTTAGGAGTAGTTTTCTTCTTGAAAATGACCATGGGTTTTAACTTTGTTCCATCTGCCATGTATGTTAATACTACTGTAAACCTGGTCTTTTCATGGCCTGTACTTCTTACTTTAACAGTTTTTACGCCTTTTTTTTCCACAGTTCTATTGTTTATCATGTCGAAGTTAATCGGTGTTTCATCCATATTTCCAATATTAGATAATGGAAAGGTATATTTCTGCCTCATACCAATAACAAACTTGTGAAAACTCGTGACTTTATGGTCAAGATCTTCTGGTAATTTCCGGCGCAATTTTTGTTTTCTGTCTTATTACCAGATTTTTTCTGTTCATGAAACGATTGCACCAACCTACTGTTGCTTTAAATTCTTTGCCTTGTTCTGGATTGGCCCGTGCCCACTTCAATGCATAAGCCCTAATCATATTTCTTGTAACACAACAATTCTGCCTCTGTTCTTGTACCCATTCTGCAACGTTATTTTCTAAATCTGGCCAGCAAGCTATTCCTCTCCTCATAGGACATTTTTTCATTGGCATTTTTTTAATAGCATCTTCATTCTTTCTCCAATCTCTTACCATCTTCTCTGTTATATCGAAAGCCCTTGCTGCAGCACAGTTGTTCGATTCTTTAGCCTGTTTTATGACTTTTAACTTGAAGCTTTCTTCATATTTCCTTCTTTTCGTTGGTTCCATGATTAGGCCCACACTTTACAAATTTTACGCTGATTACACTTATAGTACAAATTGTTTGAACACACGACACAACCTACAACGAAACTTGTTAGAGGTACATGCGAGTTCGTGATTCGGCACGTGCTTCTATAGGCAAAAACGTAACAATGCTAAAGGAGGCTTTTCCTTTATGCGTGCAACCACCGACTGCGACTGATCTTGAAAGTTACTACAACTTATCGGAAAATCTATCATATTATTTAAATAAGCTATATGATAATACATTACATTGTAATAGTAAATAATACATTACATTGTAATAGTAAATAATACATTACATTGTAATAGTAAATAATACATTACATTGTAATAGTAAATAATACATTACATTGTAATAGTAAATAATACATTACATTGTAATAGTAAATAATACATTACATTGTAATAGTAAATAATACATTACATTGTAATAGTAAAACAATACTAAAACAAAATAAATATTAAAAGTTATGTTTATTGAGCTACTGAGGAAAAAACGGACAAACCGTAATTATTTACTAGTACAGAGTAGGGTATGTCCACAAAATAGAATAGCCCATACGACGCTTTTGTGAATAGTCAAGGTCATTACCCGAATGCCCGAATCAGTGCGAATGTTTGCGAATAGGACATAATTCCGTATACGCTATACAGTATTATTATCCAGATGATGATCGCCGATCTAAACTAAATTCATAGGCCGTTGATAGTTTGGGGTCGTCTTATAGGACAGATATATGCTAAAACTATAAAACTTTGACGAAAATTTATACCTCGTCTTATCTGAAGGTCGTCTTATCTGCGGAAATATACGGTATTTACCAAAGAAAACGCTTCAGAATCAGAAAGAAGACAGAGAGTTTGCGACATTAGGTAAACTTCATAGTTTGAGCTTCAGAATGACTGTAACGAATGTCTTTTGACTGCATCTGCGCTCTAAGATCGAAAGGAGCCAACAGTTCCCACTTGCAACATGAAAACATAAAACTTTTCCCCCGAAACACACTGATCATCCGTTAAATATAAATCTCTTCCTTAATTTGCATTTGCCAAAAGGTCGGCTTAAGCTCTGCCTCGCAAAATAATCACAACTAAAATGAATTATGTAAGGATTATGGAAATTCCGGCTTCTCAGAATTCATGGCAAATATTTAACCATCGGATTCTGATTTATATTCCTCGTGGTGTACATCAAGCTCGGATCTAAAACAAAAAGAAAGTGTAGCAAGTGAAGCAATCGAGCAGGAAAAAAAAAGCGAAAAGTGGGAGAACTGGATTTTCATTGCAGTATAGCATTTTTCCCCCACGTTATAGAAATCTTTCAAAAAAATTCTTGAAAAATGCGTCAAATAGGTACAAGTTTAATCATTTTTGGCCTGCATGACCAACATTCTCGAGGGGATTCTCAAGGAGTCATGTCCCCTCTACCGTGTCCCTCTAATTGATTTTATTTTCTGAATCATTGTTTTGTGTATGTCTCTGTTTTTATGTGTATTTTCAGAATTGTCAATAGTTGGCATTCTTTGCGGTTTTCCAGATGCTTGCGGAGGCGTTGGGTTATTTTACCTCTAAGCGGCACTTTTTTGCACACCATGGGCTAAATGGCCAGGTCACAAGGACCCCGAAAGCTCAGAGAAGGTTGGGAGAGGGGACCCAATGGAACAACTGTTGGGAGACAGACGGCAGCCTACCGTCAAGGCATCCAGAGTGTTCTTTAACGTGCACAGGATATGGCTTTCCCGCACTAGGAACCACGGCTTAACGTCCCATCCGACGGACGGCGGCCTTCCCAAGCCCATCGGTCCCTTACTGACCGTAGGCAGGCTGGGGAATTTTGCGGAGATAAATCTCAACGCTGACCCAGCTAGACTCGAACCTGGGAACTACAGATTACAAGCCTGGCGCGCTACCGACTGAGCCACCCGCGCCCCAGGTCACAAGGACCCCGAAGGCTCATAGAAGGTGGGGGGATGGAAGGTTGGAGGACTAATTTACTTCGCAAAAACGAGAAGAAAACATACTTTGGTTTGAATTGATATTTCGAACCTAACATCGAGCGAATTGCGAAAAAAATTAATTAAAAGAAAGTTATTAACAATTGTAATTTGCTGAAAAACGCATTTCTCTCATTTGGAGAACGCACTCTCACAGAAATTAAGAAGTTGCTCATTTTTCGACGACAAACAAAAGTTTTTGAAAGTCGGGAATCTTAAACTGCAGTCTTACCGAACACACGTAAGAGTTCTGAAATATGCCAAATTGATCAGAAAAACTTAATGCATCCGATAATTCCGCATCCGACGACAGCAACAAACAACAAACCTGGAAACAGTTGAAATTCGGGAACTTTTACGGAGCAAAAAAACCTTCGTGCCACGTTTGCCAGATCACTAATTTCTAAAAAAATCGTTGCCAGATCACTAATTTCTAAAAAAAATCGTTGCCAGATATTTTTTCTGAATTCTGTAACCAACCATAGTGTTCGGATACTTTTTTGAGCGACTGTAGGTGGTCATATTATTTTGATACTAGATCGTGTGGGCTCAGTCACAGAAATATTGAGCGTGTGCAGTTACCGTTCACAGTAAACTGGAGCGTGTGCAGTAACTGCACACGCTCCAGTTTGCTGTGAACGGTAACTGGAGCGTGTACAGTTGCTGTACACGCTCCAGATATTTTCCCTGAATTCTGTAATCACGTGGCACGAAGGTTGCCAGATCACTAATTTCTAAAAAAAAAAAATCGTTGCCAGATATTTTTTCAGAATTCTGTAATCAACCATAGTGTTCGGATACTTTTTTGAGCGACTGTAGGTGGTCATATTATTTTGATACTAGATCGTGTGGTCTCACTCACGGAAATATTGAACGTGTACAGTTGCTGTACACACTCCAGATATTTTTTCTGAATTCTGCAATCACGTGACACGAAGGTTGCCAGATCACTAATTTCTAAAAAAATCGTTGCCAGATATTTTTTCTGAATTCTGTAATCAACCATAGTGTTCGGATATTTTTTTTGAGCGACTGTACCTACTCGTAAAACACCAGAAGTGTAAGCAGCCTTTCGTAATTAGTGGGCCATATCTATTTGCAGTGATTATTTTAAGAATAAAAATATTTACATATTAAGGTTTCAGCAAAAAATAAACTTACGGTGTTGTAAATTCTTGAAAATTCTCGAAATTTCACCTTGACTAAGTCTTAGAGAAAACGTTAACTTTCTGTGAAACTTCTAAATAGATGTTATTAGAATTGCACTTTGGTTACCTTGGAAACTGTCTCTTTGATAACGTGAGTATCGCGTGATACCTGGAGCATCAATTGGGAGAAAAATGTCATCAAATGTCTTTCTGGAGCAGTTTCTGCTCCAGAAAGACATTTGATGACATTTTTCTTTCTCAAATTGTTTCTCGTTCTCTTTTCTAAACGATTTTTTACAAAACTGATTTTAAACAAAACAGAGATATCCCTTTCGATTGGTTCATTTATTCTGATCGTCACTTTGACTTTTGGGAATAAATTAATTGACTGAGTCATTAAGACTGATGAACTGGGGGGCTGGGGTGGCTCAGTCGGTACCGCGCCAGGCTCGTAATCTGTAGTTCCCAGGTTCGAGTCCCAGCTGGGTCTGCGTTGAGATTTATCTCCGCAAAATTCCCCGCCCTGCCCACGGTCAATAGGGGACACCGATGTGCTTGGAAAGGCCGTCGTCCGTCGGATGTGACGTTAAGCCGTGGCTCCGTGTGCGGGAGAGCCATACCCTGTGTACGTTAAAGAACACGCTGGATGGCCTTGACGGGAGGCTACCATCTGTCTCCCAACAGCTGTTCCAGTGGGTCCCCTCCCCCAACCTTCTCTGAGTCTACGGGGTCCATGTGACCTGGCCATTTAGACCATTGTGTGCAAAAAAGTGCCGCTCAGAGGTAAAACAACCCAACCCAAGGCATCCAGCGGGTTTTTAATCTGTAGTTCCCAGGATCGAGTCATTCCTATGTCAGCTTTGATATAGATCTCTGCTAAACCCCTTCCTGCTCTCGTGAAAAAGGAGACGTTGATTGGCTTGGAAAAGCTCCCGTCCGTCGGATGGGACGTTAAGCCGTGGCCTCGTGTACAGGAGAGCCATACCCTGTGTACGTTAAAGAACACGCTGGATGGCCTTGACTGAAGACTGTCATCTGTCTCCTAACAGCTGTTCCAGTGGTCCCATTCCCCCAACCTTCTCTGAGCCTTTGGGTCCTTGTGACCTGACCATTTAGCAAACCCTTTGTGTGCCAAAAATGCCACTCAGAGGTAAAACAACCCAATCCATCATCCGTGTTTATAAAATATCAGAGTGTAGTGAAGGTGAACGGCTAGATAGCGTTGAAGGCACATGGGAAACAGAAGTGAAGACCATCCAGTGTGCTTTAATGTTAAAAGGATGCAAGAAGACACACTGGACAGCTTTAGATGAAATTGAGAACTATAAATGACTGCAATCCAGTATATTTCAGCATGTGCAGTGTACAGAAATTAAGTCCAACTGAACAGCTGTTTGGACAGACGGAAATTCCCGTCAAGACAATCCACAGTGTCTTTAATGTGTTGTGTGTCAGTTGTTTTACCTCTGAGCTGTACTTTTTTTTAACACAACGGGTTAAGTGGTCAGGTCACAAGAGCCCCACGGGCTCAGGAAACATTGGGGGGAAAGGGACTCACTGTACAACTGTTAGGAAATAGATGAAAGCTTTTCGTCAAGGTCACCCAGCGTGTTCTTTAAAGTGCGTAGTGCGTTTTTTACCTGCACACGGGACCACGGCGTAACATATTATTCGACGGACCAAAGATATACTTTCCAAGCTCATTGGTATTTAAATAAAGATATAAAAAGACCCACTAGACCGGGCCTGGTAAAAGTTTTGGTTGAAGGGCCGCATGTCTCATAATAGAGAAGGGGGTGGCTCAGTCGGTAGCGCGCCAGGCTCGTAATCTGCAGTTCCCAAGTTCGAGTCCCAGCTGGGTCAGCGTTGAGATTTATCTCAGCAAAAATCCCCGCCCTGCCCACGGTCAGTAGGGGACACCGATTGGCTTGGAAAAGCTCCCGTCCGTCGGATGGGACGTTAAGCCGTGGCCCCGTGTGCGGGAGAGCCATACCCTGTGCACGTTAAAGAACAGGTTGGATGGCCTTGACGGAGGCTACCATCTGTCTCCCAACAGCTGTTCCAGTGGGTCCCCTCCCCCAACCTTCTCTGAGCCTTCGGGGTCCATGTGACCTGGTCATTTAGCCCGTGGTGTGCAAAAAAGTGCCGCTCAGAGGTAAAACAACCCATAGAGAACTGAAATGGAATGGCGAGCCGACAAAGAAATATAAAGTCAATAACATATGTGTAAGCCACAACAAAAGTTGTTTTTCCCTTTTTTTGGTCATCAATAGTTCGCTGGCTGCACAAACTGAAGAGCAGGCTGCTAAAGAAATATATAATCAATAGCGCATATATAAGAAACGAAAGAGAAAAAAAAAATATTTCTCTTTTACAAATTTAATATATTTCTCATGAGTAGTTCGCTGGCCACACAAAGAGATCGTGATTCGGGTCGTGATTTGACCAGGCTTGCACTAGACAGTTTCTTAGAAGCAAACAAAAACGTTGATTGCTCGTATCGGAAGCATCCAGCGTTCTTGTAATCCGTACACTGCTGTCTTGCACGCGATGCCACACCATGGCTTCCTTTCCAATCCAGCTTCCAAATCCAGAAAGTAATTTCCATAAAATGAAGTTTATTAAGCTTTTAGAAGAAACCCCCACGTTCATCCTCTGAAGGTTTTCGCCTTGTGAATTACTACCGAGAGCCTCGTCTTTGCATTTAAAGTTGCGAACAGAAACGAAACAATTGTGCCAAGAGGATGGAACAGAATAGGTGATGAAGCCATTATCCATTACAAGATTAAATAAACAACGCTAAATCGCGAGAGAGAATTATTTTGCCTACTTTCTGCTTTGCAATTTCCAATGTCATTCCAGAAGAAAATGGGTTGGGTTGTTTTACCTCTGAGCGGCACTTTTTTGCACACCATGGGCTAAATGGCCAGGTCACATGGACCCCGAAGGCTCAGAGAAGGTTGGGGGAGGGGACCCACTGGAACAGCTGTTGGGAGACAGATGGTAGGCTCCCGTCAAGGCCATCCAGCGTGTTCTTTAACGTGCACAGGGTATGGCTCTCCCACACACGGGGCCACGGCTTAACGTCCCATCCGACGGACGGCGGCCTTTCCAAGCCCATCGGTGTCCCCTACTGACCGTGGGCAGGGCGGGGAATTTTGCAGAGATAAATATCAATGCTGACCCAGCTGGGACTCGAACCTGGGAACTACAGATTACGAGCCTGGCGCGCTACCGACTGAGCCACCCCCGCCCAGAAGAAAATGGACTTCTTACTTCTCAATGTAGGTTGTTTCATGCTGTTAACGAAAACAGCCAAGCACCGAGTATTACCATAAAAGAGTTGTGATTCGTGGGTGATAAAAGAGATGTGATTGACTGAGTTTTGTACTCAGTGCGAAAGCAAAATTTTCGTGTTATTTCCAAGTTGGGTTGGGTTGTTCTACCTCTGAGCGGCACTTTTTTGCACACCATGGGCTAAATGGCCAGGTCACATGGACCACGAAGGCTCAGAGAAGGTTGGGGGAGGGGACCCACTGGAACAGCTGTTGGGAGACAGATGGTAGCCTCCCGTCAAGGCCATCCAGCGTGTTCTTTAACGTTGGGTTGTTTTACCTCTGAGCGGCACTTTTTTGCACACCATGGGCTAAATGGCCAGGTCACATGGACCACGAAGGCTCAGAGAAGGTTGGGGGAGGGGACCCACTGGAACAGCTGTTGGGAGACAGATGGTAGCCTCCCGTCAAGGCCATCCAGCGTGTTCTTTAACGTTGGGTTGTTTTACCTCTGAGCGGCACTTTTTTGCACACCATGGGCTAAATGGCCAGGTCACATGGACTCCGAAGGCTCAGAGAAGGTTGGGGGAGGGGACCCACTGGAACAGCTGTTGGGAGACAGATGGTAGCCTCCCGTCAAGGCCATCCAGCGTGTTCTTTTAACGTGCACAGGGTATGGCTCTCCCGCACACGGGACCACGGCTTATTTCCAAGTGACGATTACATATTTTTTATTATGATGGCGGTTATATATACTAATTCTTCAAAATTTTGCATATTTATTTTTCATGTCATTTCATAATGCATTTTCACGTGGTTTTATCTTTTTAAAATTCCCAGGTTCGAGTCCCAGCTGGGTGAGCGTTGAGATTTATCTCCGCAAAATTTCCCGCCCTGCCCACGGTCAGTAGGGGACACCGATGGGCTTGGAAAGGCCGCCGTCCGTAGGATGGGACGTTAAGCCGTGGCCCCTTGTGCGGGAGAGCCATACCCTGTGCACGTTAAAGAACACGCTGGATGGCGTTGACGGGAGGCTACCATCTGTCTCCCACCAGCTGTTCCAGTGGGTCCCCTCCCCCAACCTTCTCCGAGCCTTCGGGGTCCATGTGACCTGGCCATTTAGCCCATGGTGTGCAAAAAAGTGCCGCTCAGAGGTAAAACGATCCAACCCAACCCAAAACCTTTTTAGAAATGTTTAGTTTATTTCTGTAGGCAGTTTTATAAGTAGAAATAAGCAATTTCTTAAATGAAACAGTGAATTCTCTATTTGAGTACTTTTAAAACATCTTTGCCCTTACAATCTTATCTAAGAATTAAGATATATCCACGAACTTTGTTTATAAAGACAGAACTTTGTTTTAATAAAAGACAACTGTTTTTGTTTTAATAAAAGACAACTTTGCTTTCAATTAGATATAGAACTTTATTTTGAATTAAAGATAGAACTTGATTTCAAAGATTGGCTTTTCTGTACCTCAAAAAATAGAATCAGTTGATAAGATTTTGTAAAATTCATTAAGTATTTCCGTTTTAGTTATTGTTTAAACACTTAAATTCGATAATGCTCTTAAAAATAGAGTAAATTCTTTATAATCCGGTCCCCTTGGGGATTGAGAGATGTTGGATTTTGAAGAGATGCAACTAATAGTTAAACGAAATGTGCTTCTCAAAATTGCTTAATATTATTAAGCACAATAATTGAACTTTTTTACATAATTAAACTTTAATAATGGCTAAATGCTTGCGCTAGTGAAATGTAAATAACTCGGTTAGTTAAATGCAAATAATTCAATTTGTTAAATGTAAACAACAATGCTAATTCTTTCCCACTTTCGCGTTATAAACCACTACATACGTTGCATCAACTTGTTCCATTTTAGGTGTATCTTGAACACGCCATTTTCTGTTGATTTGGATGTTTTGAGAATCTATTGCAAGCTTCAGTAACTATTCTCTCTGCGACTTTGAGTCGTATAAGGTTTGACGATCAGATATTGCATTCTTGCATAAGTTGGTTTTGAGTTTCATCGCTTTCTAGCCTTTTTAAAATTTTAAAATGTTTTAGCTGAATTAATTGTATCAAGTGTTCTCTTCTGTCGTGGGGGCGGGGGTGGCTCAGTCGGTAGCGCGCCAGGCTCGTAATCTTTAGTTCCCAGGTTCGAGTCCCATCTGGGTCAGCGTTGAGATTTATCTCCGCAAAGTTCCCCGCCCTGCCCACTGTCAGTAGGGGACACCGATGGGCTTGGAAAGGCCGCCGTCCGTCGGATGGGACGTTAAGCCGTGGCCCCGTGTGCGGGGGGTGGGGCTCAGTCGGTAGCGCGCCAGGCTCGTAATCTGTAGTTCCCAGGTTCGAGTCCCAGCTGGGTCAGCGTTGAAATTTATCTCTGCAAAATTCCCCGCCCTGCCCACGGTCAGTAGGGGACACCGATGGGCTTGGAAAGGCCGCCGCCCGTCGGATGGGACGTTAAGCCGTGGTCCCGTGTGCGGGAGAGAGCCCATACACTGTGCACGTTAAAGAACACGCTGGATGGCCTTGACGGGAGGCTACCATCTGTCTCCCAACAGCTGTTCCAGTGGGTCCCCTCCCCCAACCTTCTCTGAGCCTTTGGGGTCCATGTGACCTGACCATTTAGTCCATGGTGTGCAAAAAAGTGCCGCTCAGAGGTAAAACAACCCAAACAACCCCGTGTGCGGGAGAGATATACCCTGTGCACGTTAAAGAACACGCTGGATGGCCTTGACGGGAGGCTACCATCTGTCTCCCAACAGCTGTTCCAGTGGGTCCCCTCCCCCAACTTTCTCTGAGCCTTCGGGGTCTATGTGACCTGGCCATTTAGCCCATGGTGTGCAAAAAAGTGCCGCTCAGAGGTAACACAACCCAACCCAACTCTTCTGTCGTTCTTTCCGTCTTGATTTCTACTCGCGAGAGTTGAAGAAAGAGATAGAAGTTTTGCGACAAAATAGCACGATACCTCTTTGGAAGTTGGTAAATTATTGAAGATAAAGCGATCGCAGATTAGTGTGCCGGATTGCTTTCTTAATATTTTCC
This sequence comes from Ryuthela nishihirai, assembly GCA_038380435.1. NCBI lineage: Eukaryota > Metazoa > Arthropoda > Arachnida > Araneae > Heptathelidae > Ryuthela > Ryuthela nishihirai. The sequence continues at coordinate 20,741,554 of JAWZYU010000026.1, forward strand.
GAATGTAAAAGTTTTTTTGTAAAATATGACGGATTTTCAATAATTTACTGTAATTTTACTAATTCAAGTTTATTTATTTTGCAAGAAACATTCCTCATCCCATTTCGGCGCTTTTAAAATAAACTGCATGCAATTACTTCAATTAGGTTAGTCACCAGAAAGTTTTAAACAAATTAATTATTATAATCAACTTTAATTACCATTGGTGCATAGTAATAGCTGAATTTCTTTAGTCTTTTTAAAAATAATAATAATTAAAACTTAACAAGGAAACAAAAATCGCGTTAAAGTTATATAACTACTTTATAATAAACGACAGATATGGCAACAGAACAAACATAAAATTGAGTTGGGTTGTTTTACCTCTGAAATGCACTTTTTGTACACAATGGACTAGGGGGTGGCTCAGACGGAAACGTGCCAGGCTCGTAATCTGCAGTTCCCAGGTTCGAGTCCCAGCTGGGTCAGCGTTGAGATTTATCTCAGCAAAAATCCCCGCCCTACCCAAGGTCAGTAGGAGACACCGATGGCTTTGGAAAGGTCACTGTCCGTCGGATGGGACGTTAAGCCGTGACTCCGTGTGCGGGAGAACCATACCCTGTGCACGTTAAAGAACACGCTGGATGGCCTTGACGGGAGGCTACCATCTGTCTCCTAACAGCAGTTACAGTGGGTCCCCTCCCCTAACCTTCTCTGAGCCTTCGGGGTCCTTGTGACCTGGCCATTTAGCCCATGGTGTGCAAAAAAAGTGCCGCTCAGAGGTAAAACAACCCAACGCAATGGACTAAACGGCCATGTCACAAGGACCCCAGGGACTCAGAGAAATGTTGGGAGAAGGGGACCTCGGGGCAGATGTTAGGTAGCAGATGGTAGCTTTCCATCAAGGACTTTCAGCATGTTCTCTAACAGAGCACAGAGTATGGGTCTTCCTCCGCACGCGAGGTCATGTCTTTACGTCCCATCCGACGGAGGATTGACCCTTCCAAGCCCATCGGTGTTCCCTTTCTGACAAACGGGAGGGTGTTAGTTTAGAGAAAATAAATCAAACGTGGGCGGAAAAATTCGCTTCGAGTAATAAATTCCTAAAGTAGGGATGTTTCTAAAAATGTTCTTGTTTCTTTCTGCTAAAAGATCATAAACTATTTTTATGTAAATTCCTTTTCCGGGGGGGGGGGGGGGGGGCTCAGTCTGTAGCGCGCCAGGCTCGTAATCTTTAGTTCCCAGGTTCGAGTCCCACCTGGGTCAGCGTTGAGATTTATCTCCGCAAAGTTCCCCGCCCTGCCCACGGTCAGCAGGAGACACCGATGGGCTTGGAAAGGCCGCCGTCCGTCGGATGGGACGTTAAGCCGTGGCCCCGTGTGCGGGAGAGATATACCCTCTGCACGTTAAAGAACACTCTGGATGGCCTTGATGGGAGGCTACCATCTGTGTCTGTCTACCAGCTGTTCCAGTGGGTCCCCTCCCATAACCTTCTCTGAGCCTTCGGGGTCCATGTGACCTGGCCATTTAGCCCATGGTGTGCAAAAAAGTGCCGCTCAGAGGTAAAACAACCCAACCCAACCTTTCCTGGTTTGAAAAGTTGACAGTTCGTAGTTAAGCCACTGTTGTCCGTCTACAGAAGATACAGGGGTTAATCAAAATAACGAAAACACCAACGGCGACTGGAGTACACGCAATGCGTCGTACGCATATCACAGGGACGACGTCACCCGCGATGTGAGGGATTTAAAGGGGAGAAGTACGAGGAGAGGAACTACAGCAGTTTTTAGTCAAATAAGAGGTGATTTTGTTTCAAAATTTGAGATTATTCTAATTAGAGTTACCAGAATGTGACCTGTAATGTTCCTCTTGTTCTATCTATTATTTTGATAATCACACTGCTTATTATTTCAATGCTGTTACTATTCTTTTTCGGAGCGGGGTTGGCTCAGTCGGTAGCGCGCCAGGCTCGTAATCTGTAGTTCCCAGGTTCGAGTCCCAGCTGGGTCAGCGTTGAGATTTATCTCCGCAAAATTCCCCGCCCTGCCCACGGTCAGTAGGGGACACCGATGGGCTTGGAAAGGCCGCCCTCCGTCGGATGGGACGTTAAGCCGCGCTGTCCGTCAGATGGGACGTTTAAGCCGTGGACGTTAAGCATCTGACGGGCCACGGTCAGATGGGACGTTAACGTACCATCTGACCATGGCCCGTCAGATGGGACGTTAAACCGTAGAGAGCCACACCCTGTGCACGTTAAAGAACACGCTGGATGGCCTTGACGGGAGGCTACCATCTGTCTCCCAACAGCTGTTCCAGTGGGTCCCCTCCCCCAACCTTCTCTGAGCCTTCGGGGTCCATGTGACCTGGCCATTTAGCCCATGGTGTGCAAAAAAGTGCCGCTCAGAGGTAAAACAACCCAACCCAACTATTCTTTTTATTTTTTTTTATGTTGTTACCAGTCTTAGTTACTATTTCAATAATCTTTATACTTTCATATTATCTTAGTTCTCTTAACATTATTTTATATTATTTTAAAATATTACTATTCTTTTATGACTTCAAAATTTCTTTAATTTGATTACTTCAAATTTTATTTATATTTTAATTGTTATTTTCGTGCTTTTACTATTTTTTTTTATAAATTCATTGCTCCTTTGTACACAAATCCCAAGATTTCAGATTTAAAATAAATGCACTATGTTTTAGAGATTCTTATTAAAACATAATTTTATAACGATCATGCCTAAAATTAACGACTTGTATTTGAATCCTGGTTTTAAATTCTAAAGAAAAGAAACTATTTGCCACATTTTTCTGTTTCCAGATTTATTGTTTCGGTTTGTAATTAGCAGAGCACAATTCCTTCAAAAGTCCTTCTTTCCTTTTATAAAGAAATTTCGATTTTTCTATCTAGAAAATACTCATTTGGAAGCGAGGATCATCATTGGGTTTATATCCTTTTCCTTTTCACTCTTCCCCTTCGAGATTCAGGTAGGCTTTCAGTTCCCTTGGCACCTCCAACGTGCCAATGCCAAATGGCAGCTCCCGATTCTTCTGCAACCTTTCCCTCACCACGACCCTGCACATGTGTTTCAGGGCGACCGGTTCGAGGAGGAAGCAGTATTTCAATCTGGGTACCAATCCTCTGTCGCTCATCGTGGCCACGAAATCCTCCGAGTCGATGAAGTGACTCTTCCAGTGGTCGTTGGCTCTGAAGCGGATGTGCCTCAGACTCATCGATGGCATCGCTTGCAGAAGAGCGTTGGCGCATTCCAATTCCTTCCATCCTCTCTCTTCCATCCTCTCTCCATCCACATCCATCTTCTCCGCATCCTCCAGCACCCCAAGTTTAACGGCTTTTCCGATTAGCTTCAACACCAACGAGGCCACCCACTGAGGCTTCCCCGGGGGTGGAGTGATGCATGCGCCGTAACGAAGGAGAGTTTTCACGGCAGTGGGATCTCTCCTGACAGCTGCGTAATAGAGAAGCGAGGGATAATTTCCTCTGAATATTCTTACCCGAAGATCAACAAAGGGGATGCCATTGAATGAAGCTTTCGTTTTGGATGCATGGTGAGAAAAGTAGCTGATTGGGGACAAGCCCTTCACTTTTACAGTCGGATATCTTGGCGTATCTTCCAAACTTAATTCCCTTGGGTGGGATAAAGCACTGCGCAAAAGTTGACTCATTGAATGCCATAAGTTTCCATACTGATGCAGATACTGAAGACATTGAGACACCAGTTTGCTGTTGTTCATTTGCCAAGAGTAGCAGAGCCACGTGAGGATGTAAGATCCCAAATCCATTATAAAGTCATACTTATGAGGTTTTACCTTCTTCACGTACTGACGACAGAGGGTCACGAGGTGAAGAATTTCATTCTGTGCTCCATAGTCAGGGTTCAATTTGGGGACGTCTTCCGACCAGAACTTCAAGATGTGTTGTTTGAATGCTTTGGTAAGTGATTTTTTATCCGGATAAAGTTGATAGTATTTTTCTCTGAGACGGGCAGACCGAATCCTGGATCTGTTGGATCTTCTGCGTCGTGAAGTCATGGCATGTGAGTGATTAAAAAGGAGGGGGGGGGGGGTATTATGAACTTGAGATCTAAAATCTAATAAATGATGTACTTACTTTCTTTTATGAATCTTTCCTTTACAATTCATGTGCCCTGCCTAATTTTGTGTTTCTCGGCTGGCCTAATTTTCCATCTTTGTGATTTTCTCTGTATCTTTGAATCTAGTGGATTTTGCTGATTTAATAATCGACGTTGTCGATCGCAACAATTTCACTCTAATCGTCACTAATAAATAACACTAGAAAATAGTTAATTGTGACGATTTATTTCCTTTTGCAATACGTAAATTTCAGCTACGATTCTGGAAACGATTCTTAACAAAGTGCGAATAACTCTGACATTGCTCAATAATGTCTTGTTTTCTCAAAAGCATCGCGAATATCTGAATTTGTTACACACATAATATGCATCTAAAGACTAGAAATAACCTATACAACGGTTTGGTTTTTGCTAGGGTTAATTATGGTAGCGAAATTTGGGCTCTTTGTAAGAGAGATAACTGGAAATGTCTTGTCTTTGATTCTATATGTTTACGCAGTATCTTAGGCATTTGGTGATTTGGCCTGGTAATAATGAAATTAGGAGAAGGAGTCGGCCATCTCCTTCATGCAGCATATTGTGCAAAGCGAGATTGCATTGGTTTGGCTTTGTTGCCAGTACACATAACCGCATATTAGCGAATAGTGTTATGTACACTGTACAGTCGCTCAAAAAAGTATCCGAACACTATGGTTGATTACAGAATTCAGAAAAAATATCTGGCAACGATTTTTTTAGAAATTAGTGATCTGGCAACCTTCGTGTCACGTGACACGAAGGTTGTCAGATAACTAATTTCTAAAAAAAATCGTTGCCAGATATTTTTTCTGAATTCTGTAATCAACCATAGTGTTCGGATACTTTTTTGAGCGACTGTACCAAAAGGCGAATTAAAAATGGTGATACCTAGGAGCAGACTCTTCTTGGGCCTACCAGATACTGATTGAAAGTGTAAGGATCGCTGGAATCACTGCTTCGCAATCTGGTGGATTATACTTTGAACGAAAGTAGTATAAGTGTTTTATCTTCCTATAGAAAATTCTCTTCCATATATTTTTGGCCAGCCTTCGTATCTATGTGTAGTGATTAAAAATTTCGTAATATTTGCGTGCAAATAAATTCTATTTATATTAATTCTGTTTCTAGAGAAATGCGTAACTATATTATTGCAAATGTATCTCAGCGAAAAGATAGCAGGAAACCATGACACTTTTAATTCTAGATACTTACGCAGTATCTTGGGTATTAGATGGTTCAACTTTGTAAGTTGGGTTGGGTTGTTTTACCTCTGAACGGCCCTTTTTTTGCGCACCATGGGCTAAATGGCCAGGTCACATGGACCCCGAAGGCTCAAAGAAGGTTGAGGGAGCGGACCCACTGGAACAGCTGTTGGGAGACAGATGGTAGCCTCCCGTCAAGGCCATCCTGCGTGTTCTTTAACGTGCACAGGGTATGGCTCTCCCGCACACGGAGCCACGGCTTAACGTCCCATCCGACGGACGGCGGCCTTTCCAAGCCCATCAGTGTCCCCTACTGACCGTGGGCAGGGCGGGGAATTTTGCGGAGATAAATCTGAACGCTGACCCAGCTAGGACTCGAACCTGGGAACTACAGATTACGAGCCTGGCGCGCTACCGACTGAGCCACCCCCGCCCCTAACTTTGTAAGTAATGATGAGGTTAGGCAAAGGAGTCTGCAACCTCCTTTGAGCAGCATATTGTGCAGAGAGAGACTCCGTTGGTTTGGCCATGTTGCCCGTATGAATAATTATAGATTGGCGAATAGGGTTATGAACAGTGTGCCTAAAGGCCTCAGAAAGAGAGAGAGACCTAGGATGCGGTGGGCAGACAGGACCTTGTTAGAATGCGATGTCATACAGGACCTTGTTAGAATTGGTGCTCAGGACAGATATGCTTGGAGAACTAAATTGCACAATCTGATTGGACCTCCGTAGCCCATGGCTGCTTGAGGATGATGATGATGACGATCTCAGCATATCCCATTGAAATCTTAAATGTTAAACTTTCTTCTTGAATGGAGGTGATGCGTCGCATTTGAGCACCTCTGTGAGTTACGTCACGTTGCAGCACTTCTGTGCGGTGCGTCACATTTCGGCACCTCTGTGAGGTGCATCACATTTCGGAACCTCTGTGAGGTACGTCACATTTCAACACCTTTCTGAATTGCGTCACATTTCAGAACCTTTGTGAGGTTCGTCACATTTTTGAACCTTTTTGAAGGACGTCACATTTTGCTTCAGGTCAGCTTTAATATTTGTGGGCAGGGGTGGCTCAGTAGGTAGCGCGCCAGGCTCGTAATCTGTAGTTCCCAGGTTCGAGTCCCAGCTGGGTCAGCGTTGAGATTTATCTCCGCAAAATTCCCCGCCCTGCCCACGGTCAGTAGGGGACACCGATGGCCTTGAAAAGGCCGCCGTCCGTCGGATGGGACGTTAAGCCGTGGCCCCGTGTGCGGGAGAGCCATACCCTGTGCACGTTAAAGAACACACTGGATGGCCTTGACGGGAGGCTACAATCTGTCTCCCAACAGCTGTTCCAGTGGGTCCCCTTCCACAACCTTCTCTGAGTCTTCGGGGTCCATGTGACCTGGCCATTTAGCCCATGGTGTGCAAAAAAGTGCCGCTCAGAGGTAAAACAATCCAACCCAACCTAAAGAAGTTACAACAGAAATAGCTTTCTAAGTAAGAAAGCAGGCTTTCGAATTCCTTTTGTTTTCCTATAAGAAATACCGTCAAAATACAAAATTTTATTTTTTTAAGAACCACATCGGAGTAACTTATGGAAGCACTTCCGTAGAACAAGAGAAGAGTCAGTGAAAAAAAAGTGAGTTATAACGACGAGAGGCACATGGCTGTCACTTAATTAGGAAAGAAAAAGACACGAATTCCTGTCTCTATCATAGCTTTATTCGGTAAATGAGATATTGTAGAGAACATCATCTACTCTAGATTATTGCTTCGTCTGAGCACGTAGCAGCAGAAGCAGTTAGTCATCGAGACTCTTCAGCGGTTGCCAGAAACAGCAGGATGTGCTTCTCGAAACGAGTTCTGTTGTTTATCTGTCGTTCTAGTGCCAATTCTTCGTCAGGAGGAAACTGCCACTCTCAGACATTTCCTAACAAAATGATCAATGCTTGAGATTTCCACTTAAGATGATCTATATCGTATATCAGAGGAGTTTATCCTTCATGAATGAAAGGCACGCATTGCATGCTTTGCGTCATTCTTGTATTAAATCAACAAAAGAACTTTGTCTACAACTGATTTCATGAAGGTCAGGGTCATGCAGTAGGGAGAAGGCAATAAGCGACCACTACTCCCCCCCCCACCCTGGCTCAGTCGGTAGCGCACCAGGCTCGTAATCTCTAGTTCCCAGGTTCGAGTCCCAGCTGGGTCAGCGTTGAGATTTATCTCCGCAAAAATTTCCCCGCCCTACCCACGGTCAGTAGGGGACACCGATGGCCTTGAAAAGGCCGCCGTCCGTCGGATGGTACGTTAAGCCGTGGCCCCGTGTGCGGGAGTCCATACCCTGTGCACATTAAAGAACACACTGGATGGCCTTGACGGGAGGCTACCATCTGTCTCCCAACAGCTATTCCAGTGGGTCCCCTTCCACAACCTTCTCTGAGTCTTCGGGGTCCATGTGACCTGGCCATTTAGCCCATGGTGTGCAAAAAAGTGCCGCTCAGAGGTAAAACAACCCCCACCCCCACCCCTTTCATGATGACCACCGCCACACAATATATGGAAGGAATTCAGGGACCTTTACTTTCTTTCCCCTCCCCTCTTCATGATGATTATGGCCAGACAATAGACGAAAGGCAATAAGAAAAAGGCAATGGGACGTTAAGCCGTGGTTCTGTGTCCGAAAGAGAGACATACTCTGTGCATGTTAAAGAACAGTGGATGGCCTTGACGGGATCCTATCATCTGTTTCTTATCAGCTGTCCAGGTAGTCCTCTGCCCCCAATATTCCTTGAGCTACTGGGTCCTTGTGATTTGGCCATTTGGCCCATTGTGTGGAAAAAAAGTGTCGCTCAGAGGTACAACAACCCAGCTCTCATCAGGGTTGTGTTGTGTGCCTTTAAGCGCACTTTTCTGCAAGCAATGCGATAAATGGCCAATTCACAAAGACACCCAACTCTCATCAGGGTTGTGTTGTGTGCCTCTAAGCGCACTTTTCTGCAAGCAATGGGATAAATGGCCAATTCACAAAGACACCCAACTCTCATCAGGGTTGTGTTGTTTTGCCTCTAAGCGCACTTTTATGCAAACAATGGGATAAATGGCCAGTTTACAAAGGCCACCAAACGCTCAGACAAGGTTGGGAATCCACTGGACAACTGTTAGAAATCAGATTCAAACCTCTCATCAAAACCACGCAGCTTGTTCTTCATTCAAACCTCTCATCAAAACCACGCAGCTTGTTCACGGGGTACGGCTGTAACGCCCCATCCGACGGACGGCGACATTTCTAGGCCCATCTGTGTCCCCTCTCTCACCGAAGGGAAGGTGAGGATTTGGAGATACAGTTTAGGCGCGAACCTGGAAACTGTAGTTTACAAGCTCAGTGCACTACCGACTGTTCCCTCCTCATTCTCACAAGTGCCACAATTTTCCCTAGAACCACTCAGAACAATGTCGGTACCAATAACTGTTGAAACTAATGAGAGGATCCCATTTACTCTGGGGCGGGGGTGGCTCAGTCGGTAGCGCGCCAGGCTCGTAATCTGTAGTTCCCAGGTTCGAGTCCCAGCTGGGTCAGCGTTGAGATTTATCTCCGCAAAATTCCCCGCCCTGTCCACGGTCAGTAGGGAACATCGATGGGCTTGGAAAGGCCGCCGTCCGTCGGATGGGACGTTAAGCCGTGGCCCCGTGTGAGGGAGAGAATACCCTGTGCACGTTAAAGAACACGCTGGATGGCCTTGACGGGAGGCTACCCTCTGTCTCCCAACAGCTTGTTCTAGTGGGTCCCCTCCCCCAACCTTCTCTGAGCCTTCGGGGTCCATGTGACCTGGCCATTTAGCCCATGGTGTGCAAAAAAGTGCCGCTCAGAGGTAAAACAACCCAACCCATTTACTCTAGACGAAATTCCACCAGCATTTCCTTTCCTTCCGTTTATTTCATATTTCCCATCCATTATGAGATCCAACATTGCGCTTGTGACGTAACAACTAACGACGACGTCATGCCAGCAGGCTTCGCGAACCGAATTCGCTTGCGAAGAGGAGATTACTACCCCGTAGATCGAATTATCCATTAATTTAATCAACGGCGATGATATTGTCTGTAGGGTGTCTCGTGCTTACTGAGCTGAAATGTGACATTCACGGAACCGTATTATATCTGAACCTTTTGGGCTCCCTTGTTGGCGCGTTTCGAAGAGCGGTGTTTATCATTAATTAGAGTTACAGAGTTGTTCGCTGAATGGGAGGACTGATTTTAGCCCTCCTGGTGTATTTCTAAGAGTGCTGTCTATTGGCTTGTAACAGTTGTTCGACCAAATGTGAGGATTGGGATCAGGGGCGTAGCGAAAGACTATGGTTGGGAGTTGGGTTGTTGGGTTGTTTTACCTCTGAGCGGCACTTTTTTCACACCATGGGCTAAATGGCCAGGTCACATGGACCCCGAAGGCTCAGAGAAGGTTGGGGGAGGGGACCCACTGGAACAGCTGTTGGCAGACAGATGGTAGCCTCCCGTCAAGGCCATCCAGCGTGTTCTTTAACGTGCACAGGATATGGCTCTCCCGCACACGGGGCCACGGCTTAACGTCCCATCCGACGGACGGCGATCTTTCCAAGCCCATCGGTGTCCCCTACTGACCGTGGGCAGGGCGGGGAATTTTGCGGAGATAAATCTCAACGCTGACCCAGCTGGGACTCGAACCTGGGAACTACAGATTACGAGCCTGGCGCGCTACCGACTGAGCCACCCCCGCCCCCTATGGCTGGGAGGGTGAATCAAAAATTTGCCAACTCGAAATTAAAATTTTGCCAACTGAGAACTGAGCAAACTTACCTAGATTTTCGCTCCGGGGGCGGGAAGGGGGCGTGGTTGAGGTTTTTTCACAACTCTCCTGCAATTCGCCATTTGACTTCCAATTTTGCCAACTAGCCATAATTACACAGAAATAATTCCAATATTTACATCTCGTCTGATTTGTAGCAAGTCAGTGTGAATTTTCCCTTCATTTGATCAACTCTCCTTAATTTCACGAAACTAATCCCAATCTTTACATCTCTCCTAAATTTGCCAAATCACTTCAAACTTTTGAAACTTCCCAAGATTTTGCCAAGTTTTCTGGATTTTAGTCAACTATCCTGAATTTCACAAACCCAGTCCCAATTATCACAACTTGCCCGTATTATCCAAGTGGATTCGAATTTTGCCAACTGCCCAATATTCTGTTTGGTTTCCTCAATTTATCCAACACTCCTTCATTTCACAAAACAAATCTCAGTTTTCACAAATCGTCTATATTATACCAAGTGCATTCGAATTTTGCCAACTACTCTAGATTTTGCCAACTCGCCTTAATTTTACAGAAAAAATCGCACTTTTTACATCTTCCCTGAATTTGCCAAGCCACTTCGAATTTTATCAACTCTCCTTAATTGCACAAGAAAGGCACAATTTTCACAACTCCCCTATATTTTACCAAGTGGCTTCGAATTTTGCCAACTGCCCTAGACTTTGCCAAGTTTCCTCGATTTTACTATCTCGCCACAATTTTACAGAAAAAAAAAATCCCCAATTTTACGTCTCACCAGATTCTTGCAAAGTCACTCTGAATTTTGCCAACTCCCCCAAGATTTGCCAACTTTCCTAGATATTGCGAAGTTGCCTCAATTTTACCAACACGTCATAATAAAAAAAATAAATACCCCCTCAAGCAGCTGCTTGCCACAGAGGTCTGACAGGAGCCTGTCAGTTTATATGCCAAAGTAGAAGGTCTGAGAGGATGGCAGGACCTCAGCAGAAAAACGACACAAACATCCATGCCTTACACTGGGCTCGGACCCAGGTTTTACAGAAAAAAGATTGCAATTTTTACATCTCACCTGAATTTTTTCAACTCTCCACAATTTTGCCAAGTCACTACGAATTTTGCGAACTGCCCCTAGTTTTTCCAACTATCCCTAGATTTTGCCAACTGCCCTTAGATTTTGCCACTCGCCATAATTTTACAGAAAAAAATCCTAATTTCTACATCTCACCTGAATTTTGCCAACTCCCCACGATTTTGCCAAGTCACTCCGAATTTTGTCAACGCCCCAAGATTTTGTCAAGTCATTCCGAATTTTGCCAACTCCCCAAGATTTTAGCAAGTCATTCCGAATTTTACCAACTCCCCAAAATTTTGTCAAGTCATTCCGAATTTTGCCAACTCCCCAAGATTTTAGCAAGTCATTCCGAATTTTGCTAACTCCCCAAGATTTTGTCAAGTCATTCCGAATTTTGCCAACTCCCCAAGATTTTGTCAAGTCACTCCGAATTTTGTCAACTCCCCCAAGATTTTGCCAAGTTGTCCCGATTTTGCTAATTCCCCAAGATTTTACCAAGTCTCTCCGAATTTTGCCAACTCCCCAAGATTTTACCAAGTCTCTCCGAATTTTGCCAACTCCCCAAGATTTTACCAAGTCTCTCCGAATTTTGCCAACTCCCCAAGATTTTACCAAGTCTCTCCGAATTTTGCCAACTCACCTGTTTTTACTAAGTGGCTTCGAATTTTGCCAACTGCTCTAAATATTGCAGTTTCTCCATTTTCCAAACTGCCTCAGATTTGCCAAATTGCCTCGATTTTGACAACTCACCTTAATTTTCCAAAAAAAAAATTTTGGAGTTTGGAAGTTTGAAGTGATTTGGCAAATTTAGGAGAGATGTAAAGATTGGGATTAGTTTCGTGAAATTAAGGAGATTTGACCAAATCAAGGCAAAAATTCATACTTGATTTGCTACAATTCAGATGAAATGTAAATATTGGAAATATTTCTGAGAAATTATGGCTAGTTGGCAAAATTGGAAGTCAAATGGCAAAATGGGGGGAGCCTTAAAAAAATTGACTCCCCCTTCCCACGGATTGCAAATCTAAGCAACTTTGCATAGTTGACAAATTTTGCTCCAGTTGGAAAATTTTGGACTTCTCCCCCCCCCCCCCCAACCATATTCCTTCGCTACGCCCCTGAGGCCTATATCATAAACATACTATATTTCCCATATCATAATTTTTCACTAGATCTGCAATATTTTGTGATTAGTCCTTAAGTTCGGAAATTATCGTGCAACAATTATTTAAATTCTTATTTTTTGGCAGTATAAGAGTTAGGACAATGTTTCCCAAAATGGGCGATACCGCCCCCTTAAGGGGGGCGCTGGAACGATCCAGGGGGTCGGTAGTAGCCTCGGGTGCAATTGGGGGGCTGTGAAAGCATAAAGAAGGGAAGATAAGAAAATTTTGAAAAACCGTTCGTACATGTTTCATCTATTGTATAACATAGAGTTAAAGTCGAATGTTACTATGATTGATTTTAATAAATAATTTTATAATTTCAAGGTGTCTTATTTACAACAACATCTTTCTTTACTATGTTTTAGGACGTAGGTAGAAATATAGATACATAAAAGAACGCAAATTTGTCACTGCATCTTTCTGTTTGTTCGCTTAAAGAAGATAGATTTCCAGGGGGCGCTGAGTAATTTTTTTCCTGAAAGGGGGAGGGGTAGGACAAATAAGTTTGGAAACCTCTGAGTTAGGAGATATTTTTATATAACCCATATTACACCCTACATCATAAATGTCTATTTGATATATAACATTTTATGACTGGTCTTCTTGGGATCGAAGAGGGCGGAGTTGGTTGGATCTGCAGTTCCCAGATTCGAGTCCCAACTGTCATAGCATCGAGATTTAATTCCGCTAAATACATCACCCTTCCCTCGGTGAGAAATGGCACACTGATTGGAAAGATCGTCGTCCATCGGATTGGATATAAAGCCGTTGATCCGTTTTCAGGAGAACCATACCTTGTGTACGTTAAACAACAAGCTGGATGGTCTTGACAGGAGGCTTTCATCTGTCTGGTAACAATCGTTCAGCGTGTCCCTATCTCCCTGCTTTTTTGAGACTTTTGAGTCCGTATGACCTGGCCATTTTGATCATTGTGTGCGAAAAAGTGTCGTTCAGAGGTAAAGATAACTCAGAAACCTTGATTCGGGAGTTTAAGTGCACGTTAAACAACGGAGCACGGAAGTATCTGTGCAAGTTAAACAACAAGCTGGATGGTCTTGATAGGGTTGTTTTACCTCTGAGCGGCACTTTTTTGCACACCATGGGCTAAATGGCCAGGTCACATGGACCCCGAAGGCTCAGAGAAGGTTGGGGGAGGGGACCCACTGGAACAGCTGTTGGGAGACAGATGGTAGCTTCCTGTCAAGGCCATCCAGCGTGTTCTTTAACGTGCACAGGGTATGACTCTTCCGCACACGGGGCCACGGCTTAACGTCCCATACGACGGACGGCGGCCTTTCCAAGACCATCGATGTCCCCTACTGACCGTGGGCAGGGTGGGGAATTTTGCGGTGATAAATCTCAACGCTGACCCAGCTGGGACTCGAACCTTGGAACTACAGATTGCGAGCCTGGGCGCTACCGACTGAGCCACCCCCCCCCCCCCCCCCCCACTCCACAAGACATTGGTTTACTCTAGTGAAAGTAAATGCTTTTTTAACTGTTTTTTAAAGTAAAACAATTGTATTTTAAATGTGAATAAATATGGATATTTCACTTAACAACTGCTTCCTCTTAAGATTTTATGGGCCTGTCAAAATTTAGGCAGATTAATACCAGATTAATGCCAGAGCAAAATTCTCCAAAAACACGACTTTGCAAACAATTTCTGGATAAGTTTCCACTGAAATTACTTTTAATTTAACAACTGAATTGAGCAATACAATCATCAAAAAAATGTACTTAAAAATTCTGAAAATATGCAGCTTCTTGAATAAACCTTTTTGCAAGTAGACTATTTGATAGTAAGAATCCAAATATACAATATTCGCAGTAATCTGTTTAGCTTCTTAACAAGCCCATATAAAATTAAAATTGGAAAATCTGAGTCACCGCTTTTTACCTTAAGACCGGGTCTGTTTATGTTAACTATAGAGAGTTTTTTCAAAAGGTCGAGTCAAACTTTGGAAAAGGGATGAAAAAAGATCCAAAATGAACATTTGGCCAGAAACTCTTCCTTTTCGAGTTACAACACATTTTGAGAATTTAAGTAAGAAATCTTGTGAAGTTAATTAATCTTATTCCAATTATTACAGCATCGATTAGAACAATTATGTTTATTAGAGCAATTCACCAATATATGTTAAAATATATATTAATATATAAATATATATATGTTAATATATGTTTTATAAGTCTACATCAGAGCAAGTGTTCGAAATGGCCTCCCTGAGCAGCAGATACACGCCTCGCAGAGTCTTTTCATCGACTGCCGAATACCTTCGAAAAGTCCCGATGTATTCTGAATTATTTGAATCAACGATCCTTTTGTGCAGAGCTTGTGTATTAGGAACAAGGGTATTGGGGGCGGGGGGGGGGCTCAGTCGGTAGCGCACCAGGCGTAATCTGTAGTTCAAAGGTTCGAGTCCCAGCTGGGTCAGCTTGAGATGCACGTTAAAGAACACGCTGGATGGCCTTGACGGGAGGCTACCATCTGTCTCCTAACAGCTATTCCAGTGGATCCCCTCCCCCAACCTTCTCTGAGCCTTCGGGGTCCATGTGACCTGGCCATTTAGCCCATGGTGTGCAAAAAAGTGCCCCTTAGAGGTAAAACAACCAAACCCAACCAGGGTATTGTAAATATCAGCCTTAACGTATGATTGAGAGGGTGCAGGCCATGCAGTTGGGCCACCTCTGCTAATCCAAAGGACAGGGTACGTACAGTCGCTCAAAAAAGTATCCGAACGCTATGGTTGATTACAGAATTCAGAAAATATATCTGGCAACGATGTTTTTAGAAATTAGTGATCTGGTCACGTGACACGTGACACGAAGGTTGCCAGAAGTTTGCTGTGAACGGTAACTGGAGCGTGTACAGTTGCTGTACAGAATTCAGGAAAATGTACATTTTTCCTGAATTCTGTAATCACGTGACACGAAGGTTGCCAGATCACTATTTTCTAATTCACAGTTTCACAGAGTAGACGATTTCATTTTTTCTAACCAAAAATCACGTAATTAGATTTATGGGAAAGAAACCAGACAATTTGTGGGAGGGGGTGAAATAACTAAAATTTTAAGAATTTTTGCAAACTGAAACATTTTTTAATGGGCAGTAGCATTGCCAGCATCAGCAAATACTTTTAAAGACGAATTTGGAAATATTTTCACTGATTTTGTTCATGCAAATTTATGAACAAATTCTTTTCTAAGAATAAAATTTAATAAAAAAATAAAATAAATACCCCCTCAAGCAGCTGCTTGCCACAGAGGTCTGACAGGAGCCTGTCAGTATATATGCCATGGTAGAAGATCTGAGAGGATGGCAGGACCTCAGCAGAAAAACGACACTTAACAGCCATGCCTTACCTGGGGCTCGAACCCAGGTCCCGTAGATCAGTAGCCAAGCGCGCTAACCACTCGGCCACGGGACGGCATAAAATTTAAAGGGGTATTAAATCCTCAGTTGTGCCCTTCTTCCTTCTTGTTACGTCACTGTGTGCAAATGAGGCGGGAGTGGCTCAGTCGGTAGCACTCCAATTTCTAAATCTGCAGTTCCTGGTTCGAGTCCCATCTATGCATGCGTTAGAGATTTATCTCCGCAAAATTCCCCGTCCTGCCCTCGGTAGTAGGAGGACACTGGCTTATAATGGTCATCATCCGTCGGATGGGACGTTAAGCCGTGGTTCCGTGTGCGGGAGAGCTATACCCTATGCACGTTAAAGAACACGCTAGATGTCATTAACGGGAGACTCCCCCAAGTGGGTCTCCTCCCCCAACCTTCTCTGAGACCTAGGGGTCCTAGTCATTTAGCCCATTGTATACAAAAGAGTGACGCTGAGAGGTAAACCAACCCAACCCACTGTGTGTGTACGCCAGTTATTAAAATATTTGTAAATATTTGATAGCATACATTGCAACCTGTAGGTCTCAACCCACGTTTCACGAAACACTGCGATTTCGATTAAGATTTTGAACAAACATTAGGAATAATAATACAAAAATATATAATCATTGTTAATCCTAAAATGGGAGATGTCAGAAGAGCTGTAATAGTTATCTAAGCGTCTTATCGATGGTCAGACTTCCTTTGAAGAAATGGGGCGGGGGTGGCTCAGTCGGAAGCGCGCCAGACTCGTAATCTGTAGTTCCCAGGTTCGAGTCCCAGCTGGGTCAGCGTTGAGATTTATCTCCGCAAAATTCCCCGCCCTGTCCACGGTCAGTAGGGGGTACCGATGGGCTTGGAAAGGCCGCCGTCCGTCGGATGGGACGTTAAGCCGTGGCGCCGTGTGCGGGAGAGCCATACCCTGTGCACGTTGAAGAACACGCTGGATGGCCTTGACGGGAGGCTACCATCTGTCTCCCAACAGCTGTTCCAGTGAGTCCCCTCCCCCCAACCTTCTCTGAGACTTCGGGGTCCATGTGACCTGGCCATTTAGCCCATGGTGTGCAAAAAAGTGCCGCTCAGAGGTAAAACAACCCAACCCTTTGAAGAAATTTGCTACAGGAATAAATTAAGTCTGTTCGGACATGCAAAACCGAAACCTCTCATTAAACCTGAGCAATATCAGTTTTAATTTCATGTGTCATATTTACGATGAATATTCGTTCTATATTTTAAAGGGCGTTATCCTATACATGTATACAAAAATTGTGTCTCATATTACCTGTCGTAATCCTTTAGAATCCTACATTTTTGATACCAAATGAATATTAATGTCTTTTACCAATAATTTTGATAAATTTTCCTATTATTTTTGATGTGGTTGAGGGATTAATAAAATGTAACTATTAGATTTATAATTCAAATTATTAAATGATCTTTGTAATAGTGTGAAACATTAAAAGTTATTGATATGTTTGCCCTTTTTCATTTTGATGTTTTTGAATAATTTTTTGCTTTCTAAATAAAATTAATGTATGCATATTATTTGTTTTATTTTAGAGTTCTTTAAAGATATTTACCATTTTTCAAGGATGACTTTGTTAGACATAGAATAAAATTAATATTATCATGACAAAAAAAATTGACGAACAAATAGTATTAATGACGAAAACTCAGAAAAAATAACAAATATTTTACAATAAATGTCCTATATTTTTCTCAAAAACAGGTCACCTTAGATGTATGTCTGTATCAATTTTTAAAAAAAGTGCGAATTATATTTAAATAAATTGTATTTTATTCTGTTTCATTAATCTTTTCCAAGCCTAATTGAGCTTCTAGATTATCTCCTTCCTTTGTGTGGGCGGGGGTGGCTCAGTCGGTAGCGCGCCAGGCTCGTAATCTGTAGTTCCCAGGTTCGAGTCCCAGCTGGGTCGGCGTTGAGATTTATCTCCGCAAAACTCCCCGCCCTGCACACGGTCAATAGGGGACACCGATGGGCTTGGAAAGGCTGCCGTCCGTCGGATGGGACGTTAAGCTCGTGGCCCCGTGTGCGGGAGAGCCATGCCCTGTGCACGTTAAAGAACACGCTGGATGGCCTTGACGGGGAGCTACCATCTGTCTCCGAACAGCTGTTCCAGTGGGTCCCCTCCCCCAACCTTCTCTCAGCCTTCGGGGTCCATGTGACCTGGCCATTTAGCCCATGGTGTGCAAAAAAGTGCCGCTCAGTGGTAAAACAACCCAACCCTTCCTTTGTGTAGAAAATCACCCTCTCCACTTTTTTTTAAGTTCCATCCCCCCACTTTTTATTTAATCTGGGCTTCGCATTACTTTCCCACCTCGTGTAATAACCGTATCACAAACTATGAAATCTGGAGGAAAAAATAAATAATGCACAAGTAAAACTGCATTTAATTACAAAACATCCTAAATTAATTATCCGGAATTTCTATTTTATCTCTGCGAGAGAGAGCGAGCTTACTTTTGAAGCTCCAATGGAATCATTCGCATTTCTTCACAACGAGAAATTAATTTCCTAAGTGTACACTGCAACGCTTTCTTCTTTCCACGTGTCTGAATCGTCTTTGAGTTGAGACAAGCAGTTCATTAGTCAGATTTGTTCACTTGACAATTAATGACTCGGTGTTGATGTGCTTTCTAACTTAGGACAAGGAAAAAACAATTAAATCGTCAAGAGAATTTCGAGGGGGAAAAAGATGGGAAACACTTTTCAAAAGGAAAGAATTTAATTTATTTTCCAAGGAGGTATGTTAATTTTCATTAAAGAGTCGTAGATTTTATGCACAGAGGTTCATTAAAACAGAAATAACGAATACTGTAGTAAGAATGTATTTGATGACGGTTTTGTTAGCGGTTATCATTATAAAAGTTTTTTTCCAAAATCACTGCAAACTAAAATTATCTTTTTTAGGGAAGGAATGAAACAGTAAGCATTTGGATTTTATCTCTGAGCGGCACTTTTTTGCACACTATGGGCTAAATGGCCAGGTCACATGGACCCCGAAGACTCAGAGAAGGATGGGGGAGGGGACCCACTGGAACAGCTGTTGGGAGACAGATGGTAGCCTCCCGTCAAGGCCATCCAGCGTGTTCTTTAACGTTGGGTTGTTTTACCTCTGAGCGGCACTTTTTTGCACACTATGGGCTAAATGGTCAGGTCACATGGACCCCGAAGGCTCAGAGAAGGTTGGGGGAGGGGACCCACTGGAACAGCTGTTGGGAGACAGATGGTAGCCTCCCGTCAAGGCCATCCAGCGTGTTCTTTAACGTGCACAGGGTATGGCTCTCCCGCACACGGAGCCACGGCTTAACGTCCCATCCGACGGACGGCGGCCTTTCCAAGCCCATCGGTACCCCCTACTGACCGTGGGCAGGGCGGGGAATTTTGCGGAGATAAATCTCAACGCTGACCCAGCTGGGACTCGAACCTGGGAACTACAGATTACGAGCCTGGCGCGCTACCGACTAAGCCACCCCCGCCCCATAGGAAAGAGAGCCTATTCTTAAGAAATAGCTAGTGCCTATTACACTATGCGCTGTAAAAACCCCATTGGATGGCTTTGACAAGAGGTTTCCATCTGTCTCCTATCAAATGTCCAGAAGGTTGGGAGTAGATTCCCTACTTTAGAACAAATACAGCAATGCTAATTCAAACAAAATTTTATCTTAAACTTTCAAACTCTCCAAACTGCAAAAATTGTAACGTACCCAAAACAATTCACCATATTTTACTTAACTGTATAAACAACACAACTCAAAAGAAAAAATTATTTAAATCACTAGAGGAACATGGGTTTCAAGAGATTAGAACTGATTTAATTTTGAACCAGAAAGATTTTGATTCTAAAATTAAAATTTATAAAATTTTATTTGAATTTCTAATCTCTACAGATTTATGGAACAGAATCTAAAAAATAAATAAATAAATAAATAAATAAATAAATAAACAAAAACAAAAAGAGTAAAATGAAAATTAACTAAAAAATATTATAGTTGATTATTTTTAAAAAATGTATAATCAGAAAGCCTGTATAAGGACCTCTCAAATATCTGTAACGTTGAATAAATAATAAGTAAATAAATAGATTCCGTACTTCCAACCTTCTCTGAGCCCTTGGAATCTTCGGGACTTGTCCATTTAGCCCATTGTGTGCAAAAAAAGTTCGGCTCAGAGGTACAAAACCCAACGACTCTTAGATCCGAGGAACTTGATTGCTTTATAATTGATAAAGTCTAAGAGAATTAATCAATAAGCAATTGAGTAAGAGTTAATACAATTCAGTATTAAAAGTGCACCCAAATTTTAAAATAATGCGTTGTGCAAAAGTCTACATTTATCCTTTGAAACGTTCAGATCTGTTAAATCACATACTAATAAGTCCCATTCCCATTCAACTTGCAAAGAGTGTGTAATTAAATTCGCAATTTTCGCTCTCAGAAACTCCTTAATCTAAAGTTCAATATGATGTCGATTTCATTCAGTTTTTGCCGCACTTTAACATTTCATTACATCCACCCACCACAGAGTTTCAACTGTTAACCAATTGGACACAACATCGTTCTCATCCGTCAGGTTGCAGCACACGATCATTTATTTCCCACCAATCCATCCGAGGAACTTGTTCAATTTTTTGCTGCTGCAAGGTTACATTAGAAAAAGGGATCCCTGGAGTCCTATGGTATTTTAGGAACCTTGAAGTCCTATAGTATTTTGGTATCCTTGGAGTCCTATGGTATTTTGGGATCCCTGGAGTGCCATTGTATTTTGGGTATCCCTGGAGTCCTATGGTATTTTAGGAACCTTGAAGTCCTATAGTATTTTGGTATCCTTGGAGTCCTATGGTATTTTGGGATCCCTGGAGTGCCATTGTATTTTGGGGATCCCTGGAGTCCTATGGTATTTTAGGAACCCTGAAGTCCTATAGTATTTTGGTATCCTTGGAGTCCTATGGTGTTTTGGGATCCCTGGAGTGCCATTGTATTTTGGGGATCCCTGGAGTCCTATGGTATTTTAGGAACCTTGAAGTCCTATAGTATTTTGGTATCCTTGAAGTCCTATGGTATTTTGGGATCCCTGGAGTGCCATTGTATTTTGGGGATCCCTGGAGTCCTATGGTATTTTAGGAACCCTGAAGTCCTATAGTATTTTGGTATACTTGGAGTCCTATGGTATTTTGGGATCCCTGGAGTGCCATTGTATTTTGGGGATCCCTGGAGTCCTGTGGTATTTTGGGATTTCTGAAGTCCTACAGTATTTTGGTATCCTTGGAGTCCTATGGTATTTTGGGATCCCTGGAGTCCTGTGGTATTTTGGGATTCCTAGAGTCCTATGGTAGATAAGTCCTGATATTGAGGAGGGGGGCGGTACAGGGTATACTCTCGTGTACGTGGGACCACGGTTTTACGTCCCTTCCGACGCAGGGTGGCATTTTCAAGTCCATTGCTATCCCCTTTCTCACTTAAGACAGGATGGGGGTTAATGAAGATAAATCTCAAGGATGGCATGGATGGGACTCGACCTGGGAACTGCGGATTACGCCCCCCCCCCCTTTCCTTGGTTCCCTTTCAAAATGCTTTTAACGGAAACGTAGGCGAAAAGAATTATTAAATATATATTACACGTATTTAGCAAAAAATGCTTTAAAAGACCTTAGAAGAGAGTGGAAATTTTTATACCGGAATGGGGTTCCGGCTAAATCTTGCCCCCCCCCCCCCCCGGTCTTTTTTTCTATAACCTGGTTTGATGGTGGGAAAGTCGTTCCAGTATAAATAAATCTTTCCCTTCCGTTTCAGAATTCTTTAATAAATTTCTTGAAGAATACCGGTAACATTGGAAAAGTACGCTATACAATTTTTTTTTTCTTTTTTTTTTTCACTTCATTATTTCGTCACTAGCATTTTCAAAGTAGGAAGGTCATGTCCCTCCTCTCTAGATCCTTTGGGTTGTTATAACCCAGAATGGCACTTTTTTCAACACAACACAATGGGCTAAATGGCCAGGTCACAAGTACCCCAAGGCTCAAAGAAGGCTGGAGGAAGTGATTCCACTGGACAGCTTTTAGGAGACAGTTGGAAGCTTACCGTCAAGGAAATCTAGCGTGTTCCTTAATATGAACAAAGTATGGCTCTTATGTACGTGGGACCACGGTTTAATGTCCCATCAGACGGACAGCAGGATTACCAAGTCCACGAGGGCTATCGATCGCCCTGCTCTCCTCATTTCCGATTTTTTCCTGTTATCCGTCTGCTGTGTATCCCCCTGTGTCTTTTGTCGTTCAACAGAGTTGTAGAAGGGTTGGGTTGTTTTACCTCTGAGCGGCACTTTTTTGCACACCATGGGCTAAATGGCCAGGTCACAAGGACCCCGAAGGCTCAGAGAAGGTTGGGGGAGGGGACCCACTGGAACAGCTGTTGGGAGACAGATGGTAGCCTCCCGTCAAGGCCATCCAGCGTTTCTCTAACGTGCACACGGTATGACTCTCCCGCACACGGGGCCAAGGCTTAACGTCCCATCCGACGGACGGCGGTCTTTCCAAGCCCATCGGTGTCCCCTACTGACCGTGGGCAGGGCGGGGAATTTTGCGGAGATAAATCTCAACGCTGACCCAGCTGGGACTCGAACCTGGGAACTACAGGTTACGAGCCTGGCGCGCTACCGACTGAGCCACCCCCGCCCCGAGTTGTAGAAGAGAAACGGAAATGTGAATTAAGGCTTCTTAAGATAGTTTTTCTTGAGAATTGCATCAGGTTGAAATAACGACTTGTCAGCTTTGGAGATTGAAGAAAAAACTGCAGCGTCAAAATATGTCTTCAACAGCATTTATAATGTCTTGTTGAAAAGAGGTGTCACCAAATCTCCGAGAACTGATTCTTTTGTGAAGAGTGTCAGCAAAGGTGATGTTGTGTTCGCCTCGCGAAGATTGCTTCCAATGTAACAGACTCGGTGTTGCTTAGCAACCGAATATATCCATTCAGGAGTGAAAATTTGTGAATATAATGGAAAGGAAATGATATAACGGATATAAATCATGTGTGAGATTTCACAAAGTTATAAAAATACTGCAGATTTAATCATCTGTGAATAAATGTCATCTCACTGACAAACAGGGGGCGGGGGTGGCTCAGTCGGTAGCGCGCCAGGCTCGTAATCTGTAGTTCCCAGGTTCGAGTCCCAGCTGAGTCAGCGTTGAGATTTATCTCCGCAAAATTTTCCGCCCTGTCCACGGTCAGTAGGTGACACCGATGGGCTTGGAAAGGCCGCCGTCCGTCGTATGAGACGTTAAGACGTGGTTCCCGTGTGTGGGAGAGTCATACCCTGTGCACGTTAAAGGGCACACTGGATGGCCTTGACGGGAGGATACCATCTGTCTCCCAACAGCAGTTCCAGTGGGTCCCCTCCCCCAACCTTCTCTGAGCCTTCGGGGTCCTTGTGACCTGGCCATTTAGCCCATGGTGTGCAAAAAAGTGCCGCTCAGAGGTAAAACAACCCAACTGACAAACAGGATAACAGAACTTGAAATTTAAATTAATGTAATAAAAGTTATGTTTGCGATGACTTTATCACTGCCAAGTAAATCAGCTTGAATTATTTAATGTCTTGGGGGAATTTTGGTGTTGTTATTTCGTTAAAAAATAAGCATTTTCGATTAGAGTTTAAGGTTTTTTATTCAGAAAGATGAAGTTGATTAGAAAAGTTGACTTTCCTAACCTTATAGCAATGCCTTTAAACAATAGACATCATTGCTCAGTTTACATCATACTTCGTATCATGGTGCTCAGTTTTGTAAATTTTATCAACACATAAACGACTATCCTCAAAAACTTTCTAGAAACAAGCATTACATAGTGTACGAGTGAAGGACTTTTAATAATCTCTCTAATCTTTTTTAAAGTCTTCGAAGTATTAACAAGACGGTTGTTTCGACTAACTCTTTCTCTTTTTTTTTTCAGAGATAATCTCGTTAGAACCTTCAGTTCCTTTTTTTTTCCATTCTGGGGTTTAACTTTAATTAACTGGGCTTTTTAAGTGACATGGTTTTATGAAGACGAAAATGTGTATGTAAGGATTTATAATTTTTGATTGGGATTTCTTTTACAGTTAGTTGAACTTATTGAATAGGTTGAGCCATTTTTGTTCTTACGTTTGATATCTTCTTTTGCATGTTGTAAGTGGGCGAGGGGTGGCTCAATTGGCAGCGTGACAGGCTCGAAATCTGCAGTTCCCAGGTTCGAGTTCTAGTTGGGCCAACGTTGAGATTTGTCTCCGCGAAACTCCCCGCTCTGCCCACGGTCAGTAGGGGACACCGATGGGCTTGGAAAGGATGCGACGTTAAACCGTGGTTCCGTATGCATGCGAGAGAGTCATACCCTATGCATGTTAAGACCTGGGGTTGGGGGGGGGGTAGGTGGCTCAGTCGGTGGGGTCAAATGCTCGTAATCTGCATTTTCCAGGTTCTAGTCCCACCTAGGCCAGCGCTGAGATTTATCCCCTCAAAACTTCCCCCCGTCCTTAGTCCGTAAAGGACATCGATGCGCAAGGAAAGGCCACCGTCCATCGGATGGGACGTTAAGCCGTGACGCCGTTTGCGGGAGAGCCGTACCCTGTGCACGTTAAGGAACACGCTGGATGGCCTTGACAGGAGGCTACCATGTGGCCTAGCTATTTAGCTAATTTTGTGAAAAAAAAGTGCAGTTCAGAGGTGCCACCCAGCTCTAGGGGGTGGGGCAAAGAGGACTGCCATCCCCCTTGTGAATTCTAGCAAGGGTAATAGCGGCAAAAATTGTTACGCTTATATACATTTCATGCTTTTTCAAGAAACGTTTTTACTAAGCTCTGAAATGGAGCGGGATTTGCCACGTTTCGACGGAAATCCAGTCTCTTGCCCCCCCCCCCCCCTTCCTCTTTTTTTTTTTTTTACTATTTTCCGGCACGATTGAGTTTGTTGGGTGGGGAGGGTCTCCCTTCCTTTGTTTACTTATCTTTTTTTTTCTAGATTCAGGCTTGGTTCACAATATTCGTTTACGCTTTTCCCGTTTTCTCGGCTTCAGGGTGGAAATTCAAATTGTTAGATTCGGAAAATGTGAAATTTTCAACTAAAAAACAATTATTAATTTATCTCGGAAGATTAAAGAAATTGAATATCAACACCGGCAAAACCGGGGGCGGGGGTGGCTCAATCGGTAGCGCGCCAGGCTCGTAATCTGTAGTTCCCAGGTTCGAGTCCCAGCTGGGTCAGCGTTGAGATTTATCTCCGCAAAATTCCCTGCCCACGGTCAGTAGGGGACACCTATGGCCTTGGAAAGTCCGCCGTCCGTCGGATGGGACGTTAAGCCGTGGCCCCGTGTGAGGACATATTGGATGGCCTTGAAGGCAGGCTACCATCTATCTCCCAACAGCTGTTCCAGTGGGTCCCCTCCCCCAACCTTCTCTGAGCCTTCGGGGTCCATGTGACCTGGCCATTTAGCCCATGGTGTGCAAAAAAGTGCCGCTCAGAGGTAAAACAACCCAACTGAAAGACATACATAATCTAGAACATGAAAGATATCCAAAATTCATTAATTTTGCACTCACATAACACATCACAGCTTCTGAAAGAACATAATATATTGCAAAAGTAATTTTCAGACACTAAATTTTGCCAACAATTAGCGTCATAGACAGAACTATTGTACAGCTTAATTTTAGTCATTAAGTGTATACACTGATTTTTCCCCACTCTTCATAAATTCTTAAAAATCCCGGCAACAAATCCCATTCTTCTCTTTATCTCCTATTCCATGAATGGGATTTATTTTTTTAAGTGAGATCCTAAACATACAAAATAAACTTTTGTGATTTTCACAATTCCAGTATATGATATAAAAGTTTTATAAAGTGGGTGAATGATTAGCATTGGTACACTGCAACTCAAAAGGACTTGGGTTGGAATCCCAGATTGATGTTGTTGTTTTTTTCATATACAGTAAAACCTGGTTAATTCTAAATTCTTCAATTCTTCAATTTTCGTATTTTCAACTCAACATTCACTTCTCGAGCATAAGGAGGATAACTTCCCCCCCCCACCCACCCCTCCCCACCGTAAAACCATGTACTGATGTCACTTGGTCAATTCATTTTCACCTTCTTGACCTTCGATGCCCATCCTTGTTGAAATGAATGAGATCGTCTTATCTGCTTAATATAGAGCCCAACTATACGCAAACACAGTTGTCAAAACTATAAATAATAACTCTAGGTCACCTTCAAACAGAACAAAGACAGGGGCGATGGTTGGCTTAGTCGGCAACACACCAAGCTTGTAATTTGCAGTTCCCAAGTTCGAGTCGCATCTATGCTAGCTTTGATAATTAAGTCCCCTAAATCCCTACCCTGCCCTCAGTAAATAGGAGGTATCGATGGGCTTGAAAAAGCCGCCGTCCGTCGTATGGGACGTTAATCCGCGTCTCCATGTACGGAAGAGCAATACTCTCTGCACATTAAAGACACACTAGATGGCGTTGACGGTAGGCTATCATATGTCTCATAATAGCTGTCCAGTGGGTCCAGGTGGTAGCTGTCCGATAGATGTTCCTATTCCTAACCTTCTCTGAGAACTTGGGGTCCTTGTGACCTGACCATTTAGCCCATTGTGTGCAAAAAATGTGGCACTCAAAGGTAGGACAATACGATCCAAAAAATAAGCAAACCCAAGGCGATTTTTTTTGTTGTTGTGTTATTTTACCTCTGAGCGGCACTTTTTTGCACACAATGGGCTAAATGGTCAGGTTACAAAGACCCCGAAGGCTCAGAGAAGGTTGGGGACCCAATGGAACAGCTGTTGGGAGACAGCCATCCAGCGTGTTCTTGAATCCAGCGTCAAGGCCATCCAGAGTGTTCTTGAACGTGCACAGAGTATGGCTCTCCCGCACACGGGGCCACAGCTTAACGTCCCATCCGACGGACGGCGGCCTTTCCAAGCCCATCGTTGTCCCCTACTGACCGTGGGCAGGGAGGGGAATTTTGCGGAGATAAATCTCAACGCTGACCCACTGAGACTCGAACCTGGGAACTGCAGATTACGAGCCTGGCGCGCTACCGACTGAGCCACCCCATCCAATGGCGATGATTAATCTTCATGAAGACTTCATCGAAGCAGAAACCTCATTCGACGTTGAAAGGTTTTTCCTAATGTTTAGTTTGTCCCTTAAAAATAACAATTCTAGAGTATTTGGAAAGCAATAGTGAAACAAAGTTTTGGAAACTTTTCGAAACAGAAACAATAATACACGAAAAAAAAAAATTCAAGAACAGCCCAAAAAATTAAAGAGGGAATTTAGAATTAACGTTCCTCGACCATTTTCTCTCGCGCACAAAATTTGCGTTTGACATTCGTTAAGGTTAATATTGCCATTGCCTTTCTTTGGAACGCAAATTAGGAATTAGAATCCGAACCTAATGACTTTCTAGCGAGAGGCAAAGAAAGTATTTACGCCCCCCCCCCCTCCTCCCATCTGTTCCCATGCCAATAATGACTGAAAAGCGAAAAGAATTCAAAGTAGTTTTTTGTAAATGGAACAGTGAAATGGTTCGTATCTTTCGTTCAACAAATCTCTTCGAGTATTAAAATTCCCGAAGGAAAAGTGCAAAGGACCTTTTTGTTTATGCTGCTGAGCAAACTTCTGATTTAAATATTAAAATATCTGCAAATAAATTCAGACAATGTGTAAATAAATACAGACCTGCAATTTATTTAATATTTAGCTACTCTCAGAAGAAAATGAAAAATTATATAAAGGAATTAAAGGATATAAAAAAATAAGGTGATAGAGATATTCTTAATTATTAACAACGGATTTCAAATATTTTGGATTTGTTCAAAAAGTGTTTTCGACATTTTTTCTTATTTCTTGCGAAAGAATACACAATATTGGTTCCAAAGGGATTTCTAATCGCATGCATTGAGTTTTAAAAACTACATGACATTCTACATTAGTTCCAAAAAATTGTCCAAAATGTTATATGATTTTATAAAATCAACTCCAAAGGGGGTGGCTCAGTCGGTAGCGCGCCAGACTCGTAATCTGCAGTTCCCAGGTTCGAGTCCCAGCTGGGTCAGCGTTGAAATTTATATCCGCAAAATTCCCCGCCCTGCCCACGGTCAGTAGGGGACACCGATGGGCTTGGAAAGGCCGCCGTCCGTCGGATGGGACGTTAAGCCGTGGCCCCGTGTGCGGGAGAGCCATACCCTGTGCACGTTAAAGAACACGCTGGATGGTCTTGACGGGAGGCTACCATCTGTCTCCCAACAGCTATTCCAGTTGGTCCCCTCCCCCAACCTTCTCTGAGCCATCGGGGTCCATGTGACCTGGCCATTTAGCCCATGGTGTGCAAAAAAGTGCCGCTCAGAGGTAAAACAACCCAACGTTAAGGAACACGTTGAATGGCCTTGACGGGAGGCTACCATCTGTCTCCCAACAGCTGTTCCAGTGGGTCCCCTCCCCCAACCTTCTCTGAGCCTTCGGGGTCCATGTGACCTGGCCATTTAGCTCATGGTGTGCAAAAATGTGCCGCTCAGAGGTAAAACAACCCAACCCACTGAAACTGAATAGCATTCAATCCGTCAGAATATAGCACACCTCAAGAGAACAAATTTCGCTCTTCTTTGTTAAGCGTGTGACAAGTTCACGTGACACGTGATCTTGAAAACGATAGCTTTTGTGTGCAAGATGATATCGATCGCGTGTATGGTGACCGATTTCTAATATTCGCATGACATTTTCTTTTGTGCGACGAGGAGGCCAGACAATTTCTGTTTTATGGTTTCTTCTTTCTCTCTGATTAATTTTCCTTTTCCTACTGTTTGTTATTATTCCTATGATTAGTTATTGTTCTTCTATATTTCCCCTTTTTCTAACTATTTAATTACTTTACCCCGTATTGCTACTTTCTTATACTATCTCTTTTTCCTATTATTCTCCTTTTTATCTATGATTTCCCTTGCATCACCATAAACTTCTTTTTTTCCGTATATTCCTCCATTCACCTTACAATTTCTTCATTTTTTTTTTCTCTGATTTGCTTTTTCTCTGTATTCTTTCTTTACGCTACAATTTTTCTTCTTTCCCTTTCATTTGTTTTCCCTGCAATTTCTATTTCTTCCCTACATTCGTTCTTTTCCTTATGATCTTTTTTTCCATATCCATTTTTTCGTTCTGATTTATGCTCCTATATTCTTTCTCTTCCCTGGGATTTCTCCTTTTTTCTATAATTTTCTCTATATACCTTTTTTCTTAAATTATCTGCTTTTTCTTACGATTTCTATTTTTTAATTACTTTATTTTTCCTATAGCCCTTCTTTTCCTTATGATTTTTACCCCATATCATTTTTTTCCTCTGATTTATTACCCTATGTTATTTTTCTTTTTCCCGTATAATTTTCTCTATGTACCTTTTTTCTCTTGCGATTTCTACTTTTTCTTATTTTATTTCCGCTATATTCCTTCTTTTCCTATTGATTGTTTCAGTACATCCCGTTTTCTTCACGGGGTGGCTCAGTCGGTAGCGCGCCAGGCTCGTAATCTGTAGTTCCCAGGTTCGAGTCCTAGCTGGGTCAGCGTTGAGATTTATCTCCGCAAAATTCCCCGCCCTGCCCACGGTCAGTAGGGGACACCGATGGGCTTGGAAAGGCCGCCGTCCGTCGGATGGGACGTTAAGCCGTGGCCCCGTATGCGGGAGAGCCATACCCTGTGCACGTTAAAGAACACGCTGGATGGCCTTGACGGGAGGCTACCATCTGTCTCCCAACAGCTGTTCCAGTGGATCCCCTCCCCCAACCTTCTCTGAGCCTTCGGGGTCCATGTGACCTGGCCATTTAGCCCATGGTGTGCAAAAAAGTGCCGCTCACAGGTAAAACAACCCAACCCGTTTTCTTCCTCTGATTTTCCCAGTTTATTCTTCTCGTGTTTCAAAAAAGCAAAAAAAAATTCTCAAATTCTCTAATAATTTCATTTCTTCTCGATTAGTGTCTTATTTCAAGTTTATTCCTTCGTCTTTGCAAATTAAAAGTTGGAGTTAGGTTAGGTCCATTTTCTGTAGCATGCCAAACTGCATCTCTTTCAGTATCTTTTCACACAATGTCATTCAATACTCGGTTTCTCCCCACATTTTAACCGCGACTGTGAATAGTTTTGTAATTTTTCAAATTCGGGCTTTCACCGATTTAAGTAGGGTGTCGTAGCACCCTAAACAACTCTCCTAAATACGTGCTGGTTGAGGGTCCTATATAGATTCCTTTTAAAATGTACGTTACATAAAAATTTGAAACTACTAAATAAGGAGAAGGTTACCATAAACCAATCTGGATTAAGAGTATGTGTCCAGAATCAAATAAATCAAATAAATCAATATTTCGATTTTCAACAACATTCGTTCAGTATTTAATGAGTTATGGAAGTTTGAATATTTAACAACAGCAATGCCAGTCTTAAGGAACTTATACAAAACTGAAGAATAGTGAAAGAATTCTTTACACAAAGTTCTAAAATACAAACTTATTTTATTAAACATTTTGATACAATACTTATTACTAAATTTTATTTAACTTTTGATGTCAATTTTTGGGGCTGGCATTGTTTATTGTTAAATATTCAAACTTCCATAACTCATTGAATACTGAACGAATATTGATTTATTTGATTGAGATCTTTATCTGCAATCACATATTTCAAAACCAAAAAAATTATTTTAGAAGTTATAAAGCTTTGACGTTAGCTTCCCATTGACTTAACATAGGAATTTTCTTTAATTTATGGAATCCAGTGTATTTCTGTCTTCATGCTAGATTTATTCTCGGCAACTAGACGTTAAAAATATCTCCTTTTTTTTTAGGAAAAAAAACCCCATCATTTTGTCTTTTCTAATAAGGCCGTCCCATGGCCAAATGGTTAGCACGCTTGGCTACTGATCTAAGGGATCTGGGTTCGAGCCCCGGGTAAGGCATAGATGTATGTGTCGTTTTTCTGCTGAGGTCCTGCCATCCTCTCAGACCTTCTACTCTGGCATATAAACTGACAGGCTCCTGTCAGACCTCTGTGGCAAGCAGCTGCTTGAAGGGGTATTTAATAAGGAAACCTCAAAGGATTTCTTTCCACCCTAAACTGGTCTCTTCCTGTTCCTTATTCTCCTTTTCGTTGCCCAAGAAACAAAAACGAAAAAAAATAAGGCATAAAATGAAGCAAGTTGCATTTCAGAAACAAATATCTTTTGAAGTAACAAAAAAACTCTCTCTTCAAGGCGTTCACTCGGATACAAAAAAAAAAGAGTTTTATCTTAAAACTTTACTGCACTCTATCGAACTTTAAAAAAAATAAATGTTCATTAAAATGTCTCTCTGTTCTACAGAATGTCATGGCAGAGAAAATTCGCGAGACATTCTAAACTCGCTTTTGTGTTTTTAGTGTTTCATTGCACGAGTTCACAAAAGCATTTCTGACGAAGGAATCAGCTCACAGTGACAACCGAAAAATTCCTCAAGGGGTTTCAATCACAGGCGAACTTCGAAATAAAAGATTACTCAAGGATTTTAAAACAACGAATGCTATTTTCGAGAATATATTTCTTTTTTTTTTCTCCATTTCTGTGTACCCTTGTTGAGCATGACAACAACAAGCTTAACATTCATATCAGGTCTTCCAAGGAGAGTAGCAAAACTGTTGATGACTTCACGAACTGATGGTCGGTACGAATTTATTCTTCGCCTAAAGTTTCCATAACGACAATTCTTCACGAAATTCTTTTATTTTCAATGAAAGCTTTTATAGAAAAAAGCGCATTAGTGGGATAAAGAAATTTTGACACGCATTACGGTTGGATTCAGTTGTTTTACCTCTAAGTGGCACACTTTTTCCACACAAAGAGATTGGGTTGTTGTACCTCTGAGCGGCTCATTTTTTTTCACACCATGGGCTAAATGGCCAGATCAGAAGGACCCCGAAGACTCAGAAGGTTGGGGGAAAACTTAATTTTAATAACCCCCCCCCAAAAAAAAAAAAAAAATCCATTGGAAGACAAATTGTAAGATTGGGAGACAAATGGTAACATCCCGTCAAGGCCATCCAGTGTGTTCTTTAACATGTGCAGAGTATGGCTCTCCCGCACACGGGACCACGGCTTAACTTCTCATCTGACGGACGGAGGCCTTTCCAAGTTTATTGGTGTCACCTACTGACCGTGGGCAGGGCGGGGAGTTTTGCAGAGATAAGTCTCAACGCTGACCCAGATGGGACTCCAACCTGGAAACTGAGATTATGAGCCTGACGCGCTACCGACTGAGCCACCCCAGCCCCACACAAAGTGATAAATCGTGTGCCAAAAAAAGGACCCAAGAGCTGAGAGGATTCACTTGGAAGCTGTTAAGAGACAGATGGAAGCCACCGGTAAGACCGTCCTTAAGACAAGAAGATTGGAAGCTGTTAAGAGACAGATGGAAGACTCCGGTAAGACCGTCCTTAAGACAAGAAGATTGGAAGCTGTTAAGAGACAGATGGAAGACTCCGGTAAGACCGTCCTTAAGACAAGAAGATTGGAAGCTGTTAAGAGACAGATGGAAGACTCCGGTAAGACCGTCCTTAAGACAAGAAGACTTGGAAGCTGTTAAGAGTCAGATGGAAGCCTCCGGTAAGACCGTCCTTAAGACAAGAAGACTTGGAAGCTGTTAAGAGACAGATGGAAGCCTCCGGTAAGACCGTCCTTAAGACAAGAAGACTTGGAAGCTGTTAAGAGACAGATGGAAGACTCCGGTAAGACCGTCCTTAAGACAAGAAGACTTGGAAGCTGTTAAGAGACAGATGGAAGCCTCCGGTAAGACCGTCCTTAAGACAAGAAGACTTGGGAGCTGTTAAGAGACAGATGGAAGCCTCCGGTAAGACCGTCCTTAAGACAAGAAGACTTTAACGTGCACATATAGAAGCCTCCTATCAGGGCCATCCAACGTCTTCTTTAACGTGCAAGGTTTATGACTCTCCCGCCCACGAGGCTACGACTTAACCTTCCATCCGACGGACGGCTGCCTTTCCGAGATCGTCAGCGTCCCCCGATGGGGGGAGGGATTTAGAGGAGATAACTATCAGAGCTTGAGCAGGTGAGACTCGAACTTAAGAACTGCAGATTGGCACGCTACCGACTGAGCCAACCGCCGCCCCTGGTGACAACATTAAATTACGATCAAGAGCAATGGCCAAAAAGTATTAAAGTGCCATCAATTAACCTAGCCTTGGGGTCTTATAACCTGATCATTTAGCCCATTTTGTACCAAAGAAAAAAGCACCGGTTACTGATCAAAGGGGGGGGACGGGGGGGGGGCTCGCCAGGCTCGTAATCTGCAGGTCGGTAGCGCGCCAGGTTCGTAATCTGCAGTTCCCAGGTTCGAGTCCCAGCTGGGCTAGCGTTGAGATTTTTCTCCGCAAGACTCCCCGCCCTGCCCACGGTCAGTAGAGGACACCGATGGGCTTGGAAAGGCCGCCGTCCGTCGGATGGGACGTTAAACCGTGGCCCCGTGTGCGGGAGAGCCATACCTTGTGCACGTTAAAGATCACGCTGGATGACCTTGACGGGAGGCTACCATCTGTCTTCCAACAGCTGTTCCAGTGGGTCCACTCCCCTAACCTTATCTGAGCCTTCGGGGTCCTTGTGACCTGGCTATTGAGCCCATGGTGTGCAAAAAGGTGCCTCTCAGAGGTAAAACAACCCAACCTGATCAAAGACACCTGGGTTCGAGCCTCGGGTAAAGCAGGAATGTTTGTGTTGTTTTTCTGCTGAGGTCTCACCTTCCTCATAGACCTACTATGGCATATTAAACTGAGAGGTTCCTGTCAGACCTTTGTGGCAAGTAGCTGCTTGAGGAGATATTTTTTTAATACAGATACAGGACATATTAACCTAATAAGAACAACACATTAGATTTAAGTGCTTCTGCCAATAATTCAAAGGGTGAATTAAACACCTTTATGAGATTAGTATCGTTTTGTTGAATTCATTATCCAGCATGTTTGAGAAAATGTATGCTCCTTAATAGAAATGGAACAAGATAAAAAAAAATATCCTTAAATAATCATATCACCATGGAACCATGGAAAAGAAAAGGTGAATTTTGTACTAGCATTTAATCTAAGCAACCTAACCTCGCAAATAATAAAAAACTGGGAAAAGTTTCGATAGTTCGCCATTTATTTTTTAATGTAATCACCACAATGCTTATGTAACGCATTATGGAATCTTTGCGAAACATTCGCTGTTAAATTTAACTACTAACCGAAACGCATGAAATTTAATTTGTGCATCTTAATGCTTTCTTGGCCATTTCTTTATTCTTCCTACGTCCAATTTATTAAATTAGTCTTCATTGACTTTAAAAGTCCTGAAAGTTAAATGAAGTTAATTCTTTATTTTCTTGGATGTCAAGCATGTGAACTTCTCACATTGATTCGTCTTACTACAGCAACAAATGGCTGACTGCACAAAAATAAGTTTGAAAGCTGTTGCCAAATATGAAATACTAATTCAAGTACGGAATATTCCAAGACCAACGTTGTATCCACCTTGCTCGTTCCCAGGAATAAACGAGGAAAATTCGATAACAGCGAAAGATGCATTTTTCACTAAAAGTATGAGTTGGGTTGGGTTGTTTTACCTCTGAGCGGCACTTTTTTACACACCATGGGCTAAATGGCCAGGTCACATGGACCCCGAAGGCTCAGAGAAGGTTGGGGGAGGGGACCCACTGGAACAGCTGTTGGGAGACAGATGGTAGCCTCCCGTCAAGGCCATCCAGCGTGTTCTTTAACGTTTGGGTTGTTTTACCTTTGAGCGGCAAATTTTTGCACACCATGGGCTAAATGGCCAGGTCACATGGACCCCGAAGGCTCAGAGAAGTTTGGGGGAGGTGACCCACTGAACAGCTGTTGGGAGACAGATGGTAGCCACCCGTCAAGGCCATCCAGCGTGTTCTTTAATGTACACAGGGTAATTCCTCTCCCGCACACGGGGCCACGGCTTAACGTCCCATCCGACGGACGGCGGCCTTTCCAAGCCCATCGGTGTCCCCTACTGACCGTGGGCAGGACGGGGAATTTTGAGGAGATAAATCTCAACGCTGACCCAGCTGGGACTCGAACCTGGGAACTACAGATTACGATCTATTAAAAGAACATCGACGGACTTTTACTCAAATCAGATGTTCACGGATAACGGAAATTTTCCGAAATATTTTAATCGATTTAATATTAAAAACTGCTCACGTGTTTGTGGTTCCCGTGAAGCGGGGCCCTGCATTACCTATTTGACTTCCACAATTAGTGATGAGAAGAGGAACTAACCTAAATAGAATCGGTCTTGACAGATTGGATGTGGGGCGGGGGTGGCTCAGTAGGTAGCGCGCCAGGCTCGTAATCTGTGGTTCCCAGGTTCGAGTCCCAGCTGGGTCAGCGTTGAGATTTATCTCCGCAAAATTCCCCGCCCTGCCCACGGTCAGTAGGGGACACCGATGGGCTTGTAAAGGCCGCCGTCCGTCGGATGGGACGTTAAGCCGTGGCCCCGTGTGCGAGAGAGCCATACCCTGTGCACGTAAAGAACACGCTGAATGGTCTTGACGGGGCGGGGGGGGGTTACCATCTGTCTCCCAACAGCTGTTCCAGTGGGTCCTCTCCCCCAACCATCTCTGAGCCTTCGGGGTCCATGTGACCTGGCCATTTAGCCCATGGTGTGCAAAATAGTGCCGCTCAGAGGTAAAACAACCCAACCCAACCGACAGATTAAATCCGTTATGGGAGATAGAGTCTTTCAGGTCTCAAGTTAGAGACTTTATGAAATATGTGTATGACGATAGTCATAATCTTATTGTAACAGAGTAAAGGGAGAGGATGAGGCTCTCCCCCTGCGATGACAAGAAGATTATAATTTTGCGACGGTTTAAACTTCAAAGAAGAAGAAGAATAGATAGAAGACTTTGTAGCCAAATGCTATATTGTATTTATTTGAAAATATATTATGTACTTGTTTTATGTTTGTAAAGGGTAGCAGAGTGTACTCTCATTGTATATATTGTATATATGTTATCAGTTTTAATAAAAGAAAGATGTAAAAGGAAAATGATGGTGTTCTTCAAGCGGACCCCCGGGGGGGGGCGAAGAACAAAATTTTAGAGTAGCTCCTTTTAGCCTGTAGTGCCGTTTTTGGCGGGGAAGGCATTCACTTAATTTAGAGATTCTTATCCTCTGAGCGGCACTTTTTTGCACACCATGAACTAAGTGGCCAGGTTACATGGACCCCGAAGGCTCAGAGAAGGTTGGGGGAAGGTACCCACTGGAACAGCTGTTGGACGGGAGACAGATGGTAGCCACCCGTCAAGGCCATCCAGCGTGTTCTTTAATGTACACAGGGTGATTCCTCTCCCGCACACGGGGTCACGGCTTAACGTCCCATCCGACGGACGGCGGCCTTTCCAAGCCCATCGGTGTTCCCTACTGACCGTGGGCAGGGCGGGGAATTTTACGGAGATAAACTCAACGCTGCCCCAGCTGGGACTCGAACCTGAGAACTACAGATTACGAGCCTGGCGTGCTACCGACTGAGCCACCCCCCGCCCTTAAAAGAAGGAAAAAGAAAATGGAGTTCCATAGAATAAATTGAAACCCATCATCATCATCTCAATTTACTAATTGCAAATGCTATATGATTATCAATCATAAAAGATATTTTTCACAGTTTCCTCATCATCAGAAAAGAAAATGAAACATTTCAAATAATATTGAAGCTACAGAGAGAGAGAACGTTGCATCCCTACCTGTCAGAGTCATCATGAAGGCGTAGATATGGCACAAGAGGTCACCAAAAACCCACCTGTGAGAAAGGGCCGACACGAAGCTGAGAGGAGTGCCAAATGCCGAAATTGTGAAATCACTGACGCTCAGATTGAGAAGGATGGCATTCATGGGAGTTCTCAAGTTCTTGTTCGAACTTACCACCAAGATAACGATAATGTTGTTCATGCATCCCAACACGGCTATGAAGAAGAGGCAGACGGCGGCGATGGTGAAGCCCAGGGAAGAGAGATTATCATCCTCTTCCTCGTCCCGAAGTCCACCTGGCTCTGAAGTCGTCGAAGCGATCACTTCAACTTCCAGAAAGTCTCCGTTGAACTCTAGAGCCTCTTCACTGTTGCTTAAATTCATTAATGATAGGAAATTCAAGGTCGCCATTGCTGTCTTGCTGCTGTTTCAATTGGAGCAGTGGAAAAAAGAAGGGCTTAACGCAGTTCGAATCATCGTCGAAAGGGAGAGATGCAACAGTGAGGCTGCGGAGACATTCGGTAGTTTCATCGGCGGCGCAACGGCGGAGCAAATGGAAGTCATCATCTCTGCGTTCGTCATCCCTGCTCTGAGTGCCCGGCAGTCAGCTTCACGTGGATTGCGATGAGCGCATTCCACCTGCTCTTATATAGAGGGATCGTCGCACGTGGCCTGTCAGCTGCTCTTTCTTCTCCATTGAGCATGCGCAATAGAGAGTCCGTCTGGATGGAGAAGAGGAGGAGGAGGAAATTTCGTTGCTCTCCGTGAAAAATTGAGTACAACTGTTTTGTCTCATTCTCTACAAAATTCCGCTCTGAAGACTTAACTAGCAGAGCTTCCAGCTCGTAATCCGATATTTACAGATTCAGATCCGAATCCGAACTACTCAGAGGCGGGATGGCTCAATCGTAGCGATACATACTTGTAATTTCCAGTTCCCAGGTTCGAGTCCCACCTGGGCCAGCATGAGATTTATCTTCCCGTAACTCCCAACCTACCTTTGATAAGAAAGGGCTTGGAAAGGCTGCAGCTCGCCGGATGAGACGTAAAGCCATGTCTCCTTGTCCATGAGAGCCATACCCTGTGCACGTTAAAGAACACGCTAGATGACCTTGACTAGAGGCTACCATCTGTCTCATAACAGCTTCCGTGGTTTTCTTTCTGCCAACCTTCTCCGAACCCTCGGGGTCCTTGTGACCTGGTCATTCAGCCCATTATGTGCAAAACAATTCAACCCTAACCACTCATACTTATGCACGTAAAGAATACGCTGGATGACCTTGACGGGAGACGCATCTATCTCCTAACAGCCGTCTAGTGGATTCTTTTCCCTAACTAATGCTGTTTCTCCTTCTCAACCCTGTTTTGATATATTGAGGCACTGTCCATGTATCCCATACTGCTGTATCTCTTTCGTCAATCCCTCTTCTGTACCTTTAGGCCTTTGGGGCGGGGTGGCTCAGTCGGTAGCGCGCCAGGCTCGTAATCTGTAGTTCCCAGGTTCGAGTCCCGGCTGGGTCAGCGTTGAGATTTATCTCCGCATAACTCCCCGCCTTGCCCACGGTCAGTAGGGGACACCGATGGGCTTGGAAAGGCCGCCGTCCGTCGGATGGGACGTTAAGCCGTGGCCCGTGTGCGGGAGAGCCATACCCTGTGCACGTTAAAGAACACGCTGGATGGCCTTGACGGGAGACTACCATCTGTCTCCCAACAGCTGTTCCAGTGAGTCCCCTCCCCCAACCTTCTCTGAGCCTTCGGGGTCCATGTGACCTGGCCATTTAGCCCATGGTGTGCAAAAAAGTGCCGCTCAGAGGTAAAACAACCCAACCCTTTTCCCGAAGTCCTCTGAGTTTTGAGGGTCCTTGTCACCTGGATGTATAGCTGATAAACCATGTTGTGAGGTTTGGGGTCCTTATGACTCATTCATTTATATTTATGTCACCTTTTCCAATTCTCTATTCTATCTTGGGGTCCTTATTTTAACACATGATGGAAGTAGAAAAAGAAGTCTTTCTGGAGACAAAAAAAAACCTTGAGACATAAAAATTTAATATTTAGTTTCCTGAATTCAAACGACATAAAAGAATTGAAATTAAGAATGAATTCTTCGTGACAAAAGCAGGTAACGCATTGTCCCATTCGCAAGATCAGTTTTCTCTCTTCGATGAAGAAATATTCTTTTACCTCCGGTTATTAAAAATCAAAAGGAAATTCAACCGTAACCGTGAAGTCGAGAGGAAACAACAAACAGTTGTTAAAATATCGTCAAATGCTTTTTTTTTTGTTCAAATGAATTGACTGAGGAGGCTTTCTACAGAACTTATGAAATGGACAAAGCAGGATATTTTTTGCAAAGGTACATTTCTTTTTCAAAACACGAAAAATGAATCTTTATTTAGAAAAGTGTTTTTTTTTTTAAATCGCAGAAGAAATGTTTGTTTTTTGGTAATATTTTTCTTTTGGAGCAAAAATATCTGAAAATTTTTTGCTCCAAAAGATAATTACTAAGTGAATTTTGGATACTGCCGAACATCTGCTGTCATGTGATTCGTTTTCTTTTCGAATGGGATTTCTTTCGATTCTTTCATGACTTTTTTTTTTATTTTCTTCGACCTATCAGACATATTTTTCATTTATATGTAATTTTTGTCTGTTTTTTGCACTGCTACAATTCTTAGTTTCTTCTGTCTAGTTTTCCATTTCCAATTATGTCTATCTATCATTTTTTTTTTTTCATTACTTTGTCTATGTATCTTCACTCTGTGTCTTTCATCCTTTCTCACTTCATTCATTTTCTTTTCTCTCTCGTTTTAGTGTTTGCATGTCTTGTTTTCTGTCTTTTCCTATCAGTTTTAGTATTTTATCTGTATGTCTTCTTTCCGCATTTTCCTATTTGACCTTTTTTTTACGTACTTGTTATCCATCTTTTTTCTGTCTTTTGTCTCTATATTTCGTTTTCTATCTTTTTCTGTTCGTCTTAGTTTTTTATCTTATTATTTTGCATGTATATCTTGTTATCTCTCTTTTTCTCTGCATGTTTTTCTCCCTTCACTCTTTTTCTCCCTGAGAGCATTTCCATTTTCTTTCTGCATATCTATTTTCCCTCTTTTTCCTCTTTATATTTTTCCCCTCACCATTACACACTGTAGAAATAAGACAACATACAAATAAATCAAAAAGATCAATTGCATTTCGCAAATATCGAACGATCTTTTTTCAAGGATTAAACGTGTTGTGATTTTCCTACTTTAGCGCATTCTGACGGCGATAATTAAAGTTAACAGAACCTTCGGAGAAAGTTGATAGTAACATATTGTTATTACCCAAACAAACAAACAAAAATATTTTTTTTCCCTTCGGAAACAAATGAGAAAAATGATTTTTTCATCGAAAACAATGAGAACTCCAGGGCAAAGGAAAAAAATGGCAAATCACTACTATAATTGTTCAAAAACCTAGATCACCACATTCTAACACCTAAATTGAAAATTTCTATAATGAATAGACTGTTTATTATATTAGTTTAAGGTTTGGTATTTTAGAAATTTAACGTCCACTAACTGTGGAAATCAATACTACTGGCGATTCGCAAAATAAGAATCCTAATATTTTATTACTGCGTATAACACCCAAAATAATAAAATGATACCAATAGGCTTACAAACACCACCGTCCGTCAGATGGGACGTTAAGCCGTTCCCTCCTTTTTTTGTGGAGGATAGTCATACCTTATTTACTTTCAAGCGCTACCGACTGAGCCACCCCCGCCCCCTCTTGCACAGTAAAACACGACTTACTCTCCCATCCAGCGGACGGCGGTCTTTCCAAACCTATCAGTATCCCCTTTCTCGCTGAGAGCACAACGGGATTCAGCGGAGATAAATCTCAAAAGAGGCATATTCGAGACTCGAACCTGGGAACTGCAGATTACGATCCTGGCGCGCTACCGACTGAGCGACTCCCGCCCCCTCTTGCACAGTTAAACACGACTTACTCTCCCATCCAGCGGACGGCGGTCTTTCCAAACCTATCGGTATCCCCTTTCTCGCTGAGAGCACAACGGGATTCATCATCATCATCATCATCATCAAGCAGCCATGGGCTACGGAGGTCCAACCAGACCGCGCAGTTTAATTCTCCAAGCATATCTGTCCTGAGCTACATCTGCTGCATCCGGCCACTGTACACCAATTCTAACAAGGTCCTGTTTGACATTGTCTGCCCACCGCATCCTAGGTCTCCCCCTCCTTCTGAGGCCTCCAGGTACACTGTTCATAACCCTATTCGCCAATCTATAATTATCCATACGAGCAACATGGCCAAACCAACGGAGTCTCTCTCTGCACAATATGCTGCTTAAAGGAGGTTGCAGACTCCTTTGCCTAACCTCATCATTAGTTACAAAGTTGAACCACCTAATGCCCAAGATACTGCGTAAGCATCTGGAATCAAAAGCATCTAGTTTCCTGTTATCTTGTTTACACAGCGTCCAAGTTTCACTACCATAACTAACCCTAGAAAGAACCAAACTATTATACAGTCTAATTTTAGTCTTTAGGTGTATACGCCTATTTCTCCACAATCTCCATAGATTCTTAAAAGTCCCGGCAGCAATACCTATTCGTCTGTTAATCTCATGCCGCACATCACCAGTATCAGTTACGCAGCTCCCAAGGTAATTAAACTGTGACACCTGCTCAAGACTGCAACCATTCAGATTAACTGAATCACAACCTGCCTGACCAATTTTCATCACTTTAGTTTTCTCTCTGTTTATAACCAAACCTACTGTACTACCAGTCTCATCAACAGTTCGAATGAAAGAGTTCATCTCATCAACATCATTTGCCAAAAGGGCTAAATCATCAGCATAATCTAAATCAGAGATTTTCGTATCTCCAGCCCATTTAAGGCCAAAAGCTTTCCCTTGAAGTGAATTTCGCATAACATAATCAACAACCAAGCTAAAGAGAAAAGGAGACAAAATGCACCCTTGTCGAACACCAGAAGTAATGCTAAACCAATTGCTACAAGCCTTACCAACTCTCACACATGACTCAGTGTTATTATAGAGAGCTTTCATTATGTTAACTAACTTGTCTGGTATACCATATGATCTCACAATCAACCACAAATTATGACGATCAACAGAGTCGAAAGCCTTTTTGAAATCAACAAAGCTAGCAACCAAAGGTTTCTGAAACTCTAAACATTTCTCAAGAATCTGCCTAAGTGAAAATATCTGATCTACACATCCCCTACCATTTCTGAATCCACATTGCTCATCACGCAATTGCCTGTCAACCAGATTCTTAATTCTATTAAGCACAATCATGGAAAGAACTTTACCTGGAACGGAGAGTAGGCTGATACCCCTATAGTTATCACAAGAACTGCGATCACCTTTTTTGAAAATAGGGATAATAATAGCTCTGGTGAAATCTTTAGGAACCATGCCTTTATCATAAAAGTTATTCAAAATTTCAGTCATCCAAATGGTAACAGAAACGTTCCCAGCTCTAAGCATTTCCGTAGTAATTTCATCCACCCATGGGGATTTATGAAGTTTAAGTTTAGAAATAGCCAAACTAACTTCAGATTGTGTTATAGGGCCAACATTAAAGCCAACAATGCATCTATCATCATTGCAAACAATGGGAGTAGAACTAACCACATTGTTTAGAACATCACTGAAATGCTCAGCCCACCTAGCCTAGAATCCTCACCTTCTATAACCTTGCCTTGTTTATCCTTCAATCCCTGTATACCTGTTCGTTTTCTACCACACAAAACATTAACTATCTGGTACAGCTCTCTGCTGTGTTGTCTAACTGCTTCCTCAGCTTTGTCAGCAAGGCCATCAAGCCAAAGATTCTTATCAGTAGCTAACTGATTCTTTACACGTTTATTAAGTTCTTTGTAATGCTTTCTATTAGGACTAGTAGGGTACTGATTAAGGACATTCCTGCAGTTCCTTCTTTCTGAAATAAGCTCAAGTGCCTTATCACTTAAATAATTCTGCCTCCTCTGCTCCTTTTTCCCTAAAAGA
The DNA here is from genome assembly GCA_038380435.1 of Ryuthela nishihirai. NCBI lineage: Eukaryota > Metazoa > Arthropoda > Arachnida > Araneae > Heptathelidae > Ryuthela > Ryuthela nishihirai. The sequence continues at coordinate 20,784,169 of JAWZYU010000026.1, forward strand.
GTACTGTTAGTTTCCAAAAAAGCCTGTTTAAAATGGCCCCATTCTTCCTCAACTTCAGTATTAAGCAAACCATGACTGTCATAATGACTAAGTAACCTATCATGGTAAGCTTTAGCTATAACTGGGTCTTTCAGAGCTTCAGTATTAAAGGTAAATTTTTTAACCCTAGCACAACACTTTTTAAGTTTAAGTTGCAAGACACTTTTAACAAGGTAATGGTCAGATCCAATTTCAGCTCCCCTATATGCCCTGGTATTTCTAACAGAACTAGCCCATTTGCTGTTAATTAATATATAATCAATCATATTCTTATGCAGCCCATCAGGTGAAACCCATGTGTATTTATGTATGTCGCGGTGTTTGTAATATGTGTTAGTTATTCTGAAACCATTTAGTTTACTTACCTGTAGGAGACGTTGCCCATTGCCATTGCAGCTACCAATACCAAAAGGGCCTATTACTCCTCCCCAAAGGTCAGAGTCGGTACCAACTTTGGCATTGAAGTCACCAAGAACAAGGGTAATATCTCCTTTCTTGACAGAATTCAAAATATCCTGAAGTTGTCTGTAAAACCTATCCTTCTCATCCTCATCAGAATCCTCAGTGGGGGCATAACAGCAGATAACATTCAAGTCTTTAATACTTGTCTGAAATTTTGCTGTAAGAAACCTTTCATTAATGCACTCATATCCTAGAAGAGCACCACTAGCATGTCTGCTGAGCAGCAGACCCACGCCTTGGTGATGCTTTCCATCCTCCCTCCCTGTAAAGAGAAATTTAAAGATATTTTTAAGTATCTCACCTTTACCTGTCCATCTGGTCTCTTGCAAGCCTAGAATATCTAGGTTATAGCGCTGGAATTCCTGCATGAGGACATCAAGAGAATAATCTCTATGTAATGTCCTCACGTTCCACGTTCCTGCAGAGAGAAAATGATTAGTAGGATTTTTAAAGAAATTAGGTTTATTGAGATTGGTAGGGCCAACAATATCAAACAGCCCCCTGATCGCAGGCATGGGACAAAGACCTGTTCCTCCTCCGCTAAAGGCTGAAGTCACCGATGCTGGTAGGAACTTCAGGCACCACCTTTTCAAGTGGACTTTTTCAAGAACCATATGGCCTGCCTGAGACACATTACTCCAGTTTAGGCTTGACGATGCCCAACTAGCTAAGTAAGGTTCAGGTACCTGCGATGGCCTCTGATTAGGATTATCCACCAGCTGATATAAGGTATCCCATGCCTCTGTTCACTTAGAGCTGGCAACCCAGAAGCAAACAGAAAACACAGCGGCAGACTCTCCCTCAACAGAGGCCCACCAGTGCAGCAAGTCCAGGATCCATAATCAAGCTCAAATCCATAAACAAGTCCAGTCTAGTAGGTATAAATGGTCAGCACCAGGACCCTGTGAAGTTGACCACTCCTCAGCAGGGTTGGAAAAAAAGAAAAAAGTGGCCATAGATGACCAGATCAGTAGGCCATACTGAACTGGCAGCCCTCCACTTCCGTTCCCTTCCAAAAGAGAATATCTGTTTTGGCCTGCACCACGAGAAGGCGGGGTCGGACATTAGGTGCTAGACCTGGCAGGTTCTGTGCATCATCACTGGGGATTGGTACACAGCTCTCCTTCCAGTTTACGCCTAGCTATAAATCTTAAAACAGACACAATCGAGACTCGAACCTGGGAACTGCAGATTACGTGCTTAGCACACTACCAACTGAGCCATATCCATTCCAAAAGATAGTGCTGCATACCAAACTCCAACGCCATGTTGTCAAACTGCTCGAAAACGTTTGGGCACTCACTATAGTACCCTGGCGGCAGAGAGTTGAATCAGAAATAATGTAGAACACTAAAACCCAGGACAAGATTTAAGGAGAGAGGATGGCTCTTCCCTTTGAGAATGCAAGTAGCCTGAACCAAGGCGAAAAAAAAAATGGCCTTGAAAATGCAAATTTCATTTGAACGTAGGCAGAAAAATTTTATCTTTCATGAAACGCAGTGATATTGTCAGTTGTTATTACCGGAGCAGTTCAGCAGACAAAATCACGTGGCTCACAAATAAATGGTACGACGACACAAAAAGAGATTACGCGCGATTTTATCTTTCGTTCCCTTTTAGAAATATTAAACTTTTCCTCTCAAGATCAGAGCGAGTATAAAGTCAAAAATCGTTTCAGCCATTTCCCTATTCAGCGGCTCAAGATATTATTTTCTCTTCACCGAACACATATATATATATTCCACGACATATTTAACGACTATAAAACGGATTTTTTTTTGTCTTCAAAAACGCAATTTTTAAGACAGAAATCGTTGCAGTATTAAAATGATTGCAGAATATTCAAAGACAGAAAATAAAGAGAAAGATCTCGCTATTGGAGTTTCAGACGCACAGCAAGTATTCTGCAAGTTAATGGGACAGAGAAGTCATGTCAAGATGTAAGAGAAAAAAATGGATTTCGAAGGAGGAATTTTTGAAATGACTTAAAAAAAAATAAACTTATTACTATACTTCTCGAAAATGCTCAATTTTAGAATGCTGGCGATTTCAAACCGAGACGAAACATATAAATAAAATATTGCACCATATTTTTAGTTTCCAAATGTGGAGATAGATTACATATGACATTTTTGCTTTTTTAAAAAGGAGCTTGTTTGCTAAGATTTAAAAAACGAAAAGACGCTGTAAACTTAAAAGTTCGGTGTTGTTTGTTCTGGTTTCTCATACAACATAACAATCACACACTACCAGGGCTGGATCTAGGGGTGGAAAGGTCCCCCCCCCTTTCAGAATGCTAATAAATGGAAATAGATGGAAATAATTATTAATTTTTTTACATTTCATGCATTTTTTTTCAAGAATTTTTTAAAAACCTGTAAAAATGGAGGGACAAATGTTACAATTCATTGGAAATCCAGTCTCTTGGCCTTTCCTTTTACATTTTTTCAGCTCGATTGTGATTCTTCTCCCCCCCCCCCTCGATTTCATCCTAGATGTCCGAGTCCACACAAAACCTGGGCAGGGGTGGCTCAGTTGGTAGCTCGCCAGCCTCCTAATCTGCAGTTCCCAGGTTCGAGTCCCAGCTGGGTCAGCGTTGAGATTTATCTCCGCAAAATTCCCCACCCTGCCCACGGTCAGTAGTTGACACCGATGGGATTGGAAAGGCCACCGTCTGTCAGATGGGACGTTAAGCCGTGACCCCGTGTGAGGGGAGACATATCCTCTGTACGCTAAAGAACACGCTGGATGGCCTTGACGGGAGGCTACCATTTGTCATCTGTCTCCCAACAGCTGTTCCAGTGGATCCCCTTCCTCAACCTTCTTTGAGCCTTCGGGGCCCTTGTGGCCTGGCCATTTAACCCATGGTGTGCAAATAAAGTGCCGCTCAGATGTAAAACAACCCAACGTTACAGAACACGCTGGATGGCCTTGAAGGGAGGCTACCATCTGTCTCCCAACAGCTGTTCCAGTGGGTCCCCTCCCCCAACCTTCTCTGAGCCTTCGGGGTCCTTGTGGCGTGGCCATTTAGCCCATGGTGTGCAAAAAAAGTGCCGCTCAGAGGTAAAACAACCCAACCTATACACAACCATACCGTGACTCTAACCCAGATCCTGGTAGCTGCAGTGTCACTGCAATACCATTGTGCCACAGGCTTTTTCAAAGATTGAAAAAAAAAGCTGTTATTTTTCCCTTTGTGATCAATCAGTCAAGGCAAAGCTCTTTGGTATAATAGGCCAGAAGAGCCGTTAAGCAAAAGAAGATACATTAAATATGCATAAAAATTTAATTAAGTTCCATTTATTTTTAAACCACATAAAATAATACATTTTTGTCATTGTGACTATTTTATAATATTTGTGAATATTTTAAAATTAACAGCGACAAGTTGAAATTTAAGAATATAATATTTAATTGAAACAGCCTTGATTATAAATTAATTCATTTGCTACTGCACTGTCCAGGCCTGGTATATGATAGGCGTGGCTTTGCATCAGTGGCGTATTGAAGAGGGGGGGGGTTAAGGGGGGAGGTCAAACTCTCCCCAAATGATATTAGGTTTAAATTTTATTCTGCATTTTTTTATGGTTTTGAAATATTTAGCTACTCCGAAGAATTGGTGCAAAATATATATATAATTTTTACTTTTATTCAGGTTGTTTGTCTAATACACTATTTTTTTTATCAGGTTTTTTTTAAATACACTATTTCCCTATTTTAATCTCTTGAAAAATATCATCCCCCGGGGTTGGATAAATATTAATTGATATTACTCTTCTCATTTTCTTAATCTTTCAATAGTTCGGAATTTCACCGTCAGGGGGCGCTAAAGCTGGAAAATAGCCAAATTTTAAAATAATAACCTGAACAGTTTATTCGCATTAGAAATGTGATGTTTACGCAATAGTTACCATTAGTGAAGGCATTTTGTTTTCATGTAAAAACCTTAATTAGTGAAATTTCGCCAAATTGTTTCAAATGGTTTCGTAAAAAATACTCTTTCATAAAAAGTTTAAAAACGTTATTGATAATCTACCTCTTCTATAAACGTATAACCTTAAATTTCTAGTCGTAAAACGCTTCACGAAATACTTCTATTAAAAGTGCTTGAAATTTCAAGATTTACTACTGATACATGATTATTAAATTTATTAATTTATAATATATATTTATAATTACTTTAATTAAATATATTATATTATTTAAACTTATTTTGATATTGGTTTTAAAAATTTCCAACTTTAAAAATTATGAAATTTTAATAGTATAATTAAATGCTTTACCATATTGATATTAAAGTCTATAATTTGTAGAAATCAATATTAGAAAATACCTATTTAAGAACACAAAAGCCCAAACCCTCGACTACAGTATTCTGATAACATATCTGGCAACAATCAAATTGCACTTAATTTTACCTCCATAGTCAGATTCCGTAAGTTCTAAAAAACTGCTATAAAAAAAATTCTAAACTTTATTGCAAACCCTACTTTTAAAAAAAAACATGCAAATGACGTTAACCAAGCCAAGAAAGTCGCGAAATGTACTTGAAACTTTATGAAAAGACTGATTTGTCGAATTTGTTAGCGTCCCATTTCCCCTTTGTGAACATTAGTTGAGAAATTATTCTCCGCTTTCAGGATGTTGAAACTAGGGTTGAATAGATATTTAATGGTAGTGCGATATTCGATTTCAGTAAACAGTTACCTGATTCTGGATAAAGTACAAAGAATGACACCTAAACTATCTGAGAATCTTCCTAGTTTCACAAATTGAAGATTAATAGTGCTGTTAAAAGCAGTGGGCTTCAAGTTGTCAACAACTTCATTCGATATCTAGAGGATTTAAACTTTCAATTATAGCTTCGAATCAGACCGATTGTTTATTAAGAAGTCACTTTGTTAATAACGCCGAAAGTTTTATTTTAGAAATAAGACTACAACATTAATTTGAATGATTTCACCCATCACTACAATTTCTAATTACTTTTCTTCCCTTTACAAAGAGTATTCCTAGATCGTTGCCAGATTCCACTTCGCAACATTGAATCAGTTTTCCTTAGAGAACTAATATCGTCAACGGTGGTCTATTTGTTGCTGGTTAGGATTACATTTAAATCGCAGAAATAATTAGGAAATGCTTGTTTTGTGGCTCATTGAAACAATTCTTGATTTGGAAAAAAACACTATGTGTGCTTTTAACTTGAATAATTACGTTTGCTTCGGTTGTTAATTTTGATTCTGTAATGCTAAAGGTGTGTGTGTGTGTATACAGGGTGATTCAGAATTCATCATCAATATTTAGTCGGGAGGAAGGGAATAAGAAAAGAAAGAGATTTCACATAGGAAAGTATGGGGGCAGACGAACGCATGGTGGTGTAGAGGGCGCTGTGTGTACACACCTCTCATACAGAAGCACAGCTGTTTGACGCGTGCAGTCAGTTGTCATTCGACAAGGTGAATTTGCAGAAGTAACATGAACCGGTATACGTGGAATGAATGTGCAGATATGCATGTAACTTACGGTGCGGCAGGAGAAAGATGTCTTCGAGCCAGGCAATTGTATGCAGCGCGCTTCCCAAACCGCCGTGTGCCACAGCATCAAATGTTTTCACGTATTCATCGCCAACTGCGTGAAACAGGATCGTTTGCTGCTAGTAATGTTAATCGAGGGAGGCGCAGATCGGCATGGCCAGTAGCAGTAGAGGAAGCTGTCCTACAGGAAATCGAGGAACAATCTGGTGCTAGCACACGAGGTATGGCTAGGCAGTTTGGAATTTCGCAAGCAACAGCGTGGCGGATATTACACGATGAAGGGTTACATCCGTTTCATCTGCAAAGAGTGCAATTATTGGCAGCAGACGACCATCCCAAGCGTGTTATTTTTTGTCAGTGGTTCATGCAGAGAACAGCCGTTGATCCCAATTTCCCAACGTATGTTCTTTTCACCGATGAGGCGTTGTTCACTCGAGAGGGTGTCTTCAACACACACAATTGGCATGTGTGGGCTCATCAGAACCCACACGGTACAAGACCTGGAGCTGCGCAACAACGTTTTGCTGTCAATGTGTGGACTGGGATTGTCGGTGACTGTTTGTTGGGCCCGTATTTACTACCATCCCGTTTGGACGGTGCCAAGTACCTAACATTTCTTCAGACTATGTTACCGGATCTTCTGAACGAGGTTCCTGATGGTAGTCTCCGGTGAATGTGGTTCCAGCATGACGGCGCTCCTGCACATTTCGCAAATGCTGTGCGTGCTTACCTACGCAGACAGTTTGGTGGTCAATGGATTGGCCGCGGTGGACCGGTTTCTTGGCCACCACGTTCACCGGATTTATCTCCAATCGATTTCTTTGTATGGGGTGCTATGAAAAACATGGTGTACGAGACCCCTGTTGATAGTGCTATGGATCTTGTAGCACGCATATCAGTTGCTGCCTCAAACATCCGGGAAATGCCAGGCATCTTCCACAGGGTCCGGCTGTCCATGCAACGCCGTTGTGAGTCATGCATTCTAGCACATGGTCGGCAGTTCGAGCACCTCTTGTAAGTCTGTACAACCAATGCAAAGAAATGTTACATGTAAGATAATAAATGTTTTTTTCTTACCACTTCCTTCTTATGTGTTCTTTCCATCATTGAACTGGGGTCATTTTGCCCTACTACATGGCATATGCGCCCATGCTTTCCTATGTGAAATCTCCTTCGTTTCTTATTACCTACCTCCCCACCAAATATTGATGATGAATTCTGAATCACCCTGTATATAGATGGAGAAAATTAAGCTAATTCGTCTTTAAGAAGACACACTAACACGACTTTGCAATAAAATATGATGAAATGATATTTGAATTTGATTCGTGTAAAAGGGGAATTCCCAAGCCGACTAAACGGAGCTATTTAAAGAAATTAGTAATTAATAAAATATCGAATACGCCTTGATTTGAGCTTTTCACATAAATAGCATGGGGGGCGGGGGTGGCTCAGTCGGTAGCGCGCCAGGCTCATAATCTGTAGTTCCCAGGTTCGAGTCCAAGCTGGGTCAGCGTTGAGATTTATCTCCGCAAAAATTCCCCGCCCTGCCCACGGTCAGTAGGGGACACAGATGGGATTGGAAAGGCCGCCGCCCGTCCGATGGGACGTTAAGCCGTGGCCCCGTGTGCGGGAGAGTCATACCCTGTGCACGTTAAAGAACACGCTGGATGGCCTTGACGGGAGGCTACCATCTGTCTCCCAACAGCTCTTCCAGTGGGTTCCCTTCCCCAACCTTCTCTGAGCCTTCGGGGTCCATGTGACCTGACCATTTAGCCCATGGTGTGCAAAAAAGTGCCGCTCAGAGGTAAAACAACCCAACCCATAAATAGCATCTCCCTCATTACAGTCGCCTGGGCCAGCGTTAAGATTTATCTCTGCAAAACTCCAGTCCTGCTCTCGGTCACTAGCAGAGACCGATGGGCTTGGCGAGACCGCCGTCCGTTTGATGGGGCGTTAAGCTGTGGTTCCGTATCTGTGAGAGCCATTCCCTGTGCGCGTTAAAGCAGACGCTGGATGTCTTTGACAAGAGGCTACCATCTTTCTCCCAATAGTAAGTCCCCTCCCCCGACCTTCTCTGAGTCCTCTGAGGCATTGTGACCTGGCCATTTAGCCCATTGTGTGCAAAAAAGTGTCGCTCAGAGGTTAAACAACCCAACCGCCATTACAGGATTGGGCTTTTCAACTCTGAGCGTCACTTTTGGCATGTAGACTAAATGGCCAGGTGACAAGGATTCCAAAGGTTCAAAGATGGATAGGGAAAGGGAACTCACTGACAGGATATAGATGGGAGCTTCGAAAAAAGGCCATCCAGCATGTTCTTTAATGTGAACAGAATATTTCCTCTTGGACACTGGAGCGTGGGTTGGCTCAGTCGGTAGCGTGCCAGACTCGTAATCCAATGTCCCCAGATTCGAGTTCCAAATCTTGCCTGAGTTGAGATTTATCTCCGCTAACTCCCGTTCTGTCTTCTGTGAGAAAGGAGACACCGTTGGACTTAGAAAGGCCGCCGTCCGTCGGATGGGACGTTAAGCCGTGACTCAGTGTGCAGGATAGTCATACGCAGTGCACATTAAAGAACATACTGAATGGCCTAGACTAGAGGTTTCCAGCAGTCGTCTAACAGCTGTTGAGTAGGTTCCCTCAACCTTCTCTACGAGTTTTCGGGGTCCTAATGACCTAACCATTTAGTTCATTGTGGGGCAAAAAAAAGTGCTGTTCAGAGGTAAAACAACTCAAGCCAAATCCATAACACGGGACCACGGCATTACGACTCATTCAACGAAGAGCAGCTTTTATAACTCAGGACAGGGAAGTTGTGGAGATAAATCGCAACTCTGGTATAGTTGGGATTTGAACCTGGGAACTGAAAATTAGGAAGCAACTCCCTTCCCCAACCAAGCCAATGACAAGCCCTACTATTTCTTTTTTAACTTCTGAAAGCTGAATATATCACCAAATCTTCTCCTTAATTATATATATTTATAATACAGCAAGATGTAGTCGATTTCTTCCGTAAAACTCAATCCCAATCTTGTCATTCTAATTTGACGTTCAAAATTTTAATGATAGGAAAAGAAAGTAATTTCATGTAAAAGCAGTTTACGTTAATTTAAAAGAAATTGAAGTAAGGGGATGATGGCTTTAAACCCCTCAGTAGCCTCCCGTCAAGGACATCCAGCGTGTTCTTTAACTTGCCAGATATGGCTCTCTCGCACACGTCGCCACGGCTTAAAGTCCCATCCGACGGACGGCGCCCTTTCTAAGCCCATTGGTGTCCCCACTGACCGTGGGGAAAGCGGGGTGTTTTGCGGAGATAAATCTCAACGCTGGTCCAGCTGAGACTCGAACCTGGGAACTTCAGATTACTAGCCTAGCGTGCTACCGACTGAGCCACCCCCACCCAAATGGTACTTGGAACTTTACCAACGAATACTGAACAAAGAAGACGTAATTAAAAAATGGGACCAGTTTCCTTAGATAAAAGGGCAGGGGGGGAGAGTAGCTCAGTCGGTAGCGCGCTGGAGTCGTAATCTGCAGTTCCCCCGTTTTCCCAGCTGTGTCTGCGTTGAAATTTATCTCCTCTAATTCCCGTTCTACCCTTGGTCAGAAAGGGGACACCGATGAGCTTGGAAAGGCCGTCGTCCGTCGAATGGAACGTTAAGCTATGGTCCGTGTGGAGGATTGGGTTGGGTTGTTTTACCTCTGAGAGGCACTTTTTTGCAGACCATGGGCTAAATGGCCAGGTCACAAGGACCCCGAAGGCTCAGAGAAGGCCACTGGAACAGCTGTTGGGAGACAGATGATAATCTCCCGTCAAGGCCATCCAGCGTGTTCTTTAACGTGGGCAGAGTATGGCTATCCCACACACGTGGCCATGGCTTGACGTTCATCCCGACGGACGGCGGTCTTTCCAAGCCCATCGGTGTCCCCTAATAACCGTGGGCAGAGCGGGGAATTTTGCGGAGATAAATCTCAAGGCTTACCCAGCTGAGACTCGAACCTGGGAACTACAGATTACGAGCCTGGCGCACTACCGACTGAGCCACCCCTGCCCCCCGTGTGGAGGAGAGTCATACCATGTGCATGTTAGAGAACACGCTCGACGGTCTTGACGGGTCCCATCCATCTGTCTCCTAACAGCTGTCTAGTTGACTCTCTTCCCTGAACCTTTTCTGAGCCCTTGTGACCTGGCCATTTAACACATTTTATTCCAAAACGCGCAGCTCAGAGGTAAAACAACCCAACTCATATAGAAAACCAAATACCCACCATTACAATGAACAAAGGAAGAACAGAAAACTAACTTTAAAAGTCTCGATTGCCAATAAGCTTCATAGTATCACTTCTAGAGCTAAGGTTGGTGAATATGTTCCTATTTTGAACTGATCGGTTCAAGATGCACCACTTTCACTGACCAACCACATCCTTGCTCTCATACTTCAAATAGAACATTATTATTACCTGGAAGATTCCGTTACTATTACTTCTGGGCGACTGATATATTCAGAATCATAAGTCTGTAACGATATTGTGTCTGTAATCAGAAATCTTCCCGGGAATTTGGTGACAGCGAAAGATAAACATCAACAGCTTCACTGGAGTAGAGATATTATTAAACTAAACCGCGTTACGTTTCGGTTGGCGACATAATTTCGCAGGCAGATCTGTTCGTAGAATCCACAAAGATGATATTGGGGGCACTTTTGGGATTATTAAACGTTGAGACTGTATCTTGGCGATGTAACGGATATGTTAAGGAAATTAATGACGAATGTGGAATATGTTGCTTAATACGAGGATGCAATGTTGTGGGAGATTAAGACCGATATGAATTTCTGACAGTATAGTTGAAATTAGTGAAATATCGTCCAGTTTTGATGAAGTATATACTATGCGTTGTAGTTATTGATTATTTTAGATTTTGTGGATTTTGAATAAATGAATTTATGGAACTGTTATTATCATTTTATTATTCAGTATATACAAAGCAGGATCTAGGAGGAGAAATATGACATTGTCTCCCTCTCATCCTTTTTTTTTTTTGTATAGTCGCTCAAAAAAGTTTCCGAACACTATGGTTGATTATAGAATTCAGAAAAAATATCTGGCAGCGATTTTTTTATAAATTAATGATCTGGCAACCTTCGTGTCACGTGACACGAAGGTTGCCAGATATTTCCGTGGTTCTGTATGGGGACTACGGTTTAATGGGTGACCTAGACGGGAGGCTACCATCTGTCTCCTAACCGCTGTTCAATGGATCCCGTCCCCCAACCTTCTCTGAGCCTCCGGGGTCCAGCTTGAGGACGGCTTAACGTCCCATCCGACGGGCGGCGGCCATTCTAAACCCATCAGTTCCCTACTGACCGAGGGGAGGGGAGATTTGTAGAGATAAATCTCAACGCTGGGACTCGAACCTGGGAACTGCCGATTACGAGCCTGGCGCGCAACCGATTGAGCTACCTCGTCCGCTTTTACAATGTGAGATCAGGGTTTGCATTTGCAGCAACTAATCGTTTCCTTTCACCGTAGGAGAAGAGTCGAATTAATAAAATAAAACAAAATTCACCAACTCAGACGGGAAAATTATTTAATTTAAAATTTTTTGCATTTATCGTGTAACTTACTTCCAAAGAACAAATTACTTGAAACACGTAAAATCTCATCGATTAACAGAATTTTTTAAAGTTATTTCTGCGCAGTTAACGAAGTCTGCAATCTAAATTTTCTCTGTCATTCCTGAGTTGATGATTTCTAGAGAGTGGATAGCCCAAAAGTATGAGTCGTGTCCACTTCTCGTTGCTAGTTTCCTCTTGAGCTCGATCCCCTTGCAATTGATGACAATTAAAAGTGATCGCCGGTGTCAATTAAGGTCTAACAAGATGACATTTCATTCCAGAAAGTTCTTTGTCTTTCATTCTGAAGGGAAGAAACCTTAGCGTGATCTGTCTGTTGAGTAGAACGATGACAGGGTTGCGTTGGGTTGTTTTACCTCTGAGCGGCACTTTTTTTGCACACTATGGGCTAAATGGCCAGGTCACAAGGACCCTAAAGGCTCAGAGAAGGTTGGGGGAGGGGACCCACTGGAACAGCTGTTGGGAGACAGATGGTAGCCTCCCGTCAAGGCCATCCAGTGTGTTCTTTAACGTTGGGTTGTTTTACCTCTTGAGCAGCACTTTTTTTGCACACTATGGGCTAAATGGCCAGGTCACAAGGACCCCGAAGGCTCAGAGAAGGTTGGGGGAGGGGACCCACTGGAACAGCTGTTGGGAGACAGATGGCAGCCTCCCGTCAAGGCCATCCAGCGAGTTCTTTAACGTGCACAGGGTATGGCTCTCTCACACACGGGGCCACCGCTTAACGTCCCATCCAACGGACGGTGGCCTTTACCAAGCTCATCAGTGTCTACTGGCCGTGGGCAGGGCGAGGAGTTTTGTGGACATAAATCTCAACGGTGACCCAGCTGGGACTCGAACCTAGGAACTACAGATTACGAGCCTGGCCACCTGAGCCACCCTCGCCCTAGGTAATAGCAGGGAAAATATCAAATAAACGAATAGAGATGCTAATCTAGGAATGTGGGGTCGTCCATAAATCACGTAACACTTTTTAAGGGAATTCTAACTCCCTCCACACCTACGTAAAGCGTGGTCGGAACCCTCCTCTTTCGAGTTACCTAACGTATCTTTTTGTGAGGATCTTCATTTTTTTTTTGACGGGGATCAGCATTGGAAGGAAGTATTAGGTCACATAAGAAAAATTAATTTTTTTCAACAGTAAACGAAAAATAAAATGACTAATTGAAGAAATGAGTAAACAGAAATTCAGTCTTAGGTTACCCCAAGTTAGGGGCGGTGGTGGCTCAGTCGTAATCTGCAGTTCCCAGGTTCGAGTCCCAAATGCCAGTAGTTGTTTATGACCGTAAATGACTTGCCTAGGGCGCTAATGCAGCAAGGAGCTAGAGAAGGGAGACTGAAGGATTTACTTTAAAAGTGCCGCTCAGAGGTAAAACAACCCAACCGCGCAAGAGAGTTGTTTGGGTTGGGTTGTTTTGCCTCTGAGCGGCACTTTTTTGCACACCATGGGCTAAATGGCCAGGTCACATGGACCCCGAAGGCTCAGAGAAGGTTGGGGGAGGGGACCCACTGGAAGAGCTGTTGGGAGACAGATGGTAGCCTCCCGTCAAGGCCATCCAGCGTGTTCTTTAACGTGCACAGGGTATGGCTCTCCCGCACACGGGACCACGGCTTAACGTCCCATCCGACGGTCTTTCAATGCCCATCGATGTCCCCCACTGACCGTGGGCAGGGCGGGGAGTCTTGCGGAGATAAATCTCAACGCTGATGCAGCTGGGACTCGAACCTTGGAACTACAGATTACGAGCCTGGCGCGATACCGACTGAGCCCCCCCCCCCCCCCCTCAATGGTGTACCTGAAAATAAAAAACACAATCTTTACCATAACAGACAGGAAACAGGTTTTCCAAGTAATTATTTATTTTCTTCTGCTTTCTAGAATGCTACGCGATTTCTTTTTTTTTTTTAGGATTGCTTCATAAGTAGCAATGTCAATATACGTATAATCTCAGATCAAATATTGGTTGCAAAGAGAAGAAAATTCTGTTCTTTACTTCCAAATAATGTTCAGAAATTTTCTGAAAATTTTCCCTTTTTTTTTTGAAAAAAAAAAACGAAGTTTAAATTTCTTTAATAAATGCAAACGGTAGGCGTGGTTGCAAAGAAACAAATTGGAGCGGAATTCGAATCAAGGGGGAGGGGGGGGGGTCAGAGCCGGAAATTGCGTGGAGAGGGGAATGCGGTACTATCTGTTGGAATGGATATGGCTCAGTTGGCTCGTAATCTGGCAACCTTCGTGTCACGTGACACGAAGGTTGCTAGATCACTAATTTCTAAAAATATCGTTGCTAGATATTTTTTCTGAATTCTGTAATCAACCATAGTGTTCGGATACTTTTTTTTTTTGAGCGACTGTACACCTTTAGTCATTCTGAAAAGTATAACTCAGAAAATGCGTAACTCTTGTCTAAAAAAAGGATTTTTGTCACAATATACAAAGTTTTTATCATAACGTATCCAGGCATGCCTTTTTTCTTTACTACTGAATAATTGAAAGCTTTCTTAACTCGGAAACTTTTTTTTAATGTTAATGCTTTGCATTTGATGTTATTAATTAGAAGTTCTGGATAACTGCTTTCTCAAACTCGCAGATTTTTTTCACTTTATAAGTAAAAAATAATTAGCAGGTAGTGGCGTATTCTCCATCGCTCCAAGAAGTGCAGTGCACCTCTTGGAGCAATGCACTTCTTGAAGTTCTACACCAAATGTGAAAGGAAAGCCACATTACCATAACCATTTGAGGTTGAGAAGGAACAGAAATCACCTGTGTTCCCTTTCTCGCCGAGGTAAGGAGAAATATCTCAACGTATGCGCAGTGGAGACTAAAACATGGAACATCATGTTATGAGCCTAGCGCGTTAATGAGACCTAAGTGGAAACGAAATATATTAATATTTCTTCGCATATTTCAGGAATCATATCGGTATTCTCTTTTTGACTTCAATGCTTTGTTAAATACAGGGAGCGGGGGTGGCTCAGTCGGTAGCGCGCCAGGCTCGTAATCTGTAGTTCCCAGGTTCGAGTCCCAGCTGGGTCAGCGTTGAGATTTATCTCCTCAAAATTCCCCGCCCTGCCCACGGTCAGTAGGGGACACCGATGGGTTTGGAAAGGCCGCCGTCCGTCGTATGGGACGTTAAGCCGTGGCCCCGTGTGCTGGAGAGCCATACCCTGTGCACGTTAAAGAACACGCTGGATGGCCTTGACGGGAGGCTACGATCTGTCTCCCAACAGCTGTTCCAGTGGGTCCCCTCCACGAACCTTCCCTGAGCCTTCGGGGTCCATGTGACCTGGGTTGGTGTGCAAAAAAGTGCCGCTCAGAGGTAACCCAACCCAACCTGGCCATTTAGCCCATGGTGTGCAAAAAAGTGCCGCTCAGAGGTAAAACAACACAAAGTTAAAGAACACGTTGGATGGTCTTGACGGGAGGCTACCATCTGTCTCCCAACAGCTGTTCCAGTGGGTCCCCTCTCCCAACCTTCTCTGAGCCTTCGGGGTCCATGTGACTTGTCCATTTAGCCCATCGTGTGCAAAAAAGTGTCGCTCAGAGGTAAAGCAACCCAACGTTAAAGAACACGTTGGATGGTCTTGACGGGAGGCTACCATCTGTCTCCCAACAGCTGTTCCAGCGGGTCCCCTCCCCTAACCTTCTCTGAGCCTTCGGGGTCCATGTGACCTGTCCATTTAGCCCATGGTGTGCAAAAAAGTGTCGCTCAGAGGTAAAACAACCCAACCCAACAAACGAACTCTAGATAGCATTTATATATGCGTTTTATTTATAAATAACAAACAGAATGGAAAAGTGCACAAAATATGCCTTTAATTGAACTCACAAAATTACCAATAGCATTTCTAGGTTAACAGACTAAATCACGTGCACGGGTGTCGTTAAAGAAGCTGACGCCATTGAGTCTCGCAGGTGTGCGACATACGATTCCAGCAAGACCATATAAGTTAACCCCACACAACTGATTCGGCTCCTTCAACCATCGTACTTGGCAGTTGCACCTCAAAGGAAAACCTGAAAGAGAAAATAAAGGAAGACATTATTATCTTACAGAGTTAGATCTAGAATGGGGTGGGTGTATGGGGGATACGTACCCTCACAACTCTGGAGAATTTAAACTGGAACGTAGGTTGGGTTGTTTTGCCTCTGAGCGGCACTTTTTTGCACACCATGGGCTAAATGGCCAGGTCACATGGACCCCGAAGGCTCAGAGAGGGTTGGGGGAGGGGACCCACTGGAACAGCTGTTGGGAGACAGATGGTAACATCCCGTCAAGGCCATCCAGCGTGTTCTTTAACGTGCACAGGGTATGGCTCTCCCGCACACGGGGCCACGGCTTAACGTCCCATCCGACGGACGGCGGCCTTTCCAAGCCCGTCGGTGTCCCCTACTGACCGTGGGCAGGGCGGGGAATTTTGCGGAGATAAATCTCAACGCTGACACAGCTGGGACTCGAACCTGGGAACTGCAGATTACGAACCTGGCGCGCTACCGACTGAGCCACCCCCGCCCTCTGGATCAGGGCCTGCCTCGACAGTCTCCCAAAAGTTTTAATTGAGCCTTCTGACGGTGGAAAAATTTGAAAGTTTCAAAACTTTAAAGAATATTGCAAATGATCTATTTCGGTAAATAATTTGATAATTTAGGATGGAGTGGGATGACCAAGGGGTTTACACTGGCAGCAGCAATTTGCTACCCCAGGGGGTGGCAGAAATGCAACTTTTTGTTTTAAGAGATTAATGAAAGATTTCTTTTGAGGTGAATAGGTGCTAACGAAATACGACTTTCTGTGAAAACGAAGATATCATTTTCTCCAGAAGCGATATGTTATTCTCTGGGTTTTTTTTTTTACAATAATAATAAAAAATAAATACCCCTCAAGCAGCTGCTTGCCACAGAGGTCTGACAGGAGCCTGTCAGTTTATATGCCACAGTAAGGAGATCTGAGAGGGTGGCAGGACCTATATAATATAAAAATAAATACCCCCTCAAGCAGCTGCTTGCCACAGAGGTCTGACAGGAGCCTGTCAGTTTATATGCCATAGTAGGAGATCTGAGAGGATGGCAGGACCTCAGCAGAAAAACGACACACACATCCATGCCTAATCCGGGTTTCGAACCCAGATCCCTTAGATCAGTAGCCAAGCGTGCTAAAGAGCTAAAAAAAAGTTTCAAGATCCTAGAAGAAATTTTCTCTCACCGTCCAGTCCGATGAGTTGAACACTATGAAAGATTGACCCATAGGTGGATTCTTCCAGCGTCGAGATAGGATTGCCCCGCAGATCAACAGCGACAAGAGACGGCATTCTCGAAAACATGTCCCTCGGCAAGGTTCCAATTTGGTTGTTCCTGAAAAAAAAAAAAAAAAAAAATATTTCATGGGTACGTACGATTCCATAATGCTATAACAATATGAAACAGGATCCTTGGAAACCCAGAAGATTAAATTTACAATGGGATGTCTAAATACTGCTAAAATTTTCAGATTAAAATTAACATATTAAACTGCAATGATTAAAATTTATATTTATTGACCTTCAAAGAAACAATATGCTTTCAAGTATCCAGCATATCAACATCACAGATGTTACTATCAGCTCCATCCTGGACAGAGTTGGGTTGTTTTTACCTCTGAGCGGCACTTTTTTGCATACCATGGGCTAAATGGCCAGGTCACAAGGACCCCGAAGGCTCAGAGAAGGTTGGGGGAGGGGACCCACTGGAACAGCTGTTGGGAGACAGATGGTAGCCTCCCGTCAAGGCCATCCAGCGTGTTCTTTAACGTGCACAGGATATGGCTCTCCTGCACACGGGGCCACGGCTTAACGTCCCATCCGACGAACGGCGGCCTTTCCAAGCCCATCGGTGTCCCCTACTGACCGTGGCCAGGGCGGGGAATTTTGCGGAGATAAATCTCAACGCTGACCCAGCTGGGACTCGAACCTGGGAACTACAGATTACGAGTATGGCGCGCTACCGACTGAGTCACCCCCGCCCCTCATCATGATAGTTTCCAAATTTCGAAGTTTTCATTTCCCTGCGCCTAGTTCCGGTGGAAACCGGAAAAAGGCTCTGACATGCAGCCGCCCACGGTCAGTAGGGGACACCGATGGGCTTGGAAAGGCCGCCGTCCGTCGGATGGGACGTTAAGTCGTGGCCCGTATGCCGGAGAACCATACCCTGTGCACGTTAAAGAACACGCTGCATGGCCTTGACGGCAGGTTGCCATCTGTCTTCCAACGGCTGTTCCAGTGGGTCTCCTCCCCCAACCTTCTCTGAGCATTCGGGGTCCTTGTGACCTGGCCATTTAGTCCATGGTGTGCAAAAAAGTGCCGCTCAGAGGTAAAACAACCCAACGTTAAAGAACACGCTGGATGGCCTTGACGGGAGGCTACCATCTGTCTCCCAACAACTGTTCCAGTGGGTCCCTTCCCCCAACCTTCTCTGAACCTTCGGGGTCCTTGTGACCTGGCCATTTAGTCCATGGTGTGCAAAAAAGTGCCGCTCAGAGGTAAAACAACCCAACGTTAAAGAACACGCTGGATGGCCTTGACGGGAGGCTACCATCTGTCTCCCAACAGCTGTTTCAGTGGGTCCCCTCCCCCAATCTTCTCTGAGCCTTCGGGGTCCATGTGACCTGGCCATTTATTTAGCCCATGGTGTGCAAAAAAGTGCCGCTCAGAGGTAAAACAACCCAACGTTAAAGAACACGCTGGATGGCCTTGACGGGAGGCTACCATCTGTCTCCTAAAAGCTGTTCCAGTGGGTCCCCTCCCCCAACCTTCTCTGAGCATTCGGGGTCCTTGTGACCTGGCCATTTAGTCCATGGTGTGCAAAAAAGTGCCGCTCAGAGGTGAAACAACCAACCCACGGTTAAGCAAGGAAATCGAGAACGTTTGGTAATTAAGTATTAAACCAGAATGTCTTGAAGAGTTGCTCCGAAAAGTTTAATTAATATCTGTCTTTAAATCAAATCACTAATCGTCAGCTATATCGATTTATGCAAAATACAAAAATAAAATTTAAAGTGTGACCGATAAAAGCGAACTCAAATCTCCAAACGAGGCATTGCTAGAACGATACCCAAATGAAAGTTGTCTGACACGGGCATTTACTGTCGCGTGGCAACCACTTTATAGCAAAAATATCATTTTCCTAAAATATTTAATATTTGTTGAGTGGCAGCATGTCGTATATCGGCTGTACATTTTGTTTCTCTTTAGTATCAGCATTTTTCATGTATTTGAAATGTCTTTTCGCTACAAGAAGCAAAATGCTAACATTTTTTGTTTAATATTTAACGTATTTTATTTTAAACTTCAGAATTCTTTAGTATTATCTTTAGAAGGCAATAGGAGTGAGTTCGTTTGAAAATATCGCGAAATTTTGACTACATCTTGGTGACACAGGTAAGCCTATCGCAATTTTGATTAGGCATAAATTTCTTTTGCTGGGCGACTAAAGAAAGCAATTTAACATCAAATTCAGAACACTTTGTTGTTGTATTTGTTGCCGAGGGAATTAAGTTTTCTTATATTTTGCAATTATGTTCTTTTTATGAATATATTTTAAAACTTTCACACTGAAGGTGATTAATATTCGACTTAGAACTTCCCTTATCCAATAATCTCCATTTACCTTTAATTTTAAAATTATGTTTATCAAAATCGACATTAAAAAGACTTAAATAATTCTCGATACTAAACAGTCAAATTTCTCTCGTTAAGTTGTTTTAACTCTGAGCGGTACTTTTTTGTACACAGCAGAGTAAATGGCCAGGTCACAAGGACCATAAGGGCTCAGAGAAGGTTGGGGGAGGCAACCCACTGGACAGCTGTTAGGAGACAGATTGGAGCCCTCCGTCAGCAGCTTGTTCTTTAACGTGCACGGAGTATGTTCAGGTTAAACCACTGCTCAAGATACTACCCTATGGACGGCGGGTTTTGCAAGTCCATAGTTGTCCCCTTTCTCACCGAGAGCTGTGTGTGGGTATAAAGAAGATAGATCATAATGTAATAGTTGAAATTCAAACTTTGGAGGAGCTAGGGACTGGCTCAGTCGGTAGCGCGCCAGGCTCGTAACCCGAGGTTCGAGTTCCAATTGTGTCGACGTTAAAATTTATCACTGCTAAACCCCCGCCTTGCCCTCGGAAGAAACCGATGGACTTGAAAAGGCCGCCGTTCTTCGGATGAGACATTGAACTATGGCATCATGGTTGGGTTGTTTTACCTCTGAGCGGCACTTTTTTGCACACCATGGGCTAAATGGCCAGGTCACATGGACCCCGAAGGCTCAGAGAAGGTTGGGGGAGGAGACCCACTGGAACAGCTGTTGGGAGACAGATGGTAGCCTTCCGTCAAGGCCATCCAGCGTGTTCTTTAACGTGGACATGGTATGGCTCTCCCGCACACGGGGCCACGGCTTAACGTCCCATCCGACGGACGGCGGACTTTCCAAGCCCATCGGTGTCCCCTATTGACCGTGGGCAGGGCGGGGCATCATGTGCATCAGAATCATATCCTATACGCTTTAAAGAACATCTTTTTTCCCCAACGTCCTTTTAACCCAAGGGACCAAGCCATTTAGTACATTGTGTGAAAAAAAAACACCCATACTTACGCTAGGGAAATATCCTGTAACTCAGAGGCTGGTGAAGCGAAATACGACCTCTTCATATTAGTCAGTTGATTCCCCGACAAATTCACCTCAGTCAGCTTCCAGAAGGTGGCGAATGCTCCGTCTTCTATAGAGTTCATTCCGGAAGAAATGACGCTGGCGACGGTCACGGCCCCTTGGCAAATCCTGCTAAAATCATATGTGAGGACGTAGACTGTGCTGCGGAAAACCTGGATCTCGCAGTATGCCGATGAATCGACGGGGGTGAGGTCATAGAATGAAGCCCAGTTCCACCTATTCGTCACTGCCACCTCGTTGATTCGTATGAGGGCGCTGATGGTAAAGGATACTCCGTTTAGTGGGGAATAATCTGCATAGAGATCCAGAAAGTTCTGGAAGTCGCAGTTGCTAACGTCAAGCACGAAGTCACTGGTGGAGCCGACTTGGTTGAAATAGTCGCCTGGGAAGGAGTTAAATTGTCCTCCTCTGAGCGCAAGGGTGAATGCTGGGCAGGAACGGAAATGCTGAGGCAGGATCTGGAAATCTTCCCAAGTAATGGGATTCAGACACACGCATCCGCAGGAATCTTTGTAGTAACAATTGCAAGGTACTTGAGGAGCTGCTTGCAGCATGATCGGTTCAGTTCCGTTCTGGGCATCAATGAAAGCAAAGACCATGGTCCCCACAATCCACAATTGAAGAACATTCATTTTCGATCTTTTTTTTTTTCGTATCACTTGATTCACCTATTGAATGAAATATTTTTAATAATAATTTCTCTGATTTCCAATGAGTTTCAGTTTAAATATATAAAAGAATGAAATAAATATTTATTCAGCAGCTTTAGGAGTGTCTTAAATGAATGACAGTATCAGAATAGTTGATTATGTTTGATGTTCTGATTATCGGCGGTTATTGATATAATTGTGTATTAAATAAGACATATATATATATTTAATATGTACCAATGGTGTACGCAGAGGAGGCATGGATTCTGCCCTTAAAATAAGATATATTTTTCGTAAGATGATATATATATGTAGTTTTAATTTAAAAGAATAATGCTTCCGATTGCTTATATTAAACAAATTTTACTGTCTGTTATAATTTCCATTTGGGATGATATTCAAAGTCCTGACTTTCTCGGGGCGGGGGTGGCTCAGTCAGTAGCGCGAAAGGCTCGTAATCTGTAGTTCCCAGGTTCGAGTCCCAGCTGGGTCAGCGTTGAGATTTATCTCCGCAAAATTCCCCGCCCTGCCCACGGTCAGTAGGGGACACCGATGGGCTTGGAAAGGCCGCCGTCCGTCGGATGGGACGTTAAGCCGGCCCCGTGTGCGGGAGAGCCATACCCTATGCACGTTAAAGAACACGCTGGATGGCCTTGACGGGAGGCTACCATCTGTCTCCCAACAACTGTTCCAGTGGGTCCCCTTCCCCAACCTTCTGAGCCTTCGGGGTCCATGTGACCTGGCCATTTAGCCCATGGTGTGCAAAAAAGTGCCGTTCAGAGGTAAAACAACCCAACCCAGACTTTCTCTTTGAATTTTGGACCCCCTCCGCTCTATAAGAAAATAGTGCATACGACATGGGGTGTTTATTGATATTTTACATTAAAAAATTGTTTTATTTTTTAATAAATTAAATTTTTTATAAAAATTTGATGTACTTTAGAAAGAGGTTATCATGCTATATCAATGGAACACCGAATTAGAGCTCTAGACTTGCTGAAAAATAACGAAATTATATCACTAGAAAAAGTTTTTAGATAATCTAGATTCTGTCATCGAAATTGTATTTTTTTAATAACCTGTACTTTGCATTACCAGATTTACAAAAGTTGGAGCTTTTAACAGATACGCGTTTTTAAATAAAATTGAAACTAGAAAAGATCCTTTACACACAAATTGTGAAAACGCTAATGAACTTAAATATTGTTTCAGAGAGATGGAATTCGAACCACGATCTCCTGATAGCATTTCAGGAGTTCATTAAAATTAAAATCGTAATTAGGAACTAATTACAATGAAAAAATATCTTAAAAGCTATTTAGCTTACCCTGTTCTAGTACGGCTCTGTTATTGTGCCTTCTAACTTCTCTGCTCTGTTAGCCAGGCTATCAAAGATTCTTATCGGCTTTCAAGTTGGGTTGGGTTGTTTTACCTCTGAGCGGCACTTTTTTGCACACCATGGGCTAAATGGCCAGGTCACATGGACCCACAAGGTTCAGAGAAGGTTGGGGGAGGGGACCCACTGGAACAGCTGTTGGGAGACAGATGGTAGCCTCCCGTCAAGGCCATCCAGCGTGTTCTTTAACGTGCACAGGGTATGTCCTCCCTCACACGGGGCCACGGCTTAACGTCCCATCCGACGGACGGCGTCCTTTCCAAGCCCATCGGTGTCCTCTACTGATCATGGGCAGGGCGGGGAATTTTTGCGGAGATAAATCTCAACGCTGACCTAGCTGGGACTCGAACCTGGGAACTACAGATTACGAGCCTGGCGCGCTACCGACTGAGCCACCCCCGCCCCAGGCTTTAAGGCATTCCAAAACGAATGATGATAACCAATTTAAAGTTAATTACGCTATATATATCGAGAGAGAGAGAAAACATATTCATTACTTTAATTATAGTTTAAGGCACAAACATTCGCAAAATTGTCCTGACTTACGTGAGGATTTGAATACCACACAGACTTACATCTCATACGAACAACTTTAAGAAAGGAACTGCTTCAGAAGTTGCTCATTTCTTCTTCACTCAAAGCGCGTGACAGCAAATTAGCGAGTGCACTCAAATAACTGTCTCAACTGAAGCAACATCTGTTTCCCTAGCTGAAGAGAATAATGACATATGGGGGAATTTCTGCATTCTTCGGAAATATTCGCTGATGTTAGTCCGGTGTTTCGACTTCTTCCTGATAATTAGTTCACTTAAATGGCACGTGTCCCAGATGATAAGCTATGACGTCTATCGGAAGCAGCTTTCATTATCAGAATGCATCACATTTGCGTCATAGAAGTTTAAGGAGGAGATGAGATTGTTAAAGATGAATATGGGTATTGTTCTGCTCTTAATCTCGAGCATCTGCGAGCTGATGGTGCAGCCACCTGCTGCAAATAAAAGAAATGTGCTTCTACGAGGAAAATTACCCTCGTACGCAAAAGTTACAACCTCATTTTTTTTTTTAAATAGGAAACTAACTTTGAAGCTCTGTAACTTCTAAAATATGCCTTTTATGGGTTAGATTGTTTTACTTCTGAGCGGCACTTTTTTGCACACCATGGGCTAAATGGCCAGGTCACATGGACCCCGAAGACCCAGAGAAGGTTGGGGGAGGGGACCCACTGGAACAGCTGTTGGGAGACAGATGATAGCCTCCCGTCAAGGCCATCCAGTGTGTTCTTTAACGTGCACAGGGTATGACTCTCCCGCACACGGGGCCACGGCTTAACGTCCCATCCGACGAACGGCGGCGTTTCCAAGCCCATCGGTGTCCCCTACTGACCGTGGGCAGGGCGGGGAATTTTGCGGAGATAAATCTCAACGCTGACCCAGCTGGAAGTCGAACCTGGGAACTGCAGATTACGAGCCTGGCGCGCTACCGACTGAGCCACCCCCGCCCCAGTCTTTTATGGTAAAATGTGTGAAGATAAATTAGTGATCACAATCCAACTATCCAAATCTGAAGTTCCAGCAATATTTGTGGTATTTAAAGAGGTTACTCGTCCATTAGGCCACCTGAGCGACTGACCCACAAAAAAAGTCAAAAAATAAAACGAATTTCAAAATTAATATTCATTATTTGTCATATCTAAATCAACACAATACCCTTTATATATTCGCTTCGTAATCATTTTTTGCTGTGATTTGTAGACAATCACAGCAATTTATTTTGCGACTCAAGACTACGTCGGCTGCTTTCGTATTGCCAATGAGAATTTTAACATTACGGCCACCATCTGAATTCTTGGAATTATTTATTATAGCGATGACGCCAATGCGCATGCGCTGAACTGCAGCAGGTAGTAACTCATTTTGTAGTGGTCCGTGACACTTGATTGGCTGATGATCTTGTTATGCATGAAGAATAAACATTAGATATGAAAATATAAAATGTTCTGAATATTTGGTCTACAAGAGAAAGTTGGTGAAAAGGATTCACTGGACAGATGAGAGCCTCCCTGTCGAGGCTATCCAGCGGGTTTAAAAAATTTTCTTTAAGGACGCCATTGTGTGTAATCATACTAGAGACATTCCATAGGTAACTGGAACTACCTAAAAGAAAAGCCTACCCAAATATTAACCCCTAATCACGCCATTGCCCAGGGCACAGGGGCGCGGGTAGCTCAGTCGGTAACGCGCCAGGCTCGTAATCTGCAGTTCCCAGGTTCAAGTCCCAGCTGGGTCAGCTTTGAGATTTATCTCCGCAAAATTCCCCGCCCTGCCCACGGTCAGTAGGGGACACCGATGGGCTTGGAAAGGCCGCCGTCCGTCGGATGGGACGTTAAGCCGTGGCACCGTGTGCGGGAGAGCCATACCCTGTGCACGTTAAAGAACACACTGGATGGCCTTGACGGGAGGCTACCTTCTGTCTCCCAACAGCTGTCCAGTGGGTCTCTCCCCACAACCTTCTTTCAGTACTCGAGGTCTTTGTGACCTGGGGGCGGGGTGGCTCAGTCGGTAGCGCGCCAGGCTCGTAATCTGTAGTTCCCAGGTTCGAGTCCCAGCTGGGTCAGCGTTGAGATTTATCTCCGCAAAATTCCCCGCCCTGCCCACGGTCAGTAGGGGACACCGATGGGCTTGGAAAGGCCGCCGTCCGTCGGATGGGACGTTAAGCCGTGGCGCCGTGTGCGGGAGAGCCATACCCTGTGCACGTTAAAGAACACGTCCCACCACATGGACTAGCGTTGAGATTTATCTCTGCAAAACTCCCCGCCATTCCCTCGGTCAGTTTTGTATTTGTCAGTAGAGGACACCAATGGCCTGGCAAAGGCCGCCGTCCTTCTGATAAGGACGTAAAGTCTTATTATAATAGTAAATAGTTTCTTAATGGCGTTTGGCTGTCTTCACCGTAGTTCAAGGGGCGGGGGTGGCTCAGTCGGTAGCGCGCCAGGCTAGTAATCTGTAGTTCCCAGGTTCGAGTCCCAGCTGGGTCAGCGTTGAGATTTATCTCCGCAAAATTCCCCGCCCTGCCCACGGTCAGTAGGGGACACCGATGGGCGTGGAAAGGCCGCCGTCCGTCGGATGGGACGTTAAGCCGTGGCCCCTTGTGCGGGAGAGCCATACCCTGTGCACGTTAAAGAACACGCTGGATGGCCTTGACGGGAGGCTACCATCTGTCTCCCAACAGCTGTTCCAGTGGGTCCTCTCCCCCAACCTTCTCTGAGCCTTCGGGGTCCATGTGACCTGGCCATTTAGCCCATGGTGTGCAAAAAAGTGCCGCTCAGAGGTAAAACAATCCAACCATAATTCAATGATTTAATTCCACGAAATCGTCTCGGATAAAAACAAAAACAAAAACGATAAGAAAATGAGCAATGCACTATTTATCTAAGAAGCGCAACATTGATTTGTTTTTAAAACAACATTAAATAAATGAGAAGGCAGAAACGTAATGAGCCACGCTTTTCAAAAAACTGAGCTTGCTCCAGGTGTGGTGCTGTGTGACACCTAATTTGTGATACAAAAATGGTAATCAGTACATAGCCTAGAGCATGTCCCGTCGAACTAATGGCTCATAAAAATCATACACCTTAGACTGATTCTGGTTCATTTCTCCCAATTTTTTATCAAACATTTTTAAACGTATGAGTAAACGATTTTGCAAATCCACAGTACTCATTAAAATGTTTATTTTTGTTTTTTTTACCAAGTTTTTTTTGTTCCTTAAAAATACATTTTTTTTTCTCCAGTTTATCAATCTTTAAATGAGTTTTCGTTTTTAAGTACAAATTTTTTCCTGCTGCTCTTTAAGAATATAGTTTTTTTACCTAACGACTCTTCATCGAATTTAAAATGGTTGGGTCTGAATTGGAGCTATTTGTTTCGCACAGAAATTTATCGATGGTTCTGCAAAGTTTGCAGAAATCTTAAAACAAAAAAACTTCCTGTAACTCTCTTTTTTGGGCCATATGCCTCTGTTGCTTTTGGTCCTTTGTTGCCCTTGAAACTTAGTCGTCATCAATGCAAGTTCTAAGCACATCAAATATTCATCCAAGCAGATAATAACACTGGTCAACAACTATTTTGTAACTGAAACTGAAATGCGTTTTCGTAGTTAATTTGACCTGAAAATTAAGAACCGTTTCGGGAACATGAAAAAAATTCTTTAATTTAAATTGGCGGAAGTGTGATTACCTCACGAAATCATTTCATAAAAGTTTATTCCGACACGCGGGTTGGGTTGTTTTACCTTTGAGAGGCACTTTTTTGCACACCATGGGTTAAATGGCCAGGTCACATGGACCCCGAAGGCTCAGAGAAGGTTGGGGGAGGGGACCCACTGGAACAGCTGTTGGGAGGCAGATGGTAGCCCCCAGTCAGGGCCATCCAGCGTGTTCTTTAACGTGCACAGGGTATGGCTCTCCCGCACACGGTGCCACGGCTTAACGTCCTATCCGACGGACGGCGGCCTTTCCAAGCCCATCGGTGTCCCCTACTGACCGTGGGCAGGGCGGGGAATTTTTGCGGAGATAAATCTCAACGCTGACCCAGCTGGGACTCGAACCTGGGAACTACAGATTACGAGCCTGGCGCGCTACCGACTGAGCCACCCCCGCCCCCTAAAACAAAGAGGAAAATGTTACGCTGCAATGGAAATTCAATCTCTGTTCTGACATTAGCAAGTGTATTCGAAGCAGCTCTCATAGGCAGTGGGGCCTGCGCCAAACGGCCCTGCCTATCACCCCTCTATTTATGCCTGCCGACTTATCTGTCGTAGTTCTATTAATCCATTTCAAAATTTGGCAAACATATTTTCAATAAATACTTCTTTTGCGTTGTTAAATTATTATTTTTACGCTAACATTTTAGAAAATATTAGATTCCCCTCAATAAAATTCTACTCACCTCTAAACTAATGAGTAATTTAGCTTTTTCTGGCTTACCTTTAAAGACAGTTGAATTCACCTCTGTAACGGCAATAATTCCTTCCTGAAGTTCACCGAGGGTCAGAAAGATGTTCCACGTGCTCTGAGGAAAGAAGTTCCCCGGTTGCTTGAAATTCATCTCCACTCTCCCTACGGTCTTATCGCCCTAGGTCACGCACGTACTACGTGTCGTTCTCTCTCTCTCCTTCTGCACCTCCTCCAATTGGCTCTTCGGTTCAAGTTCACGGATCAGCGAGTATTGTGGCTCTTGTTTTTAAAATTCAGAGAATTGTAGTAAATTATTTAAATTCATTCGAAGAATTTTTTTTTTTTGGTCTACCTTCCTATTACTTTTCGTGGGTTACTTTGTTTGGATGAGGGATTTCTTGAAACGGTTATTATTGCACCACATTTGCCCAACAAAGGGCGCCTTTCAAAATTGGTTTATGACATGAGGAAGGACATTAATTAAAAAAAAATTCTTTCCCTGAATTTCCGCCAAAGTCCCTCCTTACCCTTAGTCAGAAAGCAGAGGTCAATGGGCTTCGAAAAGCCCCGTTCGTTGGAAGGAACGCTAGGCCGTGACCTCGTATGCATTATAGAACCATGCATGATAGAACCTCATGGTTCTATCATGCATATTCATTCATGATAGAATACTCACATCGTGTGCATGTTAAAGAAGACGCTGGATGACATTTGAGAGAAAATTTCATCTGTCTCCTAATAGTAGGCCACCTTTCCCTAAGGGGCGGGGGGTGGCTCAGTCCGGTAGCGCGCCAGGCTCGTAATCTGTAGTTCCCAGGTTCGAGTCCCCAGCTGGGTAAGCGTTGAGATTTATCTCCGCAAAATTCCCCGCCCTGCCCACGGTCAGTAGGGGACACCGATGGGCTTGGAAAGGAGCCGTCCGTTCGGATGGGGGACGTTAAGCCGTGGCCCCGTGTGCGGGAGAGCCATACCGTGTGCATGTTAAAGAACACGCTAGATGGCCCTTGGCGGGAGGCTACCATCTGTCTCCCAACAGCTGTTCTAGTGGGTCCCCTCCCCCAGCCTTCTCTGAGCCTTCGGGGTCCATGTGACCTGGCCATTTAGCCCATAGTGTGCAAAAAAGTGCCGCTCAGAGGTAAAACAACCCAATCCCAAATCCACCGTCTTGTTTTCGTTCCACGGTGCATCCTGGTGCCAACACTTCCCCAAGTAAACGACGCACACGTAACCAGCCGTCCACATGGTGCAACACCAAACGAGATTCATCGGACCAGACGACCTTCTTCAAATCATTGAAGGTCCAGTTTTGATGCTTGTCTGCCCATTGTAGGCACTTTCGACGGTAAACAGAATTTAGCAATGGGCAGTGGAGCGGCCCTATGCTGCCCCATTTTTAGTGTTGTGTTGTGACACATTACTCCAGTCACCAGCATTCAAATTACGGGCGAGTTGCGCCACAGTATCCCTTCTGTTGGCTCGTACCATACGGGACAGCCTTCGCTCCCCTCTAGCACCTGGGGGCGGGGGTGGCTCAGTCGGTAGAGCGCCAGGCTCGTAATCTGTAGCTCCCAGGTTTCGAGTCCCAGCTGGGTCAGCGTTGAGATTTATCTCCGCAAAATTCCCCGCCCTGCCCAAGGTCAGTAGGGGACACCGATGGGCTTGGAAAGGCCCACCGTCCGTCGGATGGGGACGTTAAGCCGTGGCCCCGTGTGCGGGAGAGCCATACCCTGTGCACGTTAAAGAACACGCTGGATGGTCTTGACGGGAGGCTACATCTGTCTCCCAACAGCTGTTCCAGTGGGTCCCCTCTCCCAACCTTCTCTGAGCCTTCAGGGTCCATGTGACCTGGCCATTTAGCCCATGGTGTGCAAAAAAGTGCCGCTCACAGGTAAAACCACCCAACCCAACTGACAAAGTCCTGTTTGACATTATCCATACAAAGCATTCTATGTCTCGATCTTTTTCTTAAGCTTTTAGGCACACTGTCCATAACCCTATTCGCTAATCTATAGTTATTCATATGGGCAGTATGAAAAACCAACGTAGTCTCTCTCTACACAATATACTGCTCAAAAGAGGTTACCGACTCCTAACCCTAGCCTCATCATTACTTACAAAGTCAAACCACCTAATGCCCAAGATACGGCGTAAACATCTAGAGTCAAAGCTCAAATTTCCAGTTATCTTGCGTTAGAAAAGGTCCAAGTTTTATGCACTGCCACTTTACAAATGACTAAGCCGTCCCATGGCCGAGTGGTTAGCGCGCTTGGCTACTGATCTAAGGGACCTGGGTTCTGAGCCCCGGGTTAAGGCATGGATGTTTGTGTTATCTTTCTGCTGAGGTCCTGCCATCCTCACAGACCTTCTACTATGGCATATAAACTGACAGGTTCCTGTCAGACCTCTGTGGCAAGCTGCTGCTTGAGGGGGTATTTATTTTTTTTAATTTTACGTATAGACGCTTATATTTCCACAATCATCATAGATTCTTAAAAGTCCCAAAAGTAATGTATATACTCGTGTTTATCTCGTGTCGCACATTGCCAGATCTTTTTTCGCACATATTGGAAGGAGATTGGGTTGGGTTGTTTTACCTCTGAGCGGCACTTTTTGCACACCATAGGCTAAATGGCCAGGTCACATGGACCCCGAAGGCTCAGAGAAGGTTGGGGGAGGGGACCCACTGGAACAGCTATTGGGAGACAGATGGTAGGCTCCCATCAAGGCCATCGAGCGTGTTCTTTAACGTGCACAGGGTATGGCTCTCCCGCACACGGAGCCACGGCTTAACGTCCCATCCGACGGACGGCGGCCTTTCTCAAGCCCATCGGTGTCCCCTACTGACCGTGGGCAGGGCGGGGAATTTTCCGGAGATAAATCTCAACGCTGACCCAGCTGGGACTCGAACCTGGAAACTACAGATTAAGAGCCTGGCGCGCTACCGACTGAGCCATCCCCCCCCCCCCTATTTGCGCTTGGTAGATAACTTGGCCATTTAACTGAAATAAATCTGTTTATTTTTACAAAGAAACTGTAGATTAAATTCTGAAGTGAATTTCATTTCAACAGTAACTAGGTAAAATGATGATAAAGTCTCCTCTTTAATAATAACCGCGTGTGAATTTCTTTTCTAACAATTTCATATCATTTAATCAGCATAATGCATTTGAATCAATTGTGGGCCACGTGCTGTATACATTATTGAAAATGGGGCCACTAAGGATAAATTTTTTTGATGAGCAAATGAACGAGACGATATTGTTACACGACTCAGGAAACCCGAGATTATGTCACATGACATCCCTCGGAAATCGTGCAAGCGATTGTTAATGTAGTGATTTGAAATATGGGTAAAAATATACTTAAATAAATTGCTGGCCTACTTTCCATCTTGATTCCGATCCGAAGCTAAAAACAGAAGTGTTGTTATTTTGGGTTGTTTTACCTCTGAGCGGCACTTTTTTTGCATACCGTGGGCTAAATGGCCAGGTCACATGGACCCCGAAGGCTCAGAGAAGGTTGGGGCAGGAGACCCACTGGAACAGCTGTTGGGAGACAGATGGTAGTCTCCCGTCAAGGCCATCCAGCGTGTTCTTTAACGTGCAAAGGGTATGGCTCTCCTGCACACGGGGCCACGGCTTAACGTCCCATCCGACAGACGGCGGCCTATCCAATCCCATCGGTATCCCCTACTGACCGTGGGCAGGGCGGGGAATTTTGCGGAGATAGATCTCAACGCTGACCCAGCTGGGACTTGAACCTGGGAACTACAGATTACGAGCCTGGGGCGCTACCGACTGAGCCACCCCCGCCCCAAACAGAAGTGTAATCAGCCTTCACCTCCTTCACTTCCTTGTTGAGATATCACTAATCATCTACATTGCCTGGCCAAATATTATGAACATCTAGCCGAGTGGTTAGCGCGCTTGGCTACTGATCTACGGGACCTGGGTTCGAGCCCCGGATAAGGCATGGATGTTCGTGTTGTTTTTCTGCTGAGGTCCTGCCACCCTCTCAGACCTTCTACTCTGGCATATAAACTGACAGGCTCCTGTCAGACCCCTGTGGCAAGCAGCTGCTTGAGGGGGTATTTACTTACTTACTACTTACTAATACTGCATCGTATTTATCACAGTACGGTTTCCAAATTTCAAAGTTTCCAATTCTCTGCGCAGAGTTCTAATTAAAATGGGCTTTGAAGCGCATACAGCCGTAGGGATGGGATGGCCCAGTCAGTAGGGCGCCAGGCTCATAATCTGCCGTTCAAATCCCACCTAAGCCAGCATTGAGATTTATCTCCGCAAAATGACCTGCCTCGGTCAAAAGGGAGCACCGATGGGCTTGGAAAGGCCGCCGTCCGTCGGATGGGACGTAAAGCCGTGGTCCGTGTGCAGGTTAAAAATAAAATAAATAAATACCGCCTCAAGCAGCTGCTTGCCACAGAAGTCTGACAGGAGCCTTTCAGTTTATATGCCATAGTAGAAGGTCTGAAAGGATGGCCGGACCTCAGCAGAAAAACGACACATACATCCATGCCTTACCCGGGGCTCGAACCCAGGTCCCTTAGATCCGTAGCCAAGCGTGCTAACCACTGGGCCACGGTCTGTGCATATTATAGAACACGATGGATAGCTTTGACGGGAGGCTACCATCTGTCTCCTGAGCTGTCCAGTGGGCCCCATTCTCCTAACCTTCTCTGAACCCTCGGGGTACTTGTGACCAGGCTGTTTAGCCCAGAGTGTGCAAAAAAAGTGCCACCTAGAGGTAAAACAGCCTTCCCATTTATCCTATTGTTTGCGCAAAGTCCGAACAACCATGAGTATTCATTTAAGATGGTTCCGATCAAACTGATTTTCTTATTTCCATTTTTTACCGTTAAGTCCTTTATTTTTGCGTCCTTCCTCAAGGTTAAAGTTGATCTGATTTGAAAATGTCGTTCACTAGTTTCACTAATCAGTCTCAATTGTCGACAGCCAAGCGCTGTACATCAAGAGCAATTGCTGGGAGACTGGTGAGCAATTGCTGGGAGACTGGTAAGCAATTGCTGGGAGACTGGTAATTGAAATCATGATCTTCAGAAACGATTTCAAATCGGTTGCGTTTTCAGTGTTATTCTGAGGCAAGAAACGTTCAGATAAGATTGCAAACAACCAGTGCCTGAAAAAAAGGAAAATTTAATCAATTTCATTTGTTTTACATGAACTTCGAAAGGAACACCACCTGGCAAGAAATATCGTGCAATTCATGATATTCATGATATTCATTAAAGATATTCGCAATTGTGCAGTTTAGAGTCCTAGCTGCTTCGAAACTTTAAATTGCTCGAAATTCGTACGATTTCTTTTTTTTTTTCCTCTGGGAGGTATCAGTACAGAGAATTTAAAAAAATCTCATATCCAGAACTAGAATCCTAGGGGTTGAGTTTGGTTTATTTTGATTTGCCAATACATTATTCTTCGTTAAAAATGTAATTTGTTAATTAAAATATTTTCTTCACTCCTTAAATATATTATATAATTTTTTTCAATTCATTAATCGTCAGAAATGTATGTTTTTTTTTAAGTAGAGAATTTTTCCTGGGGCTCTTTAAGAGTATAATTTTTTTTAAAGTGGCTCTTCGCTAAGGTGGGTTAGTTACCCCTGTTTTAAATTATTAAATAAAAATGTTCAACATACGAAAAGTTTTTTTTTTTTCGGAGACTAGAAGGAAAAGTATCTTTATCTTTTATTCGGCTTTCCATACGTATATCCCCGCCCTGCAGTAGGGGACATCGATTGGTTTGGAAAGGCCGCCGTTCGTCGGATGGGACGTTAAGCCGTGGCCCCGTGTGCGGGAGAGCCATACCCTGTGCACGTTAAAGAACACGCTGGATGGCCTTGTCGGGAGGCTACCATCTGTCTCCCAACAGCTGTTCCAGTGGGTCCCCTCCCCCAACCTTCTCTGAGCCTTCGGGGTCCATGTGACCTGGCCATTTAGCCCATGGTGTGCAAAAAAGTGCCGCTCAGAGGTTAAACAACCCAATCCATATTGTATCTGAGTGTGGTGGGTGTCTTCTGATTGTATCTGAGTGTGGTGGGTGTCTTCACTCAATTCAAGACACGAGCGATGTGTCATGATAATCATCGATTACTTCATAGGATACTCCATAACATGAAATAGTCCATGAAACAATCATCACCTGACTTATTCTATCGGATCAGGAAGAGCTATCTACTTTATTCTGTTGTTGTCTGTCTGTTATGAAAGTTTATTTACATAAAACTTTCATAGCAGAAATTGCAAATGTATTGAGCCGTAACTTCTTTATACAAACGTTTCATGTTATCAAAGGAAGTCGTGAATTTTTTTAAATCTTAACAGCTGCGACTTAAAAACAATGAAAAACAAAACTTTGCAGCATCTCTCCACCAGCCTGTGTGCAGAAATCAATATTCTCCGACAGAAAAATCTCATCACCCTCCTTTCGGCCAGTTCATCTTCTATGTCGAACATTGAGAAACACAGAGGATTATTAAATGGAAGCTGAAGAGGCTCACGGTTCAACTTTTTGGAGCGAGAGCAGTAAGCAACTAAAGTACACACAAAAAAGAAATTTGTACAGTCGCTCAAAAAAATATCCGAACACTATGGTTGATTACAGAATTCAGAAAAAATATCTGTCAACGATTTTTTTTAGAAATCAGTGATGTGGCAACCTTCGTGTCACGTGATACGAAGGCTGCCAGATCACTAATTTCTAAAAACAAATCGTTGCCAGATATTTTTTCTGAATTCTGTAATTAACCATAGTGTTCGGATACTTTTTTGAGCGACTGTAGGTGGTCATATTATTTTGATACTAGATCGTGTGGGCTCACTCACGGAAATGTTGAGCGTGTGTAGTTACCGTTCACAGCAAACTGGATCGTGTGCAGTAACTGCACACGCTCCAGTTTGCTGTGAACGGTAACTGGAGCGTGTACAGTTGCTGTACACGCTCCAGATATTTTTCCTGAATTCTGTAATCACGTGACACGAAGGTTGCCAGATCACTAATTTGTAAAAAAAATCATTGACAGATATTTTTTCTGAATTCTGTAATCAACCATAGTGTTTGGATACTTTTTTGAGCGACTGTACAGAACGAATGGTGATCTTCGTAGCAACATGTTCTTCGCGGCACTTTTTCACACGTTTTGTTCGTTCAAGGAGTTTCATACGAGATGAAAAGGGAAATAATGGAGCTTGTTTCCATTCCCACTCCGCGCATTTCTCAGAAGGATCGTTCTTCCTTCTGATTGGACTTTCTCTAATTAAAAACACTTGTGCTCTTTTTCTTTTCTTTTTTGCGTTTGGAAAAGGTTAACAGAAAATATAAAAAAAAACAGTTACAATAGTCTTAGCAGAAAATATCTTAAAAATATCACACGGTAATAAATATATTAACGGCTTAACGTCCATCGACGGACGGCTTATCGCCACGGCTTAACGTCCCATCCGACGGACGGCGGCCTTTCCAAGCCCATCGGTGTCCCCTACTGACAGTGGGCATGGCGGGGAATTTTGCGGAGATAAATCTCAACGCTGACCCAGCCGGGACTCGAACCTGAGAACTACAGATTACGAGCCTGGCGCGCTACTGACTGAGCCACCCCCACCCCCACCCCCTATAAAACAAGATAATTTTGTTAAATATTACATCTTCTATAACTCTTTAATGTATTGGACGAATATTGTTGAAAATCGAGATTTCAATAGATTTGACTACGATCATTAATTTATGTTCGATCATATTTTACCATTAGATGCATATTTTACAAATTATAGAGCTTCGAAATTAGATTTTTCATTGACACGGAAATTTTCTAATATTTTGTTAGGGTAGTGTATAGTTGAATTTTTAATCTGTATAAATAGTAAGTAATTTATATTCGCTAATATCTTAAGGAAATAATGATTCCATCTGTTTCACATTTTAATGACGGTTAAAAAAATTATGTTTCAAGATGCAATTTAAGAGTGACTTTAACTATTTTAGAAACCAAGATTTAAATCGTGATAATTGACTTTCACCTGATAATAAATTTTAGTTCTTTTTGCTTGAGCAAAGAAGAAACTGTTAACCATGGCGATAGCATCCAATTGGAGATAAAAATTTAGCATTGTTTTTTAATCGTGGAAAACTTCTCTCCGGGCGATCTCATAGTTTATTGAACTTTTTTGGTTTCAAGCTCCAGTGCTTTATATTTGCAACTTTCACTAATGAGGGTTAAAGCAAAATTTCTTTGTAGTTATACCTTTTTTTTTTAAAAAAAATTATCTCTTTGGAGCTAGGTTCTTATTTACAGTCGCTCAAAAAAGTATCCGAACACTATGGTTGATTACAGAATTCATAAAAAATATCTGGCAACGATATTTTTAGAAATGAGTGACCTGGCAACCTTCGTGTCACGTGATTACAGAATTCAGGAAAGATATCTGAAGCGTATGCAGCAACTGTACACGCTCCAGTTACCGTTCACAGCAAACTGGAGCGGGTGCAGTTACTGCACACGCTCCAGTTTGCTGTGAACGGTAACTGCACACGCTCAATATTTCCGTGAGTGAGCCCACACGATATAGTATCAAAATAATATGACCACCTACAGTCGCTCAAAAAAGTATCCGAACACTATGGTTGATTACAGAATTCAGAAAAAATATCTGGCAACGATTTTTTTAGAAACTAGTGATCTGGCAACCTTCGTGTCACGTGATTACAGAATTCAGGAAAAATATCTGGAACGTGTACAGCAACTGTACACGCTCCAGTTACCGTTCACAGCAAAATGGAGCGTGTGCAGTTACTGCACACGCTCCAGTTTGCTATGAACGGTAACTGCACACGCTCAATATTTCCGTGAGTGAGCCCACACGATCTAGTATCAAAATAATATGACCACCTACAGTCACTCAAAAAAGTATCCTAACACTATGGTTGATTACAGAATTCAGAAAAAATATCTGGCAACGATTTTTTTAGAAATGAGTGACTTGGCGACCTTCAATCAGATGCTTGTTGCACAAGCATCTGAATATTTTAATGCTATGTCAACAGCCTATTGTAGCACCAGTGTGCATCTGAACCTCTTGATGGCAAGGAGAATGTTTTGATATGCGTTTTAACCAACAGTTCAATTTCAGTTTCTTTTCTCCTCTTAACATTTCAGATCTTTTTCATCCACCTCGGAAAACTTCCTCCCATTCAGCCATCGAGGTTTGCTGCACGTTCCTTCGTCTAAGGGATTTTTTCCTTCCGAATTGTTGAATTCTTTCACCCACCGAAGAGTGCAATCACAGGTGAGTGAAAAATCTGCAAAAAGTAAAAAAATGTTCTGAATTTAAAGACATTCGATGGCAGTGTTTTTGCAGTTCGAACAAAATATATACAGAAAAATGTTAGTGTAACGAACGCCAGAATAACCAAAACATTCAGTGAAAATATTTTTTTTTCATCATTAAATTCGTCTGCCGATAACTTAGGATTGTCACTTGAATTAGAACCACTTTCTAATTCTGGATATTTATTTTCTGCCTTCTGATTTGTTATCTCGTCATCAATTTCTACTGCTTTGATATATTTACAATCATAAATTTGAAATCGAGTTTTAAGAAAACTGTTTTTGGCATAGAGAATTTTAAAACTTATTTGGTTTCTAAAAATTTTAAAGCTACTTTCGTTAAGTTTCATTTAAAGGGTACTTTTATATTTTTTTACATAGCATATTTTTTATATATATATAATTTCGGAAGCAATCCATGGCTTTGTTGATTGCGATTTATTATGAATTTTTCTTTCCCTAGTTGAATTTTCAATTACGGGATTAAATGTGGTTGAAAATTTTCCATAAGCTTCATTTACATCATTAAGAATTAATACCTCATCCCAGGAACATTCACTTAAAAGTCTGTTTAATAACTTATAATCTATGTAGTGATAAAGAATAGGCTCTGGATAATTATCACACGGTGTATTCATATATTTGTTCAAATTTAATTGTTAAGGCAATGGGATAACAATCAGTCACTGCTAATTCAACAATATTACTCTTGAATGAACTTTCGATTTTGCTTTAATAAAAATGTGATCTAAACAAATAGTAGATATCATACTTTCCCTTGTCGGTGAATTAATGAAACTTTTAAAGACATTTGATGAAGCAAATTTAGGTATTCATTTTTAATTTTCACGCTGTCAGTATTTTGTTGGTGACGTGTATTGTACTAGTTGCCCATAATGAAATTTTCCCAGGCCCGAACGTTATTTAACAATTAAATCCTTTTTAACTGTTCAAGCTGACTTCAATGAACAGTTTCCTGATTCTCCGTTACCCAAGAAGTCTACAATATCACGTTTAATTGTAAGATTCCGCGAAACTGGAAAAGAACATGACAAAAAACGTACTAGTCAGCCTTCTGTATTAAGTGATGAAAAACTTGAGGATATTAATCAGTTGTATCTATTGTAACCCTATGTTAAGAATTTCTAAACGTAAATTGAGAACAAATGAAATTTTCTCATATGGGTTGCGCGAATTTTAAATCACTGTGTATTTCGATGTCCCTTGTATCTGGAGTATCGCAGGACTTTATACCTTCTTCATAGACATTGCCCTACCAAAATATTAAGAGAATTTCCGTGTTATGTCAATAGGAATATAACTTCGAAGTTCTATACCTTCTAAAATATACTTTTAATGGGAAAATGCGACTGTAGATAAATTAAACAGCATAATCAAATCTATTTAATTATCGATTTTCAATAATACTCGTTCGGTTGGGTTGTTTTACCTCTGAGCGGCACTTTTTTTGCACACAATGGGCTAAATGGCCAGGTCACAAAGACCCCGAAGGCTCAGAGAAGGTTGGGGGATGGGACCCACTGAAACAGCTGTTGGGAGACAGATGGTAGCCTCCCGTCAAGGCCATCCAGTGTGTTCTTTAACGTTGGGTTGTTTTACCTCTGAGCGGACCACCATCCAGTTGGGTTGTTTTACCTCTGAGCGGCACTTTTTTGCACACCATGGGCGAAATGGCCAGGTCACAAGGACCCCGAAGGCTCAGAGAAGGTTGGGTGAAGGGGGACCCACTGGAACAGCTGTTGGGAGACAGATGGTAGACTCCCGTCACAGCGTGTTCTTTAACGTTGGGTTGTTTTACCTCTGAGCGGCACTTTTTTGCACACCATGGGCTAAATGGTCAGGTCACAAAGACCCCGAAGGCTCAGAGAAGGTTGGGGGATGGGACCCACTGAAACAGCTGTTGGGAGACAGATGGTAGCCTCCCGTCAAGGCCATCCAGTGTGTCCTTTAACGTGCACAGGGTATGGCTTTCCCGCACACTGGTCCACGGCTGAACGTCCCATCCGACGGACGGTGGCCTTTCCAAGCCCAGCTGGGACTCGAACCTGGGAACTGCAGATTACGAGCCTGGCGCGCTACCGACTGAGCCACCACCGCCCCAACTCGCTCGGTATTTAAAGAGCTAGCTGAAATATTTAACAATAAATTATCTTGTTTTATTAAAATCATTCATAATTATTTAATATTGAAATATTCATTACGCAAACTTCTAAAATATATATTGAATGATTTGAAATAATACTTATCATTTAAGTTTTAATTGATTTCTGAGGAAATTCTTATGATCCATTACTGTTGTGGAATATCCAGCTTCCATAACTCTTTAAACACTGAATAAATTGTGTTGAAAAATGAAATATAAATAGATTTTATTATACTATTTATCTTCAGTCACGTATTTACATTAAATGCATATTTTAGGAGCTATGGAGCTCCGAAGTTAGCTTCCCATTGACATAACATGAAATTCTCTAATATTTGATAGAACAGGTTGGGTTGTTTTACCTCTGAGCGGCATTTTTTTGCACACCATGGGCTAAATGGCCAGGTCACATGGACCCCGAAGGCTCAGAGAAGGTTGGGTGAAGGGGACCCACTGGAACAGCTGTTGGGAGACAGATGGTAGACTCCCGTCACAGCGTGTTCTTTAACGTTGGGTTGTTTTACCTCTGAGCGGCATTTTTTTGCACACCATGGACTAAATGACCAGGTCACATGGACCCCGAAGGCTCAGAGAAGGTTGGGGGAGGGGACCCACTGGAACAGCTGTTGGGAGACAGGTGGTAGCCTCCCGTCAAGGCCATCCAGCGTGTTCTTTAACGTGCACAGGGTATGGCTCTCCAGCACCCGTGTACTGGAGAGCCACGGCTTAGCGTCCCATCCGACGGACGGCGGCCTTTCCAAGCCCATCGGTGTCCCCTACTGACCGTAGGCAGGGAATTTTGCGGAGATAAATCTCAACGCTGACCCAGCTGGGACTCGAATCTGTGAACTACAGATTACGAGCCTGGCGCGCTACCACTGAGCCACCCCCGCCCCTGATAGAACAGTGTACCCTTGTTTGTTTCAGAAACCGTTTGTCCCGATTTCTCACATTTTTCGTCACATTGTCTAACACAACTTGTCCTATGTATGAAGTAATAAAAGGAATATGCTACACATAATTCACTGCACGAGCTTTCAATCATTCTAGTAAATTGTCATCTACCTCCGTTCCGAAGTTCTACATCAACTAAATCTCTAGAAAGTAAACAGCCAACGTTTCGTGTTACATATTAATAAGAACCAGAACCTTTAGCTATCCAGCAGAGGAGAAGTATAATTTCCCACGCGCTGTTATATCTTATTTTTGCCTGAGAACCTCCTTTGAAATCCCTTAAGAATTCTTTAGCGCTGTAAAATTGTACTCATCATTTGGTAACAAATAATATCATCTCAAAGGAGAAACAATTTTCGCTTCGCCGTCACCTTCTTGAAAACACTTACCTACCAGACCTAAGAATTCGATCCTATTGAAGTAAGGAGCAAAGGTATTCTCATCAAGGATGGTGATTGAATTCCCGCTCAAATCCACCACCTTTAATGCTGGCATGTCGCTGAACAGATATTCTGGCAGCACGGTGAGTTTGTTTTTCCTTTGGGAAAGAGAAAGACGACGAAAATTAAATAAAATTCACTCGTTTCGATTTTTTTTTTTTGCATTGCAAGTAAAACTCAATTCTTAAAAAAATCTTACTCTAGTTAATTTTTTAGAGGTTATACAAAGTGTTTCCAAAAGGTCTAGTGAAGCTTCGGGAACGTGTTCTACTGCACGTAGTGATGCAAAAAGTTCCTACGAAAATCGGTCCAGACACGCTTCTCTTCCGAGTTATAGGACGATTTCAGAGTAACGAAGTAACGGAGCCTGTCAGAAGGTACGATGCTAGGTAAATTTGCATATCTGATGGCATAGTAGATGCATGCAAATGTTGGTCAAAATCCAACCACTCCTGGGTGATCTCAATGGTACAGTCGCTCAAAAAAGTATCCGAACACTATGGTTGATTACAGAATTCAGAAAAAATATCTGGCAACGATTTTTTTTAGAAATTAGTGATCTGGCAACCTTCGTGTCACGTGATTACAGAATTCAGGAAAAATATGTGGAACGTGTACAGCAACTGTACACGCTCCAGTTACTGTTCACAGCAAACTGGAGCGTGTGCAGTTACTGCACACGCTCCAGTTTGCTGTGAACGGTAACTGCACACGCTCAATATTTCCGTGAGTGAGCCCACACGATCTAGTATCAAAATAATATGACCACCTACAGTCGCTCAGAAAAGTATTCAAACACTATGGTTGATTACAGAATTCAGGAAAAATACCTGGCAACAATTTATTTTAGAAATTAGTGATCTAGCAATCTTCGTGTCACGTGATTACAGAATTCAGGAAAAATATCTGGAGCGTGTACAGCAACTGTACACGCTCCAGTTACCGTTCACAGCAAACTTCTGGCAACCTTCGTGTCACGTGTCACGTGACCAGATCACTAATTTCTAAAAACATCGTTGCCAGATATATTTTCTGAATTCTGTAATCAACCATAGCGTTCGGATACTTTTTTGAGCGACTGTACGTACCCTGTCCTTTGGATTAGCAGAGGTGGCCCAACTGCATGGCCTGCACCCTCTCAATCATACGTTAAGGCTGATATTTACAATACCCTGGTTGGGTTGAGTTGTTTTACCTCTAAGCGGCACTTTTTTGCACATCATGGGCTAAATGGCCAGGTCACAGGGACCCCGAAGGCTCAGAGAAGGTTGGGGGAGGGGATCCACTGGAATAGCTGTTAGGAGACAGATTGTAGCCTCCCGTCAAGGCCATCCAGCGTGTTCTTTAACGTGCATCTCAACGCTGACCCAGCTGGGACTCGAACCTGGGAACTACAGATTACGCCTGGCGCGCTACCGACTGAGCCACCCCCCGCCCCCAATACCCTGGTTCCTAATACACAAGCTCTGCGCAAAAGGA
This sequence comes from Ryuthela nishihirai, assembly GCA_038380435.1. Taxonomy (NCBI): domain Eukaryota; kingdom Metazoa; phylum Arthropoda; class Arachnida; order Araneae; family Heptathelidae; genus Ryuthela; species Ryuthela nishihirai. Next base: position 20,825,938 of record JAWZYU010000026.1, read on the forward strand.
TCGTTGATTCAAATAATTCAGAATGCATCGGGACTTTTCGAAGGTATTCGGCAGTCGATGAAAAGACGCTGCGAGACGTGTATCTGCTGCTCAGGGAGGCCATTTCGAACACTTGCTCTGATGTAGACTTATAAAACATATATTAACATATATATATTTATATATTAATATATATTTTAACATATATTGGTGAATTGCTCTAATAAACATAATTGTTCTAATCGATGCTGTAATAATTGGAATAAGATTAATTAACTTCACAAGATTTCTTACTTAAATTCTCAAAATGTGTTGTAACTCGAAAAGGAAGAGTTTCTGGCCAAATGTTCATTTTGACCTTTTTTCATCCCTTTTCCAAAGTTTGACTCGACCTTTTGAAAAAACCCTCTATACTTAACATAAACAGATCCGGTCTTAAGGTAAAAAGCGGTGACTCAGATTTGCCAGTTTTAATTTTTTATGGGCTTGTTAAGAAGCTAAACAGATTAACTGCGAATATTGTATATTTGGATTCTTACTATCAAATAGTCTACTTGCAAAAAGGTTTATTCAAGAAGCTGCATATTTTCAGAATTTTTAAGTACATTTTTTTGATGATTGTATTGTTCAATTCAGTTGTTAAATTAAAAGTAATTTCAGTGGAAACTTATCTAGAAATTGTTTGCAAAGTCATGTTTTTGGAGAATTTTGCTCTGGCATTAATCTGGTATTAATCTGCCTAAATTTTGACAGGCCCATAAAATCTTAAGAGGAAGCAGTTGTTAAGTGAAATATCCATATTTATTCACATTTAAAATACAATTGTTTTACATTAAAAAACAGTTAAAAAAGCATATACTTTCACTAGAGTAAACCAATGTCTTGTGGAGTGGGGGGCGGGGGTGGCTCAGTCGGTAGCGCGCCAGGCTCGCAATCTGTAGTTCCAAGGTTCGAGTCCCAGCTGGGTCAGCGTTGAGATTTATCTCCGCAAAATTCCCCACCCTGCCCACGGTCAGTAGGGGACATCGATGGGCTTGGAAAGGCCGCCGTCCGTCGGATGGGACGTTAAGCCGTGGCCCCGTGTGCGGGAGAGCCATACCCTGTGCACGTTAAAGAACACGCTGGATGGCCTTGACGGGAGGCTACCATCTGTCTCCCAACAGCTGTTCCACTGGGTCCCCTCCCCCAACCTTCTGTGAGCCTTCGGGGTCCATGTGACCTGGCCATTTAGCCCATGGTGTGCAAAAAAGTGCCGCTCAGATGTAAAACAACCCAACCCAACTCTTCTGGAGTAAATAAGAGGGTGAAATGTAATCAGTTGCAAAAGAGATTGCCAACGAATGTTTCCCCCCTCAGAAACATATATGCAAATCATGCCTACTTAACACATGATGTCAGGGTCATCTAATTTTAACAAACAGAATTTCATATCCCTAAGAAATAATTCTGATATTCTGACCTAGATTTTACTTTTTTTTGGCACAATGGCCAGGTTAGAAGGACTTAACTGTCTCACAGTTGGGTAGGGTAAGATGACTCGCTGCACAGTTGTTAGAAGACAAGGGAAGTCTCCCATCAAGGTTCCAATAAATCATTTCAATAAAATCTATCCATTAACTGTTTTAAAAACGTGTATCACTTTCTACAGTCAAAACACAATTTTCTATATACAGTTTTCTTACTACATTCGGGGCGGGGGTAGCTCAGTTGGAAGCGCACCAGGTGCGTAATCTTCAGTTCCTAGGTTCGAGTCCCAATTATGCCAGCGATGAGATTTATCTCCGGTAACCGCCGCCACTCCCTAGGTAAGCAAGAAAACGCCGATGAACTTTGAAAGGCCGCCTTCCATCGGATGGGACGTTAAGCCGTGGATCTCTGTGCGGGAGGGCCATACCCTGTGCACATTAAAGAGCACTCTCGATGGCCTTGACGAGAGGCTACCATCTCCTAACAGCTATCCAGTGAGTCCCCTTTCCCCAATGTTCCCTGAGCTCTCGGGGTCCTTGTGACCTAGTCATTTAGCACATTGTGTGCCCAGGTTCGAGTCCCAGCCGGGCTAGCGTTGAGATTTATCTTCTAAAATCTTCCTGCCCTGCTTTCGGTCAGTAGTGGACACCGGTGGGTTTGGAAAGGTTGCCGTCCATCAGATGGGACATTAAGTCATGGTCCTATGTGTGAGAGAGCTATAGCCTATACACGTTAAAGAACACAATGGATGGCCTTGACGGGAGGCTACCATCTGTCTCCTAACAACTGTAAAGTGGGCCCCCTCCCCCAACCTTCTCTGAGCCTTCGGTGTCCTTGTAACCTGGCCATTTAGACCATTGTGTGCAAAAAAAAAATGCCGCTCAATGATAAAACAACAAGGAACGTAACCGCCGTTCCAATAAAAAGAAAAATCCCTATCGCATAGAAATAAAACTCGTCGTCCATTTCGACGACAGTATCCTCCCCCTTTGCAGAAGGGGCGGGGGTGGCTCAGTCGGTATCGCGCCAGGCTCGTAATCTGTAGTTCCCAGGTTCGAATCCCAGCTGGGTCAGCGTTGAGTTTTATCTCCGCAAAATTCCCTGCCCACGGTCAGTAGGGGACACCGATGGGCTTGGAAAGGCCGCCGTCCGTCGGATGGGACGTTAAGCCGTGGCCCCACGTGCGGAAGAGTCACACCCTGTGCACGTTAAAGAACACGCTGGATGGCCTTGACGGGAGGCTACCATCTGTCTCCCAACAGCTGTTCCACTGGGTCCCCTCCCCTAACCTTCTCTGAGCCTTCGGGGTCCATGTGACCTGGCCATTTAGCCCATGATGTGCAAAAAAGTGCCACTCAGAGGTAAAACAACCCAACGTTAAAGAACACACTGGATGGCCTTGACGGGAGGCTACCATCTGTCTCCCAACAGCTGTTCCACTGGGTCCCCTCCCCTAACCTTCTCTGAGCCTTCGGGGTCCATGTGACCTGGCCATTTAGCCCATGGTGTGCAAAAAAGTGCCGCTCAGAGGTAAAACAACCCAAAGTTAAAGAACACGCTGGATGGCCTTGACGGGAGGTTACCATCTGTCTCCCAACAGCTGTTCCAGTGGGTCCCCTCTCCCAACCTTCTCTGAGCCTTCGGGGTCCATGTGACCTGGCCATTTAGCCCATGGTGTGCAAAAAAGTGCCGCTCAGAGGTAAAACAACCCAACGTTAAAGAACACGCTGGATGGCCTTGACGGGAGGCTACCATCTGTCTCCCAACAGCTGTTCCAGTGGGTCCCCTCCCCTAACCTTCTCTGAGCCTTCGGGGTCCATGTGACCTGGCCATTTAGCTCATGGTGTGCAAAAAAGTGCCGCTCAGAGGTAAAACAACCCAACCCTTTGCAGAAATAATTGGCGTGGCAAACGGGCGAAAGATAAAGAAGAGAGCCGCGAATGATTCTAAGAGACAGCGCCGACATCGGTATGGGAAAGAGAAACAAAGAGACGGCTACATTGCGGTTACCTGAGGAGGTAGATGAAAGAGCCTTACAGGAAAAAGAAAATAATTCTCATTCAGACTGACATCGAGAGAGCAGATCTGAAAGGAATCGAAGATGTCGTGAATGATATGATTTGCGGAGGAGAGCTGAGAGGAAAAGCTGGGAAAAGAAAATAGAGTCGAAGGTCATTGAGAATTTCAATAGGGATTGGTAAGAGTCAAGGAAAGGTTTAAAAGGAATCTGTGGAAGACGATTCAAAACCAGTGAAGCTCGAAAAAAGAGAATTTGTGAAACACCATATGGAAGTGAAGAATAGTGAAGTGTAACGTTGATTGAATTTTTCTCGAGCGAGTGAAGTGAAAATACCTTCAGGATGAGACTTTTATTTCGAAAATTTTGTAGTTTTACTTCTGAAAGGCATTTTTTTTTTGCACAGAACGGGCTAAATGACTAGGTGAAAAGGACCCCAAGGGCTCAGAGAAGATTGGGGGAGGAGACCCACTGGGCAGTTGTTAAGAGACAGATGGTAGCCTCTCGTCAATGCCATCCGGTGTGTTTTTCAACGCACACAGGGTATTCTTTCGCACATGGGACCACGGCTTAACGTCCCATCCGACGGGGGGCAGGAGTGGCTCTGTCGGTAGTGCGCCAGGAAGAAGAGACTTTCTGAATGAAGAGCAAGTAAGATCGAGTTGGATGACACCCAGTTTCGTACCACCACCAGCCTCCCTCAACCCCTTAGCAGAGATTCAACACACCGTATATGATAGTGTTGTAATATTGAAAAACGGTTAAATGTAGTGTTGTCAACTCCGAAAGAGGAAATCATGCCTAAACTTCTGAAAATGGCACCAATTTATTTGGCAGTGATTACCGTTCCCCGTAGAATTGGCTAAATGGCAAAGTCACATCATGGTAAATATTTTTGCTTCTAGCAAGCTCTCCCCTTGGCGGGGGTGACTCAGCCGGCAGCCCACCATGCTCGTAATCTGCAGTTCCCAAGTTCGAGTACCAGATCGGCCAGAGTTGATATTTATATCCGCAAAACCCCTCCTCAGTAGGGGACACAGATGGGCTTGAAAAGGCCGCCGTCCATCGGATGGGACATTAAGAGTTGGTCCCGTGTGCTGATGGGAGTCTACCACCTGTCTCTTAACAGCTGTCCAGTGGATCCTGGGGGCGGGGGTGGCTCAGTCGGTAGCGCGCCAGGCTCGTAATCTGTAGTTCCCAGGTTCGAGTCCCAGCTGGGTCAGCGTTGAATTTATCTCCGCAAGATTCCCCGCCCTGCCCACGGTCAGTAGGGGACACCGATGGGCTTGGAAAGGACGCCGTCCGTCGGATGGGACGTTAAGCCGTGGCCCCGTGTGCGGGAGAGACATACCATGTGCACGTTAAAGAACACGCTGGATGGCCTTGACGGGAGGCTACCATCTGTCTCCCAGCAACTGTTCCAGTGGGTCCCCTCCCCCAACCTTCTCTGAGCCTTCGGGTCCATGTGACCTGGCCATTTAGCCCATGGTGTGCAAAAAAGTGTCGCTCAGAGGTAAAACAACCCAACCCAGTGGATCCTCTCCCCCCAACCTTCTCTGAGCCCTCGAGATCCTTTTAGCATGGTCATTTAGCCCATTGTGTACAAAAATGTGCTGCTCACAGATAAAGCAACCCACAACCCAAGCCCCTCCCCCTTGAAATTTTGACTTAAAACTGGTCATTGCAACTTGGACAGGAACTAAAACCTCTCTGTCAAGTTCAGAACCGCCATCCCTTTTTCCCCGATGAGTTATTGCTGCCACAGACAGATATCTTTTCTTATTATAGATTCTATCTTATCCTGTTTTAAATAAAAGGTTAATTGCACTTACGATAGAATGATTCTCTCCAGTTGGAGCGCAGGTCTTGGGAAATGCGTCCTTTTCACCTCTTCAATGAGGTTCTTGGCCAGACTCACATCGGTCAGATTCTCGAATCCGTAGAACACTCTATCCTCGAGTTTCTTCACCGAACTCTTCGTCACTCGCACACTCGTCACAGCTCCCGAGCAAATCTGCGAGAAATCGGACGTCAGCTCCGGCACGTGACTGAGGAAGATCTGGATCGCCGCTTTGGCCCCTGATATGGGCTTCATTTGGGACAAGGAGCCCCAGTTCCACCTCTCTTCGACGCGCACCTTCAGAAACACCAGGAAAGCCTCGTGACGGAACGACACTCCTAGGAACGGGGAAAGGTGAATTGCCGACGGAAGATAGTTCTTGAAATTCACATTCACCGAATCGAAGAAGAACGTGTCGACGGTGCCGATCACCGTGAAGAAGTGAGGGGGGATGAAATCGTAGGTTCCCCCCTCCAGCTCGAAGGAGAAGTTAGGACAGGAAAGGTTACTGGGAAGAGGAGTGATGATGTTGTCTTCGAGGGGGCCGTGGCAGAAGCAGTCGCAATTCTTTTCGGGGAAAAAGCAGCTGCAAATCTTTATGGTCGTGTCGTGGTCATGACCTCCTTGAACTATCGATCCACAGGTCGTTGCGAAGAGAGAAGCCACAAGGAGATGTAGTCGGGATAACATGATATCGATTATCTGAAAACAAATTTAACGACACGGTCATTTTGTTGTTGTTTTTTCACTTAGTATTTGTACAAGAAAAGAATGATTTATTTAATGAGATTTTAATAATTTAATGACCTCTTCAATGAGGTTCTTTGCCAGACTCACCACACTTAGATTTAAATAGATCACCAGACACAATTAGATTTAATGAAACAACTAGAGAATGGGGATTGAGATAGGCATATCGAATAGGCAAAAATTTGCTTTGCTATTGAGGCTCTGTCAATTTCCGAGTCAAAGATTTCAAAGTTCAGCCTGCGGAATACTTTGCGAGATACTGCGGAAGTTTATCGATACTACATTTATTTTCAAATTCCTCTGAGAGTCACTTTTGTGCACCAAATGGGCGAAATGACCAGACCACAAGGACCCCAAGAGCTCAGAGTCTATACTAATTTATTTTCAAATTCCTCTGAGAGTCACTTTTGTGCACCAAATAGGCGAAATGACCAGATCACAAGGACCCCAAGAGCTCAGAGTGTATACTACATTTATTTTCAAATTCCTCTGAGAGTCACTTTTGTGCACCAAATAGGCGAAATGACCAGATCACAAGGACCCCAAGAGCTCAGAGCCTATACTACATTTATTTTCAAAATCCTCTGAGAGTCAGTTTTGTGCACCAAATGGGCGAAATGACCAGATCACAAGGACCCCAAGAGCTCAGAGCCTATACTACATTTATTTTCAAAATCCTCTGAGAGTCAGTTTTGTGCACCAAATGGGCGAAATGACCAGATCACAAGGACCCCAAGAGCTCAGAGCCTATACTACATTTATTTTCAAAATCCTCTGAGAGTCAGTTTTGTGCACCAAATGGGCGAAATGACCAGATCACAAGGACCCCAAGAGCTCAGAGTTAGGTAGCGGAAGCTTAGGTAGAGGAGAGAGGAACTGGACAGCTGTTAGGAGGCACAGAAATCTTTCCATCAAGGCTATCCAGCGTGATCTTTAACATGTACAGGGTAATGGCTCTCCTTCACACAGTATCACGGCTTTATATCCCATCCGACCGATGGCGGTTTTTCCAAGCCTGTTGGTATTCTTTTCCTCAACGAGGGATGGTGGCCATCAGAGGAGATAAATCTCGATACAGTTGAGATTCAAAACCTGGAAATTGCTGCTTACGAGATGCAGTTTCCAGTGTGTAAAAAAAGTGTAGTACATTAATGTAGTAATTCCATAGATATTCACAAAGTATATTGTAGTAGAGTAATTGCAGTAGAAATTTTGGTAGTTGGGTTGTTTTACCTCTGAGCGGCACTTTTTTGCACACCATGGGCTAAATGGCCAGGTCACATGGATCCCGAAGGCTCAGAGAAGGTTGGGGGAGGGGACCCACTGGAACAGCTGTTGGGAGGCAGATGGTAGCCTCCCGTCAAGGCCATCCAGCGTGTTCTTTAACGTTGGGTTGTTTTACCTCTGAGCGGCACTTTTTTGCACACCATGGGCTAAATGGCCAGGTCACATGGACCCCGAAGGCTCAGAGAAGGTTGGAAGAGGGGACCCACTGGAACAGCTGTTGGGAGACAGATGGTAGCCTCCCGTCAAGGCCATCGAGCGTGTTCTTTAACGTGCTCAGGGTATGGCTCTCCCGCACACGGAGTCACGGCTTAACGTTCCATCCGACGGACGGCGTCCTTTCCAAGCCCATCGCTGTCCCCTACTGACCGTGGGCAGGGCGGGGAATTTTGCGGAGATAAATCTCAACGCTGACCCAGCTGGGACTCGAACCTGGGAACTACAGATTACGAGCCTGGCGCGCTACCGACTAAGCCACCCCCGCCCCGAAATTTTGGTAGTAAGTAATAGCTGTAGTAGCAGAAGTAATTCTGTAAGTAGGAAGTCGGAAAAAGAGCACATATCATTTTTTTTTTCAGATTTGCGTTGCTTATTGAAACTTTGATCGGAACAGGAAATGAGCAACATGATACCCACTTTCGTACTTTTACTGGTGGATGAAGAAGTCTGTTTTGACAATGCACTACACTTGTTCATCCGACTTCATCTTCTTTCTTTCTATTCCGTTTTACAGAGGTCGAGAATGGTGAAAATCTAATAAGGAAGATGCGAGGACTACAGGGAGGATGTTCCAGGCATTCTGAACCGTACAGTCGCTCAAAAAAGTATCCGAACACTAGGGTTGATCACAGAATTGAGAAAAAAATATCTGGCAACAATTTTTTTAGAAATTAGTGATCTGGCAACTTTCGTATCACGTGACACGAAGGTTGCCAGATCACTAATTTCTAAAAAAATTGTTGCCAGATATTTTTTTCTGAATTCTGTGATCAACCATAGTGTTCGGATACTTTTTTGAGCGACTGTACCTGTTCAACGTTGTTATTATTACTTGGGAACTGTGAGAGCGGATGTTGTCATGCTACAAAACAATCTTTTTACTCAAAAGTCCTTGGGCGCTTTTATTTTACTACTTGCCTTAAACAGCCCAGAGTTTCTCAATATCGTTTCAAATTGATAGTGTCACTACGATCTAGGAACTCAATGTGCAGCGGATCTTAATTAGTCAAACTAAAACGTCAACGTAGCATACATTATTCAACTCTGGATGCTTCCACGCTGGGGATTTGTCTGGAATCCATTACAATCAAGCCAACACTTGCCGCTGATTCTGGTGTTTATAAGTTCCTTCTATGTATATCCATTTTGCAGTGTGAGGGCACAATTGAGACTCAATCCATTACCCAGATAAAGGGGGGGGGGGCTCAGTCGGTAGCGCGCCAGGCTCGTAATCTGTAATTCCCAGGTTCGAGTCCCAGCTGGGTCAGCGTTGAGATTTATCTCCGCAAATATTCCCCGCTCTGCCCACGGTCAGTAGGGGACATCGATGGGCTTGAAAAGGCCGCCGTCCGTCGGATGGGACGTTAAGCCGTGGCCCCGTGTGCGGGAGAACCATACCCTGTGCACGTTAAAGAACACGCTGGATGGCCTTGACGGGAGGCTACCATCTGTCTCCCAACAGCTGTTCCAGTGGGTCCCCTCCCCCAACCTTCTCTGAGTCTTCGGGGTCCATGTGACCTGGCCATTTAGCCCATGGTGTGCAAAAAAATGCCGCTCAGAGGTAAAACAACCCAACCCAGATAAAGGAGTTGTCCATTTTTTCATTTGAAAGATCTTTATCGATTCAGCCCTACCTGAATCCTTTCAACCCTTGCTTTAATGACTACCTAATTAAACGCCAACCTACTAATCCCCTGGCAGAAGCACATGTGGACTTAAAAACAATTTCAAGATTAGAGAGAGAGAAAAATTGTTGAGCCAATTGCGGGAAGAACCAAGGAGAAGATATCTGCGATCAATCGGTTTAAAATCAAAATAGTAAAAAGTCAATATTGTCCATTCAATCGTTTGTGCGAAGCATTTTACTTCCTTAAGAATGAAGCACAAACGCTTAAAAAAAGAAGCAATTTATACTCACGGTGCGGAGAGAAAAAGAAGCATCTCTTTTGAGTCATCACTGCTTGTCTAGAAATGATTTCGAAATCATACACCGAAAAAAAAATCATCAGCCGTGGATGCCATCATCATTTAGTTCGTTTTTCTTTTATTTTGAATTACGTTCTTTAATTTCCTTACATTCCGAATCGGCGGATGTTTGAGAGGATTATTCTCTTAGCATCGAAATTCAAAACAGTTTGTGTTTCAGGTAGGACTGAAATATGATCCTGCTTTGCTTACCGCAATTCTTCTGTTTTATTATAACTGATTCAAAGGGATTTCTTTAAATTTTTAGATGGTTTTAACAGTTAATAACAAAGATTGAGGGAGGCGGGGGGGGGGGCTCAGTCGGTAGCGCGCCAGGCTCGTAATCTGTAGTTCCCAGGTTCGAGTCCCAGCTGGGTCAGCGTTGAGATTTATCTCCGCAAAAATTTCCCCGACCTGCCCACGGTCAGTAGGGGACACCGATGGGCTTGGAAAGGCCGCCGTCCGTCGGATGGGACGTTAAGCGTGGCCCCGTGTACGGGAGAGCCACACCCTGTGCACGTTAAATAACACGCTGGATGGCCTTGACGGGAGGCTACCATCTGTCTCCCAACAGCTGTTCCAGTGGGTCAACTCCCCCAACCTTCTCTGAGCCTTCGGGATCCTTGTGACCTGGTCATTTAGCCCATGGTGTGCAAAAAAGTGCCGCTCAGAGGTAAAACAATCCAATCCAACAAAGATTGATGCAATTCAAGGTGGGTGACACACACCACACACACACATTCAGCACATGTCTGAATTCGACACTGGACGTAATCGCACCCCCCCCCCCACCTCCCCAATATAATTAATTTTTTTTAACATAATGTTAACATAATGTATAAATAAAATAATAGGCCCCTCGAAAGAAGTAAAAAAAAAATTAGTCTCCAGTTACTGAATCAGTCGGTAGCGCGCCAGGTTCGGAATTTGAAGTTTTCGGGTTCGAGTCCCATCTATGGCAGCGTTGAGATTTATCTCCATAAATCCCCACCTTGCCCTCAATCAGAAAAGAATCACCGACAGGCTCGTAAAACTCGTAGTCCATTGGATGGAACGTTAAGTCGTGATTCCAGTGCCGAACAGCCATGTCCTTTTGCACTTTAAAGAACACTCTGGATGGCCTTGACGGGAGGCTTCCATCTGTCTCATAATAACTGTCCAGTGGGTCCCCTTCCTCCAACCCTTCTCTGAACCCTTGGGGTCTTTGTGACTTGAAAATTTGTCCCGTTGTGTACAAAAAAATGCCGCTCAGAGGTGCATATGTTACCGCTAAAGCTCGAAAGCCGTTAATGTGCACATTACCTAGCTAATCTGCAGATTAACTGATTTGCTCCGTTAACGTGAGAAAACAAGAGTTTTCCGCATTTTACCTAGGTAATGTGCACATTAACGGCTTCGGTATCGTTAAAGTTCAAAAGTTTGTTTCTCTTATTTCCTTTCCCTATCCTTCCCCCCCTCTCCCTCCACTTTTAGTTTCGTTCTCACTTGGCCTCCTCTCATCCGGGGCGTTTCACGGTAATTCGGAACACTGAGTCACGTGACCCGAAGATTGAAACTCAAGAGATTCATCACTTGACAGATTCGTTCTCAGTTTGGCCTTCGCTCATTTGGGGCGTTTATTATAATGCGGCAGGCGGTGTACTGTAGAGCTAGATACGTTATCTGAATAATAAAAATAAAAATAAATACCCCCTCAAGCAGCTGCTTGCCACAGAGGTCTGACAGGAGCCTGTCAGTTTATATGCCACAGTAGAAGATCTGAGAGGATGGCAGGACCTCAGCAGAAAACAACACGATACGGGTTCGAACCCAGGTCCCGTAGATCAGTAGCCAAGCGCTCTAACCACTCGGCCATGGGACGGCTAGGATAGTTAAAAAACGAAAAAGTACAATGTACCGGCTATTACCAATTCCGATACGCCATATTTTATTTTCACTTTAACGAGTGCCTAGTAGGTAATGTGCAGATTATCCAAGTAATTTGCAGATTACCTAGGTAATTTGAGAAATGAAACAATTTTCTGCACGTTAACGGATCACCCTAGTTAATCTGCACAATACCTAGATAATCTGTAGAATAACTGATTTCTGCACTTTAGCGGTAACACATATACACAACCGATTATCTACTTAAGCCTTGGAAAAATGAGAATTTGAACTTAAGATACACGTGAAGACCTGTAAACCACCAAACCACAGATGCTTGTTTAGCCCACGGCAAAAGTTGAGATATATTTTTTATATTCATGTCGACGAAGAGTAAATGATCTCACCTTACCTTTTAGGATCGTTGAAAATGTCTTTCACATGTCAGTCTCGAATTCGTCTCTAGATGCTGTATTAATTTAACTAAACGTTTTCCGCAAAGGCAATCACTCTTTCCATGCAGAAAAGCGTAGTGGTGAGAGATGTGAATTTCCTGCACAAGCACACGGCATCGGAAGTAGTGAGGATATCAGAAGAGCAGACTCGTGTGTCCTTAGCTCTTCCTGCTGTCGTGGGTTTTTATCTCTTGGAAGCAGAAATTTGCGGAAAAGAATAAATATATTGCCAAAAGAATTGCTCTTATGCAATAAAGACAAGATATAACCATCTGTCAAGACCGGTAAAGGATTAAAATGGGCTTGGGAATAGCTTGTTTTACCTTTGAACTGCACTTCTTTTTCCATACAAGGGCTAAATGCTCAGGTCACAAAACCCAATGGCTCAGAGAGGACTGAGTTGGGTTGGGTTGTTTTACCTCTGAGCGGCACTTTTTTGCACACCATGGGCTAAATGGCCAGGTCACATGGACCCCGAAGGCTCAGAGAAGGTTGGGGGAGGGGACCCACTGGAACAGCTGTTGGGAGACAGATGGTAGCCTCCCGTCAAGGCCATCCAGCGTGTTCTTTAACGTGCACAGGGTATGGCTCTCCCGCACACGGGGCCACGGCTTAACGTCCCATCCGACGGACGGCGGCCTTTCCAAGCCCATCGGTGTCCCCTACTGACCGTGGGCAGGGCGGGGAAATTTTTGCGGAGATAAATCTCAACGCTGACCCAGCTGGGACTCGAACCTGGGAACTACAGATTACGAGCCTGGCGCGCTACTGACTGAGCCACCCCCGCCCCAGAGAGGGCTGAGAAAGGGAATCTAGTGGATCTGTTAGGAGCTCAGGACCATCCAACCTGTTCTTCAAAGTGCATATTGTATGGCTCTCTTAAACTCACTTTTTTTCCATACAATGGGCTAAATGCTCAGGTCACAAAACCCAAGGACTCAGAGAGGACTGAGAAAGGGAATCTAGTGGACATCTGTTAGGAGCTCACTGCCATCCAACGTGTTCTTCAAAGTGCACATTGTATGGCTCTCTTAAACTCACTTTTTTCCATACAATGGGCTAAATGCTCAGGTCACAAAACCCAAGGGCTCAGAGAGGACTGAGAAAGGGAATCTAGTGGACATCTGTTAGGAGCTCAGGGCCATCCAACGTGTTCTTCAAAGTGCAGTTTGTATGGCTCTCTTAAACTCACTTTTTTCCATACAATGGGCTAAATGCTCAGGTCACAAATCCCAAGGGCTCAGAGAGGACTGAGAAAGGGGATCTAGTGGACATCTGTTAGGAGTTCAGGGCCATCCAACGTGTTCTTCAAAGTGCACATTGTATGGCTCTCTTAAACTCGGAACATGGTTTAACGTCCCATCCAACGGATGGTGCCCCTTAGGTGTCCTATTTCTCACCGAGGGCAGGGCTAAGCTAGCACAGGAAGGAATCGAACCTGGGAACTGCAGATTACGGGCGTGGTACGCTACAGACTAAGGCTCATTACATCACGTATCACGAACCTGATTATTTTGCAATATGAATACAATGCAAGTTTCCACAGGTAAAATATGCTCTATTTTTCCTTTAATACATCTAGTAAGTGTATGTTATATTACGTACGAGAATTATGTTTTCCCGTTTAAGAATAATATCTGATGTTAAATATAAAATCTTTTCAAAGAATGGACATAATTATCATATTCAGAAAAGAATACTGTACAAATATTTATTTTCTAGCAGATTAACCCGGCATTGCTCGAATTGGGTTGTTTTACCTTTGAGTGGCATTTTTTTCACACAATGGGCTAAATGGGCAGCTCACAAGGACCCCGAAGACTCAGAGAAGGTTGAGCCACCCCCACCCCGCGTTATTCGGGTCTGAAATTCGAAAGTATACAGTAGACGGCACTCCCCACATGGCAAGCTTTCATTTGGCATAAAACTCGTCACAATTGTTTCGTCTCCCCGTTGAATAATTTTGCTTCTCCTCCTCCTCTTTAAGGCAGTCTGAAACACTCTAAAGGTGTAGTAGATGTCACTCCCCACGTGATTTTGAATAACTGCTAATGCTAAATCTATAATTGACACCGGTTTTTCACCTCTAATGTTAAGTCTGACGGGGATTTTGAGGAATTCAAACCCGCACACCTCAATTTTGGTTTCACCCCAGCGGGTTTCGCACACAACCTATACTCTTCCTCTGGGTGAAGGGAAGTTCACGCAAAGTCTGGTTTCCCTAGCTTTTGTGGGGGCCGAGTTCATAAAAGGACACACAAATGAACTTTCTTCTTTATGTATTATATTTAGATAATCAATCCAATAATATTTCGTACAATCAGTGACATACTCAACGGATTGGAGGTCCATGTGACCTGGCCATTTAGCCCATGGTGTGCAAAAAAGTGCCGTTCACAGGTAAAACAACCCAACCCAACTTATTTTATTACCCTTTCCACAGATCCTTCAAGGCTCCAGCAATTAGAAAATAATGTTTATTAAGCTTTAAATAACATCCGAAGTAAATTCTTACGATTTTCATCCACTCTAATTTCCAACATCATTCTGTAACGGATCATTTTCTCCAGAGTTCTTCCTTCATCCCTTCGCAATAGTTTGTCATCCTAAACTGCAACATCCCGCACTAGAACTCGAACCTGGGAACTGCAGATTACGAGCCTGGCACGCTACCAACTGAGCCACGACCACCCCTGTAACCACAGCAGCGCCATCTGCCTCAGTGTTAGTGGTTCGTGCTTGCGTAGAATTTTGTTTCGATTGAATCCTGTGTTTTAAAATGTTCCTAATAAACTCTATTTAATAAATTTACATAATCTACTGTTCCTCATCCTTTGGAAATCTACACAACCTTTCATTCGTAGTGGCAGATGTCCATCCACATAAGCAAGAAATCTACATTTCTTCGAAAATTTCTTTACCATGTTCCTAATAGGTCCTTCCAACAGGTGTCTCCAAAGCAAGTGGCCTCAATTTTGCATAGCTCCGACAGAGAACACAGTCACGGGGGAACACGTGACGATTAGTTATTTACCATTTACGCTTGGTGATATTGCTGGAGGTCGATACTTGTCATTGGACATGCTTCGCCTCCCCTTTACTCAGAGGCCGGGGTGGCTCAGTCGGTAGCGTGCCAGGTTCATAATCTGCAGTTCCCAGGTTCGAGTCTCAGCTGGGTCAGCGTTGAGATTTAGCTCCGCAAAACTCCCCGCCCTGCCCACGGTCAGAAGGGGACACCGATGGGCTTGGAAAGGCCGCCGTCCGTCGAATGGGGCGCTAAGCCGTGGCACCGTGTGCGGGAGAGCCATACCCTGTGCACGTTAAAGAACACGCTGGATGGCCTTGACGGGAGGCTACCATCTGTCTCCTAACAGCTGTTCCAGTGGGTCTCCTCCCCCAACCTTCTCTGAGCCTTCGGGGTCCTCGTGGTTCTGGTCATTTAGCCCATGTTTGGAAAAAAAGTGCTGCTCAGAGGTAAAGCAACCCAACCCACGTACACTTGGTAACCTCCCGTCAAGGCCATCCAGCGTGTTCTTTAACGTGCAAAGTATGGCTCTCCCACACACGGGACCTCGGCTTAACGTCCCATCCGACAGGCGGCGGTCTTTCCAAGCCCATCGGTGTCCTCTACTAACCGTGGACAGGCGTCACAGTTGGAATGCTCCTGCCATAAGGGATAGTATTAATTAATTCACCTTGTAACAAATACTTTATAGCCAACAGAAATGAACCAACACTCGGAATTTATTGCTTTGCATTAGTAAACAAATCGCTGAGAGAAAGCACCAAAAGATTTCGCTGATGGATTGACGAAAATAACTTTTGTGTCGGTAGTGAGTAACGAAAAAGGAAGTTATAAAGAAGCGAGTTCTTGCTTAAGGGTCGAAGTAGGCAAAGAAGAAGTGATCTTTCAAATAAAGCATTCATATTCTGATGGAAACAGTAGATGGGCGGGATACGAAGTCGGAACGACAAAATGTAGATGAATAATCTCATTTTGAAATGAAATATCGCCGAAAATGAAGGGATCCACTATGAAATACGCATTTTTATTTTTATGCACATATATAGTGTTATTATTCAAATGCAGACTATTCACAAAGTTTTCCTGCATTATCCTGACATATGAGAAAAATATTCTGCCAGACAGAAGTATCTGAGATTATTTTTTCCGTGGTGACATCTGTGTTTTTTGTTTTTTGTTCTTCGCCGTTCTTCGCCCCGAAAGCAGAGATGATTATGCAAGAGGTTCTGCGATTACGATGAGAATGATGATGAAGATGCTGATGATTAGGCTGGGTTGGGTTGTTTTACCTCTGAGCGGCACTTTTTTGCACACCATGGGCTAAATGGCCAGGCCACAAGGACCCCGAAGGCTCAGAGAAGGTTGGGGGAGGGGACCCACTGGAACAGCTGTTGGGAGACAGAGGGTAGTCTCCCGTCAAGGCCATCCAACGTGTTCTTTAATGCACAGGGTATGGCTCTCCCGCACACGGGCCACGGCTTAACGTCCCATCCGACGGACGGCGGCCTTTCCAAGCCCATCGGTGTCCCCTACTGACCGTGGGCAAGGCGGGGAGTTATGCGGAGATAAATCTCAACGCTGACCCAGCTGGGACTCGAACCTGGGAACTACAGATTACGAGCCTGGCGCGCTACCGACTGAGCCACCCCCGCCCCTGATGATTAGGAGAAGTCTCAATGTGACGAGGAACAGAGGTTGCCTCATACGGTAGCGCTCCACGTTCGTGATCTGTTAGTTCCCAGGTTCGAGTCCTTACCGTGCCTCTTTTGCGATTCATCTCCGCTAACTCTCATCATGCTCTTGATGAGAAAGAGGACACTGATAGGGCTTGGAAAGACCGCCGTCCTTCGGATGAGACGTTATGGGATGGCCACGTGTGCAGAAGGGCCACGTGCACCGTAAAGAGCATCTGGATGGCCTTGACCGGAGGATACCATCTGTCCTTATCCAACCTTCTATAAACCCTTAGGATCTTTATGACTTGGTCTATTGTGTGCAAAAAAGGTGCAGCTGAGAGGTAAAATAACCTAGCCCAGTCCTGAGTATACCAACAGAAATATTGTAGAGCTGAGGTAATTCGATGTTGATTCCGTATTCCGTATATTCCTTAGTTTAGATTTTTATTTCCCATTTACCATCCTATCCTATACAGTGTAAAAAACGATTTACGATTCTTTTTCCAATCATTAGCAATTTGATTATTAATTGAATTTGTTAGCGCGCTTGGCTACTGATCTAAGGGACCTGGGTTCGAGTCCCGGGTAAGGCATGGCTGTTTGTGTCGTTTTTCTGCTGAGGGCCTGCCATCCTCTCAGACCTTCTACTGTGGCATATAAACTGACAGGCTCCTGTCAAACCTCTGTGGCAAGCAGCTGCTTGAGGGGGTAAAGGGACCCCCAAAACATCCTCTTCCAAAAACAAGAGAGAATTACGTAAACGATTACAAACCCTAACGAGTTATACATGAAAAGAATGCTATTAATATGAGGAATATTATGGGTTGGGTTGTTTTACCTCTGAGCGGCACTTTTTTGCACACCATGGGCTAAATGGCCAGGTCACATGGACCCCGAAGGCTCAGAGAAGGTTGGGGGAGGGGACCCACTGGAACAGCTGTTGGGAGACAGATGGTAGCCTCCCGTCAAGGCCATCCAGCGTGTTCTTCAACGTGCACAGGGTATGGTTCTCTCCCTCACACGGGGCCACGGCTTAACGTCCCATCCGACGGACGACGGCCTTTCCAAGGCCCATCGGTGTCCCCTACTGACCGTGGGCAGGGCGGGGAATTTTTGCGGAGGTAAATCTCAACGCTGACCCAGCTGGGACTCAAACCTGGGAACTACAGATTACGAGCCTGGCGCGCTACCGACTGAGCCACCCCCGCCCCAGGAATATTATGAGCTAACTAAATTATATCTTCTACTTTCTGCCCTTACAGAGTCGATCTCATCGAGTATTATGTAAAGTGGAAGCTTACTCCTTTGTGTATCATTTACTCTATATCAAAACTCAAGAAACAGACTTAAATCTAGACAGCAATTCTAGATTTGTGATTATGATAGATTAATTAGTAAAAAGTTAGAGTTTAATGAACCCTCATCTTCAAATTATCCAAACTACGTATATAAATCTGCTTATGTAAATAGTATCCATAACTACTTACATAAATAGATTAATAAACGTGAATATCTATGTTACTTATTTAAAGAGATTTAGAAACATGAATTTCTATATCTACTTATATAAATAGATTTATAAACGTGAGTATCTAGATCTACTTATATAAATAGCCTTATAAACGTAAATATCTACTACTTATAAAGGTTTATAAATGTGATTGGCTAAATCTACTTATATAAGTAGCTTTATAAAACGTGAATATTTAGATCTAATTATATAAATTGATTTATATACGTGAATATCTGTCTTTATCTGAATGCCAATATAAACGTGAAAAGGTTTCATTTCTTTATTGACATTCCTCGTGGTAAAGGGGAGGGGGTGGCTCAGTCGGTAGTGCGCCAGGCTCGTAATCCAGGTTCGAGTCCCAGCTGGGTCAGCGTTCAGATTTATCTCCGCAAAATTTCCCCGCCCTGCTCACGGTCAGTAGGGGACACCGATGGGCTTGGAAAGGCCGCCATCCGTCGGATGGGACGTTAAGCCGTGGCCCCGTGTGCGGGACAGCCATACCCTGTGCACGTTAAAGAACACGCTGGATGGCCTTGACGGAGGTTACCATCTGTCTCCCAACAGCTGTTCCAGTGGGTCCCCTCCCCCAACCTTCTCTGAGCCTTCGTGGTCCTTGTGGCCTTCCCATTTAGCCCATGGTGTGCAAAAAAGTGCCGCTCAGAGGTAAAACAATCCAATCCAATCCTCGTGGTAAGATGTTCTCTTTCGCCACCGATTAATATACCGATTGGAAAGAAATCGATTCACTCAATCAAATCGCCAGGATTCGGGAAGGAAGTTATAAATTTATTCGTTACACAAAGACCACATTACACTGATGATCAATGATGAATAAAAAGGAAGAAACAAGTGGGTGGAAGATGAAAAGTCGTGGAAGATGCAGATGATGATGATCAGAGGATGGAGCCATTGCAGAGCAGGTGCTCGGAAGATAGGTCCCTCAGTGGAGTGCCGCGCAGGTGGAGAGGGAGCTTGCACGTGGCACCGCGCATATTCCTGGCAGCTACGGGATTAGAGGTCACAGAAGGGTCCTTCAGCCATCGAAGCCGACAGTCACAGTGAAGAGGAAAATCTGCAAGAATGACGAAATGAGGTCGGATTAGATTCGAAATAAAAACATTTCAATCAATAAATTAATTTCTTAGGCACAAAATTGAGAAGCTAAATCCAATGACAATAATAAACCCACGTGTCAGGCTAGAGGCCTTTTTAGATTTTTTTTTGTTCAGGCTGTGTATATTTATTTTGGATTTCGCCAAAATAGTCATATGCTACGGGGAGGCTCTCTCTCCCGACATCTGGAAAGTTAATTGCAGTAGCAGTGTACAGGGAACGGCTAGCGTCCGCTGGCAAGTGACCCGGGTCCCTGAGGGCTAACGGACGCCCAGATGGTGAGGCATAGAAAAGAAAGGAAGAAAGGGTTTGGCAACGATGAGGGGAGAGCCGGTCGAGTTTCGGAAGGAGACGGACGCAAAATTGTAAAGCTGGAAAAATGCCGACTGGTAATAGCGGCATTGGCTCTGTAAATACAGCTGAACAGGCATAGTAAGCTGGTGTTGTTGTAATCCATGTAATTGAGCATATGTCCTCGTCCAGCAAGTACGTTGGAAGGTTAAATAAATCTTTGTTATTTTTAAATAAAGCCTGAAGTTGGACTAATTTATTGGGGAGGAGCCTCAGTATCAGTTCTCTGCAATTGTGAATAAACCGTTTGATTCTATCCGAAAGACTCTTTCACCCGTCGCGTATAGCGATCGAACCGAGGGACCGACAAACGAAGAGTTAACATCACAACGTGGCGCAGTCCGACAGTACGCAACAGAGGTGAAAGTAGCGGCGAAGGTGACGGAAGAGTTCCGACATCCATTGTGAGCTGACCAGAACAAGGCTGATACTGCCAAGAGTGTCCTGCAGTGTGCTTCAGGCGATAGAATAGCTGTGAAGGTACCTGAAGAATCGTGCAAAACGTTCGAACTGTGGAAAAAGCTGTGAAGGTGACGGAAAAGTTCAACATCCACTGGGAGCTGACCGACGCAAGGCTGATACTGCCAAGAGTGTTCCGACTGTGTGCTTCGGGTGGCAGACTGACGAGGCGGTTCGTTCCTGTCATCACATCGGAGGTAAGTATCCTCTTACTCTAGGGGCTAGTAGTTAGATACGGCAGAGGCCTGTACGAGCTAAAATGGAGCTTAGGAGTGGTCGCGATAGGGAAAGGGATGAGTTAAGACGAGGCTTCACAGAGAGGGATAGCGCGCAGGGTGGTTATTCAGGGAATGATCTGGGAGGCGAGGTGGTGACAATAGACAGAGAGTCTGATGCTGCGATAGACATGAGAGGGTTGAGGGATTATGGCAATGACGACGATACGGATATGCTGCAGAGCGGGACCAGAAAGCAGAGAGCTAAAGAAAGGATTGGATATGATTTTGAATTAGAGAGGATGAGGTTAGAGATGCAACTGAGAAGGGAAGAGAGAGAGGCAGCAGAAAGGGAAAAGGAGAGAGAGCATGAGTATAGAATGCTGGAACTGCAAATGAGGAATGCAAACGAGGAGAGGGGTGATGTGCGAACGGTGGCAGTTTCTAGTAACCCAGCGGATGCGCGGCTGGCTAATTATATAAAATTATTGGGAAATATGTTAGCTGGAAGCCCTAAAAACCCAGAAGAAGTGATAAATCTCTTTGAGACAGCGGAAAGGGGATTTAAGATATATGAAGTGCCAGAGGAATTTCGAGGCAAAGTCATCATTTCTTTTTTGGATGGTAATTATGCAAATCACGTTTTTCGAAAATTAAGTGCAGAGGATTTTGTTTATTATAAGAAAGTTAAAGAAGCCGTATTAAAAGAGTTTAAGCTCACTCCCTCTGCGTACAAGAGAAAGTTTGAAACTATCGCGAAAGATCCGAATGAGTCATATAATCAGTTAGCCTCGAGACTCAGAAATAGCTGGGATTACTACGTCCGCAGTAGGAAGGTGACAAAATTTGAGGAGCTTATGGACCTGATAGTGTCGGATAGGCTACGTGATAGCCTTCCTCAAGACACTCATGCTTACGTAGTACAGAAAGAGGCGGAGTCATGGGCAAAAGCAGACGAAATAGCCACGTGGGCAGAAATCCATCTAGCCAGTGTAAACGGAATGGAAGAGGTCCTAACTTTTAAAGAGGTAAGGCATAGACAATACGCAGAACGTGTTGTTTCCCCCCAGCAGAGGACAGACTCAGAGAGGAATTACTCGAGCAGAAGGTATCAATCGGCAGTAAATTTAGCTGAATGTAGAAATGTCCCAAAAGTAAGGAGGTGCCATAAATGCAGATCTGACGAACATTTGATGAAAGATTGCCCACTGAGAACTGGGGACCGTGAGAACCGAACTCAGGTGTACCAAGTTAGCACCTTGGATCAGAATTCTAAAGATGTTTGTGAGGCAACAATAGGAAGGGTTACGACACATACAAAGCCAAGTCCAAGCAGTCGAGTAATGGGACAGGGAGAGATACGTATCCCAGTAGATTATGAAGAGGTTCGAATCAGATGTGGCGACCAGACAGCTAGAGCAGTCGTGGATTCGGGGGCAGAACTGACAGTAATCAGAAAGGGGATGCTGAAAGAAGAAAAGCACCTGGTAAAAGACCATCTGTTGTTGCATGGGCCGTTTGGTGATGCCATAAGGGCAGAGGTAAAAGAGCTGCCTTTAAGTTTGATTGATTGTACAGACAATAGCACTGTGAGTGGCGGAGAAATTAAAGTGCTATGCGCAGTAGTAGCAAAGCTGCGGAAGGAGGTACTTCTGAGTGTGGAAGCATATGGTAAGTTGATTAGAAAGAAGGAGAGAAGGCCTGTAACTGGTAACCTCAGGAGGAAAATCCACGAGCCGTGGGCCAATAGAGGAAGCTACTATGAAAGAGGTAGAGAAATTCCAGTTAGTAACAGGGAAATGTATGCTCCATGGAGACCGTCCAATCAGCGCCATCCTATCTCCCAGCCCAAACATGTGCAGCAATCTGTCAGACTCGATGTCTACGATGATCAAAATTATGCAGGGGAGGGAGCGAACATGGCAATTGGAGGTAACAATGGGTCAGGCCGACGCCAATGTCGACGACTTTCAGCCTGTAGAGTCTGAGGGTACGTACGGGAAGGTAATATCTAGGTAGTCACGAAAGGTGTGCATAGCCTTTCACATGGGAGGTCACCTGTGAACGATGAACACCGCCGGTATGGCATTCCTTAGTCAAAGGCAGTTGTTAGTTAGATAATTAATTTATAAACTGTTTACTCTCGGACAGCTACTTCAGTCACCAGGTTTTTTTTTTTGTTTGAAGCAAAAAGACAATTTTTAGACTCAGTCAGCGGAAGTATACCTAGGAGTTATTTTGTATTTAAGTGTAGTGTACATAGATGTGTAAAAGATGTGCCAATTCGCAGAGAATTTATAGAATTCATGAAGCAACTTAGACCTCTGTATTGTGTGGCATTGAACTCTAGGATTAATGCGAAAATGAACTCTGATTTTCAGCATTCAACTTGACTTTTTAGTCAGCAGTTAACAGGACTAACTACTGACTTCTGGCAGGGAGGTGTCAGGCTAGAGGCCTTTTTAGATTTTTTTTTGTTCAGGCTGTGCATATTTATTTTGGATTTCGCCAAAATAGTCATATGCTACGGGGAGGCTCTCTCTCCCGACATCTGGAAAGTTAATTGCAGTAGCAGTGTACAGGGAACGGCTAGCGTCCGCTGGCAAGTGACCCGGGTCCCTGAGGGCTAACGGACGCCCAGATGGTGAGGCATAGAAAAGAAAGGAAGAAAGGGTTTGGCAACGATGAGGGGAGAGCCGGTCGAGTTTCGGAAGGAGACGGACGCAAAATTGTAAAGCTGGAAAAATGCCGACTGGTAATAGCGGCATTGGCTCTGTAAATACAGCTGAACAGGCATAGTAAGCTGGTGTTGTTGTAATCCATGTAATTGAGCATATGTCCTCGTCCAGCAAGTACGTTGGAAGGTTAAATAAATCTTTGTTATTTTTAAATAAAGCCTGAAGTTGGACTAATTTATTGGGGAGGAGCCTCAGTATCTGTTCTCTGCAATTGTGAATAAACCGTTTGATTCTATCCGAAAGACTCTTTCACCCGTCGGGTATAGCGATCGAACCGAGGGACCGACAAACGAAGAGTTAACATCACACCATGCATATCAAAATTCTCAAAAGTTAATAACAGCAGCATCTAAGTCAACCAAAAATGTCAGAAAGCGATGCCGAATTACGGTAAAAACAACAATAATATCAAGTCGTTTGGGAAGCGGAAGGGACGTCATATATCCCGCTCACTGGAAGTGACGTTATCGACATCATACTATAATAACTTTCCACAGTTTATTAAACAATAATCAATTACAATTTTTCTCTCTTAATAATTTTTGCGCTCGATTGCATCAGGTAAGATGCCAAGAGAATGTTAAATTGAGTGCAAAAAAAAAAACTTCCTAAAATGTAGCAAATCTTTAAAAGGCATTAATGGTCAATTCGCTCCATTATTTCATAGAAAGATAGAAACTTTTCTGGCTGGTAATTTATTTAATCAAACTACTAAATTGTTTATTTTGTCTTTGGATCATTATGTCTCTGTAGCTCAGCCATTTTTAATCCGGGTTGTTTTACCTCTGAGCGGTTTCATCAAACCAAAATAATTATGGCCCATTTCAACGGGCTTAATCTGATTAGTGTTTTATAAATCAGACTGAAGAACGTTGGTTGGGTTGGGTTGTTTTACCTCTGAGCGGTACTTTTTTGCACACCGTGGGCTAAATGGCCAGATCACAAGGACCCCGAAGGCTCAGAGAAGGTTGGGGGAGGGGACCCACTGGAACAAGCTGTTGGGAGACAGATGGTAGCCTCCCGTCAAGGCCATCCAGCGTGTTCTTTAACGTGCACAGGGTATGGCTCTCCCGCACACGGGGCCACGGCTTAACGTCCCATCCGACGGACGGCGGCCTTTCCAAGCCCATCGGTGTCCCCTACTGACCGTGGGCAGGGCGGGGAATTTTGCGGAGATAAATCTCAACGCTGACCCAGCTGGGACTCGAACCTGGGAACTACAGATTACGAACCTGGCGCGCTACCGACTGAGCCACCCCCGCCCCTAACTTGTGCGAAGTTCAAATGTATGTGAGAGTATAACGTAATTCTGATAATTCGAGTTTCAGATTCTCTTTTATGTATAGACCGACATTGATTTACTTGGAACACTGCACTTCGCTTGACTTGGTAACGCCGGTTAGAAAATGAAAGCTCACCTGAGATTCCATTGATGATTGCCAGTCCTATGATGGGACGAAAGGTCTCTTCCTCAATGCTAGCGATGGGATTTCCTTCCAGGGAGATTTTCCTCAATGCAGGCATGTCAGAGAACATTCCTCTATCAACAGAACGTAACTTGTTCCGCCTGAAATAAGAATCAATCACAAATTTCATCGGCAATCAATGAACAATAGAAACCATTAACAAACGAACACCGCATACAATAAACAATGGCGGATTGCCCAATAGGTGCATGAGGTGAAAACCTCAACACTCGTGGGGGACTGAAAACTGTCAAAACTTGATTTGTTTTCGAACATTGTATTGAGTAAAATATTTCACAATCACTATGATCATACTATTTACGTACACATTTCGTGTTTTTACTTAAGCTAATGTCAATTACGATGTGATTTTTGTTAAATACAGTAAAATGAACAAATATTTATATTGATTTATAAATAAGTTTTGTGTATTTTTCAGTATATGCAAATTTATATATTATATTTGAAATTTTCTGTTTAAACATTTCAATTTAACCTGCAGTATGCATTTTCCGTTTCGTTAAGTTGCAATTTTTTTTAGAATGAGTACCACCCTTCCCCCCCCCCCCAAAAAAAAAAATACTCCCACCCCCGGACAATTGGGGGACATTTTTTGCGCCTAGGGCCTCTAAATTCTTTTGCGTCTAAGACCTCCAGATATCTTAATCTGTCCTTTACAATAAACTAAAACCTATTGTCATTAAATGCTTACAGTCGCTCAAAAAAAGTATCCGAACACTACAGTTGATTACAGAATTCAGAAAAAATATCTGGCAACGATTTTTTTAGAAATTAGTGATCTGACAACCTTCGTGTCACGTAACAATTCCTCATGCGAGAACAAACCGTAAATATCATTCCTTGACATGCCCAGTTGGTCGTGTTTGAAACCCTCCACCTCCTGATGTGTTGTCTCCAGCTTTGCCTATTTTTCAAAGATCGTCTAAATACAGTCGACTTGGCCAAGTTTATAAAATGTTTTAAGTTTTAACTTCCGTTCTCAATGTGTGTACCATAATGTAAACCACAGCAAGTGTTAATTAACCACATTTTAAATATTTCTCTGTTTTTGATGTCTTAAGGGTGTTAGCGTATATTTTTGTACCTTCCTCACAATAAATGAATATATACTCACATGATAACAATTTCTGTCTTCAATGATTCACCTACTCATAAGAGATCAATTTCCCTCTTCAATGATTCGCCTACTCATAAGAGATCAGTTTCACTCTTCAATGATTCACCTACTCATAATAGATCAATTTCCCTCTTCAACGATTCCCGTTCGCATAATATCTCTTCAATGATTTACATATTCGTAAGAGATCAATTTCCCTATCCAATGATTCATACTCACGTGATATTCATTCCTATCTTCAATGATTCACATACTCATAAGGTTGAGTTGGGTTGTTTTACCTCTGAGCGGCACTTTTTTGCACACCATAGGCTAAATGGCCAGGTCACATGGACCCCGAAGGCTCAGAGAAGGTTGGGGGAGGGGACCCACTGGAACAGCTGTTGGGAGACAGATGGTAGCCTCCCGTCAAGGCCATCCAGCGTGTTCTTTAACGTTGGGTTGTTTTACCTCTGAGCGGTACTTTTTTGCACACCGTGGGCTAAATGGCCAGGTCACAAGGACCCCGAAGGCTCAGAGAAGATTGGGGGAGGGGACCCACTGGAACAAGCTGTTGGGAGACAGATGGTAGCTTCCCGTCAAGACCATCCAGCGTGTTCTTTAACGTGCACAGGGTATGGCTCTCCCGCACACGTGGCCACGGCTTAACACGTCCCATCCGACGGACGGCGACCTTTCCAAGTCCATCGGTGTCCCCTACTGACCGTGGGCAGGGCGGGGAATTTTGCGGAGATAAATCTCAACGCTGACCCAGCTGGGACTCGAACCTGGAAACTACAGATTACGAGCCTGACGCGCTACCGACTGAGCCACCCCCGCCCCTCATATACTCATAAGGGATCATTCTCTTATTAGATCAATTTTCCTCTTCAACGATTCAAGTACTAATAAAATATCGATATCCCCCATAAATAAATCATATAGAATATCCATTACCCCCCCCACCCCCCGTCAACGATTAATTACTTACATGAGATCAATTTCCCTAAGAAAAGTTGCTGGTTTGGGCAGATCATCTCTCCTTAGTGATCGGATGCTGTTGAACGGCAGCAACAGATGAGTCATGTTGTAGAAAGTGGCGAAGGCTCCTCCTCCTACCAGATCCACGTTACTTTCGGCGATCTTGACGCTCTTCACCTGACCGAGGGCGATGCGAGAGTAATCGGCCGACAACCTAGGAAGGGCGCATCCGTTGATTTCCATCTCCACTCCTTCTCCGTAGACGGAGGTGAGTTCCCACATCGGCAACCAATTCCAGCTCCTCTCCGCTCTCACATTGGAGAGCCGGATGATCGCTCTCTGCTCGAAGCGAACTCCGCGGAAAGCAGATGTCCTGGGAGTCGGATCGAAGAGGTACTGGAAGTTAGCGTCAGTGATTTGCAGGAGGAACTGTTTCACTCTTCCCACTCTGCTGAAGAAGTTGGGAGGGAAGGCGTAGTAGTCTCCTCCGGACATGATGAACTGAAAGTTCGAACAGGGACTGAATCTTCGAGGCAGATTGAGGAAGTCAACGTTGGTCATTGCTCCATTACAGACGCAGCCACAGCTGTCGAAGCTCTGGTGACACTTGCAGGGGTCAGTCGGGGTCAAGGCTCCGTTCCCATTGGCCAAGGAGTTGCCATTGCCATTCCTGTTAGTCAAAGAGTTGCCGTTGCCATTCCCGAATCCATTTCTTCTGTTCGACTGTTGATGGGAAGATGGACAGAAGAAGATGAAGATGACGAAGAGTAAAATCGAAGAGGGATTCATCTTTAATCGGAAGAAATCACCTGGAAATAAAAGGAAATGTTAAAGAAATTAAGAGTTGGGTACGAAATCTTGATATCATTCTGTAGAAATTGAGATGTTAGCTACTACTAGTGGGGCGGGGTGGCTAGTCAGTCGGTAGCGCGCCAGGCTCGTAATCTGTAGTTCCCAGGTTCGAGTCCCAGCTGGGTCAGCGTTGAGATTTATCTCCGCAAAATTCCCCGTCCTGCCCACGGTCAGTAGGGGACACCGATGGGCTTGAGAAAAGCCGCCGTCCGTCGGATGGGACGTTAAGCCGTGGCGCAGTGTGCGGGAGAGCCATACCCTGTGCACGTTAAAGAACACGCTGGATGGCCTTGACGGGAGGCTACCATCTGTCTCCCAACAGCCGTTCCAGTGGGTCCCCTCCCTAACATTCTCTGAGCCTTCGGGGTCCATGTGACCTGGCCATTTAGCCCATGGTGTGCAAAAAAGTGCCGCTCAGAGGTAAAACAACCCAACCCATCCGATTGAGAGGTGCCTTTCCAAACCAGGTGGTGTCACCTTTCTCACTAGGAGCAGACTGGGGTTAGCGGAGAAAATCTCAATACAGTCACAGTTGCAACTTGAACCTGGGAACATCAGATTTGCGATTCTGGAGCCTGCCCTCCTAACTGAGATAGAAGCTGAGAAGACTTCTCTATCAATAATATATGTCTTTGCTTGATAAAACATAACTAGGAGTAGGAAGTCGGTAGCGCGCCAGGCTCGTAAAACTGAAGTTCCCACCTTCGATTCCCACCTGGGCCAGCCTTATCTCCGAAAAAAAAACTCCCAGACTTGCTTTGCGAGTCAGTAGGGGACACCGAGGAGCTTGAAAAGGCCGCCGTCCGTCGGATGGGACGTTAAGTCGTGGCCATCCTGTGCACATTAAAGAACACACTGGATAGCCAGGACGGGAGACTACCGTCTGTCTCCTAACAGCTGTCCAGTGTGTCCATTTCTCCCAATCTTCACTTAGCCCTCGGAGTTCTTGTAATCTGGCCATTAAGCCCATGGTGTGCAAAAAATAAGGTGTCGCTCAGAAGCAAAACAACCCAACTAGAGTAACTTTTAGATTTCTGTTCCCTCTGTATAGCATCTAAAATGAATTTAAATATTATTAGCTGCGTGCGATTGAATAAGTTCCATTTGAAATGAACACAAACTGGAAATAAAAGTACTTACAATTAATGCAAAATGAGAAATTCTAAAGTCAACATATTCCACTAGATGCTTTCAGAAAACTTTAAATCCATTGGCACCCTTTTGGACTTTTCCTCTTATCAATTTGCAGACCATGATTAAAAAAATTCTTTGTATTTTTTGGGCTTCTGAAATCTTTTGCTCTTTTAAATTTGGAAAACGCTTGCATTTTTAGATTAGCAATTAAGTGCACATCAAATGCTTTTTACGCACATATCAGCAAATCTAAAGCCGTCCAGCTTTAATGAATTAAATATTACTGACATTGAATTCCTTGAAAGTCTTTCACGCAAAGTTGGCACCTGCTTAAGTGCATATTTAAAATTATTCAGAAAACTTTTATTCTGACGAGGGATGATTCAGTTGGAGCTTGATAGAGGATGCATTTAGGAATAGAGGATGCATTAGGTGTCTGTAAATGGTAGCTAGGTAGTCACTGGAAGGAGAGCTATGCACCAATCCCCCGTGATGATGCATAGAACCGGCCAGGCCTAGTACCTAATGTCCGACCCCGCCTTCTCGTGGTGCAGACCGTTAGTAACTTTCAAAAGAGATATTCTCTTGTGGAAGTGAACAGAAGGGGAGGGCTGCCAGATCAGTGTGGCCTACTGATCTGGACAACTATGGCTACTTTTCTTTTTTTCTACCCTGCTGAGGAGTGGTCAACCACACAGGGTCCTGGTGCTGACCATATAAACCCACTGGACTGGGCAGATATATGGCTCTGAGCTTGATTATGGATCCTGATTTTGCTGCACTGGTGGGCTTCTGTGGAGGGAAAATCTTCCGCTGTGTTTTCTGTTTGTTCGTGGGTTGACAGCCCCAAGTGAATAGATCCACAGGATATGTTTATCAGCTGGTGGATAATCCTGAGCAGAAGTCATCGCAGGCACCTGAACTCTTTGCTTCTATTGGCATCGTCAAATTCTACATTGGAGGAAGTCTTCCAGTGTAGATGGCTTCAGCCTTTAGTGGTGGGGGAACGGGTCTTTGCCCCATGTCGGCGATTAGGGGGCTGTTTGATATTGTCGGCATTCCCTCTCTCAATAAACATAGTTTCTTTAAACATCCCACTAACCATTTTCTCTCCATAGGTAGTTGGAATGTGAGGACTCTGCACAGAGCTTTTTCTCTTGATGTCCTCACACAAGAATTCCACCGTTATAATTTAGATATTCTCGGCTTGCAAGAGACCAGATGGACAGATAAAGGTCAGATTCTTAAAAATAATCTTAAATTTCTCTTTTCAGGGAGGGACGACAATAAGCATCACCAAGGCGTGGGTCTGCTTCTCAGCAGACACGCTAGAGATGCTCTTCTAGGATATGAGTGCATTAATGAAAGGTTTCTTACAGCAAAATTTCAGACAAGCGTTAAAGACCTGAATGTTATCTGCTGTTAAGCCCCTACTGAGGATGCCGATGAGGATGAGAAGGATAGGTTTTATGAACAACTTCAGGATATTTTGAATTCGGTCAAGAAAGGAGATATTACCCTTGTTCTTGGTGACTTCAATGACAAAGTTGGTACTGACTCTGACCTTTGGGGAGGGGTGATTGGCCCTTTTGGTATTGGTAGCAGCAATGGCAATGGGCAACGTCTCCTACAGGTAAGTAAACTCAATGGATTCAGAATAACTAACACATATTACAAACACCGCGACATACATAAGTACACATGGGTTTCACCTGATGGGCTGCATAGGAATATGATTGATTATATATTAATTAACAGCAAATGGGGCTAGTTCTGTTAGAAATACCAGGGCGTATAGGGGAGCTGAAATTGGATTTGACCATTACCTAGTTAAAAGTGTCTTGCAACTTAACTTAAAAAGTGTTTGTGCTAGGGTTTAAAAAAATTTGCTTTAAATACAGAAGCTCTGAAAGACCCAGTTATAGCCAAAGCTTACCATGATAGGTTACTTAGTCATTATGACAGTCATGGTATGCTTACTACTGAAGTTGAGGAAGAATGGGATCATTTTAAACAGGCTTTTTTGGACACTAACAGTACTCTTTTAGGAAAAAAGGAGCAGAAGAGACAGGAATTAGTCTGAGTGAAAAGGCACTTGAGCTTATTTCGGAAAGAAAGAACTGCAGGAATGTCCTTAATCAATACCCTACTAGTCCTAATAGAAAGCATTACAGAGAACTTAATAAACGTGTAAAAGATCAGTTAGCTGCTGATAAGAATCTTTGGCTTGATGGTTTGGCTGACAAAGCCGAGGAAGCAGTTTGACAGCACAACAGCAGAGAGCTGTACCAGATAGTTAATGTTTTGTGTGGTAGAAAACGGACAGGTATACGGGGATTGAAGAATAAACAAGGTAAGGTTATAGAAAGGTGAGGATTCTGTCATGGCTAGTGGGCTGAGCATTTCGGTGATGTTCTAAACAATGCGATTAGTTCTTTCCCATTGTTTGCAATGATGATAGATGCATTGGTGGCTTTAATTTTGGCCCTATAACACAATCTGAAGTTATTTTGGCTGTTTCTAAACTTAAACTTCATAAATCCCCAGGGGTAGATGAAATTACTACAGAAATGCTTAGAGCTGGAAATGTTTCGGTTACCACTTGGATGACTGAAATTCTGAATATCTTTTATGATAAAGGCATGGTTCCTAAGGATTTTACCAGAGCTATTGTTCTCCCTATTTTCAAAAAAGGTGATCGCAGTTCTTGTGATAACTATAGGGGTATCAGCCTACTCTCTGTTCCAGGTAAAGTTCTTTCCATGATTGTGCTTAATAGAATTAAGAATCTGGTTGACAGTCAATTGCGTGATGAGCAATGTGGATTCAGAAGTGGTAGGGGATGTGTGGATCAGATATTTTCACTTAGGCAGATTCTTGAGAAATGTTTAGAGTTTCAGAAACCTTTGGTTGCTAGCTTTGTTGATTTCAAAAAGGCTTTCGACTCTGTTGATCGTCATAATTCGTGGTTGATTGTGAAATCATATGGTATACCAGACAAGTTAGTTAACATTATGAAAGCTCTCTATAATAACACTGAGTCGAGTGTGAGAGTTGGTAAGGCTTGTAGCAATTGGTTTAGCATTACTTCTGGTGTTCGACAAGGGTGCATTTTGTCTCCTTTTCTCTTTAGCTTGGTTATTGATTATGTTATGCGAAATTCACTTCAAGGGAAAGCTTTTGGCCTTAAATGGGCTGGAGATAGGAAAATTTCTGATTTAGATTATGCTGATGATTTAGCCCTTTTGGCAAATGATGTTGATGAGATGAACTCTTTCATTCGAACTGTTGATGAGACTGGTAGTAGAGTAGGTTTGGTATAAACAGAGAGAAAACTAAAGTGATGAAAATTGGTCAGACAGGCTGTGATTCAGTTAATCTGAATAGTTGCAGTCTTGAGCAGGTGTCACAGTTTAATTATCTTGGGAGATATGTAACAGATAATGGTGATGTGCGGCATGAGATTAACAGACGAATAGGGATTGCTGCCGGGACTTTTAAGAATCTATGGAGAGTGTGGAGAAATAGGCGTATACACCTAAAGACTAAAATTAGACTGTATAATAGCTTGGTTCTTTCTAGTGTTAGTTATGGTAGTGAAACTTGGACACTTTGTAAACAAGATAACAGGAAACTAGATGCTTTTGATTCCAGATGCTTACGCAGTATCTTGGGCATTAGGTGGTTCATTGTAACTAATGATGAGGTTAGGCAAAGGAGTCTGCAACCTCCTTTAAGCAGCATATTGTGCAGAGAGAGACTCCGTTGGTTTGGCCATGTTGCCCGTATGAATAATTATAGATTGGCGAATAGGGTTATGAACAGTGTGCCTAAAGGCCTCAGAAAGAAGGGGAGACCTAGGATGCGGTGGGCAGACAATGTCAAACAGGACCTTTTTAGAATTGGTGTGCAGTGGCCAGATGCAGTAGATGTAGCTCAGGATAGACTTGCTTGGAGAACTAAATTGCACGGTCTGGTTGGACCTCCGTAGCCCATGGCTGCTTGAGGATGAGGATGCATTAGGAATAGAGGATGCATTTAGGAATAGAGGATGCATTAGGAATAGAGGATGCATTTAGGAATAGAGGATGCATTTAGGAATAGAGGATGCATTTAGGAATAGAGGATGCATTTAGGAATAGAGGATGCATTTAGGAATAGAGGATGCATTTAGGAATAGAGGATGCATTTAGGAATAGAGCCCTCAAATGATCCACAGATTCCATTAGTCATTTGCGTTCTGTTTTTTCCAACAGAATGTTTTTGAATAATGTGCATCTGGTTAATGCAGTTTCAGAGCGTTATATCCGAAGTCGTCAACATCGGTAGAAGATAAAAGACACCTTCTGTATTTCAGTCCTCGATGCTTTTGTATCCCATAAATCATTGGTCCGTCAATTCATAGGGGCAAGAATCGAGAAAAGTAATAATGGTTTTTCGCATCATCCTTTTCATTAAAACGCAAATAGATAAATATTAAAAAGACTAAGTTGTTAGTTTCATTAGCGATCGTATTACGAATGATTTTTTTTTAGTTGGGGGGGGGGGTGTTCTTTGAAACAAGTTACAGAAATATAGGTCGTAGTTGGAGCAAAGGAACCTGGGTTTGAATCCCGGAAACAAACGACCGTGGAAATATCATTTTCGTGGTCGTTTTCTTTCTGATGTATATTGACTTTCTGCTGAGGTCTCGCTTTCCTCAGGGGGTGAGAGTTGGTAGTGCCCCAGGCTCGTAATCTGCAGTTCCTAGTTTCGAGTTCCAACTGTGTCTGCGTTTAGATTTATCACCCCTAAACTCCCTGCCCTCAGTGAGAAAGGGGATACCGATGACCTTGGAAAGGCCATCGGATAAGACGTAATGCCATGGCCCCGTGGGCAGGTTACTCTGCGCATGTTAAAGAACACGCTGGATGGCCTTTGACGGGAGGCTACCACCTGTCTCCTAACAGCTGTCCAGTGGCCCCACTCTCCCAACCTTCTCTGAGACCTTGGGGTACTTGTGATCTAGCTGTTTAGCCCATTGTGTGCAAAAAAGTGCCACTCAGATATAAAACAACCCAACTTAACCCTTTCTTTTCAGTGCTAGAGGGCACTGTTAAAGCTACTGGGAAATTCAGAAAGCGCGAATCGTAATATTTCATCAGTACTTAGCCAATCCAAAAATAAATTTTTAATTTATCTTTGAAAACAAAAAAGGGTGAATGTCTACAGACAGACAAGACAAAGAGAAAACATCACCTCGTCTTCAAAAAAACAAGAGCTCAAAATTCTCAACGTGAGTTTTACTTAAGCATTAAAGCCGTGGCCCGTGTCAGATGGGACGTTAATCCGTGGCCCCGTATGCGAGAGAACATTCTCCCGCAGACGGCGCCACAGATTAACGTCCCATCTGACAGACGGCTTTCTTTCCAAACCCATCATTGTCCTCTTTATGATCGAGGACAGTGTGAGGGGATTACCGGAAATAAATTTTAATGCTGGGGCAGATGAGAGTCAAACCTGGGAATTGCAGATGACGAGTCTGGCGCGCTACCAACTGAGTGGGGGCGGGGGTGGCTCAGTCGGTAGCGCGCCAGGTTCGTAATCTGTAGTTCCCAGGTTCGAGTCCCACCTGGGTCAGGCGTTGAGATTTATCTCCGCAAAATTCCCCGCCCTGCCCACGATCAGTAGGGGACAACGATGGGCTTGGAAAGGCCGCCGTCCGTCGGATGGGACGTTAAGCCGTAGCCCCGTGTGCGGGAGAGCCATACCCTGTGCACGTTACAGAACACGCTGGATGGCCTTGACGGGAGGCTACCATCTGTCTCCCAACAGCTGTTCCAGTGGGTCCCCTCCCCCAACCTTCTCTGAGACTTCGGGGTCCGTGTGACCTGGCCATTTAGCCCATGGTGTGCAAAAAAGTACCGCTCAGAGGTAAAACAACCCAACCCAACCTTCTCAACGTGAACTCACATAATTGGTTTTCTTATCAGCATCAAAAATACACACCGAAATCTATTTCCGTACACCTCAGCTGACAGGATCATGCCACTTTCACCCGACATTCACTTCATTGACCTTCAAGGTTATCATCGCATCACGTGAATGCGTTCGTTGGATCATTTCACACCGGATGAAGGACTTGACCTATTTCCGCTTTAATAATCTTCCTCGTCGGATGGCCAAAAAAAATGGGTTAACGTGGAGTTGAAAAACAGGCTTGCTTGAAAATAAAAAAACACCACATTAATCTGAGCCTGGGGCAAAGCCGTGATGCTTACGAAGAGGGAATTGCCCTTTACATCTAACTACCTGGGATGAATATCGGTCTTCTGATGTTGACGGGTTCATGCCAATGGCGAAGGAGTCATGGCCGAAGGAGGGCTCAGGTGCTAAGGGGAGGTTTTAATGACCCCTGTTGGGGTGTAAGTCTTAATTACGAACAAGTTGTTTGTCTGTGTGCGGCAACAACGAGGTCGTGTTGTTGATTTTTTTTTTCCATTTCGCTGCTGAAAAACAGTCGAAAAAATGGAAAAGGAAATACAACACGGTTGGGTTGGGTCGTTTTACCTCTGAGCGGCACTTTTTTGCACACCAAGGGCTAAATGGCCAGGTCACATGGATCCCGAAGGCTCAGAGAAGGTTGGGGGAGTGGACCCACTGGAACAACTGTTGGGAGACAGATGGTAGCCTCCCGTCAAGGCCATCCAGCGTGTTCTTTAACGTGCACAGGGTATGGCTCTCCCGCACACGGGGCCACGGCTTAACGTCCCATCCGACGGACGGTGGCCTTTCCAAGCCCATCGGTGTCCCCTACTGACCGTGGGCAGGGCGGGGAATTTTGCGGAGATAAATCGCAACGCTGACCCAGCTGGGACTCGAACCTGGGAACTACAGATTACGAGCCTGGCGCGCTACCGACTGAGCTACCCCCGCCCCCTTGAGTTCTGACGAAGGAATTTCTTTTATGGCTTCCAGTGACGGTATTTTCGTTATTTTTGTTTTAGGAACCTATTTTGTTTCGCTGTTATTGGCTTTGCTTCTTGGCATGTACTCTTTTCAACGTCTTATAATTCCCCCCCCCCTTATTTTTTTGTATATCCACGTAACTGGTTTCAAGTATGTATATGAAAATTATTACTGGTAGACTGAATGGATTGAGGGACTATGTCTCATAAAATTTCCAAACTTTTTAAGGAGATAGCTCTGTATAAGCGTCTGTTTTCATTCATGTATATTTCTACAAATCTTTCTTTGCTTGTGTTTTAATTAATTCGTTTCTAAATCAAATCTTTTTTTTTTCTTTCTTTTTTATTTTACACAAGTCTTTAAAATCTTAATTTTTATTGTTCTTATGATAAATTTTAGAATTTTTATGATATATTCGAATATAATGATTTGCGAAATAAAAATTCACAGATGAACAGCTGAGACAATGCCTTTATGAGAGACAGTAAATTGTGCATTGTTGGTAGAAGGTTCATAACATCAATTACAGGAGTCTTGATATATATATATATTCTATATATATTTGCTCTGCTATAACTACGGAATATTTGTGTCTGTTATTTCGATACGTGGATGATTGTGTATATGGATTCTTTACATCAAAGTTCTACTTCAAAGATCAACTTGATCCGTCTGTCAGAACGAAAATAGCACAGACAATCATCCGAGTGACATACAACCAGGGCCGCCGACAGGGGGGGGGGGGGCAAGGGGGACTAGTGCATAGGGGCCCGTCAGATTAAGTGACTCTACATTTTCTTACAAAAATTATTCTTAGTCAGGCTATATATCGATCCTATGCTAAAAAGTTTTATGTGA
This sequence comes from Ryuthela nishihirai, assembly GCA_038380435.1. Lineage (NCBI taxonomy): Eukaryota > Metazoa > Arthropoda > Arachnida > Araneae > Heptathelidae > Ryuthela > Ryuthela nishihirai. The sequence continues at coordinate 20,862,226 of JAWZYU010000026.1, forward strand.
CACAAACTGTGTAGGCCTATGTTTTTGCATGCCTGACTGCGCAACAGGCTTTTTTTTCCTCTGTATGTCATCATTGTGTCCAGAATAATTGCTATTAATGATTTGTAAAGATAAAAAGTTTTCAAGGGGGGCCCCGAGCATAATATTACATAGGGGCCCATAAATTCTCTCGGCGGCCCTGCATACAACTAGCATGTGAAATTTGTTTTTCTGTAAACCCTAAACAAAGAAAGGTATTTGAAACAGTTTTCAGCAGTATTTCGTCCTCAGGTATTTATTTTATCCGAATCTACATCATAGGAAAATCTTATCCAATAGAGTAATCCTCATTCGCTATCCTGAAATGGTTGCGTAATCTAAGCCCAATTTTTGCAAAAAGACTGGTTAGTTTATCAGCCTGGGAGGTACTTAATACGGTTATCAATTACAATTTTATGTACTTTTATCTAACAAAAATATTGTTAAATTATATTTTTTTTGTTTTCGAAATCTTATTTTAAACTTATGTTTTGTACATTATCGATGATGGAAAAATATTTCGGTGGATCATTCTACATCAAATTGGCAAATGATGTGTATATCGATGAATAAAAATATTATATAAAGTATAAAATGAAACATATAAAATAATAACGTCGTATGTTACAAATTAAGCAGCGGTGATTAATTAGTAGCCTTCGTTGGTGTGTGTGTCTCCTAAATCCGGCTTGATTATTTGTTGGGTTGGATTGGGTTATTTTACCTCTGAGCGGCACTTTTTTGCACACCATGGGCTAAATGGCCAGGTCACATGGACCCCGAAGGTTCAGAGAAGGTTGGGGGAGGGGACCCACTGGAACAAGCTGTTGGGAGACAGATGGTAGCCTACCGTCAAGGCCATCCAGCGTGTTCTTTAACGTGCACAGGGTATGGCTCTCCCACACACGGAGCCACGGCTTAACGTCCCATCCGACGGACGGCGGCCTTTCCAAGCCCATCGGTGTCCCCTACTGACCGTGGGCAGGGCGGGGATCTTTGCAGAGATAAATCTCAACGTTGACCCAGCTGGGACTCGAACCTGGGAACTACAGATTACGAGCCTGGCGCGCTACCGACTGAGCCACCCTTGATTATTTGTAATAGAATAATGCAAAATTCCATTTCTTTAATCTTAACCATCTGAGTTTTCTAAATGTTTCTATCATCTAGAATTTCGGAGGAAATCCCTTGGTCAGCGATATTCCCTTTGTCTATCCCTCTGATTGTGCATGCCTGACATTCATTATTTAGTCAAAGCTACAGAAGTAAATTTTAAACATCCATCTGACCCATAAATCTTCGAGGCCACGAAAACTCCTTCTTGCTTTCCCCTCTAGACAAAAATCTATTAGCATAGAACAGATTCCTTAACGATTAAGTTCCCCCCCCCCTTTTAACTGAGCTGAGTATGAAACTGATTGACCAAACAAGAATAAAACTGATTTGCAATTCTTTATAAACAAACAATTTTCATGACCTCATACTCCCCAAAACAAGAAAGTTAATCAGCATACGCATGAAAAACTAAACTAACCTCTATGGAACACTTCCGGAACCGTGACCTTTTATACTGACCCTTCAACTCTTGAGGTGGATAGCTGACCTCTGAATAAACAGCTGATAATGTCTGTTCATTAAAATACACGCGACCTACTTCTCAGAAACAGTAGCGCGTGGGTACAACCTCACAGAAAAAAGTTATTGTAAAGTTACGTGCTTTTGTTTCTCCATTGCAGCTGTTTTAAACAGGAATTTTAAATGAACAGTTATTTTGCTTCACGTTGCCCGATGGTGAAGGGTGGGCTTCTCTGCTGAATTTCATTTTATCATTTATCATGCACGTGGGAACGGTAACGCCTTAGAATTCCAGTATCGTGTTTTGACAAGGAATTAAAAACAGAGAAGGCGTTTCGATTTAATGGGGGAAAAGGTTTAATTGTTTTCAGGAGGTAAAATGAGGGATGAAAACTACTTGTGACTGATTTTAGTGAGAACGGTGTAACTGCAGTCATAAGTTTCACTTAAGTTATGGCAACAAAACTCGCAATTAATTGGAAAGTGCAAGTTGTGGCGAATATGTAGTGCGCGTTTGCAAAGAAGCCAATATTTTTCACTTAACTCAAAGCATAGAAGTCGAGTTTCACACCCCCCCCCCAACATCACCACCACCATCTTTATTACTTTCAAAATCTGGGCCTGCTTTAGGTAATATAGTGTATACAACAGTATATTTCAAAAGCAACCAGACACTTGGAAAGTCATATTCAAAGCTCCCTAACTTTAAAAATAAGTTTACTTTATGAAAAAATGTTGGGGCGGGGGTGGCTCAGTCGGTAGCGCGCCAGGCTCGTAATCTGTAGTTCCCAGGTTCGAGTCCCAGCTGGGTCAGCGTTGAGATTTATCTCCGCAATATTCCCCGCCTTGCCCACGGTCAGTAGGGGACACCGATGGGTTTGGAAAGGCCGCCGTCCGTCGGATGGGACGTTAAGCCGTGGCCCCGTGTGCGGGAGAGCCATACCCTGTGCACGTTAAAGAACACGCTGGATGGCCTTGACGGGAGGCTACCATCTGTCTCCCAACAGCTGTTCCAGTGGGTCCCCTCCCCCAACCTTCTCTGAGCCTTCCGGGTCCATGTGACCTGGCCATTTAACCCATGGTGTGCAAAAAAGTGCCGCTCAGTGGTAAAACAACCCAACCCAATGAAAAAATGTTACTAAGTGAAGATCTTACTCATATGTCTCTAAATATCTATTTGCAGCAATATTCGTTTAATATTTAAAGAATCAATGGAAGCTGAAACATTTAACTGTAACTTTTGCTACTTATGAAAATTTACCTCAAAAGTTATAACAAACTAAGTTGTTAGAACCAACTGTTATAACAAATTATTCATTAACATAATTGTAATATTTGAAGTTTGTTCAACTATTTCTGCAGTTTTCATTAATTTGATGGAAAAAAATGTTTAGGAAGAGTTGCGACAACGGCGTCTGTTTGTTAAATGTTCCAACTTCAATAACTGTTCCCGCCAAAAGTAGTGAATACTATCGATGGTGCATGGCACGATTTAAGTAATAATAATAAAAATAAATACCCCATCAAGCAGCTGCTTGCCACAGAGGTCTGAGAGGATGGCAGAACCTCAGCAGAAAAACGACACATCCATGATCTATAAATCTTCGCCCAGGTTGCCCTATAAAACTTACCAGGGGCTCGAACCCAGGTCCCTTAGATTAGCGTGCTAACCACTCGGCCACGGGACGGTTTAAGTATATTCTAAATATTCATGGAGACTGCTGTGGTCAAACGTTGAGACCAGTTGCCTCTCATGCCAAACCACTGTAAGCTATAATTTTCCTTCTGCGTTGGGTTGGGTTGTTTTACCTCTGAGCGGCACTTTTTTGCACACCATGGGCTAAATGGCCAGGTCACATGGAACCCGAAGGCTCAGAGAAAGTTGGGGGAGGGGACCCACTGGAACAGCTGTTGGAAGACAGATGGTAGCCTCCCGTCAACGCCATCCAGCGTGTTCTTTAACGTGCACAGGGTATGGCTCTTCCGCACATGGAATTACTGCTTAACGACCCATCCGACGGACGGCGGCCTTTTCAAGCCCATCGGTGTCCCCTAGTGACCGCGGGCAGGGCGGGGAAATTTTGCGGAGATAAATCTCAACGCTGACCCAGCTGGGACTCGAACCTGGGAACTACAGATTACGAGCCTGGAGCGCTACCGACTTAGCCACCCCCGCCCCATTTTCCTTCTGCATTCCACACACAGAAAAGAAAGCAGAAAGAAGAGAGACGCGAAAGGTTTAATGGAGCAGAAGACGTGATCTTCCGCATCACTTCCTTAATGGATGTTAGGACGAACAAATCACGCAGAGAACGTGCATTCTCTTTCCTTTTTGAGCGTAAACTGCACTTGATTCTTGAGGAAACTCACCCACAAACAGGAGCTTGTTATTTCATTGATTTCGCGGACTTTTGCGGTGGAATTTTTGCAATGCCGTTGAGGTCACTTTGTTTTCGTTTCGTTCAAACTTTTACGGGAAGTTTACGGAAAAGAGGAGAGTGAGCATTTGAGGTTTGAATTTCTAACCTGCGGCTAACCTCGTGCTAAACAGAAAAGTCAATAGCCGTGTACTGAGTTTTAAATACTGCTGGTGTACTTCGCGGATTTGGACCACCACAGATGTTATCTAGAAATTACGTACTTTAGTGGCGATATTCTGTTGCCAGCGTAATTTTCAGAGTGATGCAAGCGAGGCAGAATGAGCATTTATCGAAATGAATCCAGGAGAAAGAGATTTTCTTTTTCATGTTGCAGTTCTCCTACTTATCCTGGTGGCTCAGTCGGTAGCGCGCCAGGCTCGTAATCTGTAGTTCCCAGGTTCGAGTCTCAGCTGGGTCAGCGTTGAGTTTTATCTCCGCAAAAATTCCCCGCCCTGCCCACGGTCAGTAAGGGACACCGATGGGCTTGGAAAGGCCACCGTCCGTCGGATGGGACGTTAAGCCGTGGCCCCGTGTGCGGGAGAGCCATACCCTGTGCACGTTAAAGAACACGCTGGATGGCCTTGACGGAGGCTACCATCTGTCTCCCAACAGCTGTTCCAGTGGGTCCCCTCCCCCAACCTTCTCTGAGCCTTCGGGGTCCTTGTGACCTGGCCATTTAGCCCATGGTGTGCAAAAAAAGTGCTGCTCAGAGGTAAAACAACCCAACCCAGTATTTAAAGAGTTAAGGAAGCTTGAATATTTCATAATAGTAATACATCATAAGAATTTTCCTCAGAAATTAATTAAAACTTAAATAATAAGCATTATTTCAAATAGGAATATACTGGAGTATATGCTCTATTGAAGGGGGGGGGGGAATTTCTACTTCAATGGAAATAGAGTCTCTTGCCTCCCCCTCGCCCTTATTTTTTCTAGATCAGGGCCTGGTTTCAAACCATTTAAATAAAATAAATAACCATTTCAGAAGTTTGCGTGATGGTTATTTCAATATCAGACCATTATGGATAATTCTTATAAAACAACATAATTTGTTGTTCAGCATTCTAGTTTCCATAACTCTTTAAATACTGAAAAAATATCGATGAAAATCGTGACGGAAATTGATTTATGATCGCTTTAAGGGACCTGGGTTCGAGCCCAGGATTTGGCATGGTTGTGTGTGTCGTTTTTCTGCTGAGGCCCTGCAATCCTCTCAAATCTCCTACTATGGCATATAAACTGACAGGCTCCTGTCAGACCTCTGTGGCAAGCAGCTGCTTGAGGGGGTATTTATTTTTTTTTTATTTTTATTTCAGTCACATTTTCCGTTAAATGCGTATTTTAGAACTTATAGAACTTCGAAGTTAGATTCCCATTGACATAAACGTAAATTCTCTAATATTTTTTGAAGACGCGGTGTATATAATATACAGTAGAGAAAATCTGAAAAGATGGCGAGACTTTGGGGAAAGAAGACAATATGAGGAACAATAAGGAAATGTCCCTTCTTTACGTGGGCTTCGAACCCAGGTATCTTTGTTGCATACAGTCGCTCAAAAAAGTATCCGAACGCTATGGTTGATTACAGAATTCAGAAAAAAAAAGTATCTGGCAACGATTTTTTTTAGAAATTAGTGATCTGGCAACCTTCGTGTCACGTGACACGAAGGTTGCCAGAATCGAGCGGAAAATATGTAAAAGGTAAGGCAAGAGACTGGATTTCGAATGTAGTATAATATTCTCCCCCCCGCCCCCTCCATTTTACAGGTGTTTAAAATTTCTTGGAAAATATATGAAATATAAATAAGTTTAATAATTTTTTGACCCTCCCTACCCATACTTGAATTCTGAAAGGGGGGAGGACATGGCCCCTTCTTGCTCCCTTCCCTAGATCGGGACCTAACTGTATACATATTTATTTCGCATATCATTAATGAAATAAAATAGTTTAAAAAACGTCTTTATTAATTTAAATATTTATATTAATTAATGCTTACTCAATTAATTGTGTTTTATGCATATGTAATTATTTTGCATTAATGAAGGAGATTTTTCATAAACTACAGCTTGTTTCAGGGCTGATGCAACTCAACCTGTAATGAAATTTGTTTTACTTTTATAATATAAAAACAGTCATATTGGCTTGTTTTACTTCTGAGCGGCACTTTTTTGCATACAATGGTTGTTGTTTTACCTCTGAGCGGCACTTTTTTGCACACCATGGGCTAAATGGCCAGGTCACATGGACCCCGAAGGCTCAGAGAAGGTTGGTGGAAGGGACCCAGTGGAACAGTGGAGTTAGGAGACAGATGGTAGCCTCCCGTCAAGGCCATCCAGCGTGTTCTTTAACGTGCACAGGGTATGGCTCTCCCGCACACGGGGCCACGGCTTAACGTCCCATCCGACGGACGGCGGCCTTTCCAAGCCCATCGGTGTCCCCTATTGACCGTGGGCAGGGAATTTTGCGGAGATAAATCTCAACGCTGACACAGCTGGGACTCGAACCTGGGAACTACAGATTACGAGCCTGGCGCGCTACCGACTGAGCCACCCCCGCCCCGCATACAATGGGCTAAATGGCAAAATCACAAAGGCTCCAGTTCGGCAAGGGAAGGAACCTACTGGACAGCTTTTAGCAGATGGAAGGACATCCAGCGTGTTTTCTAACGCTCACGAGATATAGTTGCAAGCGGAGCCACGGATTAAGGTCACATTCGACGGACGCTGGTCTTTCCAACTCCTCGGGGTTCTTTTCTTACCGAGGGAAAAACCTCAACTCAAGCACAGTTCGAACTCGAACCTGGGAACAGCAAATTGCAAGTATGGCGCGCGCTACCGACTGAACCACCCTCCGCCCCTATAGACTCTTTCTGTAAGAGCTATCTACCGTAAAGTTAAAAAAAATTCTTGTGATAACTAATTCTTCTAGCCATTCATCCTATTCGAAATATTGGAAGCCGACTTGCACGAAAAATTTTCAGATATTAAGAAATAGAAAAGCAGTATACAGAATTCATCGAAGAGAGATGGCAGAGGAGAGGAGAAGCGAGAATCTCTCATCCTCCGGAACGAAAAGAAGATGCAGATAACGAACCAACACTGAGCAAGTGCAGAAAAAAAGAATAAGAGGACAGACTTACCAAACGGATGCAAATAGATGATGTAGATACTTCACGGATAAACTTTAATCAACTTCGACTTGAGATCATCCGTTATTTTATACGTTTCCAATGAGGTGCCTTTCCCTCAGGTGAGCCCCCCACATTCGAGAACACGTCTTATTGGCTGTGCTGCCCCCTTTCCCTCTTCCCCCCCCCTCCCCTATCATCTGCCGATTTCTTCCTCCCTTTTCCCCCTGACTCTGTGAGGCGGCTGACCATGAAGCGCTGGGCCCGGGTGCAGCGACGAGGTGAAAGGGGAAAGTATGTCGCAGTTCCCTCCCTGCGTTATCTTTCCCCCCTTACCTTACCCCTCCCCCTCCTCTGCTCTTTTTTCTTCCCTCCCCCACATCTACCGCTTTAGGGGCACGAAAAATTGTTAGTTGCAGTCACGTTCTGCAAATCAGAGAAGTGTTCGAATGTTTGACATGTAAGCAGGAAGTTCATAATTAAAACTCAGCCTGCAGGAAGTTCATTTTAATGTGCCTTACGGGTCCATTGACTCAATATCAAGGTTAGTAGCCGACACTCTCTATGTTAATTGAGACAAGATAGGAAAACCGATGACTCAGTTTTGAAAGGAAAAGTTACTTTTATCGGCAGTGGGGAAATATTTATCGATGACGTACGAAGCGTAAATAAAAACACGAAGGATGTTTCCAAAAAAAAAAGAAGGATGTTTCCAAATCGTGACCTTTGCGAACTGGATAAAAATAAAGTGGCACCTCGAAAACTCTGGAAAGTATCAACAGTTTTTTTTATCCTTTCGGCTTCAACAATTATTAATAGTAAGGATAAAAAAAATTTTAAAAAATCTTATCTTCATCTATATGCTGTGGAAAGTTAAAAAATAAAAGTTTGACAAATCCGCAGAGACATAGAAATGCGTGAATAGAAATAGAAAGAGTAAATGCGAAATGGTGAACCTAAAAACTGAAATGTTAGATGGATGATCTGAAACATGGAGAGGGTGAAACCTGAGATGGAGGGACTGAAACGTGGGGTGGATGGAACGCTGATGGAGGGACTGAAACCTAAGGCGAACGGACGCGAGATGGTGGGACTGAAACTTGGGGGGAACGCTGATGGAGGGACTGAAACTTGGGGGTGGACGAAACGCGTGATGGAGGGACTGAAACGTGGGGTGGACGGAACACGAGATGGAGGGATTGAAGCATAGGGTGAACGGAACGCGTGATGGAGGGACTGAAACGTGGGGTGGACGGAACACGAGATGGAGGGATGGAAGCATAGGGTGAACGGAACGCGTGATGGAGGGACTGAAACGTGGGGTGGACGGAACACGAGATGGAGGGATTGAAGCATAGGGTGAATGGAACGCGTGATGGAGGGACTGAAACGTTGGGTGGATGGAACAAGAGATGGAAGACTGCCCCTTTCCATCTTCCCCCCGCCCCGATCACTACCAACTTCTGCATAGCCCCTTTCCCCGTGGAGTGGATGGAACGCAAGAGGGAGGGACTGGTACTTGGGGTGGACGGAACGCGAGATCGAGGGACTGAAACGTGGGGTGGATGAAACGACAGATGGAGAGACTGCTACATGGGGTGGCTGAAAAGGGAGATGGGGGACTGAAGCGTGGGGTACATGAAACGAGAGATGGAGGAACTGAAACGTGGGGTGGGTGAAACGAGAGATAGAGGAACTGAAACATAGGGTATGTGAAACGAGAGATGGAGAAATTGAAACGTGCAGTGAGCGAAACGAGAAATGGAGAGACTGAAACGTGGGACAAGAGACCTGAAGTATGAGATGGAGAGACAGTGTTTTATTTTTTTAGAAGTTCAAGCCAATAAGACTTGTTTTTAATTTATTAATTACTTTCCTTACAACTTTTTTTGATTCATGTAGAATTATGTTTTAAGACTTGTTCTGATTCCAGTTTCGTTGATTTAGCGTGGATTCGAGAACACAATGGGCTAAATTTCTTAAAATTTATATTTCATTTTTTTTTTCAAGGTTAGTTTTTGAAATCCTACGATATAATAATAACAAATGGATGCACATATGCAAAAAAAAAAAATTTTTTTTTCTTCTCTTTTTTTTCGGTGGAGGCTACGTATTTATGGAGGGGGGGGGGGTACATTCCATCCCAAATTCATTAAAATGTGATGGAAGGGAAAAGTGGATTATTGATAAAGTATATAATCATGTAATAACATGAAAAATATTTAAACTCGACTAAATATATAAAACAAAATCATTTTTTAACCTCAGTTTCAGAACATTTTTCTTTTCGTAGAATTTCAGGGGGGGGGGGGGGGAACCGGCACCTCGAGAGCCATCCCCTTCGCTATGTGCCTGATAAATTGCAATAATCAACCTACTAGCAAGATAATGTATATTATAAATATATATTATAAAGATATGTATATTATATATCATCAAGATAATTTGCTTTTAAGTCGTGTAGTTCGGATTTCATACGACTAAAAATGGCAAAATAAATCTGAAACGAGAAATAGAATTGAAAAGAACAAAAGTTTCAATGCTCTCCTGAAAGGCAAATAAGTTTTTAGGATCCAGAACAGTGACATGGCACCTGCAACTCGCCAAGTGACTAAGATGGGTTGTCATATTTTCTCGTGGTGGGAACAAGGTTGTTCGTTTGTTTTAGCACTTAGGATTGTTGGTTTTTACCACTGGTTGTTTGCACTTTTTTGCACACAATGGGCTAAATGGCCAGATCACATGCACCCCGAGGGCTCAGAGAAAATCCACTAGACAGATGTTAGGAGATAAAATAGCGTGTATAAGGCCATTCATCGGGGGGGGGGGAGGCTCAGTCGGTAGCGCGCCAGGCTCGTAATCTGTAGTTCCCAGGTTCGAGTCCCAGCTGGGTCAGCGTTGAGATTTATCTCTGCAAAATTCCCCAGCCTGCTACGGTCAGTAAGGGACACCGATGGGCTTGGGAAGGGCGCCGTCCGTCGGATGGGGCGTTAAGCCGTGGTCCCTAGTGCGGGAGAGCCATACCATGTGCACGTTAAAGAACACGCTGGATGGCCTTGACGGGAGGCTACCACCTGTCTCCCAACAGCTGTTCCAGTGGGTCCCCTCCCCCAACCTTCTCTGAGCCTTCGGGGTCCTTGTGACCTGGCCATTTAGCCCATGGTGTGCAAAATAGTGCCGCTCAGAGGTAAAACAACCCAACCAACCCATTCATCGTGTTCTTTAACTGCACAGGGTATAGCTCTCCCGTAAACGAGGTCACGGTTTAAGGTCCAATCCGACGGACGGCGGACTTTCCAAACCCATCGGTGTTCCCTGCTGACCGAGAGCAGGGCGGGGAGTTTTGCGGAGATAAATCTCAACGCTAATCCAGCTGGGACTCGAACCTGGGAACTGCAGATTACGAGCCTGGCGCACTACCGTCTGAGCCACCCCCGCCCCAAGTGGGGACAAGCATTCAATTTAAAGCAGTTTTTGTGCATTCTTTACAAAGAAACTGTAGGCTTCTGTTTTAGTTGGATTGGATTGTTTTACCTCTGAGCGACACTTTTTTGCACACCATGGGCTAAATGGCCAGGTCACATGGACCCCGAAGGCTCAGAGAAGGTTGGGGGACAGATGGAACTGAAACAGCTGTTGGGAGACAGATGGTAGCCTCCCATCAAGGCCATCCAGCGTGTTCTTTAACGTGCACAGGGTATGTCTCTCCCGCACACGGGGCCACGGCTTAACGTCCCATCCGACGGACGGTGGCCTTTCCAAGCCCATCGGTGTCCCCTACTGACCGTGGGCAGGGCGGGGAATACTACTACTTAAGACCTGTAAAAGAATGTTGATTCAAATAAGATAAATTTAATTATAATAAACAAAATGGTTAGATGCAGTGGCAGCAGCGGTTCAGCTGAACCAGTGCCCAGTGCACAATAGTTGCGTTTCTTCACTGCTTATTGCAGGTGACGTTTGGTAGCCGGTCCCTTTTGAAGAATGCGAGGAGGCGCCTGATAAAGAAATCTCGCACCGGGATCATCTTTCTACATCACTGATCAGATAAGCAATGATGGAGAAATAAAATATTTCATCTTATGTTTACTAAACGGATCTTATAATAAGTTTAAACCTGATGTTTATTAAACAGATTCTTACATCCGTTCAAGTCTGATGTTCATTAAACAGATTTTATATTTCGGCAGAGCGGGGATTAGTTGAGAAAATGGCAAATTTGGCGCAGTAGGGTTGGGTTGGGTTGTTTTACCTCTGAGCGGCACTTTTTTGCACACCATGGGCTAAATGGCCAGGTCACAAGGACCCCGAAGGCTCAGAGAAGGTTGGGGGAGGGGATCCACTGGAACAGCTGTTGGGAGACAGATGGTAAGCCTCCCGTCAAGGCCATCCAGCGTGTTCTTTAACGTGCACAAGGTATGGCTCGCCCGCACACGGGGTCACGGCTTAACGTCCCATCCGACGGACGGCGGCCTTTCCAAGCCCATCGGTGTCCCCTACTGACCGTGGGCAGGGCGGGGAATTTTGCGGAGATAAACCTCAACGCTGACCCAGCTGGGACTCGAACCTGGGAGCTACAGATTACGAGCCTGGCGCGCTACCGACTGAGCCACCCCCGCCCCAAGCGCAGTAGGGACTTCAACGAAGTAACATCACGTTGTGAGACTGCTGATAAAAGCACCGTGCCTTGGGCAAAAAGTTATTGATATTTTAACAATACCTCTAACACTTTACAACCACCTGAAGGAACGAAAACAATTCCTCTACAATCTAAGCATTCGACAAGCAAATCAACTTAAACTCTGCGGCAAACAACTGTCAAATGCACCACAAGAGATAGCATCGCCAGGACTCCCTTTTCCGCTCATAGAAAGCGAGACCTTTGACCCCGCACACTCTGTCCTCGGCAGGAACACAGCTTCCACTTGGATCGTGACTGCGAAGAGAACACGTGGCGGCTCCCACGATGGAAGAGAACGTGCTCAGGCACGTGATCGATGGAGGACGTCGCCGACCGCTGACACGTCTCAGCGTGATGCCACAGTAGTAGGAATAGGGATTTTTATGCAACCAGCCACTCCGCGCAGATTTATTGAAGTCGCAGGTGAAAAACGAAATGAGAAAATGGTGACCTTCAAATCTTCGTCTCTCGGCCAAAGTCAACCCTTCTTCATTGTCTTCAGAGAGGTATCGTGCGAAAATGTGTTGCCGTTTCCTTCCTACGTAAAAACCGGAGTCTGTCTTAAGGTCATAAAAGAGGATCTCGCCCATTGATGTACGAGAATTTCTTTCATGACAAGATGTTTTAAATACTGTCAGGAGGCTCTTAACGATGCTCGATGGCGTTCAAGGGGGATGAGAGAGCTCTTCGTCAATTGCCTTCATAATTGATGCGTTGTTACGAGAAAACACAAATCTCTTATTAGCGATGGGAAGTAATGTTGTTTTTTGGAGTTCTTAGTAAAATGTCGGAAAGACTTGTCTAAGTTCGCGTACCTCTATTCGACCTGATTCGTTAGCGTTCTTGTTATGGAGGGAAATTATAATGCCGTGTCTACAACGTCACATTGGTTAAAGCAACTCATCTTTTTCAGCAAACCTTTCACGAGCAGCTCATTTTGTTCCTCTGCATGCTTTAACAGCTTTTCCTTTGTAATGAGATGTAATACGCAACTGAAGCAGCTCATTTTGTTCCTCTGCATGCTTTAACAGCTTTTCCTTTGTAATGAGATGTAATACGCAACTGAAGCAGCTCATTTTGTTCCTCTGCATGCTTTAACAGCTTTTCCTTTGTAATGAGATGTAATACGCAACTGAAGCAGCTCATTTTGTTCCTCTGCATGCTTTAACAGCTTTTCCTTTGTAATGAGATGTAATACGCAACTGAAGCAGCTCATTTTGTTCCTCTGCATGCTTTAACAGCTTTTCCTTTGTAATGAGAATGTAATACGCAACTGATCAGTCAAAATGAAAGTCTTTTTAATCCTGTTGGACAATTTAGTATTTTGCGTTTGTTGGCAGAGCAGGATTTAACAGAGGACTATGCTCTCCCCCCCCCCCCCGGTTCATCTCAACATAAAATAGTGCTTAGTATCTTTTTCGCCCCCCCTCCACCCCACTTCCAGAAATTCTATGACGAAAATAAATATAGGATATTAAATTCAAAGAATGAAATTTTGCGTGCAATTGTTTTTAACCTATTTTATTACCCTTCTAACCTTTCTATTTTATTTAATTGCATAGTGCATAAATAAAGGATATTGTACTTATATATTTCTTTTGTCAAATCCACAAACCGACAAATGTCAAAGCCAAAAGCAATAGGATTTGGGTTGGGTTGTTTTACCTCTGAGCGGCACTTTTTTGCACACCATGGGCTAAATGGCCAGGTCACAAGGACTCCGAAGGCTCAGAGAAGGTTGGGGGAGGGGACCCACTGGAATAGCTGTTTGGAGACAGATGGTAGCCTCCCGTCAAGGCCTCCAGCGTGTTCTTTAACGTTGGGTTGTTTTACCTCTGAGCGCACTTTTTTGCACACCATGGGCTAAATGGCCAGGTCACAAGGACTTCGAAAGCTCAGAGAAGGTTGAGGGAGGGGACCCACTGGAACAGCTGTTGGGAGACAGATGGTAGCCTCCCGTCAAGGCCATCCGGCGTGTTCTTTAACGTTGGGTTGTTTTACCTCTGAGCGGCACTTTTTTTGCACACCATGGGCTAAATGGCCACGTCACAAGGACTCCGAAGGCTCAGAGAAGGTTGGGGGAGGGGACCCACTGGAACAGCTGTTGGGAGACAGATGGTAGCCTCCCGTCAAGGCCATCCAGCGTGTTCTTTAACGTTGGGTTGTTTTACCTCTGAGCGGCACTTTTTTGCACACCATGGGCTAAATGGCCAGGTCACAAGGACTCCGAAAGCTCAGAGAAGGTTGGGGGTTGGGTTGGGTTGTTTTACCTCTGAGCGGCACTTTTTTGCACACCATGGGCTAAATGGCCAGGTCACATGGACCCCGAAGGCTCAGAGAAGGTTGGGGGAGGGGACCCACTGGAACAGCTGTTGGGAGACAGATGGTAGCCTCCCGTCAAGGCCATCCAGCGTGTTCTTTAACGTGCACAGGGTATGGCTCTCCCGCACACGAAGCCACGGCTTAACGTCCCATCCGAGGGACGGCGGCCTTTCCAAGCCCATCGGTGTCCCCTACTGACCGTGAGCAGGGCGGGGAATTTTGCGGAGATAAATCTCAACGCTGACCCAGCTGGGACCGAAGGTTGGGGGAGGGGACCCACTGGAACAGCTGTTGGGAGACAGATGGTAGCCTCCCGTCAAGGCCATCCGGCGTGTTCTTTAACGTTGGGTTGTTTTACCTCTGAGCGGCACTTTTTTGTACACTCATGGGCTAAATGGCCAGGTCACAAGGACTCCGAAGGCTCAGAGAAGGTTGGGGGAGGGGACACACTGGAATAGCTGTTTGGAGACAGATGGTAGCCTCCCGTCAAGGTCATCTAGCGTGTTCTTTAACGTGTACAGGGTAGTGCACAGGGTCAGTCAGTAGCACGCCAGGATCGTAATCTGCAGTTCCCAGATTGGAGTCCCAGGTTGAGATTTATCTCCACAAAACTCCCACCCTGCCCTCGGTCACTAAGGGACACCGATGGACTTAGAAAGACCGTCGTCCGTCGGATGGGACGTTAAGCAATGGCGCCGTGTGCGGGAAAGACATACCCTGTGTACTTTAAAGAACAGGCTGGATGGCCTTGACGGGAGACTATCATCTGTCTCTTAACAGCTGTCAGTGGGTCCCCTCCTTCAACCTTCTCCGAGCCCTCTGGGTCTTTGTGACCTGGCCATTTAGCCCAATGTGTGCAAAAAATATCACTCAGAAGTAAAACAATCCAACCTGTAAATGTGGCCACGGCTTAACATCCCATCCGACGGATGGCCGCCTTTCTAAGCCCCCCATCGATGTTCTCTTTCTGGCAGATCTATCTATCTATTCTAACTCCAATGATGCAGCAAAGTTTAGGCCTATGAGCCTCCTAAAACCTTGAGCCTAATATCTTTATTTTGGGAGGAGAAGGATCACTGTGGTTTCCGAGTGCAGGATGGAAGTTTAGCAAAGATAAATCTCAGCGCTGGAACAGGTGTACTCGAATCTGGAAATTACTGATTACGAGCAAGGCTCGCTACCGACTGAGACAATCTCCGCACCTGAACGTTACTGAGTGCGCCAAATCCCTCCCCAATAATATCTTACATCAGTCAGAGGAAAATATCATGTACCGAGCTTTGCCAACAAAACGTTTTTTACCAGAAACAGTAACTAAACTAATTTCTATATACGTAGCTTACCTTTCAAAAGAACTGCTCAACCTTTTAAAATCTTCAATTTCGAGTCCCAGAATTCAAAGAGAGAATATGAAGCCCTCACCACAAAGATTTAAAGGCCGAAAACTGAAACGAATTTCTAATGTGCTACGACTTCACTGGAACAAGACCATATAAATAGTCTCACAGGGAATGAATCCTTTTATAAAGCTTCTTTCTCCTCTTTTTCTTCTTTTAGGTATGCGCAAATTTAAACAATAGTTTCAAAAGTCATGCGAATAATTTGCTGACTTTGACCCACACTGGATTTTTATCCTTCTTACTTCAGATGGCCACAGTCCGTTGCTCCAGCACTGGCCACATCCTGCTCCATTCTCTAAAAGCGGAAAACGTGACTTGTTTCAAAGCTCCCCATTTTGCAGGTGTAAAACAATTGGTTTCGGGTGGATTTCGCAGCGGAAGGAAAAAGGAATGCCAATGTCGCATCGTCGTATGTTTCTTCTCAGCATGAACGATATTCGACAATGATAGCATAGGTGTATGTATCGTGAATGACAATAGCACTATAAACTTATCTCTTGCAGGGAACATGGCCTTCCCTCGAATGGAACGTTAATCCCTTAAGCAGGACTGTCCTAAGCATACGAACCTTGGCTGTACTTAGGCAGCAAAGTGTTTCTCATACGTGAGTGTCAAAAAGTATAGTTGCAACTCCTTTTTATGTACAAAGAGATCTATACACCATTTCACAAGATGGCATCTAATGCAAATAAACAGCTTTTTACCTATATTTTGCTATTATTATTTCTGACGGGGATTGCCTCTGTTAGTAGCACACCAGGCTCGTAATCTGCAGTTCCCAGGTTCGAATCTCAACTGTCCCAGCTTTGAGATTATCTCCGCTAAACCTCCACCCTGGCCTTGGTGAGAAGGGGGATGTAACGAATATAAGACCCATAGGCTTGGAAAGGCCGCAGTCCGTCGGATGGGATGTAAAGCCATCGCCCCGTGTGCTGAAGCGTTAAATAACATGCTGGATAGTCTTGACAGGAGGCTACCATCTATCTCCTAACAGATGTCCATGGTCCACTCCCCCAATCTTCTCTGAACCCGCGGGTTCCTTGTGACCCTGCCATTTAGCCCATTGTGTGCAAAAAAAAAGTGCCGCTCAGAGATAAAAGAGCCTAACCCTTTCCTCCAACTTTCTCTGAGCCTTTGGGGTCCTTATGACCTAGCCATTTAGACGATCGTGTGCAAAAAATAAGTGCCGCTCAGAGATAAAGCAACAACAACCAACCTTAAAAATGGGAAAACTGCGGTTATTACTTGAAAATCGATCGGATATATGTAGTTGAAAAACCCTCTGAAATTATAAAAGACATATAATTGAAGAAAAGGATTTGAAGAAAGTCAATGTGAATTATCCTTCTTACTTTAGATGGCCACAGTCCATTGCTCCAGCACTGACCACATCCTGCTCAATTCTCTGAAAGCGGAAAATATTTCAAAAAATGATGTCGACCTGAGAAGTAATAGAAGTAATGACACTATATGCAATGTATCAGAATAAATCGATTTTCAACCAGTTGATTTAAAAATGTTGAATTCTTTCAAATGATTCTTTCGCTATTATTTGTATCATCAATTCGATTTTTTTTTTGTATTTAAAAATGAACTCTAATGTTTCTGCATTTTGCCCAGAACATAAAAGGCAGACAAAAACACTTAATTTTTCGGATATTTGACTTTGATACGATTTCTATATTTCTGATATTAATATTTTTTATAATGATTTCGACGTAATACTTATACATCTGCAAGCGAAATCCGTCTCTAGTATTGTGTTGATTTTTCAACATATGCCTCAAAATACAACCAACAGCAGATACTTTGGTGCACAACATCATCATCATCATCATCCAAATACACGGAAAGGTATGCTTTTATCGTACGGTTTGTTTATGTTAAGTGATCTTACATGAAACGAACTCGAATTCGAAGCTACAACTTCAAAAATTAGTTTTTGTAGAAGAGATGTGACTAAAGTTAAATTAAATATTTCAATAATATCAATCTAAATCTCGATTTTTCAACATATTTTTTAAGTATTTAATATTCTTATAGGCATGATCAAATTTCTGCCATGGGTAAGGCCGCCATTTTGTTCCTACGAGTGCAAGAGATTCTTAAAAAGGAAACACTCTCACTATAACGTTGGAGTATAAGACTTCTCCAAGCGACTACTGGAAAAAGTAAAGATTTCTGGTAATTTAAATATTTAACAGCGCAATGCTGTCACCAGGATTTAGCCTGAGAAAATATTAAAACAGTGCTTCTCAACATTTATTGCTATATTAATTTTTAATTTTATGCTATATTATTGTATAGATAGATAAAACTATAGTTATAGCATAACAATGGGAATAAAATAAAAAAATATATATCAGTGGTTCTCAACCTTTTATGCTTCATGTACCCCCTGGAAACGTGTATGTAACTGGCGTACCCCTTGTATAGATAGATAAAACTATAGTTATAGTAAAACAATGGGAATAAAATAAAACATATATATCAGTGGTTCTCAACCTTTTATGCTTCACGTACTCCCTGGAAATGTGTAACTGGCGTACCCCTTGTATAGATAGATAAAACTATAATTATAGTATAACAATGGGAATAAAACAAAACATATATATCAGTGGTTCTCAACCTTTTATGCTTCACGTACCCCTTGGAAATGTGTATGTAACTGGCGTACCCCTTGTATAGATAGATAAAACTATAGTTATAGTATAACAATGGGAATAAAATAAAACATATATATATGTGGTTCTCAACCTTTTATGCTTCACGTACCCCCTGGAAATGTGTATGTAACTGGTGTACCCCTTGTATAGATAGATAAAACTATAGTTATAGTATAACAATGGGAATAAAATAAAACATATATATCAGTGGTTCTCAACCTTTTATGCTTCACGTACCCCTTGGAAATGTGTATGTAACTGGTGTACCCCTTGTATAGATAGATAAAACTATAGTTATAGTATAACAATGGGAATAAAATAAAACATATATATCAGTGGTTCTCAACCTTTTATGCTTCACGTACTCCCTGGAAATGTGTATGTAACTGGTGTACCCCTTGTATAGATAGATAAAACTGTAATTATAGTATAACAATGGGAATAAAATAAAACATATATATCAGTGGTTCTCAACCTTTTATGCTTCACGTACCCCTTGGAAATGTGTATGTAACTGGCGTACCCCTTGTATAGATAGATAAAACTATAGTTATAGTATAACAATGAGAATAAAATAAAACATATATATCAGTGGTTCTCAACCTTTTATGCTTCACGTACTCCCTGGAAATGTGTATGTAACTGGTGTACCCATTGTATAGATAGATAAAACTATAGTTATAGTACAACAATGGGAATAAAATAAAACATATATATCAGTGGTTCTCAACCTTTTATACTTCACGTACCCCCTGGAAATGTGTATGTAACTGGCGTACCCCTTGTACAGATAGATAAAACTATAGTTATAGTTATAACAATGGGAATAGAATGAAACATATATTTCAGTGGTTCTCAACATTTTATGCTTCACGTACCCACTGGAAAGGTGTATGTAATTGGCGTACCCCTTGTATAGATAGATAAAACTATAGTTATAGTATAACAATGGGAATAAAATAAAACATATATATCAGTGGTTCTCAACCTTTTATGCTTCACGTACCCCCTGGAAATGTGTAACTGGCGTACCCCTTGTATAGATAGATAAAACTATAGTTATAGTACAACAATGGGAATAAAATAAAACACATATATCAGTGGTTCTCAACCTTTTATGCTTCACGTACTCCCTGGAAATGTGTATGTAACTGGTGTACCCCTTGTATAGATAGATAAAACTATAGTTATAGTTATAACAATGGGAATAGAATGAAACATATATATCAGTGGTTCTCAACATTTTATGCTTCACGTACCCCCTGGAAAGGTGTATGTAATTGGCGTACCCCTTGTACAGATAGATAAAACTATAGTTATAGTATAACAATGGGAATAAAATAAAACATATATATCAGTGGTTCTCAACCTTTTATGCTTCACGTACGCCCTGGAAATGTGTATGTAACTGGCGTACCCCTTGTATAGATAGATAAAACTATAGTTATAGTACAACAATGGGAATAAAATAAAACTTATATATCAGTGGTTCTCAACCTTTTATGCGTCACGTACTCCCTGAAAATGTGTATGTAACTGGCGTACCCCTTGTATAGATAGATAAAACTATATATATATGTATAGATAGATATAAACTAAAGTATAGTTTTAGTACAACAATGGGAATAAAATAAAACATATATATCAGTGGTTCTCAACATTTTATGCTTCACGTACCCTCTGGAAATGTGTATGTAACTGGTGTACCCCTTGTATAGATAGATAAAACTATAGTTATAGTACAACAATGGGAATAAAATAAAACATATATATCAGTGGTTCTCAACCTTTTATGCTTCACGTAACCTCTGGAAATGTGTATGTAACTGGTGTACCCCTTGTATAGATAGATAAAACTATAGTTATAGTACAACAATGGGAATAAAATAAAACATATATATCAGTGGTTCTCAACATTTTATGCTTCACGTACCCCCTGGAAATGTGTAACTGGCGTACCCCTTGTATAGATAGATAAAACTATAGTTATAGTACAACAATGGGAATAAAATAAAACATATATATCAGTGGTTCTCAACATTTTATGCTTCACGTACCCTCTGGAAATGTGTATGTAACTGGTGTACCCCTTGTATAGATAGATAAAACTATAGTTATAGTATAACAATGGGAATAAAATAAAACATATATATCAGTGGTTCTCAACCTTTTATGCTTCACGTACTCCCTGGAAATCTGTATGTAACTGGTGTACCCCTTGTATAGATATATAAAACTATAGTTATAGTATAGTATAGTATACATAATTATAGCATAGTATAGTACAACAATGGGAATAAAATAAAACATATATATCAGTGGTTCTCAACCTTTTATGCTTCACGTACCCCCTGGAAATGTGTATGTAACTGGCGTACCCCTTGTACAGATAGATAAAACTATAGTTATAGTATAACAATGGGAATAAAATAAAACATATATATCAGTGGTTCTCAACCTTTTATGCTTCACGTACCCCCTGGAAATGTGTATGTAACTGGCGTACCCCTTGTATAGATAGATAAAACTATAGTTATAGTACAGCAATGGGAATAAAATAAAACTTATATATCAGTGGTTCTCAACCTTTTATGCTTCACGTACTCCCTGGAAATGTGTATGTAACTGGCGTACCTATTGTATAGATAGATAAAACTATAGTTATAGTACAACAATGGGAATAAAATAAAACATATATATCAGTGGTTCTCAACATTTTATGCTTCACGTACCCTCTGGAAATGTGTATGTAACTGGTGTACCCCTTGTATAGATAGATAAAACTATAGTTATAGTATAACAATGGGAATAAAATAAAACATATATATCAGTGGTTCTCAACCTTTTATGCTTCACGTACTCCCTGGAAATCTGTATGTAACTGGTGTACCCCTTGTATAGATATATAAAACTATAGTTATAGTATAGTATAGTATATATAGTTATAGTATAGTATAGTACAACAATGGGAATAAAATAAAACATATATATCAGTGGTTCTCAACCTTTTATGCTTCACGTACCCCCTGGAAATGTGTATGTAACTGGTGTACCCCTTGTACAGATAGATAAAACTATAGTTATAGTTATAACAATGGGAATAGAATGAAACATATATATCAGTGGTTCTCAAAATTTTATGCTTCACGTACCCCCTGGAAAGGTGTATGTAATTGGCGTACCCCTTGTATAGATAGATAAAACTATAGTTATAGTATAACAATGGGAATAAAATAAAACATATATATCAGTGGTTCTCAACCTTTTATGCTTCACGTACTCCCTAGAAATGTGTATGTAACTGGTGTACCCCTTGTATAGATAGATAAAACTATAGTTATAGTACAACAATGGGAATAAAATAAAACATATATATCAGTGGTTCTCAACCTTTTATGCTTCACGTACTCCCTAGAAATGTGTATGTAACTAGTGTACCCCTTGTATAGATAGATAAAACTATAGTTATAGTACAACAATGGGAATAAAATAAAACATATATATCAGTGGTTCTCAACCTTTTATTCTTCACGTACCCCCTGGAAATGTGTATGTAACTGGCGTACCCCTTGTACAGATAGATAAAACTATAGTTATAGTTATAACAATGGGAATAGAATGAAACATATATATCAGTGGTTCTTAACATTTTATGCTTCACGTACCCCCTGGAAAGGTGTATGTAATTGGCGTATCCCTTGTATAGATAGATAAAACTATAGTTATAGTAAAACAATGGGAATAAAATAAAACATATATATATCAGTGGTTCTCAACCTTTTATGCTTCACGTACTCCCTAGAAATGTGTATGTAACTGGTGTACCCCTTGTATAGATAGATAAAACTATAGTTATAGTACAACAATGGGAATAAAATAAAACATATATATCAGTGGTTCTCAACCTTTTATGCTTCACGTACTCCCTAGAAATGTGTATGTAACTGGTGTACCCCTTGTATAGATAGAACTAACTATAGTTATAGTACAACAATGGGAATAAAATAAAACATATATATCAGTGGTTCTCAACCTTTTATGCTTCACGTACTCCCTAGAAATGTGTATGTAACTGGTGTACCCCTTGTATAGATAGATAAAACTATAGTTATAGTACAACAATGGGAATAAAATAAAACACATATATCAGTGGTTCTCAACCTTTTATGCTTCACGTACTCCCTGGAAATGTGTATGTAACTGGTGTACCCCTTGTATAGATAGATAAAACTATAGTTATAGTACAACAATGGGAATAAAATAAAACATATATATCAGTGGTTCTCAACCTTTTATGCTTCACGTACCCCCTGGAAATGTGTATGTAATTGGCGTACCCCTTGTACAGAGATAAAACTATAGTTATAGTTATAACAATGGGAATAGAATGAAACATATATATCAGTGGTTCTCAACATTTTATGCTTCACGTACCCCCTGGAAAGGTGTATGTAATTGGCGTACCCCTTGTATAGATAGATAAAACTATAGTTATAGTATAACAATGGGAATGAGGCCTGTAAATGGTAGCTAGGCGTAAACTGGAAGGAGAGCTGTGTACCAATCCCTAGTGATGATGCACAGAACCGGCCAGGTCTAGCACCTAATGTCCGACCCCGCCTTCTCGTGGTGCAGGCCGTTAGTACCTTTCAAAAGAGATACTCTCTTTTGGAAGGGAACGGAAGGGGAGGGCTGCCAGTTCAGTATGGCCTGCTGATCTGGTCATCTACGGCCACTTTTTTCTTTTTTTTCAACCCTGCTGAGGAGTGGTCAACTTCACAGGGTCCTGGTGCTGACCATTTATACCTACTAGACTGGACTTGTTTATGGATTTGAGCTTGATTATGGATCCTGGATTTGCTGCACTGGTGGGCCTCTGTTGAGGGAGAGTCTGCCGCTGTGTTTTCTGTTTGCTTCTGGGTTGCCAGCTCTAAGTGAACAGAGGCATGGGATACCTTATATCAGCTGGTGGATAATCCTAATCAGAGGCCATCGCAGGTACCTGAACCTTACTTAGCTAGTTGGGCATCGTCAAGCCTAAACTGGAGTAATGCGTCTCAGGCAGGCCATGTGGCTCTTGAAAAAGTCCACTTGAAAAGGTGGTGCCTGAAGTTCCTACCAGCATCGGTGACTTCAGCCTTTAGCGGAGGAGGAACGGGTCTTTGCCCCATGCCTGCGATCAGGGGGCTGTTTGATATTGTTGGCCCTACCAATCTCAATAAACCTAATTTCTTTAAAAATCCTACTAATCATTTTCTTTCTGCAGGAACGTGGAACGTGAGGACATTACATAGAGATTATTCTCTTGATGTCCTCATGCAGGAATTCCAGCGCTATAACCTAGATATTCTAGGCTTGCAAGAGACCAGATGGACAGGTAAAGGTGAGATACTTAAAAATAACTTTAAATTTCTCTTTACAGGGAGGGAGGATGGAAAGCATCACCAAGGTGTGGGTCTGCTGCTCAGCAGACATGCTAGTGATGCTCTTCTAGGATATGAGTGCATTAATGAAAGGTTTCTTACAGCAAAATTTCAGACAAGCATTAAAAACTTGAATGTTATCTGCTGTTATGCCCCCACTGAGGATGCTGATGAGGATGAGAAGGATAGGTTTTACGGACAACTTCAGGACATTTTGAATTCTGTCAAGAAAGGAGATATTACCCTTGTTCTTGGTGACTTCAATGCCAAAGTTGGTACCGACTCTGACCTTTGGGGAGGAGTAATAGGTCCTTTTGGTATTGGTAGCTGCAATGGCAATGGACAACGTCTCCTACAGGTAAGTAAACTCAATGGATTCAGAATAACTAACACATATTACAAACACCGTGACATACATAAATACACATGGGTTTCACCTGATGGGCTGCATAGGAATATGATTGATTATATATTAATTAATAGCAAATGGGCTAGTTCTGTTAGAAATACCAGGGCATATAGGGGAGCTGAAATTGGATCTGACCATTACCTTGTTAAAAGTGTCTTGCAACTTAAACTTAAAAAGTGTTGTGCTAGAGTTAAAAAATTTACCTTTAATACTGAAGCTCTGAATGACCCAGTTATAGCTAAAGCTTACCATGATAGGTTACTTAGTCATTATGACGGTCATGGTTTGCTTAATACTGAAGTTGAGGAAGAATGGGGCCATTTTAAACAGGCTTTTTTGGAAACTAACAGTACTCTTTTAGGAAAAAAGGAGCAGAGGAGGCAGAATTATTTAAGTGACAAGGCAATTGAGCTTATTTCAGAAAGAAGGAATTGCAGGAATGTCCTTAATCAGTACCCTACTAGTCCTAATAGAAAAGATTACAGAGAGCTTAATAAACGTGTAAAGGATCAGTTAGCTACTGATAAAAATCTTTGGCTTGATAGCTTGGCTGACAAAGCTGAGGAAGCGGTTAGGCAGCACAACAGCAGAGAGCTGTACCAGATAGTTAATGTTTTATGTGGTAGAAAACGGACAGGCATACAGGGATTGAAGGATAAACAAGGTAAGGTTATAGAAGGTGAGGATTCTTTCATGGCTAGGTGGGCTGAGCATTTCAGTGATGTTCTAAACAATGCGATTAGTTCTTTCCCATTGTTTGCAATGATGATAGATGCATTGGTGGCTTTAATTTTGGCCCTATAACACAATCTGAAGTTATTTTGGCTGTTTCTAAACTTAAACTTCATAAATCCCCAGGGGTAGATGAAATTACTGCAGAAATGCTCAGAGCTGGGAATGTTTTGGTTATCACTTGGATGACTGAAATTTTGAATAACTTTTATGATAAAGGCATGGTTCCTAAAGATTTTACCAGAGCTATTATTATCCCTATTTTCAAAAAAGGTGATCGCAGTTCTTGTGATAACTATAGGGGTATCAGCCTACTCTCCGTTCCAGGTAAAGTTCTTTCCATGATTGTGCTTAATAGAATTAAGAATCTGGTTGACAGGCAATTGCGAGATGAGCAATGTGGATTCAGAAGTGGTAGGGGATGTGTAGATCAGATATTTTCACTTAGGCAGATTCTTGAGAAATGTTTAGAGTTTCAGAAACCTTTGGTTGCTAGCTTTGTTGATTTCAAAAAGGCTTTCGACTCTGTTGATCGTCATAATTTGTGGTTGATTGTGGGATCATATGGTATACCAGACAAGTTAGTTAACATAATGAAAGCTCTCTATAATAACACTGAGTCATGTGTGAGAGTTGGTAAGTCTTGTAGCAATTGGTTTAGCATTACTTCTGGTGTTCGACAAGGGTGCATTTTGTCTCCTTTTCTCTTTAGTTTGGTTGTTGATTATGTTATGCGAAATTCACTTCAAGGGAAAGATTTTGGCCTGAAATGGGCTGGAGATATGAAAATTTCTGATTTAGATTATGCTGATGATTTAGCCCTTTTGGCAAATGATGTTGATGAGATGAACTCTTTCATTCGAACTGTTGATGAGACTGGGAGTACAGTAGGTTTGGTTATAAACAGAGAGAAAATTAAGTGATGAAAATTGGTCAGGCAGGCTGTGATTCAGTTAATCTGAATGGTTGCAGTCTTGAGCAGGTGTCACAGTTTAATTATCTTGGGAGCTATGTAACTGATACTGGTGATGTGCGGCATGAGATTAACAGACGAATAGGTATTGCTGCCGGGACTTTTAAGAATCTATGGAGATTGTGGAGAAATAGGCGTATACACCTAAAGACTAAAATTAGACTGTATAATAGTTTGGTTCTTTCTAGGGTTAGTTATGGTAGTGAAACCTGGACGCTTTGTAAACAAGATAACAGGAAACTAGATGCTTTTGATTCTAGATGCTTACGCAGTATCTTGGGTGTTAGGTGGTTTAACTTTGTAACTAATGATGAGGTTAGGCAAAGGAGTCTGCAACCTCCTTTAAGCAGCATATTGTGCAGAGAGAGACTCCGCTGGTTTGGCCATGTTGCCCGTATGGATAATTATAGATTGGCGAATAGGGTTATGAACAGTGTGCCTAGAGGCTTCAGAAAGAGGGGGAGACCTAGAATGCGGTGGGCAGACAATGTCAAACAGGACCTTGTTAGAAGTGGTGTGCAGTGGCCGGATGCAGCAGATGTAGCTCAGGACAGATATGCTTGGAGAAGTAAACTGCGTGGTCTGGTTGGACCTCCGTAGCCCATGTCTGCTTGAGGATGATGATGATGATGATGATGAATGGGAATAAAATAAAACATATATATCAGTGGTTCTCAACCTTTTATGCTTCACATACACCCTGGAAATGTGTAACTGGCGTACCCCTTGTATAGATAGATAAAACTATAATTATAGTATAACAATGGGAATAAAATAAAACACATATATCAGTGGTTCTCAACCTTTTATGCTTCACGTTCTCCCTGGAAATGTGTATGTAACTGGTGTACCCCTTGTATAGATAGATAAAACTATAGTTATAGTACAACAATGGGAATAAAATAAAACATATATATCAGTGGTTCTCAACATTTTATGCTTCACGTACTCTCTGTAAATGTGTATGTAACTGGTGTACCCCTTGTATAGATAGATAAAACTATAGTTATAGTATAACAATGGGAATAAAATAAAACATATATATCAGTGGTTCTCAACCTTTTATGCTTCACGTTCTCCCTGGAAATGTGTATGTAACTGGTGTACCCCTTGTATAGATAGATAAAACTATAGTTATAGTACAACAATGGGAATAAAATAAAACACATATATCAGTGGTTCTCAACCATTTATGCTTCACGTACCACCTGGAAATGTGTATGTAACTGGCGTACCCCTTGTACAGATAGATAAAACTATAGTTATAGTTATAACAATGGGAATAGAATGAAACATATATTTCAGTGGTTCTCAACATTTTATGCTTCACGTACCCCCTGGAAAGGTGTATGTAATTGGCGTACCCCTTGTATAGATAGATAAAACTATAGTTATAGTACAACAATGGGAATAAAATAAAACATATATATCAGTGGTTCTCAACCTTTTATGCATCACGTACTCCCTAGAAATGTGTATGTAATTGGTGTACCCCTTGTATAGATAGATAAAACTATAGTTATAGTACAACAATGGGAATAAAATAAAACATATATATCAGTGGTTCTCAACCTTTTATTCTTCACGTACCCCCTGGAAATGTGTATGTAACTGGCGTACCCCTTGTAGAGATAGATAAAACTATAGTTATAGTTATAACAATGGGAATAGAATGAAACATATATATCAGTGGTTCTCAACCTTTTATGCTTCACGTACTCCCTGGAAATGTGTATGTAACTGGTGTACCCCTTGTATAGATAGATAAAACTATAGTTATAGTACAACAATGGGAATAAAATAAAACATATATATCAGTGGTTCTCAACCTTTTATGCTTCACGTACCCCCTGGAAATGTGTATGTAACTGGCGTACCCCTTGTACAGATAGATAAAACTATAGTTATAGTTATAACAATGGGAATAGAATGAAACATATATTTCAGTGGTTCTCAACATTTTATGCTTCACGTACCCCCTGGAAAGGTGTATGTAATTGGCGTACCCCTTGTATAGATAGATAAAACTATAGTTATAGTACAACAATGGGAATAAAATAAAACATATATATCAGTGGTTCTCAACCTTTTATGCTTCACGTACTCCCTAGAAATGTGTATGTAACTGGTGTACCCCTTGTATAGATAGATAAAACTATAGTTATAGTACAACAATGGGAATAAAATAAAACATATATATCAGTGGTTCTCAAACTTTTATTCTTCACGTACCCCCTGGAAATGTGTATGTAACTGGCGTACCCCTTGTAGAGATAGATAAAACTATAATTATAGTTATAACAATGGGAATAGAATGAAACATATATATCAGTGGTTCTCAACCTTTTATTCTTCACGTACTCCCTGGAAATGTGTATGTAACTGGTGTACCCCTTGTATAGATAGATAAAACTATAGTTATAGTACAACAATGTGAATAAAATAAAACATATATATCAGTGGTTCTCAACCTTTTATGCTTCACGTACCCCCTGGAAATGTGTATGTAACTGGCGTACCCCTTGTACAGATAGATAAAACTATAGTTATAGTTATAACAATGGGAATAGAATGAAACATATATATCAGTGGTTCTCAACATTTTATGCTTCACGTACCCCCTGGAAAGGTGTATGTAATTGGCGTACCCATTGTATAGATAGATAAAACTATAGTTATAGTAAAACAATGGGAATAAAATAAAACATATATATCAGTGGTTCTCAACCTTTTATGCTTCACGTACTCCCTAGAAATGTGTATGTAACTGGTGTACCCCTTGTATAGATAGATAAAACTATAGTTATAGTACAACAATGGGAATAAAATAAAACATATATATCAGTGGTTCTCAACCTTTTATGCTTCCCGTACCCCCTGGAAATGTGTATGTAACTGGCGTACCCCTTGTACAGATAGATAAAACTATAGTTATAGTTATAACAATGGGAATAGAATGAAACATATATATCAGTGGTTCTCAACCTTTTATGCTGCACGTACTCCCTGGAAATGTGTATGTAACTGGCGTACCCCTTGTATAGATAGATAAAACTATAGTTATAGTATAACAATGGGAATAAAATAAAACATATATATCAGTGGTTCTCAACCTTTTATGCTTCACGTACCCCCTGGAAATGTGTATGTAACTGGCGTACCCCTTGTACAGATAGATAAAACTATAGTTATAGTTATAACAATGGGAATAGAAAAAAACGTATATATCAGTGGTTCTCAACCTTTTATGCTGCACGTACCCCCTGGAAATGTATATGTAACTGGCGTACCCCTTGTATAGATAGATAAAACTATAGTTATAGTATAACAATGGCTATTTTTACTTTGTTACTAGATCTAGCGACTTTTGAGCTCTCACGGCGTACCCCAAAAAATTATACACCCCTAGCTTAAAATATAAATAATAAGTATTATTTCAAATTATCTGGTAAAATAAGTGAATATTTTCCCTTCCTTGTTTTCCCAATTCTTAGACCCTGTATAATGATTCTTTTAATTACTGGAACGATGGATTGTTATTAAATAAAATTTAATTAATGAAGTGTTACTGAAAGTTAAAAAAAAAAGTGTAGTTTTATTTACGTAGTTTGTTGAATTTGCATAATTCTAAACTTTTCGGATTATCAAAAAGAATATTCTCGTTTTTTATTTAAGCGAGAATGAATCGATTTTCACCCAGGGGTCGAATCTTACATTTTAAATAAAATAAACAAATTATCACAACTGTTTCTTTCAAGATTTATTGTTTTGGTACAAAATTGGCAGGGCACCATTCTAGCAGATGTTTTCCTCTCATAAGTTCTGATTTTGAAGAAGAAGAAGATTCTCTTCCTTTTCACTCTTCCCCTTCGAGGTTCAGGTATGCTTTCAGTTCCCTTGGCACCTCCAACTTGCCAATGCCAAATGGCAGCTCCCGATTCTTCTGCAGCCTTTCCCTCACCACGACCCTGCACATGTGTTTCAGGGTGACCGGTTCGAGGAGGAAGCAGTATTTCAATCTGGGTACCAATCCTCTGTCGCTCATCGTGGCCACGAAATCCTCCGAGTCGATGAAGTGACTCTTCCAGTGGTCGTTGGCTCTGAAGCGGATGTGACTCACACTCATCGGTGGCATCGCTTGCAGAAGAGCGTTGGCGCATTCCAATTCCTTCCATCCTCTCTCTTCCATCCTCTCTCCATCCACATCCATCTTCTCCGCATCCTCCAGCACCCCAAGTTTCACGGCTTTTCCGATTAGCTTCAACACCAACGAGGCCACCCACTGAGGCTTCCCCGGGGGTGGAGTGATGCATGTGCCGTAACGAAGGAGAGTTTTCACGGCAATGGGATTTCTGTTGAAGGCTGCGTAGTAAAGAAGCGAAGGATTGAATCCCCTGAAATGTTTGATTCGAATATCAGCGAAAGGAACGCCTTTTACAGTTGCTTTAGCTTTGGCTGCATGATACAAAAAGTAAGTGATTGGGGACAAGCCTTTCACTTTTGCCATTGGGTACCTCGGTGTAATCCTGATGATATCTGCTGGGTGACGCAACTCTTGACCGAAAAGGTAGGTGTGGAAATGCATGTAGTAGCCGTAATCATAAAGATACTGAACACCTTGTGCTACCACTTTGCTGTTCTTCACTTGCCATAAATAGCAAAGAAAGGGAATGGTGTACCCTGCCTTTCTTAATATGAAGTCAAATTTTCGAGGTTTCAGCAGCTTCTCGTATTGGCGACAGATCGTACTGAGATGAAGAATTTCTTTCTCCGCTCCGTAGTCGGGGTGAAATGTTGGCATTTTCTGTTTTTCAAAATTGCTTATGTGATCAATACAAGCTTTGGAAACTGATTCTCTATCTGGATAAAGTTTGGAGCATTGAACTCTTAGTCGAGCAGCCTTGATCCTTGATTTGTTGGGTCTTTTGCGGAGTCCAGCCTTAGTGAATGAGAAGCAAATGTAGGATTTCGAATTAGTAACAAACTACGTATACGACCTTTCCAGAACTTTACATTTAAAGTCTACGTGCCCTGCCTAATCTTGTTTCCCGATTGATCTAACTTCTCACAGTGAGATCTCTTCTGTCTCCTCGAATCGGCAGGATTTAATGCATTAACAATCGAATTTGTCGATCGAAACAATATCGTTTTAATCTTCATGTAAAATAACAAACTTAATTGTGACGATCAACTGTTTTATTCCGTAGCTAAATATTTACTGCAGTTTTTTTTTTTAATTCATAGTGTAATGAATCGTAAATGTAGAATGTAAACCAAATTTCGATGTGCAAGGATGGTTAAAATTTATGCCTGTAATAGGTGTAAAAACCGTTAACTGAAGATGGATTTTTTTCGAATGGAAAGTGTCCGCATCTTGCAGAAATGAACCCTCTTAAACCTTTTCTATGGCGATATTCCTGAAGTACAGCCATGAAGTTGCGATGTTCTGAGAAAATAACCTTATATGCAATGTACAATCATTCATGGTGATGAGTATTATGCTAATATTTCGTTGGTTCTTCTGATCACTTGTTTCATTTCCTAACTTCTGCAAACCTCGTGCAAAGACCATGTTCTGATTTGCGAACTAGCTTTATAGCGCTAATCTCATTTTGGTGTCACTTTTTTGGAACTAATGTTTACGTCATACACCTATCCTTCAATTCAAGCGGTACTCAATTCAAGCGATACTCAAAGCTGTACTCAATTCAAGTGTTACTCAAAGCGGTACTCAATTCAAACGATACTCAAAGCGGTACTCAATTCAAGCGATACTCAAAGCGGTACTCAATTCACGCGATACTCAAATTGGTACTCAATTCTCGCGATACTCAAAGCGGTACTCAATTCTCGCGATACTCAAAGCGGTACTCAATTCTCGCGGTACTCAAATTGGTACTCAATTCACGCGGTACTCAATTTACGTGGTTTCGGTTAAATGGCCAGCTCATAAGCACCCCAAGAGCTCAGAAAAGTTTGGGGAAAAGAGCCCACTGGATAACTGTTAGGAGACAGATGGAAGCCTTTTGGCAAGGCTGTCCAGCATGGACATATCCTGCACATGCCGCAATGGCTTAATATCCCATCCGACGGACGGACGGCGGCCTTTCCATACTCATCGAGACCTAGTGCAGGGCGGGGAGGTTTGTGGAGATAAATCTCAAAGCTGGCACAGTTGGGACTCGAACCTGGGAACTGCAGATTACGAGCCCGGCGCGTTAACAACTGAGCCACTCCCGCCCCCATCAAAACAGAGCCATCAGCGAAATAGACCCAAGACCAGTTTTGGGGGGATCAGACAAGGGTTGTTTTTCCTCTGAGTAGCACTTTGTTGTACACAATGGACAAATATGACCCAGTCACAAGGACCCCGAAGGCTCAGAGAAGGTTGGGGGACTCACTGGACAGCTGTTATAAGACAGATGGAAGCCTTCGTCAAGGCCATCCAGCGTGTTCTTTAACGTGCAGATGGTATAGCTCTCCCGCACACGGAGCTTCGGTTTAAAGTCCTATCTGACGGACGGCGGCCTTTTCAAACCCACTGGTGTCCCCTACTGACCGTAAACAGGATGGGGAGTTTTGCGGAGATAAATCTCACGCTGACCCAAATGGGACTCGAACCTGGGAACTGCAGATTACAAAACTGACAAGCTACCGACTGAGCTACCCGCGCCTCCCAAGACCAGGCGACGAATATATAAATAATTAGTATCAAGTTACTACTTCTTCATACAGTGTAGTGAATAGCTTGAGTGGGAATTGGAGAGACTATGACTGCAGTACTGAAGCTTAGACAGTTCCCATAGATCATAGATATAATAACAGGTGATTTAAAGAAAACTTATATTGATTGAGAACTGTTTAATCGTCTACTGCCCGGTCTCACAATTTCCCCATTTGCCAAGATTTGGAGCCCTCCTCTTTAAAAGATGGAAAATAGTCTGCACTAAGACTAGCCGAAGTCGAACTTTTAAGTGGCCATCATCCCGTTCATCACAGGGAATGGTGCAAAATTGTCCCCTTCCAATTCATTCTTATCTACTCTTTATTCCAAACATTAGGGGCGGGGGTGGCTCAGTCGGTAGCGCGCCAGGCTCGTAATCTGTAGTTCCCAGGTTCGAGTCCCAGCTGGGTCAGCGTTGAGTTTATCTCCGCAAAATTCCCCGCCCTGCCCACGGTCAGTAGGGGACACCGATGGGCTTGGAAAGGCTGCCGTCCGTCGGATGGGACGTTAAGCCGTGGCCCCATGTGCGGGAGAGCCATACCCTGTGCTAAGAACACGCTGGATGGCCTTGACGGGAGGCTACCATCTGTCTCCCAACAGCTGTTCCAGTGGGTCCCCTCCCCCAACCTTCTCTGAGCCTTCGGGGTCCTTGTGACCTGGCCATTTAGCCCATGGTGTGCAAAAAAGTGCCGCTCAGAGTAAAACAACCCAACCTATTCCAAACATTAGCTAATATTAGAGCCGAATCAGGGCTCTGATAGATCCGGGTCTAGCTAATGCCAACATACTGTATAATATCTAAATAAATCAAACAGATCAATTGACCAAGATAATAATAACTTAGGTATTTTCAAAGAATTAAAAATTCATCTCCGCTACTTATTTAATAATTTTTCTAAAAAACAACAGGAGTAATCATTTAAAATTAGGACCCTCTAAAATTATTAATAATTCTGGGTAAGAAGGATCTGTTGATATTTGCAGCACTTGTCTGCAAACAAAAATTTTCTCATATGAAAATAAAAACATTTGAAAATTTGGAAACTTTGAACAAGGATAACCGACGAGCATTTACAAAATTCTATTGGGGGCGGGGGCGGGGGTGGCTCAGTCGGTAGCGCGCCAGGCTCGTAATCTGTAGTTCCCAGGTTCGAGTCCCAGCTGGGTCAGCGTTGAGATTTATCTCCGCAAAATTCCCCGCCCTGCCCACGGTCAGTAGGGGACACCGATGGGCTTGTAAAGGGCGCCGTCCGTCCGATGGGACGTTAAGCCGTGGCCCCTTGTAGCTGGATGGCCTTGACGGGAGGCTACCATCTGTCTCCCAACAGCTGTTCCAGTGGGTCCCCTCCCCCATCCTTCTCTGAGCCTTCGGGGTTCATGTGATCTGGCCATTTAGCCCATGGTGTGCAAAAAAGTGCCGCTCAGAGGTAAAACAACCCAACCCAACCCAAAATTCTATTAGACTAGGAGTTCCCATTCCCATTATACTTCAAAACATTAGATAAGATAGTAGAAACTACTAAGAAACAGATACGTAATTCGCATTGAAACAAATCAATATGAGAGTTAAAATTTGATTTACTCCAACCTAAAAGCAGTTCGTTTAGGAACTATGTGGAATATATTGCCAACCAGTTTAAAGAGTATTAAAAAGTATTCTTTATTAAATAAAGTTTATTTATTTTTATTATTTAATACGTTTTGACTGGATTTTTTTTACCATTTTCTTGGGAGTAGTTTGTTTATGTTCAGTTTTATGGCGCAAGAACAACTGAGACTTATATTGCGCCAAACAAGAAATGACGAAAAGGAATCCAAATCGCTGAACTCATAACCAAAGTGTTGAAATTCAGAAGAAGTTGAAATGCAACGAGAACGGCAAAACGAAATCAGTGAAAGGTAACGATTGGGTGTAAAATGCAAAGGACAACAATTCTACATCACAAAATTAAAGGTAAACGATTAAATGTAATTAAAATGTCAGTTAAATATAAAAATTTGAAAATCTGGGGTAAAAATCAGTTATCTGATAAAAAAAATATTTTCCGAGTTTTTGGCGCTCTTATGAATAACAATCATTCTATTATCTATTCTTTCCTTTCGTTATTAGTCTACCGAATTCGATATTTTTAAATGCTTTATGTAAGCTTTACTGTAGAAAGTTTAGGGCGTAATTTTTATATAAGACCTAATGCTATTTACTTCCAAACTACTTTCTTAGAAGTGTTTCTTTTCGGCAATTTCCATCGCACCTAATGCACAAAAAAAAACATTTCTTTCACGAGCTTCATGTCCCAAACCCGGATCTGAAAGGAACTCCCAAGGCAACCCCTTCATTAGCAATGGACGAGAGATATTTAGGGACCAAAAGATACATTGCAAAACAAAGGAACTTACTTCTCTGTCCTTGACTGAAGTAAAAATTTCGTTTTTGGTAAAGACGTCTCTTGTTTAATCATTTCAACCATTGTCATTTTGTCTGCTTCCCAACAGGATATATGAGTCAGCAGGTGGTTTCGGCCCAACGGTGATTTATAGATTGACGTATACAAACTCACTTCTTGAAAATGCAGGAACTTAACATAATAACATCGTCTGCTTTACTCACCTGACAAAAAAAAACTAAAGGTTAACCATGAAGGTCATGGGGAAAGAAATCCGAAAGTACCAGAAACTAATATCAGTCATGCACGTGTTATTACTGCCGTGTTCAGAAACTGAAGAAAAACCATTAGTTACTTGTTGGGTTTCCGAATGACATACCTTGATTAATTTCATTTATTTTTAAATTCAGTTATTCCTCGAATAGCGTAAGTCCCACGGAGTTTTGACAAATTATTCGTTCACGATAAAATAAAAAAATCTCGAGCAATAAGCAATTAATCAATAGAGGAGATTTTTTTTTACCTACCGGAACGCGTAGGAACGCTGTTCCGGATATTATTTTTAATGCAACTTAAACGCTTTCTTTAAAAAAACACACACATATTTTGCTCTATTTCGTAAGATTAAGATTGTTTTTTTGAGTTCTAAGAAACCGATTCATTTCGTCTTTGAACTCGACATGTAATTCATAAAAACATTATTAAGATTGAAAGTTATATTTGCAAACGTTGAAGAAAACGTTGAACAACGCCAACTGCTAAATCAAAGTAGGAACAAAAAATTTCGCACTTGTTGTGAAATATATTAAAGTTTTACCGTCATTTTTAACAATAATTTCAGAAATAATAAGAAATTAAATATGATAATGGCTTCTTATGAAATGATACCAGATTCACTACATTACAGCACGTTGTAATAGGTCCAAATTACCGAATTAACCTTCAACAACTTCTTGATAGAAAGTATAACACCATCATCTTAAATAATATCGGTCACAAATGATAACTTTGATGTGAGGTTTCAGTCGTATTCTTTTGAAGACAGTAAGTCTAAAGTTTTCTTTAGTAACATGCCCAAACTCTTTCTATTCCCGGGGGCGGGGGTGGCTCAGTCGGTACCGCGCCAGACTCGTAATCTGCAGTTCCCAGGTTCGAGTCCCAGCTGGGTCAGCGTTGAGATTTATCTCCGCAAAATTCCCCGCCCTGCCCACGGTCAATAGGGGACACCGAAGGGCTTGGAAAGGCCGCCGTCCGTCGGATGGGACGTTAAGCCGTGGCACCGTGTGCGGGAGAGCCATATCCCAGACTCGTAATCTGCAGTTCCCAGGTTCGAGTCCCAGCTGGGTCAGCGTTGAGATTTATCTCCGCAAAATTCCCCGCTCTGCCCACGGTCAATAGGGGACACCGAAGGGCTTGGAAAGACCGCCGTCCGTCGGATGGGACGTTAAGCCGTGGCCCCGTGTGCGGGAGAGCCATATCCTGTGCACGTTAAAGAACACGCTGGATGGCCTTGACGGGAGGCTACCATCTGTCTCCCAACAGCTGCTCCAGTGGATCCCCTCCCCCAACCTTCTCTGAACCTTCGGGGTCCATGTGACCTGGCCATTTAGCCCATGGTGTGCAAAAAAGTGCCGCTCAGAGGTAAAACAACCCAACCTTTCTATTCCCTTTTATCATTCATGAAGACAATATTTTATTCTTAAATACACTTTACGTAAATTTCAAACCTTGAACACACACATATATATACTAGAAATCATTCTGTGCCTTCACCACATATTCATTTCTAATCCCGTCACTTCGACCACTATTTCACCTTGAATGCGACACCGGATCTGAAAATTCCTAATATTTCTGAGTTCTACTTCCTGAAACAACCCTATTCACCAATTTTTAGTTCTCCAGTACCAGTAGATCACCTAGGGTGTTCTACTGGTTCAAACTGGTCATCTAGGGTGTTCTACTGGCTACACATCAAAACTTTCTCAACATTTCTGAGATCTACGACCTGAAATACCCCCAGATACTAATTTTCAATTCTCCAGCACCAGTAGATCTCAATTTGACCACGAAGGATCATCCAGATCAGAAATTTCGTAATCTTTCCGACATATACAACCCGAAACACACCCAGACCACAGTATTCACGTTTCTAGCACTTGTAGATCATGATTTGACCTCTACGTGACCTCTATTTAACTTTGAAGGACACGTCGAAGGTCAAATTTCGAAATTTTTCCGAAATCTACGACCCGGATTACCCTTGGTGCAAATTTTCAGATCTCTACTACTTCTGCTTCATAGTTAGAATTAGCGTGATCCCCTGTCAGCCTCAATCATTTACAATCGTCTATATACACCAAAGAGCCAAAATATTATGACCAGCGCGTCTTTATGCAAATCGAAGCAACTGCAGGTAAATGACGGCGCGTATGAAGGTCGTGAAATGGTATAAATAACACCTGATACTGAGCTCTGTTAATTAGTGTTATTTTTGTTCTTCAGATGGGATAGGCAGTGGACTAAAGTGAGTTTGACAAAGGCCAAATTGTAATGGCCAGACGATTAGGTCAGAGCATTTCCGAGACAGCAAGGCTTGTGGAGTACTCACGGTCAGCAGTGGTTAGTACCTTCAAAAAGTGGTCCAAGGAGGGAAAAACCATGCCAGCAAGATGTGGCCGACCACGGTTCATCGATGCTAGAGGTGAGCAAAGGCTATCCCGTATGGAAGAGCCAACAGAAGGGATACTGTAGTGCAACTCGTCCGTAATTTGAATGCTGGTGACGGGAGTAATGTGTCACAACACAGTACATGGAACCCTGCTGAAAATGGAGCTGCATAGCCACAGGCCGCTCCAAGTGCCCATGCTTACCTCGGTCCGCCGTCAAAAATGACTACAATGGGCACGCAAGCATCAAAACTGGACCTTGAATGATTGGAAGAAGGTCGTCTGGTCCGATGAATCTCGTTTCCTGTTTCACCATGTGGACGTCCGGGTACGTGTGCATCGTTTATCTAGGGAAGTGTCGGTACCAAGATGCACTATGGGACGAAAGCAAGTCGGTGGAGGACGTGTAATACTTTGGCAATGTTCTGCTGGGAAACCCTGGGTCGAGTCATTAATGTGCAGGAAACTATAAAGTGAACTACCTACCTAAACATGCAGGAAACTATAAAGTCTACTACCTACCTAAACATCATTGCAGACCAGGAACATCCTTTCATGGCAACGGTATTCTCCTCTAGTAGTGCCTTCTTTCAGCAGGATAATGCGCCATGCCACACTGCCTGGATTGTTGGAGAATGGTTCGTGGAACTTGAGGAAGACTTCCAGGTATTGCCCTGGCCTCCAAATTCCTCCGACATCAATCCAATCGAGCATCTGTGGTTTGTGTTGGAACAGCATATCCGATCTGCGGAGGCTCATACACGTAACTTAGAAGAGTTAAAGGATATGTTGGTAACGTGTTGGTACCGGATACCACAAGACATCTTTAGAAATCTTGTAGCGCCCATGCCTCGCCGGGTAAGAGCTGTTTTGGAGTCACGTGGAAGACCAACATCATATTAGGCAGGTGGTCATGTTTTGGCTCTTCGGTGCATAAGAAGATTGTTTATTGCTCCCTAACTTCGAAAATAAGATTTTTATGGGAAAATATCACTAGAGATAAACTAAAAATCTCAATCAGATTTATCTAAAACTTCATTTCAACAATATTCGTGTAAAAGAGTTGTGGGAAGAATTAACAGCAGAGTTTTAGTTTTAAGAATTCACCTCAAAAGTTAAACACAAATAACAACTGTTTTGTAACAAATCGTTGTAATGTCGTGTAATGTAACGATGATGATTTGTTTTCTTGAATTATGACGAAAGTGTAGAATGAACGCTACTTTTGTTTCGTAGCCAAACGATGTTCACTGCATGATCGCTGAAAAATTTACTTCATCTTCAATCATTTTTTATTGAATCAACTTTCTCCATCCTACTGGAAATTGTTGGATTAGCAGACGAAAACAATTATTCACGAATGACAACCTCTTGCTGATATCGTTTTCTTGCGCCTTTATCTTCACTTCTTCTCACTCGTTAATGCGGTGGCCAGAAGATCTCTTTTAAAGAGAACATGATTTTTTTTTTCGTTCGAATCTTTTTTTTTTACTTTTTTTCTAATATTGAAAAAATTTTTACATCTAGAATATTTAATAATACAAAGCACGTTAATATTTTAGAAAAAAAATTAAAAACCGAAAACATTTCACGATTACTGAAGGAATTTTTACAAAACAGAATCCCTTAAGGCTGAATGGTATTCAAATTGTAAAATTCAGACGATGTTAATTTCCTTACGTGGTCAAAAAATTTAAAACTAGTTCAAATATTTTATTTAAGTTGAGTTGGTTTTACCTCTGAGCGGCACTTTTTTGCACACAATTGGCTAAATGGCCAGGTCACATGGACCCCGAAGGTTCAGAGAAGGTTGGGGGAGGGGACCCACTGGAACAGCTGTTGGGAGACAGATGGTAGCCTCCCGTCAAGGCCATCCAGCGTGTTCTTAGCACAGGGTATGGCTCTCCCGCACATGGGGCCACGGCTTAACGTCAGAGCATTTCCGAGACAGCAAGGTTTGTGGAGTACTCAAGGTCAGCAGTGGTTAGCGGTGGCTTACGTCAGAGTGGCAGTGGCTTAACGTCAGAGCATTCCGGTCAGATACCATCCGACGGACGGTGGCCTTTCCAATCCCATCGGTGTCACCTACTGACCGTGGGTATGTCGGGGAGTTTTGCGAAAATAAATCTCAACACTGACCCAGCTGGGACTCGAACTGGGAATTGCAGATATCGAGCCTGGCGTTCAGCCACCCCCGTCCCTCAAATATTGGATCTCATCTGAAAATTATAGTACTCAAAACACCACCCTTAAGCAGCTGCTTGGCCACATCGGTCTGACAGGAGCTTGTCAGTTTAAATAGGCTATTTAGAAAGATCTGTGAGGAAGGCGGAGACCCCAGCAGAAAGACAATGCAAGCAGCCATGTCTTAGCCGGGACTCGAACCTACGACCCCTTGATATACGTGCTAACCACTGAGCTCAAATACAAAACAGTTGCATATTTCATTTTATTCTTTTAGAAGCTCAATTATGAAATAAATAAAAAAATCATTATTTTTAATAATAATTGAGAAAAAATATGAAATTATATATGACGCTAGCTTATTATGAAACCGTTTTAATTGTTCATAGCGTAAATCAGTTAATGATACGTGTCAAGATTTTACTATTGTATCAAATGAAAAAAATATTAAAATACTTTCTATTGATAATTAACAAACAATTGCTCGAGGACCTCAAATAAAAAATAAATCTAATCACTTTAATATAATTTCATCCTTTCCGAGCACCAGTTCCACCAATTTTTTCTTGTATTACAAAAAATGATTTGCATTCTTTCTTCTCTCTGAAGTCTCCTTGAAAATGGGGACGGGGGTGGCTCAGTCGGTAGCGCGCCAGGCTCGTAATCTGTAGTTCCCAGGTTCGAGTCCCAGCTGGGTCAGCGTTGAGATTTATCTCCGCAAAATTCCCCCCCCCCCGCCCACGGTCAGTAGGGGACACCGATGGGCTTGGAAAGGCTGCCGTCCGTCGGATGGGACGTTAAGCCGTGGCCCCGTGTGCGGGAGAACCATACCCTGTGCACGTTAAAGAACACACTGGATGGCCTTGATGGGAGGCTACCATCTGTCTCCCAACAGCTGTTCCGGTGGGTCCCCTCCCCCAACATTCTCCGAGTCTTCGGGGTCCATGTGACCTGGCCATTTAGCCCACGGTGTGCAAAAAAGTGCCGCTCAGAGGTAAAACAACCCAACTCCTTGATAATGATCCAAGTTATGCAATATTAGTTTTTGAATTCTTTTAATAAGAAAAAAAAAGCTACATTTTTGGTTGTTAAAAGAGAACATGCCCTGTATGACCATCCTACTCTTCGGAAGTGTTTGAATCTTAACATCCTAGTTGTTGGTCAGACAATTCAGTCAGGTATGTGCCATTCATGTTCAGTGGAGTTCGGCAGATAAGGTTTTCGGATGGATGCTTCCCATCAGCGCTGAATGCATACTTCAACCAACGCAGCTTGCAGTCACAATATGAAGGAATATCTACACAGCAGAGGAAAACAAAAAATAATCCCGAATTAGTTTATTCCCTTTACACGAAACAGTTCAAAGTTGTATTGCCTAAATCCCACAGTTTCAGACGATGTACTGTTTTATACTCTACTGCCCTAGCAAAAAACGTGCCAGAAAATTTTCATGCAAATGGAAATATAACTTCGAAGAATCTATAAATTCTAAAATATGCTTTTAATGGAAAAATGTGACTGAAAATAAAGACCACATCAAATCTATTTAAATCTCGATTTCAACAACATTCGTCCAGTATTTAAAAAGTTATGGAAACAAACATTTAACAATAAATTATCTTGTTTTATAAAAATCATTCATAATTGTCAAATATTGAAATAATCATTACATAAATTTCTAAAATTTATATTTATTTTATTAAATGATTTAAAACAATATTCATTATTTCAGTTTTAATTCATTTCTGAGGTAAATTCTTTTTGACGCAATACTATTGTGAAATATTCCAGCTTCCATAACTGTTTAAATAGTGAACGAATATTGTTGAAAATCGAGATTTCAATAGATTTGACTATGATCTTTAATTTAGCTTCAGTCCTATTTTTTCATTAAATGCATATTTTAGAAGTTTATAAACACGGAAATTATATTCCCATTGCCATAACATGGAAATGGAAGCTCTGCGCAATTCCATGCAATCTAATATATTGATAGGGCAGTGTATATTACAAAAAAATTCATAAAACAATAAGTGTAAACAGAAATGCACTTTGCTGTAAAAAAAAATCAGTACCTGCTACTGAAAAATCACATTCAAAACTCCCTAACTTTGAAATAATTTTTTTTATGGAGAAAAATATCTAGAGATAAAGATCGCAATTCAATCTCTTTAAATATCACCATTTTAGGAATATCAAGCAGTGTCATTGGGTATAAGAATTTGTCTGAACAGTTAATGAGACAGGGATAATAACTGTTATGTACAGAGATGCAGTGTTAAATGAAGTGGGAAAAAGTTCTTAAATATATCCCACTGTTTTGTTCTATCGGACATGTAATCTCGAAAACAGTAAATCCAAACGATATGCTCACTCACCATAGAAGTTGGGGCGGGGGTGGCTCAGTCGGTAGCGCACTAAGCTCGTAATCTGTAGTTCCCAGGTTCGAGTCCCAGCTGGGTCAGCGTTGAGATTTATCTCCGCAAAACTCCCCGCCCTGCCCACGGTCAGTAGGGGGCATCGATGGGCTTCAAAAGGTCGCCGTCCATCGTATGGGACGTTAAGCCGTGGCCCCGTGTGCGAGAGAGCCATACTCTGTGCATGTTAAACAACTCGCTGGATGGCCTTGACGGGAGGCTAC
The DNA here is from genome assembly GCA_038380435.1 of Ryuthela nishihirai. Lineage (NCBI taxonomy): Eukaryota > Metazoa > Arthropoda > Arachnida > Araneae > Heptathelidae > Ryuthela > Ryuthela nishihirai. Next base: position 20,904,575 of record JAWZYU010000026.1, read on the forward strand.
CATCTGTCTCACAACAGTTGTTCCAGTGGGTCCCATCCCCCCATCCTTCTCTGATCTTTCGGTGTCCATGTGACCTGGCAATTTAGCCCCACGGTGTGCAAAATAGTGCCGCTCAGAGGTAAACCAACCAATCACCATAGAAATTATATACTAGTCCAGTCTACATCTCACCACCTCTTTTCGTACAGCCGGAGAGCTATTGATGACAATTAAATTTGTTAAAGAGAAAAAGAAAATATAAGAAGTCCATCTTCGGCGTTATTGATTATACTTTGTTTTGGCGGCCCACTCTTGCCTTTGGACTTTCTTTGTCCTGGACCTATACTGGCCAAAGTACCAGGCGTTGCTCGGAAGAGAAAAAAAAAGTGCATTTTAAAATCGCTCGTACGATTTCATGTGCGGACAATATTTTTGTTTAAAAATCGTTTTTTAGTGGAGCGTTTCTCCGTCAAATCGAACCGTAAACTGAAAAGTGCATTTAAATAATTGGCTATGGCGCATCTAGATCTATGACTGATCTAGCATAAATATACAAACGATATACTGTATGTGTATGCTAGGGTTGGGTTGTTTTACCTCTGAGCGGCACTTTTTTGCACACCAGGGGCTAAATGGTCAGGTCACATGGACCCCGAAGGCTCAGAGAAGGTTGGGGGAGGGGACCCACTGGAACAGCTGTTGGGAGACAGATGGTAGCCTCCCGTCAAGGCCATCCAGCGTGTTCTTTAACGTGCACAGGGTATGGCTCTCCCGCACACGGGGCCACGGCTTAACGTCCCATCCGACGGACGGCGGCCTTTCCAAGCCCATCGGTGTCCTCTACTGACCGTGGGCAGGGCGGGGAATTTTGCGAAGATAAATCTCAACGCTGACCCAGCTGGGACTCGAACCTGGGAACTACAGATTACGAGCCTGGCGCGCTACCGACTGAGCCACCCCTATGTGTATGCTAGATTTTTAAATTCCTAATGGAATGTGAAGGTCGTGAAGTTTTTATTGGTAACAATAAGTTGACCCCTTTTCCCCAGATTTTTCCAGAGATGAGATCTCTCGAGGGCAAACATCAAAACTTACTTTTTTTTAACCCATTGGCAGCAATGATTTAACTCCTTAGAGATAGAGTGGGAGGGAAACTTGACCTTTTTTGCTTAAGAGATAATTGTTTGTTTATAGAGATAGATTAAATTTTAGGTTGCAAGGTATTGATGAAATATTACGGTTTGTACTTTACAAATCCCCCAAAAGGTATAAATGCGCCCTCTAACGGTGGAAAAGTTAAATTCCAAACTTTAAAACGAATATTTCAACTGATATATATTTATGTTTGAATTTTTAAATTTTCGTAGTGGAATGTGAAGGTCATGAAGTTTTTATTGGTAACAATAAGTTGACCCATTTTTCCCCACGAGGGTGGGAAAACGCAACTTTTTTTGTTTTAACAAATAATTGTTCGTTTTGAGAGATAAATTAAAAATTCTTTTTGGGTTGGACAAGTATTAATGAACTATTGCGATTTGGACTTTCCGAATATCCCAAAAGCTATAATTGTACCCTCTAAAAGGGAAAAAATTTAAAAATTGTAAAATTTTTAACAAACATTGCAAACTATGTATTCATGCCAGAAATTTGAAATTTTGGAAGCGGATGTGGTTACCAAGTTTCCATTGTCGACAATGACTTGACCCCTTTCTCTCAAGGGGGTGGAAAACACAACTATTTTTTTAAAGTGATAATTGGAACTTTTTTTTTTTCAGTTGGATTTGAACTAATTGAATATTATAATTCGCATTTTTCAAATACTTAAATAAAAAAATAAATACCCCCTCAAGCAGCTGCTTTCCACAGAGGTCTGACAGGAGCCTGCCAGTTTATATGTCATAGTAGAAGATCTGTGAGGATGGCAGGACCTCAGCAGAAAAATAACACAAACGCCCATGACTTATCCGGGGCTCGAATCCAGGTCCATTAGATCAGTAGCCAAGCGTGCTAACCATATAATTAGCATTTTTCAAACACTTAGGTAGCTTTAATTTATATAATTAGATATCTCTAAATGTGAAAACGACAAAATTTTTAAAGAATTTTGCAAATGATTTGCAAATGATATTGGCACTATTATTGATTCTGAAAACCTTATTTGTTTCAGTTTTTGATTTCAATTCAGCTACATATTTTGGTAAATAGCATATTTTGAGATTATCAACTCTAAATTAATAATTTTATGTAGTGGGTCATATCTAGCTGTGATTTGTTGCCTGAATTTTATTTAGAAGTGAACTTTGTAGACGGGTTTAAACCCCTTGGCACAAAATGTTAAGAACAATATTTTTAATTTTGGTTTTGATAATTTTATTTATTTAACTGTTTATTTTTCAGTTGTATTATTCGTTTTTCGTTATCGATTTATTATTTTATTTATTCGTTTTTCTTATTTGATGTTCTTATTCATATCTAGACTAAATGTTTTTTCGAAGATGTGTATTGTAAATTGTAAGAAATATCTTTTGAAGTTGAACTGGATGATGAAAAAAATTATTATCATTATTTGTATATGGTATAAATTTGAAATTTCGGTGGTAGCTTTTCAAGAGATATTCCATTGATAGCAGTAATCTACCCACTTTTCTCAGAGTGGTGCGAGAAATGCAAATTTTTAATTTAAGAAATAAAAGACAAATGCTTTTTATGTTGTATAATTGCTAATAAAATACCTATTTGTATTTTTCGCCCATCATCCGTTAGCTCAAATTAAAGAACTTTTAAGGAGTGAAAAAGTAGGTAAAGTAAAAACTTCATTCTCTTTGAAAACGAGATTCCCATATGCACCAGATGCTAGATGCGTTCTTCTAGTTACTAGTGAGTTTAGAGTCAATTATATGATGTATTTTTAATTAATTGAATCCTTTGATTGTTCAAAATCGGGTTCTATTATAGATAGGAACTTGAATTTATAAAGAAACCTGGAAGTATGCAATGGATATCCGAGAAAACAATGTCGGGTTCAAAAAACTGGAAAAGGCGACATTTAAGAAAATATCCGTTTTTTACCTATGGAAACTGGTCATTTTAACTCTTATGAACTTACTAATAACATTAAAAGAGTTCTTACCTGGAAAAGCAATTATTATCTTACTGATGACTGGCCTCAAGACGGCTTCGTCGATTGTGGTTAACTGATTTCCAGTGAAATCCACATACTTCAGAAGAGGCATGTCGAGGAACATGTTGAGGGGAAAACTACGGATCTTGTTGTTTCTGAAATGCATCAGAGGAAATCAATTATTTAAAATTTACCTTCTCTATCAAAGGTAAATAACACTGGATAAAAAGTATGTGGGGAGCAGAGAAGGACTACATGACAGGATTGAGTCTTTTAACTCTGAGGGATTTCTTTTTAGTTTTACTGAGAGACCCATTCAGCCACATTTATTGAGCCTCAGTGGATTGTTCGGTTGTTTTGCCTTTGAGCGGCTTTTTTTTTGTACACAGTACGCTAAATGCCACTTACTCTATGCGATTTATATGAATCACTGTACTAAATTCTTTGCTTATTGACGTACCTAAAGGTCTATGTGCATGTGTATCATTACTTGGTTTAGTGTTTACAATGTATCTCAACTACTATTCTTCAACATTTATTTTCTGCATTTATATTGGATATCAATCACTTCATTTTGAGGTATATGTTAATAATAGCGTATTTCTTTTTCAGAAACGTATATATATATAGGTTGTCGTTACTTAATTTAATACATAAACTTCATCTTGAGTATCTTTAGATGTTAATTGTTTTTTAACTAGGGAAAGACTATATTTGTGTACAAATCCTCAAAGTTTGCACGACTTATTGGAATCACTAATTTTGATCAATTCTTTGCTTGTTGATTGACATATGTAGTAGTCTATGCCATTATTTGGTTTAATGTCTACCACATATATGAATTACTGTTTTCAACATTTATTTCTTGCGTATACGCTATCACTTCATTATTGACATATCTGGTAGTCTATGTGTTAGTGCAGTGTCTCGCAAACTTTTTACTCTGCGGCACACAGAATCTAATTTTTTTTCCGCGGCACACCTAAAAAAGAATAAAAGCAAACTCTATATAATCGTCATTATATTTGCGCTTTGTTGAAGTCATCAGCCTGGTTTTATTTGAAGATTTGCTCTCGTTCTTTAATTCATAACTCGGTGTTTGTTTTAAATATTTGTCCATTCTATGGCTTGAAATAATCAAAAATGAATACCAAAATTTGGAAAAAGCTTGATAAATACTTACAAGATCCCAGTTGATAAAATCTGAAAGATTTTTATTAAAGCACGTCGATAACACAAGTCAAGTCAAAATGAAATCTTTGGAATATCTAGTGTCAATTCGAAAATCTCTCGCGGCACACTACTGTGCCGCGGCACACAGTTTGCGAGACACTGTGTTAGTGTATACCGTTTATCTGAATCACTACTCTTCAGCTTCTGTATTATGTTTTCTGGATATATCAACAATTAATTTGTTCATATGGTTTACTAATCTTGTCCACTCTCTATCATACATATAATGAACCATTTCTCACGTCTGGGAAAGCACATACATTTCATCATCAAGTTCAAAGTATGTGATAAAAATATATCACTGAATTTGCTCATTTTGTGTTCTATTTACTAACTTTTATTTCCATCACTCATAGAAAAGTTAATATGTATTTTCAAGTTATTTAAATATACATATGACTTAAATTAATCATTACCCCTGTTAATTTACTATTTCCTTTATATTTTTTCCTTCAACTTTAGGAGTTTTAAAAGTTTTTTCATTTCAATTAGTATATGATTTTATTAAATCACTCAGGCTAAGTTCACGCAAATATTTCTTCACTTTAGAAGCTTTTATGCATATCTACATTAGGTTTTATTGCATATAAATTAATTTAATCACTCCCAATTTTGTGCAATGTTTAATATTTTTGCACTTTGGAAGATTTATGTATTTCTTCAGTTGGTTTACTATACAGAGTGTCCCTGAATTCATTGCCCAAACGTGAGGGGATGGTGGTACACACCGAACCCACCAATATTCGTCATAGAATATGCGGCTGCAAACGCAGTGAGGAGTCGGAAATGAAGGACAGACACAGAGGTTTCCAGAGTGACATTTATTGGAGATCATTACAACAAATGCTCAAACGTCCGCCCACCAACGTTGATACAGGCGGCACAACGGCAGAGTAGTGATCGGCGTACCTGTTCGTAAACACCGGGCTTGTCGCGCACATTGGCGGCTGCGACGGACAGTCGGGTTACCAGATCCTCCGCAGACTGCATGGGCGTCTCGTACACGACACTCTTCAAATGTCCCCACAGAAAAAAAACGATACAAGAAAGATCAGGCGATCTGGGGAGTCACAGGATGGGACCACCGTGCCCAATCCATCGGTTCCCAAATGTGGTATGAAATGCTGATGCACGTCCATGCTGAAATGGGCGGGTGCCTCATCATGCTGGAACCACATATGGCGCAGATTGCGGCTGGAACATCCTGAAGCAATTCCGGCGAAACCTGTTGCAGAAAAATATGGTACGTTCGCCCATCGAGGCGGTCCGGCAGTAGGTAGGGTCCAATTAGGTAGTCATGCACGATCCCCACTCAGACATTGACGGCGAACCGTTGCTGGTTCGAATTTCGATGTGTACCATGGGGGTTCTGGGGCACCTACAAATGCGCATTATGGACATTCACTACGCATTCACGTGAGAATGTTGATTCATCCGTAAAGAGCACATGTGCAGGGAAATCAAGATGTGCGGCACTTTGCTGCAGGAACCACTGTGCGAAATCCATGCGCAGGGGATAATCAACAGCTGTCAATGCCTGCACTCGCTGCAAGCGATAGGGGTGTAGCCCTTCTTCATGCAGTACTCGCCAGACACTGTTTCGATACACACCCAGGCTCTGGGCGGCGGACGCGTGCTTGTACCTGGGTTATCTGTCATCATACGCAAGATGTTCCCGCTCATAGCTGGTGTTCTGACCGTCGTGTTCGTTCGGCATCATGTCAACTGACGTGGAAGGTGCCTGCCTCAGATCGCTGGCGGTGCAGTCACGCAAACATTTTAAGATCGGGCACACGGCGCATAGGATATCGCTCACGGTACAGTTTTGCGCCTCTCTACCATTGCCCTCGGCTACGCCGTATATCAGGTGAATATCGGCTTTCTCTGCGTTCGGAAACTGCTCCATCTCGTGTCCGGTCGATGCTGAGAATGCTGGGGTTTGGCCGATCCAGCACTTTTAAGTCGTGCCGCCTCGTCTTCGCCCTCTACCAGCACCGGGCTGCGTTTGTGGCCGCATATTCTATGATGAATATTGGTGGGGTCGGTGTGTACTACCATCCCCTCACGTTTGGGCCATGAATTCAGGGACACCCTGTATATGAATTAATTTACTTACTCCTAGTTTGTTTGGGGCGGGGGTGGCTCAGTCGGTAGCGCGCCAGGCTCGTAATCTGTAGTTCCCAGGTTCGAGTCCCAGCTGGGTCAGCGTTGAGATTTATCTCCACAAAATTCCCCGCCCTGCCCACGGTCAGTAGGGGACACCGATGGGCTTGGAAAGGCCGCCGTCCGTCGGATGGGACGTTAAGCCGTGGCCCCGTGTGCGGGAGAGCCATACTCTGTGCACGTTAAAGAACACGCTGGATGGCGTTGACGGGAGGCTACCATCTGCCTCCCAACAGCTGTTCCAGTGGGTCCTCTCCCCCAACCTTCTCTGAGCCTTCGGGGTCCATGTGACCTGGCCATTTAGTCCATGGTGTGCAAAAAAGTGCCGCTCAGAGGTAAAACAACCCAACCCAACCCTTACCATCTAGGAGGTTTATGCATTTCTTCAACTGGTTTAATATCTATATTTAATGATTTACTTCTAAATATTTTGCAATTTTTAATATTCACCACCTCACCTTTAGAAGCTTTATGAATTTCTTCAATGTGATTTAGCATATATGTTATAAATGAATCACTCATTTTGCTAGTTTTGCGTATTTCTTTTCCAGGTTTCCTTGTTAATCGCGCTGAATATTTTTTATGTAAATTTTTATGAAAAATTACTTAAACTTGTAATAGTTGATAATTTTCACAATATTGTAATTTTGGTTTGTTTAAAATCGTGAAAGACACATTGTTTTTACCTCAGATCTTATTTATTTGTTTTCCATGAAAGAATGTTATTACAGGAGGAATTTTGATAACTTCTGTCTCACGTCAGAATATTCCTAAAGTTCCTCATTATTTTTTGAAATCTTCATCAGAAAGGATACAGCGATTTAATTTTAACTACGTTTGTTTTACTTTAGTGCAAAATTCGGCAGATATATTTTCCATTTTTTACATTTTGTCGAGGAATTTTCTTTTTTTTTTTTTCAAAAATTGATAAATTGCATCTGCGTTAAAAATTGGTTCATTTGAAACCATCGGCAATAATTTCGCTTTCAACTTATTCAAATGAAACGATGTGCGGAATAACCAGCAGCGAGAAGACGCAGCGATAATCTACTGTGCGTGACGTCAAAAACAGGTTGGTGGGCTTGTTCGTTCTAGGAGGCAAAGGTAGTAGGAGGAGCGCACTTCAACGGAGCCATCCCCGCCCCTTTCCTCTGTTTTAGTTCTTTTCTTTAAAATAATTCTTGCAAAATATGTGAAATATATATATATCATTTTCTCCCTTCGAATTATTAGAATTTTGGGAATAAATTTTAATAATTCGAAGAAGAATGGAGAGATGAGTAGTAATTCGAGATGAATGGGAGTTTAAGCTGAGGTGTCGTGTGCAGAACTATCAGTGGGTCCCTTTCTTCTAGGTAGCGCGCCAGGCTCGTAATCTGTAGTTCCCAGGTTCGAGTCCCAGCTGTGTCAGCGTTGAGATTTATCTCCGCAAAATTCCCTGCCCACGGTCAATAGGGGACACCGATGGGCTTGGAAAGGCCGCCGTCCGTCGGATGGGACGTTAAGCCGTGGCCCCGTGTGCGGGAGAGCCATACCCTGTGCACGTTAAAGAACACGCTGGATGGCCTTGACGGGAGGCTACCATCTGTCTCCTAACTCCACTGTTCCACTGGGTCCCTTCCACCAACCTTCTCTGAGCCTTCGGGGTCCATGTGACCTGGCCATTTAGCCCATGGTGTGCAAAAAATTACCGCTCAGAGGTAAAACAACCCAACCCAACCCTTTCTTCTATGCAGCTACGAGGAGTTTCGTCCCTTTGAAACTCTATTCTGTGAGCCATAAAAAAGCTCTTACAAGTAATATTTAACAGGTGGTTATTTTTAAAATCGTAAAATATCACTCACTTTAGTACTATGCGCTCCAGGAGTGTGGCAGGTCTTGGGAAATAATTTCGTTTCATAAGAGAAATTCTGTTATCATGCAGGAGTACTTCTTTGAGCAAACTGAAAGTGGCAAACACTCCATCTTCCAAAGACTGAAGATTTCCTCCAGAGAAACGAACTTCAGTCACAGCACCTTGGACCATGCGAGAGAAATCACCAGTGAGATGTACGATGTCGGAATTATAGACTTCTATGTGTGCAACTCCCCCTTTGACAGGATTCAGTTCAGAGAGAGCTCCCCAGTTCCATCCTTTCGTAGCTCTCGAATTGATCATGTTGAACACGAAACTTGTATCAAAGATCATGCCTCTAAATGGAGACGAGTCTGGTGAAGGGTCGAATAAGTACTCGAAACTCACATTCGTTATTTCCAGGAACATGTGCTGCACTTTACCAGCTCTGGAGAAGAAGTTGGCAGGAATTGAATAGTAACTCCCATAAGACAGATAGAAGAAAACACTTCTGCAATGGGGAAATGTTTTGGCCAGGGAGATCAAATAACTTTCTGAGATTGGCTTTAAGCAGCTGTATCCACACGATCCCATGCTATCTTCAGGGTGGAAAGTGCAATTTGAGTAATCATTGGAATTACTGTCAGTAGTAAAAATCACCATTGGAATTAATGTCAGTAGTAAAAATAAATGTTTCATGGTTCTTAGGAACATGATTACATTCCTCTCATAGCAAGTTGTTCCTTTCAATTTGATTATCAACTCAGGTTTCGCTACAGGATTCAGTTAACGACCATCCTGAAAGAGATATTAGATGGAGTTAATACGACATGACACTCCGAAACTAAATAAATGAACTCTCCAGTAATTGTGTAAGATACTCTCTGGTGATCAATCTTATAGGGACACACTCATCTGCAGAATCAATTATAATTCTATGATTAATTAAGGTCAATCTGCAACTTTTTGATGTTTTCCAGATTGAGAGTGTCATAACAGTTGGGCTGGGTTGTTTTACCTCTGAGCGGCACTTTTTTTCACATCATGGGCTCAGGGGCGTAGCGAAGGACTATGGTTGGGGGGGGGGGGGACAGATCAAAGATTTTCCAACTCGAAATTCAAATTTTGCCAACTGAGCAAACTTAGATTTCACAACTCTCCTCCATTTTGCCATTTGCTTTCCGATTTTGTTTCCGATTTTGCCAACTAACCGTAATTTGCCATTTAACTTCCAATTTTGCCAACTAGCCATAATTACACAGAAATAATCCAATATTTACATGTCTGAATTGTAGCAAAAGTCCGTGTGAATTTTCCCAACTCCCCTTGATTTGGTCAACACCTTAATTTCACAAAACCAATCCCAATCTTTACATCTCTCTTAAATTTGCCGTCACTTCAAATTTTTCAAACTCCCCAAGTTTTCTCGATTTTGTCAACTCTCCTTAAATTCCCCAATCCCAATTATCATAACTCACCCGTATTTTCCAAGCGGATTCGAATTTTGCCAACTGCCTTACATTTTGTTAAGTTTCCTCGATTTGTCCAACACTCCTCAATTTCACAAAACCAATTTTTCACTACTCGCCTATATTTTACCAAGTGGATTCGAATTTTGCCAACTCGCCATAGTTTTACAGAAAAAATCGCAATTTTTACATCTTTCCTGAATTTGCCAAGTCACTTCGAATTTTATCAACTCTCCTTAATTGCACAAGGCACAATTTTCACAACTCCCCTGTATTTTACCAAGTGGCTTCGAATTTTGCCAACTCCTCTAGATTTTGCCAAGAGTTCGTGGTTTTTCCAACTCTCCCTAATTTCACAAAACCAATCTCAATTTTTACAACTTACGTGTACTTTACCAAGTGGTTTCCAGTTTTGCCAACTTCCCTAGATTTTGCGAAGTTTTCTCGATTTTGTCAACTCTCCTTAATTTCACAAAAACAATCCCAATTTTCACAAATCGCCCGTATTTTACCAAGTGCATTCGAATTTTGCCAACTGCCCTAGATTTTGCCAAGTCACTCTGAATTTTGCCAACTGCCCCTAGATTTTGCCAAGTCACTCTGAATTTTGCCGACTCTCCTAGATTTTGCCAAGTCACTCTGAATTTTGCCGACTCTCCTAGATTTTGCCAACACGCCATACTTTTACAGAAAAAAATCCAAATTTTGACTTCTCACCTGAATTTTGCCAACTCCCCACGATTTTGCCAAGTCACTCCGAATTTTGCCAACTGTCCCTAGATTTTGTCAACTCCCCAAAGATTTGCCAACTCGCCATAATTTTACAGAAAAAAATCCTAATTTTTACATCTTACCTGAATTTTGCCAACTGTCCCTAGATTTTGCCAACTTTCCAAAGATTTGCCAACTCGCCATAATTAAAAAAAAATCCTAATTTTTACATCTCACCTGAATTTTGCCAAGTCACTTCGAATTTTGTCAACTCCCCAAGATTTTACCAAGTCATTCCGAATTTTGCCAACTCCCCAAGATTTTGCCAAGTTACTCCGAATTTTACCAAGTTGTCCCGATTTTGCCAACTCACCTATATTTTACTAAGTGGCTTCGAATTTTGCCAACTGCTCTAAATTTTGCCGTCTCTCCATTTTTCAAACTGCCTTAGATTTGCCAAGTTGCCTCAATTTTGACAACTCCCCTTAAAAAAAATTACAAATTTTCACAACTCACCTAGATTTTACGAAATCGCTTCGAATTTTGCTAACTTCGAGTTACTTTGGGGGGGCTCCCCCCATCCCCCCCATGGCTACGCCCCTGCATGGGCTAAATGGCTGTTACAAGGACCTCGAAGGCTCAGAGAAGGTTGGAGGAAGGAACCCACTAGAACAGCTGTTGGGAGACAGATGGTAGCCTTCCATCAAAGCCATCCAGCGTGTCCTTTAACGTGCACAGAGTATGGCTCTCCTGCACACTGGACCACTGTTTAATGTCCCATTCGACGGACGGCGGTCTTTCCAAGCCCATCGGTGTTCCCTACTGACCGTGGAAACGTTGGGGTTTTGGGGAGATAAATCTCAACACTGACCAAGCTGGGACTCAAGTCTGGAAACTGCAGAGCCTGGCACACTACTGTCTGACCCCCCTCCCCTGCCATAGCAACGATTTAAACCAATTGCTTTATATTGTGAGGGTTGGGTTGGGTTGTTTTACCTCTGAGCGGCACTTTTTTGCACACCATGGGCTAAATGGCCAGGTCACATGGACCCCGAAGGCTCAGAGAAGGTTGGGGAAGGGGACCCACTGGAACAGCTGTTGGGAGACAGATGGTAGCCTTCCGTCAAGGTCATCCAGCGTGTTCTTTAACGTGCACAGGGTATGGCTCTCCCGCACACGGGGCCACGGTTTAACGTCCCATCCGACGGACGGCGACCTTTTTAAGCCCATCGGTGTCCCCTACTGACCGTGGGCAGGGCGGGGAATTTTGCGGAGATAAATCTCAACGCTGACCCAGCTGGGACTCGAACCTGGGAACTACAGATTACGAGCCTGGCGCGCTACCGACTGAGCCACACCCGCCTTATATTGTGAGGTGCGACCCTTCTGGGGTCAACGTCTATCTAAAGTCCTAATATCCCTTTTATATACATTAATATTCAATTCATAAATCTCGTAAATCACAATTTTAAATTGTCTGTATCAATAATTGCCAACACCAGCAGTCGCATGTTGGTTGGCTCAGTCAATAAGTTGGCTCGAAAGCTAATATTCAGGATTCGAGCCCCCATTTTGTTTGCATAAGAATTTTCTCTGTTAATCCCCATTCCCAGCTCTGCATCGGTGAGAAAGAGGGCACTGATGGATTTGTCGATGCTGTTATCCATCTGATGGGAGGTTAAGCTGAGGTATCGTGTGCAGAAGTATTATTGGGTCCCTTTCTTCTATGCAGCTACGAGACGTTGGACTGGTAACATGGCTATTTACTGTCATTGTGTGCAAAAACAAATGCCTCTCAGAAATAAAATAACCCAGCATAGCAGTCATAACAGCCAATGAAAGCTTGATTAAATATTCTAATAATATAATCTCAAAACGAGTTTCTGCCAAATCAGCCAGAAATATCAAATTTGAAACAAAATCAATATGATTAAACACATGGAATTTTTTATTCTAATAATAAATTCATTAGTAAAACAGTACGAAGCATATAATAATCGAAAATAAGATACCTATTATTATTGTCTATTTAACAATCAAACCGTTTCCATCGTCTTATGTACTTCCCTCCAAACAGTCCAACATAGAGTTTAACATGCGATTTTGCGAATGCTTGTAGTTTCTTTGATTGACTGAATGCTGAAGCTGTAAGGATTGACTTGTGATCTTTGAAGTACATTGCAAGGGTGGAAGATCAAAGAATGAAAAGATGCGCATTATTTGTGACACATCTTAAAACTTAAAAAAAAAATCGTCTTTAAAATGTCCAAAAATTAACTTAATTCCTGATGATCTTACCCGTTTTCACTCTGAAGTTTAGTCTTCTTTCAGCAACGTACACTATACACTAAATAAGATGAAAAACCGGAGAAGACATGCTTCAAAGCTACATTACGATTAGCATTTGTAACTTGACGTACTTTCAGATTAGTCAGGAGGCTTAACACTTAAAGTGTCCAAAGCCAGTTAACCGTTTTTTAAACTTAGGTTTAAGTAGCCTTTGATTTAAATTTCTCCATTATTCTGAATGAAATGCTTTCATCTAGTATATAACATATACATTACTTAGCCGTCCTGTAGTTGAGTGGTTCGAGGGCTTGGCTACTGATCAAAGTGACCTGGGTTCGAGCCCAGGTAACGCCATGCAGTTTGTGTAATGTTTCCGCTGTTTTGTCTTCTTCACAGACTTCTATAGTGTATAACTGGCAGGCTCCTGTACGACCTCTATGGCAAGCAGCACCTTGAGGGAGTATTAATTTATATATTTTTTTATACATCGCTTAGTTACTGCAGCATAAAGTTATTTTTCTGCTAAAAAAAAGTTAAAAATTATCTCGGCTATAATTGTATGCATTATAAGAAACCAGACACTTTAAGATTAATTACACACTGGCAACCGAGTCTATAGTGCGCCTTCTTGACCCTTTGTTATCAAGTTAATTGGCTCTTCAGAATGTGAAAAATATCCAAACCCCTTCTTCTTATATAAGATAAAAATATGTCAAAATTCAGTGTTTTCAATGTGTTGTTTGGAAAATTCGTAATAAATACATTAGTTTTAACCCCAATAAAGGGGTATTTATTTTATTATTTTTTAATATTATTTGCAATTATACTGAGCCAACTTTTTAAATGAAGCATTCTCTTTTGTCGAATACGAATTAGTTCGCCCCTAGTGAAATGTTCTGGATTTATATTCTGATTCTCCATACTATTTTATATATATTATTATATATTTATTAATTCCGATTATTATATGCTTCGTACTGTTTACTAATGAATTTATTATTAGAATAAAAAGAATCTATTTTATTTTTTCCAGGTAAAAGTAATGTTATGGCCTACAGAATATTTCGTTTTAAACAATTAATAATTTAATCAGCCTTTTAATGATAAAAACAAAGTCATTGTTTTGAGCAATGTCTTATTTTCGGTTTTCGTCATTTATTCAAAATTATAAACAGGTGCAAAAGGACAACTCTGCAAGAGATTTTCGGAGTTTACAAAATAATTTCTGACCAAGTCTATCCTGAGTCAATCCAAATGGGCCTCACTTTTAAGGAGGAAAATATTTAAAATTCTTGAAAAAAATTCCAATAAAAGCAGCAAAGAAATGAAAGAATGGCAAATTTGAAGGTAATGAAAGCTTTGACTCCCCCCAGCATGGGGGCGGGGGTGGCTCAGTCGGTAGCGCGCCAGGCTCGTAATCTGTAGTTCCCAGGTTCGAGTCCCAACTGGGTCAGCGTTGAGATTTATCTCCGCAAAATTCTCCGCCCTGCCCTCGGTCAGTAAGGGACACCGATGGGCTTGGAAAGGCCGCCGTCAGTCGGATGGGACGTTAAAGAACACGCTGGATGGCCTTAACGGGAGGTTACCATCTGTCTCCCAACAGATGTTCCATTGGGTCCCCTCCCCCAACCTTCTCTGAGCCTTCGGGGTCCATGTGACCTGCCATTTAGCCCATGGTGTGCAAAAAAGTGCCGCTCAGAGGTAAGACAACCCAACCGCCCAGCATGAATTTCTCTCATCTCAATAAGATACCTAATATTATTGTCTATTCATGCGACCATAATATGACTAGCTTCAAAACATCTGATTCTCCTTATATTTTTAACCATATAAAAGAATTGTAAAAATGTTGACCTAATTTTTACAATTCTTGAGTGAAATTGTGGATGAAATATTTTAAAAAACTAAAAAAAAATTACATTTAAAAGATTACTCAAATTTTATTCTCATTTATTATTGTTGTTGTGGGTAATTGCTCATGCACCAAATTTATCAGTCTATTGGTTAACTTGGCACTGATCAAGGGGGGGGGGGAGGGGGTTCCGGAAAAGTGGCCCCTCGCATTTCGCCTCCCACATTTTGCCCCCGGTAGATAATGAATAGGTTACAAAAATGCAAATAATACAACTAATTTTTTAATAATTCTAATTTATTTTGTTTTAATAGAATAAATGCACATTATTATTGTTTAAAACTCGAAGTTGTATGCAATGCCTCTAATGTAATCAATCACATTACTATTTTGAAAATCTTGGGCTATTCTTTTGATTCTAGCAGATATTGCAGCATACCGGCTAATTTTAGCAGCATACCATTTTCGCCTATATTCCATAAAAAAATGGAAAGCAATCCCTTTAATATTGGAACCTCAATTTCCATCTCTTAGGAAGATACGGATACATTTAATTTAAATTTACTTTTTAAACTGTCTTTTGAATTACAAATGTCATTATAAAAAATGATTTTTTTTTCTAATTTCCATTTAAAATTATAGAATTATACACAGTGTTGCTTTCGCCATTTCATTCCAATTTGCCATTCTCAATGCAAAACTTAAAAACATGATGGTCCATTCAGATAGCCAAATCCAGCCAGGAGATTGGAACATAATTTCAGAATTGTAAATTTTATTAATATTAAAACACATTAACTACATAACCAAAAATGTCATTGGCAACATTGTATCAATATTAACAATCTTATTGGATAATAAACTAGAGCCAAGTTCCACTTAACCTCGCCATAAAATATAGTCCTAATTACACATTGCGGAATTCATTAGACTGGAAATTACATGAATTCGAATAAAAAAAAAATTGGAATTACATTACATGTAATATATTTTTTGGAATTCGTGTAATTCCAAAAAAATTTTTATTCGAATTCATGTAATTGTAAAGGAAGAAAGGCTAATTTAATGCAATCATTAAAGAAAATTAAACCAACCTTGTAATGAATGAAGTAGTCTGTCTTCTGTTTTTAATTTCCTGTACGGTTTGAAGAATGAAACACAAATGATACTAGTTGTTTGGCATAGTGGAAAACATCTATTCTAGAGAACAGCTTAACATGCAGGTCAAAAAATTTGGATTGATTCTTAAATATGAAAAATATTATAATGCCCAACATAGTGATTAGAGATGCTATTCAATATAGAAAATCTATATTGATATCAGAATTATAATTTTAATATTGCTATGTATCATACGAATTAATGAGTGATTCTCATAACAGCATACACTAAAATACATAAGCTAACACTCAAATATCAGATTTCTAAAACAATTAATGCAAAATTATTTTCATCACTTTACATTATGCTGCATTTCACATTCAGAGATATCACAATTTAATATTTTCTGTAACAGTTCTCTCTAGACTCTTGAAAATTGTTTTACTCACTACTTAACGCCTTCTCATTTCTTCTAGTGATGTGGGGATACTGGATCTTACCACATCAAAAAATCTCATCCAGATAACTGAAGTAAAAAGTACATCATTAAGTTCAAGATATTACTTCAGTTCAATTGACTGCAATAAATAACTGTAGCCTCTGATGAAACCAAGTATAATCGAAGGCAATAAACGTTTCTTGGAAACATTTGACATTCTGTATAACAATGGAAGAGGAAAAGGAAAGACAGTAGGAAAAGTAGCAAAATCATGAGGATGCATAGCTGACAGACATCCTTTAACGGTTTCCTTGTGTAGAAGATCGCTGTTGGAGAGAATGTTCTAATGGTATGTACAACGTTGTGAAGAAATAAACCTAACTAATGAAATTTCAAATTTAGTACATATTGGTGTACTTTATAGGTATTCATAAATATATTAGGATTGTTAGCAGTAACAAAATTCTTAAACTGTGAAATTCAACAATTAAAAAAAATGTAGCTGTAAGGCTGGATAAAGCCGGAAAAAATACATAAATTTTGGATTGGATTTACTATGAAAATAACGCGAAAAATATAAATTGTAATTCGATGTATACAATTATAGCTGTATGCCAGTATAATTATAGCTGTATGCCAGTATGCATACTGGTTAACACAACAGGTGTACCAGTAAATATCTTACATTTCATGCTATAATTAGAAGCATGCTAATTTCAACCCTCAATTCGGTAAACATGGTACCAAACGTTTTTAAAAAAAAACGCAGTAAACGTCAGAATATCAGCAAAAAGCAAATGCTATTATTTAGAAATAAGCAAGTGTGAAAAAATTGCCCCATCTGGCAGACAGTGGAGTTTTTTCACATCGAAGATGTTTGCTATCAATTATACAAAACCTCAGACCGCTGGTTGACTGTGTGAGAATTGAAGTACAACAGAGAAGTTCAAAACCATTCCAGTCAATAAATATTTTGCTGAAGAAATTTCGCTGACATACGGGACTTGAACACACGTCTCTCCAGAACATGCCAGAGTATTCTACCATTTAATTAATGCCAGCTCCGTCTTTTTTCCGTTAATTTAAGACTTTAAACTTTTCACCGAGAATTTCAGGCCAATTGTTGGCGCCCTCTATGATCTCGGGTGGCAACTAAGGTAACGCTGCGATTGTCATTCTATGTTTAAATCATTAATAATGCTAAATAGCGTGATGAGACTTTATTATTTATTTCCATTTTACTCAGTGCAATATAAAAAATAATAGTTGCCACCCGAGATCATAGATGGCGCCAACAGTTGGCCCGAAAATCTCGATGGAGTTTAGTCTTAAATTAGCAGGAAAAAAGACAAATGGCATTAGTTCAATGGTAGAATACTCTGGCATGTTTCTGGAGAGATTCGAGTTCAAGTCCCGTATGTCGACGAAATATTTTCCTCAAAATATTTATTGATATATCAATGTTAAAAAGTCAACAGGTAATGCTGTGATTGCCATTCCAGTCAGCCCAATCAATCCTACACCATCGCATGCGAAGGGTGCAGAACCTTCCATGAGAGATGTTACATATCACAGAAAGGCGTATTACTTCCATGCAGATTGTCCTCAACCTCCCACATAAAGATCGAAAGTATTGAGGAGCAGATGGAAAAATCAATGGTTGAAGAGTGAAAATTCATACTGATGCAGGTGTTCAACACAGGGGGAGACATAATCCCGAAGCCAATGATAGAGGACCCAATCAGTCATTTTCAGAGTGATTGCTGAAAATGTGTAGTCAGTCACTATCCCACCCAGCTCATCTTCTCATCATTATCAGTACTCGAAAATTTAACTCAGAGGATTGTGTCCATTGAAGTGTCCCCCATCAGAAGGGAGTTTGCAGCTGCAAGACAACATCCTGGAAAACGAAGGTTTTTCACAATAAGGGCAGCCTGTGTCTATGTTGTTGGATACAACTGACAGACAAGGATCAGAGGCATAAAAGGTGTAGTCCATTTCTTTTACCCTGACAGCAGACTCTGACTTGGAAGGTCTGACTGTCTATGGTCAAGGATGAGGCATTTCACAGTTGGAAGGGAAAGCTGGGGCACAGAAACCAGTGTAAATATCAATACAGACATTGGCTCTGGTTTCACCTTCTCCACGAGTACTTGACAGCTGGCAAGAAAGACTCAGAAGGTAGTACACTGATTACAGTCAGAACCACCACTAATGTTAATGCAACTGGTTTCCAAATTGCCACAATGGTGTAGCCACAATGGTGTACACAGCTCCCTGCCAGGAGCTGTGTACAGTGCAGCAATCTTTCTTGCCTCAGGATACAAGATGTACTCTTTCAGTTTGTTGTACCTCTTTCCACTTTATCAGTTGGTTGGTTTACCTCTGAGCGGCACTTTTTTGCACATGACGGGCTAAATGGCCAGGTCACAAGGACCCCGAAGGTTTGGGGAGGGAACCCACTGGAACAGCTGTTGGGAGACAGATGATAGCCTCCCGTCAAGGCCATCCAGCCCGTTCTTTAACTTGCACAGGGTATGGCTCTCCCGCACATGGGGCCACGGCTTAATGTCCCATCCGATGGACAGCGGCCTTTCCAAGACTATCGGTGTCCCCTACTGACTGTGAGCAGAGTGAGGAGTTTTGCAGAGATAAATCTCAATGCTGACCCAGCTACTTTATCAGTCACAAGAGAATTGCAGGATTACTACCACTACATAGGGCGTGATATTTTGAGTTTTGCCTAATTTTTACCGCCTGAATTAAAAATATCTGAATACCAGATTTTACCAAAATTAAAAATTCGGGTGAAATCCAAAAACAGTATACCAAGAACAGAAAAAAATAGTAAAATAGTTGCTCTGCTGCTGTAACCATACCTTCAGCTGAAATTCATCATTTGACCACATCAAAGAAATGGAAGGTTTATGATGACCTCATTTTCGACTAATCATAGGCATCGAAAGTGCGATCAGTTCTGGCCTAAAAATATTTAGGACAGTTGCAATCTGAGATGTCAACTTAACCACTCTGCAGCTTATTTAGCAACTATGAAAGCCACACAGCTATTTAAAATTTATAGCAGTTGGTACTTAAATCTTATAGTAGTTGGCTACACACTTCCTTTCGACATATATTTCTCTTTTTTGTAATCTTCAAATATCTAGAAGTTGGGTTATTTTATTGGTATCATAAGCAATTGATACCCTGTGGTGAAAGGACGAGGTTGATATGTAGCTAATCTCCATGAATGTCAAACATACTGCCAGTGGGCTGGATATGGCCAATTAGATTTGATCTAATCTCCAATAATTTTCCACAATAATAATAGCTCACGGTTAGTGAACCAGAATTTGGAATAAATTGGACAATTGATTACAATAATATAATGGCTTCTATTCAATATAATGGAATTGATAGCAAAGTTAGTCACTTTGATCATTTGCGAAAGTAAATTTTACAATAGGGTTTTTTTTTTATTACAAAATTGTACTGTTCTCTAATAAGGAAATGAGAGCAATTTGACATTTGTATTGGATGAGCTTTTTTTTGTTATGCCAATTTTTTTTATTTTGTGAAACTAGTCAAAACTTAGGTTCTTATATTTGTTTAGTAACAATCTGATCTACAGTTTATATGATCATGGTGAATTTGATCTGCAAGAGTGGCAAAGGTGCAGATGCTCAGAGGGCAAAAGTCCCTTATATCCGTACACCACTCCACTGAAATTACAAAAATGTTCCTATTTGACCAAGCTTAATAACATTCAAGCACTTGTCACATTATTTCTCTGACTGCTTACACTAGGGAATAAGTATCTTTTAATATAACAAATATCTGTTGACAGGAAAAAGTATATTGGTATCACTTGAAATAATTAGCTGAAAAAAAAATGAGTAATAAAGTATCATAGAAAAATGTCCTTCAGACAAGAAACAATTAAATAATTAGCCAAAAAAAAGTTGCCCTGAGTGAGATTCAAACTCAAGTCTCCCAGAAGTATGCCAGGCAACTGTGCCAGAAGTATGTCAGGAATCCTTGTGATACTTTATTACTGAATTACATATATAACACTGTGAGAATGAGTGGCAAATATTACTTTCATCATATGAGGCAGTTTGGTTGCCCAATTCCCAACAAAGATGGCGTCAATGGAGAATCAAGAAAAATGCGGGAATGCTTACATGTCACTTTGTTGAACAGTCTCTGGTAGTCTGTCAGTTATGATGCCTGGAATGCTTCTGGGAGACAAGTTCGAATCCCACTCAGGGCAATCAATTTTTTTTTTCAGCTAATTATTTCAAGTATTTTCTTGTCAAGGGCATTTTCCTTGATACTTTATTATGGTATATTGGTATTATGAACCTGATCTTATATTGCAATTTTACTTCTCAATAAGCAGAATAAACATTATGCACTTTTCAACACTATGCAATGTAAATACATTTTTGTAATATGAAAATTATAAATGGTTTATCATAAATTACATAAATGTATAATATTGTTTCAAGTAATACAAATAAAGATGTTTCTCAGTCCACTATACTATCTCACCAATTTTATATTTATAGAACATAGGGTATGTTTTATTAAAAGTGGGGAATTTATTAAAACTGACAAGTCTGATACACATATTTAAGTGTTTGTTGACACTTAATTAACAAGTCTGCTGTTAAAAATAGATTTATATACAATAATCAATAAAAACAAAACTATGCATCTTGATGCTGAAAAATGGACAGTTATATTTTAAATAAAAAAATTATCAGTATAAAATTACACTACTTAATGTCACTACTAGTATAAAATTACACTATTTAATGTCAGAAGTCAAAACTGTTTCCCATACTAATTATATAGTTAGTAATCAAATTACTTGGTATAATAACAGTAAGAATTTGTCTTTTTTTTAAAACATAGTACCTTAAAATAATGAGTTGGGAAAAAAATTGGACTCATGTCTCCCAAAAGCATGCTGGGCATCTTCTGGGAGACCTGGGTTCGAATCCCAGTCAGGAAAACCAATTTTTTTCAACTCATTATTTCAAGTGTTCCTTGTCTACAGGACTGTGATAATTTATTACTGAATAGTTTTATAACACTGTGAGCATGAGTGACAAATATTACTACCATCAAAAATGTGATGGCTTGGCTGCCCAATTCCTGATAATAGATGGTGCCACTGGTGAATCAACAGGAAGATTTACATGTCACTTAAGTTGAACAAATGGTCAATTCCTTGGTGGTCTAGCAGTTAAGACACCCGGCATGCTTCTGGGAGACCTGGGTTGGAATCCCAGTCAGGACAACCAATTGTTTTCAACTCATTATTTCAAGTGTTCCTTGTCTACAGGACTTTTCCTGTGATAATTTATTATTGAAGAGCTACCTTATTTATAACTTTGAATTATGAAAACTTGAAATCAAGAATGCTAAACTTCATCTGTAAAAGAGTAGTATAAAAAACATTTGGAGTGTTTTATAATATAAGAACTAACAGGAAAAGATGAGCCTTGGTGAGGCAGTGTCACTTAGCTGAGATGAATAAGATAATGTGGTATCACAGAATGTAATTATTTACACTGCAGCAAATTTATAAGTGCAAAGTTATTTTCATGAATCGTCACTGTCATTTTCTTCTTTATCTTTCCAGAGATAAATATGGTCTTCTGCTGCTGTCAACAGTGCTACATCTTTAGGATGAAAAGTTAAAGAATGAATTACACGATGTCCTTCATGATGTAATTTCGCCTTCACTGAACCCTATACAAATGAAACAATGCAAATAGTGAAATAAAATTGCTAAAATAAAATTTTAAATTATAACTGTATATATAAAATATAGCTAATACATCCAACAGTAAAGCATATCTTGGAAAGAAAGCATATGGACCTATGATTATAGGAACTTCTTTTATTGTTTTGATTTTGCAAACAAGCCTCCAAATTTTATAAATGGGATTTTGACTCACCATGTACAATAAACACTCTGTAATAAAAATATATTTTTTATCGTTTTATTAATTATTATTAATATTAAGAACACAATTCTTACTGCTTTTCATTAGTTTCTTTATCATTTCACTGCTTTTCGTTAGTTTCTTTATCATTTCACTGCTTTTCATTACTTTGATCAGAGTAAATGCTACAATTTTTTCAGTTGAATTATTTTTTTCCAAAATGCCAAGTGGAAGATAATAAGAGAGCTAATATTCACTCATGGAGAGAGAAATCACAGAGTCCAAGTATACAACAATTGCAGCCATGAGCCAGTAAATTCAAAATGTGATTTGCATGTGTTTTATTTCTATATAAAGTTAATCATGGAAGAATATTCATGAAAACATATTGCCAATATCAAATAAGATTAAACCCACACTTGGGAAAATTTTATTTTTAAAAAATCATTTGTTCATCAATTGCATTAATAAAAACATTAACAAAATATCGTCTGAACCCTTCTTCATAGAGTGACAGTGATAATTATCACAAGAAAAAATATTTATAATGATCAGCTGAAGAAGAAAATTGAATGTTGGAATTAGCATAGTGGCCTGTAAGACAGTTATCCAAATAAAGCATAACATCTGCCACTGTTATGTTTGATATTGGTACATTTAGATTTTATGATAATAGCACAGGCTGTTTGGAGGTTGGGGGGGGGGGGGGAGATTTTTTATCAATGTTTTTATCAATGTATGTTTCTGTTGTTCTCATAGACCTTCTACTATGGTGTATAAACTGACAGGCTCCTGTCAGACCTATGTGGCAAGCAGCTGCTTGAGGGGTATTTATTATTTTTTATAAATTAATGAACATATGATTGTTAAAAATTTCTTAAAAAGGAGATTTAAGCCCCCATCTCTCATACCTCACCTTGGCTATGTACTGTTATATGACAAGAACAGTTTAGATCACATGGGAATCTTTTAACTTCCTCAATATTCTCTCATGATTAACTATATATATTAGCAATTAAAGTTAAAGAAATATAATCAGAATATTATATTCATAATATTGTCTACAATATTATGAATTTTTTAAAGACTGAAGTTTATTAAATTTAATTACACAGTAATCATCTGGAAGCCTCACTTGTACTTTATGGATTGATGCTAAAAAGTACCAATAAGAGCAAAAACATTTTTTATATAAAGAAGCATGTCTTTACCTCAACTAAGTCCCAACAGTACACAATTCCATCCTCTGATCCAGATAGTACATTTGTATCAGAATTACTAAGACAATTATCAATACGATATGTTGTATTTTTATGTCCACTGTACCTATCAAAGCAAAAAAGGGTGTTTAAACAGCTATTTATGTCTTTTTTAATCACTAAAGTACAATTACATTCTTTATACACAATATTTTGAACAGATATTCATATATAATATTCATATTTAATAATTCATTTTTATCAAAATAATGTTGAATGCTTTTAAAACTTATTTGGACTAGTAATTTTAAGCCATATGAAGCAAAATAGTGTTTTATATTTGAAGGACCAATGGGGTCCTTTTTGGACCCCACTTATTTTTGGAATACAAGTTTCTTCTAATTTTCAAAGTCATGTTCTTTTTTCTAAAATAAGTCTTACAAAACAATTATTTCTTGGTTCTTATTCATAATATCTATGTTTCAATAAATATTAGAAATATCAAAATGTTTTAATGGGTCCATTTTGACCCTGATATTAACCTAAGCAACTTTTTATGGTTGGTCTTCCAAATAGTTCAATGTACATTTTGTAGATATAATGCATTAAATGTTACATATTACAAAAATACAGATACAAAACATAAGCAAAAATTCCTTCCATTCTTAACACTGTAGTAGGCATGATTGCAAGCCCACTGCTATCAACTGGCGCAGTTGTAACCCCCCCCCCCCCCCCACCTTAACTAGGCAAAAACTAAAATCTGAAGAACTAACTAATGAATTGATACAGCAAAAGGGACACAAGAGAGATTTCACGACAGGATCTTTACACATACTTCCTCCAATGCATCAAAGCAGTTTCCTGTTCTTTGGCAATGCATGGCCCGAAATAAACTTGGCTTCCGTCATGAGAGAGTATTACCTGCCTCCATATACAATAGCCAGAGGTCAGCTGCAAGGGCCCATATACCAGCCATGAACTTAAGTGCCAACCACATGTTGATGGCACTTACAGTTTAAAGCATTTTAGGTGAAACACAAGATTCAAAGAACTGAAACACTTAGAAAGCACTGAAACACAATATGACCAATCTGTTGTTCTATCTAGGAAGCTGAAAAATAGCAATATCACCTAGTAGTGATAGATGCCAATATATAGCATACAGTGACAAATGGGTTACATTAGTGCTTCAGCATTTCCCCTTCAACACCATATAAAAACTTCACCAATTGCAGATTTTATTGTACATGCATAATTGCAACACTTATTTGCATAATGCAGAAAAAATTTGATTATACATAGTTTTGAATTCTAATAATGGGTCACACGAAGTATTTACTTTATATTAAAGCATTCATATCAATTAGTAAACAACAATCACATGAATGACTGTGCAGTCTCATGTGGCTTACAAATATGCATGTCAAGTATTTTGTAGCATCAACAGGAACAGCAGATTGTGTACGTACGTATGTACGTACGTACGCACACACACATACACACATACACACATACATACATACATACATACATACAAAATCCTCATGTAGTCATGGGCTATAGAGGTCCAACCAGACTGTGTAATTTCCCTCTCCAGATGTGTCTCTTCTGAGCTGCAGCTGCTGCATTTGGCCACTCTAGGTCAATTCTAGCAAGGTCCTGTTTCGCATTGTCCGCCCATTGTATCCTAGTTCTCCCCCTTTTTCTCGAACCCTTAGGCATAATGTTCATAATCCAGTTTGCCAATCTGCAGCTATGCATACGGGCAACATGGCCAAACCAACGCAGTCTCTCTCTGCACAATATGCTGCTCAAAAGAGGTTGATGACTCCTTTTTCTAAACTCATCATTACTTACAAAGTCAAACCACCTAATGCCCAAGATACTGTGTAAGCATCTAGAATCAAAGGCATCAAGTTTCTTGCTATCCTGCTTACAAAGGGTCCATGTTTCGCTACCATAACTAATCTTAGAAAGAACCAAACTATTATGCAGCCTAATTTTAGTCTTTAGGTATATACGCTTATTTTTCCACACTCTCCATAGATTCTTAAAAGTCCCAGCAGCAATCCCTATTATTCTATTTATCTCATGCCACACATCACCAGTATCTGTTACATAGTTCCCAAGATAATTAAACTGAGACACTTGATCAAGAGTGCAGCCATTCAAAGCAACTGAAGCACTTCAAACGTGGGGTATGCAGCAAAATTTTTTGGGGTATGCCCGTGTTGTTTTTCTGCTGAGGTCCTGCCATCCTCTCAGATCTTCTACTGTGGCATATAAACTGACAGGCTCCTGTCAGACCTCTGTGGCAAGCAGCTGCTTGAGGGGGTATTTATTTTATTTTATTATGCCGTGAGAACTCAAAAATTGCTAGATCTAGTAACAAAGTCGCTAGGTTGGGAACACTGCTGTACAAAAATGTCATTTTTTGTGTTTATCGATATATGTAATTTATGAATACAAAATTTAATGTGTATATATATATACGTTTTATTTTATTCCCATTGTTAAACTATAACTATAGTTTTATCTTTCTATACAAGAGGTACATCAGTTACATACACATTTCTAGGGGGTACGTGAAGCGTAAAAGGTTGAGAACCATTGCTCTAGACCATTTAAGGCCAAAATCGTTCCCTTGCAAAGAATTTTGCATAACATAATCAATAACCAAATTAAAGAGAAAGAGAGACAAAATGCACCCATGTCTAACTCCACTAGCAATGCTAAACCAATTGCTGCAAGATGTACCAACTCTCACACATGACTCAGTATTATAGAGAGCTTTCATTGCACTAACTAACTTCTCAGGTATTCCATGTGATCTAACAATCAACCACAAATTATGTCGATCAACAGAGTCAAAAGCCTTTTTGAAATCTATAAAGCTAGTAACCACAGGTTTCTGAAACTCTAAACATTTCACCAAAATCTGCCTAAGTGAAAATATTTGTCCAATACATCCTCTACCATTTCTGAATCCACATTGCTCATCATGCAATTTGCCCATCAACCAGATTCTTAATTCTATTAAGTATAATCATGCAAAAGAACTTTATCTGGAACAGAAAGTAAACTAATTTCCATATAATTATCACAAGAACTGCAATCACCTTTTTTAAAAATTGGAACAATGATAGCTCTAGTAAAATCCTTAGGAACAATATCTTTATCATAAAAAATATTCAAAATTTCAGTCAGCCATGTGACAACACAAATGTTCCCAGCTCTAAGCATTTCAGTGGTGATTTTGTCCACCCCTAGGGATTTATGCAGTTTTAATTCAGAGGTAGCCAAAGTGACTTTGGAATATGATATAGGCCATCATTAAAGCCAGTAATGCATCTATCGTCATTACAAACAATGGGATTAGAAATAATCACATTATTTAGAACATCTCTGAAATGCTCAGCCCACCTAGCCATCACAGAATCCTCACCTTCAACCACCTTGCAATGTTATCCTTCAATCCCTGTGTACCTGTCTGTTTCTTCCCACATAAAACATTAACAATCTGGTACAACCCCCTGCTGTTGTGCTGTCTAACTGCTTCCTCTGCTTTGTCAGCCAAGCTATCAAGCCAAAAATTCTTATCAGCCATTAACTGATCCTTTACATGTTTATTAATAAACATGTAAAGAAAACATGTAAAGAAATGTTTGTTG
Source organism: Ryuthela nishihirai (assembly GCA_038380435.1). Taxonomy (NCBI): domain Eukaryota; kingdom Metazoa; phylum Arthropoda; class Arachnida; order Araneae; family Heptathelidae; genus Ryuthela; species Ryuthela nishihirai. Next base: position 20,931,599 of record JAWZYU010000026.1, read on the forward strand.
TAATGCCTTCTGTTAGGGCTAGTAGGGTGTTGATTCATAGTAATAATCCTGCTTCCTCCTTTCAGAAATTGGTTCCATAGCTTTATCACTCAAAAATTTTTGTTTCCTCTGTTCCCCTTTACCCAAAAGAGTACTGTTGGTTTCAAGCTAAGCCTATTTAAACTGATCCCATTCTTTCTCAAATTCAGCAGTAACCAAACCACAGTTGTCATAATGATTAAGTAGCCTATCATGGTATGTTTTGGCTAAATCTGGATCTTTCAGCCATTCAGTGTTATAGCTAATTTTTTTAACCTTAGCACAACATTTCTTAAGCTTCAGCTGCAAAACACTTTTGACCAGGTAATGGTACACCCAATTTCGGCTCCCCTGTATGATCTGGTATTCCTAACTGAATTGGCCCATTTGCTGCTAATTAAAATATAATCTATCATACTGTGCAACCTATCAGGTGAAACCCATGTATATTTATAAATGTCCTGGTATTTGTAGCATGTGTTAGTTTTTCGCAAACCATTAAGTTTACTTACCTGTAGGAGACGTTCCCCATTCCACTGGAACAACCAATGCCAAAGGGATCCTCCTGCCCAAAGGAACTCCTGCCCAAAGATTAGAGTCAGTACCAACTTTAGCATTGAAGTCACCTAGCACAAGAGAAATATCTCCTTTCTCCAAAATATTCTGAAGCTGGCTGTAAAACGTATCCTTCTCGTTCTCATCAGAGTACTCTGTGGGGGTATAACAACAGATGACATTCAAGTCTTCAATTTTTGTTTTAAATTTTGCTGTAGGAAATCTTTCATTAATGCAGTCATATCCTAGAAGAGCATCACTGGTGGGTCTGCTGAGATGCAAACCTCACCTTGGAGATGCTTTCCATCCCCCCTCCCTGAAAAGAGAAATTTAAAGTTATTTTTAAGTATCTCATCTTTACCTGTCCATCTGGTCTCTTGCAAGCCTAGAATATCTAGGTTATAGCGCTGGAATTGCTGCATGAAGATATCAAGAGAATAATCTCTATGTAATGTCCTCATGTTCCATGTTCCTGCAGAGAGAAAATGATTAGTAGGATTTTTAAAGACACTAGGTTTATTGAGATAGGTAGGGTCAACTTCAAACAGCCCCCTGATTGCAGGCATCTTCCTCCGCTAAAGCTGAAGTCACCGATGCTGGTAGGAACTTCAGGCACCACCTTTTCAAGTGGACTTTTTCAAGAGCCATATGGTCTGCCTGAGACACATTACTCCAGTTTAGGATTGACGATGCCCAACTAGCTAAGTGAGAGTTCAGGTTCCTGCAGTGGTCTCTGATCAGGATTATCCACCAGCTGATATAAGATATCCTATGCCTCTATTCACTTAGTGTGATGCCCCCTCGTTCACTTTTACTTTACCTTAATCAGTTTTGCTTAATTTACATTATATTTATCATTTTGGGAATTTTTATTTCCTTTTTGGCATCACAGCGCTCGTTTCCAAGAGTTAGGAGTTGCGCATGCTCAACTCCGATCTTCCGACTGTCACCCACTAAAGCGCGTGCTCAAGGACACGCCCCCTCTTGCGTCATAGCTTGCATCGCTCGTCAAATTATGTAAATGTCTTTCCCGGTGTGCAACATGACATTGAATCGACTCTTGTTAAAACCGTTGACATGCTAGTCAGAGCAAAGCACAGAGTAGATAGCACAGGTAGCACAGCGCACTGTAGCGCAGAGAGCATAGGCATGTAGCACGGAAGAGTGCTCAGTTGATGTATCTTCTTCATTGAAGTTTTGGTGAGTGATTTTTGGAAATAATTTGTTTGTTATTTAAACCTTTCGAGTCTTTACTAATTTTTTCTCTTGAGCAACGTGAATTAAGTTTTGATTAGTATTTAACATTTACGTTTTGACAATCATTTTTGGATTCTTACTCATTAACACTCGCTGGTATTTTGAACCCTAATTTAACTTATTCTATTTTTTGGCAATTTGTTAATTATTGCCTGGCGCCTGTCTCAGCTATCCGGAGCATAAAACTAACTGGATCAGAAAAAGGGTCCAAACTTAAAAGTATTTTGCATTTCTTTGGAGCATTACATTAGGGCTGGCAACCCAGAATCAAACAGAAAATACAGTGGCAGATTCTCCCTCAACAGAGGCCCACCAGTGCAGCAAGTTCAGGATCCACAATCAAGCTCAAATCCATAAACCAGTCCAGTAGGTATAAATGGTCAGCACCAGGATATTGTAAAATTGACCACTCCTCAGCAGGGTTGAAAAAAAAAAGTGGTGATAGGTGACCAGATCAGCAGGCCATACTGAACTGGCAGCCCTCCCCTTCCATTCCCTTCCAAAAGAGAATATCTCTTTTGAAAGGTACTAACAGCCTGCACCACAAGAAGGTGGGGTTGGACATTAGGCACTAGGCCTGGCCAGTTCTGTGCATCATCACTGGAGATTGGTACACAGCTCTCCTTCCAGTTTATGCCTAGCTACCATTTACAGACCATTGGGTGTGTACCTAATAAGTATGTGATGTCACAAGGGAGTACAAATTTTTTGCTGCAAGTGACACTAAGCAGTTTATACTCTCACTGTAAGTTTAGTTATTTTCACATTTCCTTGAAATTCTTATTTTGATTTCTTTTGTGTTAAAACTTTATTTGATTGGGCATAAAAAAAAAAGCTCTTAAACATAAACCGTTTTCATGTGGCAATGCAGTAGAGGAATCATACAAGGTTATGACTTGGGCTGAGAAGACAGTTGTTTTATACAAATTACATAGCAGTGTGTCTAGTGTCTCTTCTTTAGAATATGAAGTGAATGAATTTACCCCTAAAAGATTGCTTGCTGTAGGAATTGACTCCAAAAGTTTAAAACACATTAATAATTGTTATGACAAGCTATCTAGTACAGGCCTGGACAAACTTTTTAACTGAACAGAAAACAGAAATGGAAGGGTGGTCCACCAAAGAAATATAAATAACATATGTATAACAAATGCAAAAAAACTAAAGTGAAACAAGGAATATAATTTTATTAAATTATTAACTCATTTTTCAGAAAAATGTTTTTAGAGATAAAAAAATTATCTCTACTTTTCTATTATTTTTGGGTTGGATAGGTATTGATGAAATATTACATTTTGCCCTTTTGGAATATTCTTATAACTATATTGCACCCTCTAATTGTGGAAAAAATTAAAATTTCAAACTAATATTGTAAACAATGTAATTACATTAGAAATTTGAAATTTTGGTTGTGAAATATGAATATCATGAAGTTTGCATTGGCAACAATGATTTTCACCTTTATCCTCAGAGGGAGTTGGAGAACATATTTTTGTGTGTGTTTTAAGTAAAAATTGTTTGTTTTTACAGATAAATTGAAAATTCTTTTTGGATCGGATAGACACTGCTAAACTATTTTGATTCACACTTTTAGAATCTTCTAAATGCTTTAACTGTAACCTCTGATGGTGGAAAAGTTTGAAAACTTTAAATGAATATTGCAAACGATCTATATAGGGTACAAACTTGATATTTTAGTGGTGGAGTGTTATGATCAAGGGGTTTACATTGGCAGCAACAATTTGTCCCTTCACCCCCAGGGTAGGTAGCAAAAACACAATTTTTTGTTTTGGGAGACTAAAGTTCTTTTTGAGTTGAATAGGTCCTAATGAAATATGATGATTCATAGTTTTAAAAACCTCCAAATGGTCTTAATTTACCATCATTAGGAGGCACTAAATGTTAAAAATGTAAAACTTGAAGTACTATTGCAAATAATGTATTTATTCTAGAAATTAGTAATTCTGACAATAGAATATGTTGATGAATAGAATAACTGTCATGTGTGATTTAATTAAATTACAATTGATTAAAATTTGACCAGTTGCTTTTTTTTATAAATTTAGCACTTAATTTTAAAGTTTTCAATTATATTTCAATATAGTAATAATAAATAAATTATTTTATTTTCTATACATTGGATACCTTAACCCCAGGGGATAAGAAAATGTAACTTTTTCATTTTAAGGGATAAATGAGATATGCTTTTTTTTTTTGCATTTCATAGGGCTAATAATATATTATAATTTACGTTTTCCAATCACCCATTAGTATTAATTACTACTGTTAAAGGGGAAAATTTTTGAAATGAAAAACTTCATTTCAACTGAAAACAAACATCTCATATTCACCAGGAATGATACATTATCCTTTTTGTTTTAACGAGAATTCGTTTTTCCAAAGTTACAATTCTTATCCAATATATTTATTCTTTTTATCTTTTATAAATTTTAATAATTCATCATCAGTAGCTTGCAAAAAGGTAGTGGGCTGCATGAAGGCCATCCTTTGCCCAAGACTGGTCTAGTAAAATAAATTATATAATCTTATAGTTTCTACAATGATTCATTTTGTATCAATTCTGGCAAAAATATTTAGGATAAGTGTAACAGGAATGACTGCTGTTTAGTGTTCCAGCTTCAATAACTTTAAATATCATATGAATATTGCTGAAAAGTGAGATTTCCACTTTATTTCCAATGATATTTTACACATAAAGCTTGTTTTCACACTTACGAAGTTTTGAAAATAGCTTTGTAATTGCATAACATGAAAATGTCCTAGTATATGATGGAGGATGGTGATGAACTCTAATCACAACAGAAAATAAATAATACAATTTTTCAGACTGCAGTCTTTCTATTTTCCATTGGAACTTATATGTAATAAATTACTCTAATATTACAAAAAGTAACCAGATGCTTACATATTATGCAAATGGAAAGTCACATTCAATGTTCCCTAACTTTGAAAATAAGTAAAAAAAAATGTTACTGGAGATAAAGATCTCACTGAAATCTCTCTAAATATATATTTTCTGCAATATTTGTTTAAAATTTAAGCATTATGGGCGCTTCAACATTTAACTGTAACATTCACAACTCATGAAAATTTACTTAAAAGATAAAACACAACTGTTAAAACAAATTGTTCACTAACATAAATGTAATATTGTGGTTCGTGTCACGATTTTTTCAGTTTTCATCAATTTGGGAGGGAAAATTGTTTAGGAAGAGTATGACAGCAGCATCTTCTGTTAAAGATGCTGCTGTCATACCAGTTCCAGCTTCAATAGCTCTTTAATTAAGGGAATGTCATTGAAAATTGAGATTCAGAGAGAGCTGAGAGTTAGCAAGCTTTGAATGTGGCTTTCCATTCACATAACATGGAAATGTCCTGTTATTTTTTGTAATATAGTGTACATCGCAGAAAATATCTTTGGAAAAATGAAATAATTTATTAACAAGATTAAACTTTTTCAACAATGAAAAATGTATGTTTTCTTATACTTATCACAAACATTCATCATAAAACAATTAACTCTTACTCAGAGAGCATTTCTCCAGAATCTTTATCCAACAATTTGATTGTACTATCTAAGCAACTGACCAAAATGCACTGACCATCTTTAGTAAATGTCACACTTGTAAGAGAACCTAAAATATAAGTTTAAATGAAAGTAAAACAACATTCTACAGTTTTATTACATTAAAAGATCATCATAAAACAAAAGAACTTCTTGAGTTGTTTAATTACATTAAAGATATATCACATAATCATTGTAAATGCCTAATACCATTAGACCTTAACCTACATAATAACTCTCAACCTACTTACTCATTAACATGAGTGAGGTGACAGCTTATTACCATTTGGTTGCTTATACTTTAAATTAGAAAGTGAGAAGAGTGATATTTTACTTTCCAAGAGGCTATCAGAGTCCTTGGGCAGATGTTTTATCTTTTCTATTTTCCAAGTTAATGTTTAATGACTTGGGGATTATTATTGGCTGATGCACTCAAAGATTGTTTATCAGACACACTTGATGGTTGATCTTGGTACTTCAATCTGAGACTGTCAGTCAATACTACATTGATGATATGATGTTATTATTCATCAACATTCACTTTATAACTCCTCTTCTACTGGACAACCATCTGATTATTACTACTTGTTCCTTTGACATACCCAAACATAAGAAAATCAAAATTTATAGAACTGCCCCCTTTCTTTAAAAACTTATTTACATCTCTGCTTAAAATAACAATTTCACTAATTTCAAAAACACAATAAAAAACATGACCACTGCAATGCAAATTTCATTTATGCTTCTTCAGGCAGTGCCATCACATCATGCTGTTAGCAACTTTATAAGGCAGTTCCCCTAGCAGAAATCCAAAGCGTAACCAGTGAGATGATTTGTCAATAATTTCCCCAAAGCCAGTAATGGTTTTATATCTGTATTCCATAATTTATCTAGATTTAAATTTATAATTAGATTTTTCGTATAATTCAATTGTTTTTTTTTTGTGTGGGGAAGCTATTATTTTACATATTAATGTGTAATTATATGAATCAGCCTGCAGCACGGTTTGCATCAGTGCCATTTTTCCTAATTGATTTTCAATGTCATACTGATGCTCAGCCATTCATGCTGCTATCTCCAGTATGTTTTTCCTTCATATTTTATATTATGTATTATTTCATTATTATCATTCATAATTTCAATTAAATATACTCCCCCTGTTGGTGTACTTTTATCCATTTCGTTAATAACTACTGTTTTAATACTGTTAATTATTTTTAAAGGTAACTATATATATCAAATTTTCGCAATTCATTAACTAATATTTCCAAGAAACCTGGAATATACGGGAATGTTGCTGCGTTTTTCATGCCCGATTTTTGTACTTGTGCTCGATGAATTTGTGAATTAGAATAATGTTTATATCTCATTCCTTTTTCGATTTTTCCCAAATATTTCCTTTGACAGCCAGCTTGCATTCTTATCCTATATATGTATTTTAATTCCATATCTAATGCTACTTTTGAGTTACAATATCTATACACTCTGAGGAAATGTGAGTTGAAAACTGATATTTTATACTGATTCAGACGACTTGTTTTTCAGAATGATATTACGGATATATGCAGGTTTTCTGTATATGGCGGTCTCACATTTACTATTGCGAGTAATTAGGATATCAAGGAAGATGTTTAGTTTTTTCAGGTTCATGTGTGAATTTCATAGTTGGAAGTATACTATTAAATGTATCTAATAATTTCTGTAAGTGATTGAGATCATGGTTCCAGAAAATAAACACATCATCAATGTACCACAAGTACAGTCTTGGCTTAAGTTCCACTAACCACAATGCTTCTTCCTCAACATAATGAAGGACAATGTCAGCCATGAGTCCAGACAGAGGTGATCCCATTGGGATCCTCAGTCTGGACCCACATGCGACCATTGACTTTAAACCAAATTGATGTGGTGGATAGGTTCAGTGCATTGTACACACTGAAGTATCTGGTGCCATAGGCCTGGCCTCTTCCAACCATTTGGCCTTCATGTGATCGATGCATCCAACACAGGCATGTTAGGATACAGCGATATGATGTCAAAGGAGTGCATTTGTGGTTTCTGTATTGATTTGACAATTTTGAATAATTTTAACCACATCGTAACAAGATGTTACGATATATTCTGTGTTACTAAAGTATACTTTAAAATAATCAAATAACACTCGTTCCAAAAAATAAATGGGAGATTTTTTTTTTCGATACTAATGGTTGGAATGGTTGAGCTTACTTATGAGTTTTACTTTCACAAATAGCTGTGTGAAAGGCCTAATGGTATTAGGCATTTACGATTATGTGATATATCTTTAATGTAACAACCTATCATTGTGCTCTTAATGCAATTTTTATAAGTTGTTTAATATAATTAAAATTAGTTTTTACATTCTAAATTATGATTTTGATCTATTTAAACATAAAAATGAGTATTTTATGATATAAGTATGCATATAGTGTATATCTAATTTTCAGAATTGTTAGAACCAGGACTAGATCTAAGAAGTGGGATGCCCTCCCCCCCCCCTAAATCCAGTCTACAATCAATACTTGCCAAAATGACAAGTATTTGTCGTATTGGCACCTGCATGCATATGACATACTTGTTACCAGCAATGAATATATTTTGTAGAAAGTGAATATACTTCATCAATATTACAATAAAGCAAAATTCACCTAAAATAAATTACACAGACATATCTAGCAGATTATCTTCTTACATTTAAACTGTATATATTTAGAAATTGTTATTATATTAGAAAACTTGAAATAGAAGTTCAGTTCAACACAAACATTAAATGCCTACATACTTGCAATACTGATTGTATCATCAGATTCTAGTTCACAGAATGCCAGATTTATGAATAGGAACACACACACACACACAGGCATTGATCAAGAAAGCAAGTGTTCCTTCCAAAACATGGACATTTGCTCTTCTCCAACACAAACACTCGTTGTTGGTGACAGCTTAATTACAATGCAAACTGTTGAGAGTTTTATCTCTTACAGTTTTCAGCCTCATAATTCCCCACATAGTAGACTGATCAGTACCAAATTCCCTACAGAAATTTTTCCTGTCCTCCTCTCCCCCATGTTGCATAAAAAAATTAAAGTCCCTACCTATAACAGAACACGATTTAGAACCTCAAATGGCTATGCAACTGTGGGGTATCTGACATCAGTCTACCACTGTGATTACCTTATGAATTTTTCTCTGTGCTATGAATAATTTCATTTCTGTGACAAATCATTTTGAGTTCTGTGAATGAAGAAGTCAATGCAAAAAACTGCAGGGAAGTGGGCAGAACATAACTATATGCCAAAAACTTCTTTGTGGAAAACTGGTTCTCCAAAAACTCTTGTGCTAGCAAGAAATGTAAAGTGTGAACTTCAAAATCATAGATGACTATTATGATGCATTTGTTTTGTTTGTTTTTTCTAGTAAATAAATTTATTGTCATGACATAATAAGCCATACAGAAAATCTGCAAGGAAGGCAGATCACAGCAGAAAAACATACATCAAAAAAAGTAGATTCCACAGACAGTAGCAGTCCACAGCAGTAATCTTGCTACCTTCTTGGCAACTAAGTATTTATCATGCCAGTCATTCAGCATTCACTTCCAGTCATTCAGTAATCTTGTTATTCTCATTAGCTGGGAACACAAAAGTTTGTCATTTCAATAAATTTACAGTGCAAAATCTACAAGTAAAATGCAATATTAAAGAAACCTGATAAAATGCTTAAAAATATTTTTCATTAATGTAGAAGACTTAATTCTGCTTTTTTTTAAACTAAGTAGATAATAAAAAATAATTACTTCCTAGAAAATCACTGTATAATTCTCCTTTGCGCAGGTCATAACGGCGAACATGACTATCTAAAGAAGCTGTGAGAATTTCATGATCAGACACAGCAAGTGATGTGACAGTATCCTTAGCTTCATTCATTATCTGGAAAACATAAGATTTTGAGTACTAATATTCAAATAAACATGTAGGCTGATGTATACAGGCTAAACACAAAGATAAACAAATAATTAACTCATTAATTCTTAACCCACCTAGATTTTAAATATAAGATTGAATATTGCACATAATAAATAATTTTCTAAACTAATTTCCATTTAATCATTTTTTACCTGTATAGGGTCTCTACTTCTACTTCTACAGTCCCATGCTCTTACAGTGCCATCTACTGAAGCAGACAAAATTGAAGTTGATTCTTCATTAAACTTTACAGCATTTATGTAACCTAATAAAAATGATACAACCATAAGCTTATATTTTTATAGACTCGTAGCCTTAAAATCTATCAGAATCAACAAAATGCACACTATTTCTTTGATTAAATAGAAAAATATTTTCCCTGATATATATATATATGTTTTAGTCTTTTTTGTATTATTTATTATAAAGAATCATTTATTAATAAAAAGTTTAAATTGAACACTAAAATTGTTTCATTACAAAAAGTACAACTATTCATAAAGAATTTTTCTAACAGAAATCAATACACTGAAGTGCCATTGAATTAGGGGTAGGAGACGTTATCCAAATTCAGTACTGCAAGTCCTGCATTTGCACACATTAATGGCTGAAACTCTGGTCATATATAGCTGTCAGCTTTGGCTTCCCCAAGCATTCGTTGTGAGAAGCGTAATGGGAAAGGCATGAGATTTATATGCATTTGACAGAAAGCAGATCATAGGTGCCCGACAGATGGAACACTTGATCTCCGAAACTGTCAACGAACTTGTATTTTCTTGTATGACAGTTTCAAGAGTGTTCCAGGAATATGAAAATTCCGGTAAAAAAAACAAGCACCCAGACAAATTGCAAAGGACAACCAGCCTTGAATGATTATGAGCTTTGCCATCTAACCCACATCGTACGGACCGATAGGGGACAGACATCTGAAATCACCTCCCATCTGAATATGGGTTCCAGCCGGGAAGTCAGTGCACAGACCGTGCAAATGCTCACTTCAGCACTCAGCATCCAACCTACGAGAGTCTCACTTCTAATGGCATGACACCAGGCTCAATGCCTTGCCTGGGCTAAAGAACATCAAAACTGGACCACCAAAAATTGGCAATGGATAGCCTGGAGTGATGAATCCCGATTTAAACTTCATCACACCAATGGGAGACTTGAGGGTATGGTGCCAACCTCATGAAGCCATGGATCCCGCATGTCAAATCGGAACAGTTCAAGCTGGTGGTAGCTCAGTGATGGCCTGGGGTATCTTCAGTTGGATGTCTGTGGGACTTTTGGTACATGTACAGACGACTCTCAATGCATCCCTGTAAGTAGAACTCATGGCTGACCATTTACACCCATTTATGGCCATCATGCATCCCAATGGAGATGGCGTCTACTAGCAAGACAACTGTTTATCTCACAGGTCCAGGTTGGCTACTGCATGGTTGCGGGAGCATTCTGCTGACTTTGAAATAATGAATTGGCCACCTAGAAGCTCAGATTTAAATCCCATCAAAAATCTCTGGGATACCGTCGAGCAGTGTTCGGGCCATGTTCCATCAGCAACGACCTTGAGGGAATTGTGGTCAGCTCTGGAGGATGCATGGGTCACCATACCTGTAGAACATTTACACACGCTTGTGGAATCCTTGTCTCATCATGTGGGCCATTATCAGGGCCAGAGGGGATTCAACACGTTACTAGGTTCCTATCCCTAATTCAATGGCACTTCAGTGTATTAAGCATATATGTGCAAACAATATATTGTAGATACTGATGTTGATAAAACTATAATCTTCATAAACTGATCCAACCTTGTAACTCGTCTGCATGTAAAACATAACTATCAAATAGTAATTTTTTCTCACTACAATTACCAAAAATATTTTTATTTTATAAATTAAATTGTTCTATCAAAAGAAGTCAGAGGTGTGAACCTGGGAAAATGCATTTGGTATCAGAAACAGCAAGAAAGCAGCAATCATGAGGTAAATTATAAATCTTGAATGCATTACCAAACTGTTTACTGTCCAAAGATACATTAGCAAGTATTTTATAAAGAAATATATCTGATTAGTATTCTCCAAACATTGATCACTTGAGAATTCTCTAAGCAAATTCTTGAGTAAAATATTCAGAAAAAACTATTGATTTCATGAATTAAGTTTTTCAAAGCTGTTGTACTTTATATTTGAATTACATCAATCTAATATATATATACAGAGCATATCAAATGTCATCATCTGACATCATAAGCTATGTGGATAATTTAACTCTCTTGACAAATGATATTATGAAGGCAGACTCTTTCACTAGTACCATTAATGACAATGATAATGGAGTATGCTTTAGCAGTCAACAATGAGAAGTTAAAGTGATGGAAACTAGTCAAATAAGAGCTGATTCAGCTTTTATGAATAGTTATTTTTGAGGCAAGCCTCCTGGTTAATTATCTTGGTAGCTGTGAGATGAAGCAGATGATGTACAGCATACAATAAACTGGATCTTTTGCACTGAGATCTCACCTTCTTCACAAATCTTCTTCTTGGTATAATATACTGAGATCTCTGTAGCCATCAGATCTCTGTAATAAGCATCTGCTTCAAGGGTAATTTTTTAACTAATTAAAATTTATAATCACACTTTTGTGAATCAAAGTTCTTTTAATATATTAATCCAGTACAATTTCTCTCAAGAAACATGCAAGATTCTGGCTGGCTAGTTCCACATTTCTATCAAAAAGTTTTATGCAAATATAAACTGATGCATTTACTGAATTAAAATTTAACATAATCTGATATGAATAAGGGTTGGGTTGTTTTACCTCTGAGCGGCACTTTTTTGCACACCATGGGCTAAATGGCCAGGTCACATGGACTCCGAAGGCTCAGAGAAGGTTGGGGGAGGGGACCCACTGGAACAGCTGTTGGGAGACAGATGGTAGCCTCCCGTCAAGGCCATCCAGTGTGTTCTTTAACGTGCACAGGGTATGGCTCTCCCACTCACAGGGCCACGGCTTAACGCCCCATCCGACAGACGGCGGCCTTTCCAAGCCCATTGTGTCCCCTACTGACCGTGGGCAGGGCGGGGTATTTTTGCGGAGATAAATCTCAACGCTGACCCAGCTGGGACTCGAACCTGGGAACTACAGATTACAAGCCTGGCGCGCTACCGACTGAGCCACCCCGCCCCCTGATATGAATAAAAGGTTTCTTTTTATTAATATATAATTTATAATACTTTAAAATATAAAATAAATTACCCACATGAAAACCATTTTGAGTTCAAGTTGTTTCTTAACTCATTTCATACTATCCTATTACTATTATATGAAAGTTCACATTTACAAAGTTATATCCTTGGACTTCTCTAAACAGTACACTATATGAGCAACTATCCCACTCAATGTCTATACTAGAAAATGAAAATAATATGAGATTGAATTTGATATATCTATGATCATGAAAAGATTTTCAAATTGTTTCTGTGTCTGTTTGCATAAATTTCACATATTCATTTTCAATATATATTACATTCCATGGTAATGACCAATTTCCTTAATCCTAACTTTGATATTCCATGTACCAACAATCCAATTTTGGAAGGTAAAATTTAAGGTAAAAATATGGGTAATGCACTTTAATACAGTTCATATTAATACAGATTTGATTGTAAAAAGCAGAAAAATATGGAATGCAAACTGCATTTAAAGTAATTTTGTGTTAAATACGGCATAAAACTGCTTACTTTAAACCACTCTATTATACAAATAATTTCCATGCACAACCTTAGTATAGCAAAAGTTTGCTTCCATACTAACACTATGCACTGATTTACACTGTTAAGTGTCCATTTGTGACTCAAACATGGTGGTGAAAGTGCTGCAGTGAAACATTTGAAGTGCAATTTTATATTATCATATACCAAACCTTAATATGTAATAACATTTTATAAGATCCATCGGCCCGTGTAGTGATTACGGTCCTCAGCCGATAGATGGCATTGCTCAAGTGGCGTGTGACGTCGAAGTGTAAAGTATGATGTTGATTTGTAAAGTATGACGTAAAAACGTAACTGTTGGTTATTGGTGGCCTATGGCTCTTTGATTTGTTTCTTTTGGGTAGGTAATATAGAATCACGTGTTATGTGTGTGATTTGACGAGAGTGTGAAGTTACGTTTGGTTTTTTTCGCCATTTTCGCTTGATGACTTCTTTGGATAACATACCTATATGGTAAGAGGTAAGTTCGTGTGTATTATATATTTAATATATATGTGGGGGGGGGGGGGGGTTCAGTGATAGTTAGGATAGGAATAATTAATATGTTCTAGCTTTTTTTTTAAAAATTGGTTTGGATATGGTTTGTAATTAGTTATTAAAGATATTTAGGGGCCCATGTAGTGGGGGAGTATGCAAGTTTTTGCGTGTGGGATTGAAAATGGCGATAGTAAAGAACACATGTATTTTGTTAGAATAGTTTGGGGGTGAATTGAATGTTTTTTTAGTAGTTACGTGTAGTATGGTAATTATTAATGTATTATAGTGATTTATTAATTTTGTTGTATATTTAGGAGTCTTTTAAAAATAGTTATATGATTTATCGTTAACATGTGGAAGCGTCTGGCGACTTTTTTGATGTAGTAATTCTGGGTATTGTAGAATTGTCAGTGTGTGAAAAAACGGCAGTTTTTTGATGGAGTCGGGAAAGAATGAAAAATTTAGAGGTGGGGTGAGAGTGGCGGAGTCGGTAGCGCGCCAGGCTTGTATTCTGTAGTTCCAAAGTTCGAGTCCGAGCTATATCAGCGTTTAGATTTGTATCGGCAAATTTTCGAACTCGGTTCATAGTTAGTAGGGGACACCGATGGGCTTGGAAAGGCCGCCGTCCGTCGGTTAGGATATTAAGCCGTGGTCCTGTGTATGGGAGAGTTACTGTGTACGTTAAAGAACACGCTGGATGGCCTTGACAGGAAGTTTCTGTCTGCCAACAGCTGTTCTAGTGGGTTCCGTACCTTCTGTGAGCCTTCGGGGTTCATGTGATCTCGACATTTAGCCCATGGTGTGGGAAAAACATGGAGGCTCAGAGGCAAAATGACAATGTAATTTAGGGAAGGGTTATTTGAGCGGTAAGATGTTTTTTTTGTCAGATTTTGTTTTGGGGCTTTTTTTTTATAATTCGGTCGGGGGTGTACTGTTTCCGATTTTCACGTTTTTTGGTTTGTGTTGTCTTGGAGGACATTATTTAGTTTCGGGGCTTTTTTATAATTCGGTCGGTGGTGCACTGTTTCCGATTTTCATGGTTTTCCGTTGTGTGTTGACTTGGAGGACATTATTTAGTTTTGGGGCTTTTTTATAATTCGGTCGGTGGTGTAATGTTTCCGATTTTCATGGTTTTTCGTTGTGTGTTGACTTGGAGGACATTATTTAGTTTTGGGGCTTTTTTATAATCGGTCGCCGGTGCACTGTTTCCGATTTTCATGGTTTTCCGTTGTGTGTTGCCTTGGAGACATTATTTAGTTTTGGGGCTTTTTTATAATGCGGTCGGCGGTGCACTGTTTCCGATTTCCATGTTTTTTGGTTTGTGTTGTCTTGGAGGACATTATTTAGTTTTGGGGCTTTTTTATAATTCGGTCGGCGGTGCACTGTTTCCGATTTTCATGTTTTTTGGTTTGTGTTGTCTTGGAGGACATTATTTAGTTTTGGGGCTTTTTTATAATGCGGTCGGCGGTGCACTGTTTCCGATTTTCATGTTTTTTGGTTTGTGTTGTCTTG
Source organism: Ryuthela nishihirai (assembly GCA_038380435.1). Lineage (NCBI taxonomy): Eukaryota > Metazoa > Arthropoda > Arachnida > Araneae > Heptathelidae > Ryuthela > Ryuthela nishihirai. The sequence goes on from JAWZYU010000026.1 coordinate 20,946,761, forward strand.
GAGGACATTATTTAGTTTTGGGGCTTTTTTATAATTCGGTCGGCGGTGTATTGTGTTTTGAAAAGAGGGGAGGGGTAATGGTGGAAGTGGTTTACTGTATGTAGGAAAGCAATCGTTTCATTTTTTGTTGGATTTGGCACTTTTATGAGCTTTCATTCTGTAATTGACGGTTACGAGGTTTTTTTTGCGGTAATTTAATATTTTTTACGTTTGTTTGTGTTTGTTACTATGGTTACGGTGCGTTGCGTTTGACGTAAACTCGGGTTTTTCGTTACTATGGTAACGAAAAAAACAATCTTTTTTCTAGAAACCCCTGTTTGGGTTAGGGTCTCGGGAGTTGGGGGAATCAACTAAAAGGGCCGTTTTGTTACGTTGCGTCAAAAACAAAATGGCGGCTGAGGACCGTGAACTGTACTACTGCCGATCCATCAACTGAGCAGACTCTGTGCTGAAACAACAGCAACTTTATACCATATTAAATGTCTCTGTTTCGTAACAAATTTAGGAACACATTCTACGCCTTTGATTAGTACAAATCACCTAAAAATTAAAATAGTTTTATGTACATAATAATAAATAGGGTTTTTTTCAGCCAGTACATGTACTGATTAACAAGACAGATGTATCAGTAAATATCTTACATTTTACACTATAACCTGTATGCTAATATCAACCCTCTGTTCATTTTCTACTTCTGCTTGGCAAGCATATAGATGAACTTTTTAGAAAAAAGCACTGATAATATATAACATTAACAGTAATGATCATTTCATTTCTGTATATAGCAACTACAGTCATAGGATTCAGTGATGGTATTTCTCAAAAAGAAAGTACCTTGCCTGGATGAAATCTTTTCCACTATAAATTAAGTAAAAAGTACCTGCATGTCCACGAAACTTCCTTATTATATTTGTAGTGCTGACATCCCACAGAAAAAGAACTTTGTCCATCCCTCCTGATGCTATCTGTGCATTATCACATGATCCTTGTGCATCAAGAACTTCATAACCATGTCCTAAATATGTTTGAAGGAGAACTGTAGTATAAGGATTCCATAACTTCACAGATTTGGCACCTCCACAAGTAATACAATAGTTTCCATCAACTAAAATTTTCAAAACATAATGTAAAAATGTGAAAACTAAAAAAACTTAGCACAAAAAATTAATGTATTTGAAAATATGTATATTTAATATATATTAGATAAAACTTAAAGAAACGGGTTTTTAGTGTGTATGTATTTTACCTAAACCTTGTAATACCACTATTGGCATTATTAGTGAGATCATTAGAACAGTATAAAATTAAATAGCAGAGTAATGTAAAAATACAAAAATAAAAACATATTCAACCTTCTATTGTTTTTTATTTTTTTTTAAAGTGTGCAAATCAGAAAGCACATAATTATTATTGAAAAAACACTCAGCCTACTTACCATGGAGGTCAGAAGGCTGTTATTGTGATACATTCAATAAAACTGTAAGCTTTCTGTAATTATACAAGTTTTCTGTTGCTTCCTCCACAGGAAATGTGTTTATGAATATGTACAGGTAGTCCTCAACTTTCAGACCCTCAATATTTGGACAACTCATTCTTTCAGATATTATATATTGATACCTTAAATCAACATTCAGACAACTTATTCTTTTGGACATTATATATTGACACTTTAAATTGACTTTTGGATGTGGTCTTGGTCTTTCAGACATCAGTAAACCAATGAACGAATTTTGTGAGTCATTGCATGTCATGCTGAGACACTTGTGCTGAGATAAAGGAATGAATGATGAATGGCTTCTGGAAAGCCCCTGAAGCTGACACGAAGGAAATTGTTCAGCTTATAAAACAACTAGATCTGGCAGTCAGTACTGAAAATTTGGGGAAGTGTGTTTTTAACCCAAAATTGAAAAAAAAAAACCTTCCTCCAAAAAATTCTAGTAACAGTATTGGTAATAGAGGCCAAAAATTATTAAACTTCTGCATAATTCATACTTGTGCAAATTTCTCGTATTTTTCATTAAATATTTTAAAAACCTCTAAAATGAAAATGTTATGATGCAATGGAAATCCAGTCCCTTGGCCTCCCCTTTTTATCTTTTTACCTTTTTCCAGCTCGATTGCATTTCTCCCCCACCCCCATTTTTTTTGGAGGGGGGGGGGGGTTCTGTCATATAATTTGTCATATAATATCTGGGCCTGCTGTCATATGATTTACTATTAGCTGTGAACTAATTTGCTGCAAATGTAAATCATTCTGTTAATGTTGTAAAATTACTATTTTCTGTAACACTCAATGTCAGCAATTGCAATATCAGATAAAATAAATGTACTTTAGTACACCATACTCATAACTTGCAGTTCCCATATAGATAAAATAAAATAGCACAATAATATATTGAGATTTATCTCTGCAAAACTCTCTGCCCTCAGTCAGTAAGGGAATCCAATGGGTTTGGAAAGTTCACCATTCATAGGACATTAAGCCATGGCCCTGTGTGTGGAAGAGACATACACATGTTAAAAACACACTTCCCCAAACCTCTGAACCCTTGGGGTCTTTGTAACCTGTCCATTTAGCCCATTGTGTGCAAAAAAGTGCTGCTCAAAGGTAAAACAACCCAACCCTGATGAAACAGTAGCAGGCTGTCTAACCACTATACTAATTAAGACTAAAAAAATTTGATTGCTATTCAAGTATGAATAAAAAACAGCACGTCATATATTTTAAAATATATTAAATAAATATTATGTCTTTTTCTGACTGAACTGTTAGTCAGTACTTGATCAGAAAAAAAAACGTTAAACTTAATTATCACTAAAAACTTCCAAACTTATTAAAAACAATTCTTTGATATAATTATCACTGAAAACCATAAAATTTACTAAAAACCTTTTATTTTATTTCACAAATTGAAAACATGCTCCTTTGATTCCATTTCCAACTTTTTTTTTTTGCCTCGTTTTGAAACATTGGTATTGGTAACAATAACACTGCTAGGGAAACTTAAAAGTCAAGATGTTTAGTTGATTTTCTTTTTAATACAATAAAATTACCTTGAGTTTGCAAGAAATAATTTGGTTAATGAGTGTTAGTTCAAATTTTTCAGGGAGGTTTAGAAGTCTATAAATTGGCATGTTTGAGAATCTCACAATGATTTTGAGAGAGTCCTTGTTCAAGGAGCAAAGGTTTGCAAATCAGTTCAGATTAAGTCCTTGTGAAAACTAGAAAGAGATTTTAGGTTTATCTTTTTGGTGCTATTGAAGGAATTTAGTATTGATCATAATGAATTATGTCAAATTAAAGCTTGCAATGTGAGGAATGTCATTTACAATATCTTCAATAGAATTTCAGACCTGAACATCATGTATTTGCTGGCAAATATATATAAAGAGAACTATTGTGATTGCTCCTTCTTGAATTAAGTCTTAAAAAGATGATTCACCTGAATGTGTTTCCTATTGTTCTATGTTTCAAACAATATTAAAATAAAAATTATGAGGTACAACTGCAATTTACAGCAATCAGCTTACTAGATGGCACCACAAATGGTAACTGAACATTCATAAGGTGAGTAATGTAAGTGAATAATGTGGAGTATGGTAACCTTTTATTGTAATGAAAGATTTTATTGGATTTTCTATTAGTATGTTTCATGTGACCTCTTATTCTCGATTTTTTTTATTTTAGGTCTAGCCATCTAAGGTGAATAAAAGTTATGAGTTTATTTCAGGGAAGGGACAGGCTATTCATATAACTGTATTTTTTATTTGCAATTTGATTTAATTCCCATATATGTAGCATAAAGGCATAAATTTTGTCTCAGGTAAGTACTGAAAGTTGCAGACGATTTATGATATTTAATTAATGCATATTCCCTATTATTGCGTTAAGTGGAAAATGAGATGATTTCTTTTTTAGCGATATATTCCGTTTAAAATGGTTGCCTCCAATGAGATTATCTTGCTCTGTTTTTTTTAATGTGAATGGTGGTGCATTGTTTACAATAATTCATGTTTTTTAGGCTTGTTATCTCTGATGGGATTATTTAGTTCAGGGGGCTTTTTATACTGTGGGTAGGTACTGAATTGTTTATGATAATTAGTGTTTTTTTAGGCTGGTTATCTCTAATGGGATTATGTAGTTCAATGGACTTTTTATACTGGGGATCGGTGTCAAGTTGTTTAAGATAATTTGCATTTTTGAAACTTGTCTCTGATGGAATTATTTAGTTACAGGGCTTTTTATACTTTGGATTGGCAGTGAATTGTTTATGATAATTTGTGTTTTTTAGGCTTTTTTTCTCTGATGGGATTATATAGTTCTGGGGACTGCAGATCAGCAGTGAATTGTTCACAATTTTATTTTTTAGACTTGCCATACGATTGTTCTTGGGAGCGAGTAAAAAGAATGGAATGGCAGTTCATTGTTTATCAGTATGCTCAGGTTAAAATAGTTGTCTCCAATAATTTTGCTCTTAAATTTCAAAATGATAATTTGTTGTTTAGCAGCATGTACTTGTTAGAATAGCCACCTCCAATAGATTATTGATTTTTGCAAGTTTTCTTAATTTCAAAATGAGCATTCATTAGTGATAATAGGCTGTCGAAACAAGTAGCCTTGGATGGTACTGATTGACATTCATTGCATAACGATATGTGCAATTAGGAAAATATTCCTTAGATACTATTAGTTCTGGTGATTTTCTTTTATTTGCAGAAACAAAATTTTATGCTTAGGAATAAACGTTTATCATTATATTCCTTACTCAGTGTATTCTTATTGTATGGCTTCTTTCCTGATAATACTATGATTGTTTAGGCTATTATTTGTAGAACTTTCCAAGAAGTTCAATTCTTTCTAATGTAATATTCAATATGTTTTTCATTAGTTTAAATCACATATTTAGTGAGGAGAGGTTACAGAAATAATTTTAAGAAACTTGGTATAATTCTGGAAAAAAAAAATTTTCGCCTTCAGGAGTCTGGAAGTTGGTCATTCTGTCAAGAAGCAATGCATTATTGCATTAATAAAATATGTGGTGCCTGAGTCCAATAAACTGCATGTCTGCCAATTATAATTAAAGAGAACAAGCTGTTAAAAAATTGGGATGCCACCATTTATTATAATCTCCACACACTAACTTGGAAAATGACAATGGTTTCATAACTCACTCCTGTTAATTTTCCACCTGTCCCTCATAAAATTTCTAATATATATTGTGATATTTTGATTTAATTATCAATAATATTTAATATTATCAATAATATTTAATCAATTGGCAATAAACACCGAATCAACTAATTTCATGAGCTTAGGAAACATTCTGGACACGTGTTTAAGCAACTTTTGTTTCCTACTTCTGGACTCTAGAATAACAGTGTTACCGCCAGACTTACGAATAGCAATTACCCTATACACATGAGCATGCACTGTAACACTTACCATTAAACCTAACGGCTCGCACCGCACCCTGTTTGCAATTGATTTTTTGCACTTGATACTTTGGTAAAGTCATTATACTCTTACAAGCATTCAAATAACGCTAATCCTTTTTCTAAAAATCAATTCAACTCTCTACACACAAAATGAATAAGGTTATATGTAAGCTAAATATTTCGTAGCATGCCTAAAATATTAAAAGCACCTAAAAAAAAAAGTCTATGCATTAGCACCTTCTTCCATGTGTCAAATGTTTACTTTTAAAATGTCTTTTGCTTCCTTCCTTTGGGAAGTTATAGAACGCCAAACTCTTGCACGAATTATAGAGAAACTAAGATTCCTAGCCTAATGCTACTTTTTGATAAGAAGACTGTTTATAATAAAGAAAATTACATGGATGACAATTGATAGTTCACTTATCTTTAAAGCTAGAGCGGGTTCATTGGAAACGAATAGACTTCTTTAAGGAATAGTTCTCACACAGGGAAAGTGTGCTCATTGTGCTGCAATGTATGATCTAATTGTTGTCAGTGTTTTACTTCCAAAAAGAAGGAAGAACACAATATTTCAAAGTGAAGGACGTCTACTCTCTGTTGTCAACAGTGGCACTGAGATTATATGTGAGTTCGTAAACATTTAAGATTCAAATTATGAAGTGGTTTTATTGATCAATATTTATATATCTATTCATCCTCTATAATTATCACTTGTTTTTTTATTTTTTTATCATTGATTTTAATATGATCCGTGATCACTTTTCAAACCATAAATCACCAGGAGTCTAGTACTAGCATTACATTCGCAGCAAGGCCGCCCCCTCCCCCCAATCTTTAAAGTGCTAGTAGGGGTGATGGGGGCCCAAAGTTGTTAAACTTGAGCATATTTCACACATTTTTTTAATAAAATGGTTTAAAAACCTCTAGAACGTAGGGGAGAAAGGCATTGGAAATCAAGATTCTCTACTCCCCTCCCCTTTTACCGGCTCGATTGCATCGCTCTTCCCCTTTATTTTTTTCTAGATCGGGGACTGATTCGCAGCCACTAACAGAGCTCTGAAATTTCTCAAACATTATTACATAACTATGTAATTAAAGATAAGATCTCAGTCAATATTTAATTCTATGGTAGTTGCACCTAATGTTTAGTAGTGTCTACCTAAAAAATAGTATATATGTTACCGCTAAAGCTCGAAAGCCGTTAATGTGCACATTACCTAGCTAATCTGCAGATTAACTGAATTGCTCCGTTAACGTACGGAATCAAGAGTTTTCCGCATTTTACCTAGGTAATGTGCACATTAACGGCTTCCGTATCGTTGAAGTTCAAAAGTTTGTTTCTCTCATAGTGGTGAATCTCTTGAATATGAATCTTCGTGTCGCGTGATTCACTCGTCCGCATCATAAAAAACGCCCCGGATGAGCGGAGGCCAAGTGAGAATGAATCGGTAAAGTGATTCATTCTTGATAACGAATCACTAAAATGATTCGTTCTCACTTGGCCTGTTCATTTTGGGGGCGTTTTTTATAATTCGGATGACTGATTCATGTTGACAGAGGGATGACCCTGGTTTAAACTCTACTCTCGGACACTAGATAAATAACATTATGTTAATTTAAGCGTACAGAAACGTTCCTGTTGTTCCAGCAAAGATCTTATTTTTACTTTAACGAGTACCTTCATTGAACATTTTAGGGGTAAACTTCCTTTGGCAGAGCAGTACGCTAAGCCTCAGGATATCTGTATAACTCAGTAGAACAAGTTAGTACTTCCTCCAGTACGGGGGAGAAACGATCGAGCCACAAGGGCTGACCTTGACCCCTGAGGGTCGGTAGATCTCCAGGCAGTCGAGAAGCAGGCTGTTGCGGAAGGCTGTTGTAGGTAATGTGCAGATTATCCAGGTAATTTGCAGATTACCTAGGTAATTTGAGAAATGAAACAATTTTCCGCACATTAACAGATCACCCTAGTTAATCTGCACAATACCTTAGATAATCTGTAGAATAACTGATTTCTGCACTTTAGCGGTAACATATACATGTTTTTTGAAAAATTGCATTATAAATGCTGTAATATTGAATGATAATAGAAGTTGCTAAATTTAGTTATATTTAAACACAGATAAATGTATGTTGTTTGAAACATATCAGTCATGAAATGAACCAGATTTCCTTTAGACACTTTTTTTAATAATTCTTGCTCGAGCCAGGAACCAACTACATACTTGCTGCTGAAAGTTGTCCCTAATGGTGGTATTCCAAGTACATACTGTTTGCAAGCTGTGAAAAAAACTCATAACTATGCCATCTCGTAACTTTTTTTTCAAACTACTTTGACCAGGTATCTTGAAGGATAGCAGATCCCCTATTTCCATCTCTTTCATCACACATACAATTGCTGTGAGCTGGGTTTAAATTCCAGTTTGAGGGGTTAAATCTATTGTGATACTGGAGAAAATTCTCTTCTGGAATAAAAACTGGAAAGAAAAATGCTAAATTATAAATATTTCATAATCTGAAATAAAATTTGGTATCATTTTCTGTTATTATTTTTTTAAATTCTTCATATGATATAGTTGCATTTTCCACAAAAATATTAGCAAAATATGATACAATGATAGCCCTCACTACTCACTATCATTAACTCATTGAATTCAAAGTCAATGAGGGATTAAGATTAGAGGTTACACTCCATTACCAAATATGATGAATCCATTACAGATCATATTATTATGCTTTGCTTAAACATTATTGATCAGTAGCCTGTAGTTGCTTCAGGATTATGTATGTATATATGTTTCACAAGAAATGACATTTTAGTTGTATCTGTTTTCCAAGTTTGAGTTTCCTATTATAAGCATGATAACATTATTTAATTAAAATTTGTAGCCCTTGCTTGGATTGTAAGCTTGAACTTTTGTTTCGCCTTTTATTCACAACTAGAAAAAATTTGCATTTAGTAGTTTGAAAAGAATGACTAGAAATAATTGACATTCAGTAAAAACAATCCAATGGTTTCTGCTTGTCTTTATCACATTCACTTGCACATGTGCAGCAAGTGGATTGTACTCAGGTGAGCATCATCCACCCATGATAGTTGTGCTCTCTTGAATTATCAGTATTAAGGGCCCTCCACACACACATACACACTTTTTTCTTACACGCTATTCCATTTATGGCTCGGACAAACCATCCCCAATTCTCTCTAAATGCCTCTAATGTGCTTAAAACTGTGAACTGCATTGTGTATTGACAAAATTTAGCATTCCATGCCTGTTGGAATTCCAACCACTCTCCACCCATCTCTTCCATAGCCTTGAGGATTGAAGCAGAACCACGTGGTGTCTCTAGTTGATAAGCACATGCACTTTGAAGAGAATGTGTGGCATTTGGAATGGAAGCAGAAATGTCCAGTGTGGAGGCAAATCAATTAGTGTTCACATGCCACACCAGCAATTAGGGTGGAGGTTGATGTGGCGTGAAAGGAAAAGGTGTGTGTGTGCGTAGCAAGCTTTGCACTTGTATTCACTCTTGCATCAGCAGCACTTGTATTAAGGTTAAAGGTATCTGTGTGCAAAATTAGTTTTCATATCAGAGATTAGTGTATCAGGAGATAAAAATTGATACTCAAAGTCCTTGAGAGTCAAAGTTACCACAACATACTATAGGGAGAGCATGTAAGAGAATAAAATTGATTATCTATTTTAGAAAGGGTATCTGTTTATTCTGACAGTGAAATCAAAAATTTGAGTGATAGAGTTGATGCCAATAAATCTGACAGTGAAAAATGTAGGTAAAGCCTGTGTTAGACCTATTCACCAATAACACTGATCATGTAAACTACACTTAATGATTCAGTGGTTTTGTAGAGGGAGTGATTGGTGAAAGGCAAAGCATTGCAAAGTGTGCTATGATAAAGGATGAAGAGATTTCATTAATTATTCTCCCATTCCCCTGTAAATTGTCGACTTTCCTGGGAACCATGTTTGGAAGAGTTTCATCAATAAACTACATTTATTTTGGGTTTATCAGCAACAGAAAAAATATATTTTATGAATAGGTGTATACTAATGTGTATTCTATTAAAACGTATACTTACACTACATATATACACTTTATGTAAGAGTGTCGTGTGCTAATCAATCAGATTTAATATCATATAAATATAATATCAAATAAATCAATATTCAGCAGCTCCTGAATCAGGTATCAAATTGCCTAGACAGCAAATATGTCAAAAAGCTTCTTTTACACTAATGATTTTTTTTTCCTTTCTAAGTGAACAAAATTTGCTTTTGTGTCTTGATCAGTTTCTTTCTCTGTTGCTCTCAAATATATATATATTCAGCAATAATAAAATACAGGGAAAGCCCTATGGTGGAATAACAATTGAAGAGTTAGCTGAAAAAATGAGTTTGGGCTGAAGAGGAACTGAACTCATGACTTCCTGATAACATTTCAGTTGCTCTTCCTACTGAACGATTCAAGATCAGTTCAATTCCAACTTTGATCTTGTGACTGGTAGGTTCCTTTATTAGGAGGCCCCATTAACATAAAACAAACCTGTTACATGTTATGAAGAGATTGTGTATTTGGTCCCCACTTCAGTCCAAACACTATTTTTTCAACTGTTCAACTGTTATTAGGTTATGAATTCTTTCCTGTGCTTTATTATTATTCACTTTCATACTGGTAACACACTTTCTGTGTATTTGACTAAAAAAATAATGTCTTTGGATAGCTAGGAAGTCCTGTTCCCACTCAACAGATAGTGCCATGGGTATTTACTGATTTTGGGATCAAAGTTTATAGGCACCTTTGTGGCCAGAGTTAAACTAGACTTGGATAATTCAGTGTGAAGAGCACCTGATATGTTATCAGGAAGTCTTGGAAAAGCTGAATTAGTGTAATGTTACACACCAGGCTCATAATCTGCTGTTCCTATGGTTCAAGTCCTACCTGGGCCAGTGTTGAGCTTTCTCCCCAAAACTCCCTGCCCTATCCTCATTCAGTTGGGGATACTGATGAGCTTGAAAAGGCCACCATCCTTTGGATGGGACATTAAGCTATTGTTCCAAGTGCAGGAGAACCATACTCTGTTCATGCTAAAGATCATGCTGCATGGGAATCTTAACATGCTCTATAAGCCTGCCAGTCAGTATTCTGTCATTCGGTGATATTGGTTTCCCTTAAATGTTGCACTTTACATCAATAATTTGATAGTTGTTATTTGCTTGTTTTGATTGCTCTAAGTTGGCACTTGAGAGTGTGTGCAATATATCATTATATACTCTAGATTTGTTGAAAGGTCATTAAATCACTCTTCACATTGATATCAGATTTAGAGAGAAAAAAATTCAAATAGGATACAAATTCACAAACTCCTGATGATAGGTCAGGTGCTCTTGGTAGCAATGTGTGACTTTGTGACCTTTAAACTGAATCAACATTGAGAAATTGACTAAGTAAGAAGTATTGAGAAAATGATTAAGTAAATTAGTACTATCTTTACAACTGAGAGAAAATAGAACAAAGTATTTAGTAGTAAATTAAAGTAGAAATACTTTTATTCCTTATTTAAATTGCAAAGGGCTTTTTCATTGAGTAGTTGTGACGTGCAGGCCTCATATCCCAAAACTACTCTGGGGCAGGGGTGGCTCAGTTGGTTCACTCATAATTTGTAGTTCCCAGGTTCAAGCTTCACCTGTGACATAGTTGAGATTTATCTCTGCAAAACTCCCCACCCTACTCTCAGTCAGTAGGGAAATACTGATAGCCTTGGAAAGGCCACCTTCCGTCAGATGGGATGTTAAACCTTGGCCCAGTGAGTGGGAGAGCCATACCCTGTGCACATTAAAGTACACACTGGATGGCCTTGATGGTAAGCTACCATTGCCTCCTAACAGCTGTCCAGTGGATTCCCTCTCCCCAACTTTACCTGAGCTCTCAAGGTCCTTGTGACCTGTTCATTTAGCCCATTATGTTGCAAAAAGTTGTTGCTCAGAGGTAAAACAACTAATAAAACCCAGAACTACTCATGGAAGTATTCTTTTATGAATACTTCCATGAATAATTTTTGCCATAATTTCAAACTTATAGAAGTGTCTTTTGCTTTTCATAAAATATAACAGCAACATTCAAATGACAGAAATTAGAAATCACACAATGAGTCATAAAAAAAATACCTAAAATAAACAGATAAGATTTTTTTTTTCTTTGCTCATTGCATTACTTAACATGCATTAAATGGATTGTTTGGTTGTTTTACTACTGAGCAGAACTTTCTGGCACACAATGGGCTAAATGGCGAGGTCACAAGGACCCTGGGGGCTCGGAGAATGACGCACTGGACAGCTGTTAGGAGACAGATAGTAGCCTCCTATCAAGGCCATCTAACATGTTCATTAAATGCACAGATTATGGATCTCCCACACATGGGGCTACAACTTTATATCCCATTTGATGGATGGCAGGCTTTTCAAGCCCATCAGTGTCCCCTGCTGACCAAGGGCAGAGCAGGAAATTTTGCAGAGATAAATCTAAATGCTGGCCCAGGTCGAATCTGAAAATTTAGATTGTGAGCCTGGTGCACTACTGAGTCATCCCCATCCCATATGCATTTAATGTTTTTCCTTCAAAAATTAAGACTACAATGGTTTTTTATTTTCATTTAATATAATAAAAATTAATTAACTTAAAACATAAGTGTATAAAGCTTTTCATTTGTGTTGGAACCTTATTAGAAACCCTAATATAAAAGAATTTGATACCAAATGGTTATAACAACAGCCACTTGAAAAGAACAATTGGTTCTTCTGGTAGTTTTCTTACAATAATTGTCACTGAATTCAGGAGCTTAAGGTTACTCTTTTAACAAAGGTTCTTATGGTGACCATTGTATATCATGTTCCTTAACTACAGCTATATATGGACAGTAACACTGTAACATTTTAATAATATATATATTATTAAAATAACATTTTAGTTTTACAGTCATTCTAATGCAGTTAAATATTTTGCACTGTGAATTGACAATTAATCAAATTGTTCCACCACATCTCAGTGAAAGATTTATAGGTCTTATTCTGGAAGATTTTAGCGTCTGATGCATGGTTTAACAGGTAGAGCACTCGGACATGTATCTAAAGAGTTACAGGTTCGATTCCCGCCACATCAACAATAATTCTTTTCAGGTGTTTTTAATAATTGTTGAAAACTTTTATATTGAGTTCCCCTAGCCAACAAAAGGTAAGAGTACGGGAGATAGGACCTCAGCATAAAAATGCAAACTTTTCAAGCCAAAATTCAAGACTTCTCTGAAAATCAAAACATGATCACTTAGCACATTGGTTAAGCACACTAATGGGTTGTTCTGGAACTCAAATGAAATTAAAAAAAAAACTGATTGATTTATAACATTTTGTAATTTTTTTTACTAGTATATAAAAAAAATAGGCCATCCCATGGCCGAGTGATTAGCATGCTTGGCTACTGATCGAAAGGACCTGGGTTTATAACCATTGGCATGGCATAATCTGTTGTAGCCAACTTCTAATGCTGTGACCTCAGTTGAAATTAATACATGATATTGAATAAATTTTCTTAATTCACTTCTTAAATTTTCTGTGCATTTTTATATTAATTACATTCATTGCATATGTAAACAATTTATAAAAACTCGGTGATGTTAAAATTCTAAAAAGGTGAAAGATTTACATAGACATTTTACAGCTTCAGCTTGTTATATGGAATGAAGTTTTATTAAAAAAATATAAAACAAATAATCGTCATATCAAAAAAATTTCGGATAAATTTGTTGAAAACAGCAAAAAAAAAAGGTGTGGAGGGGTTAGTAAGGAATGCAGTGCATTTGAAAACTATTATATATTATTAAAAAATTACATCAATCAAGATTTTACTAATATTTCCTTTCAGGAACATACGTAAAAGTTCTGAAGGGAAAAAAGAAAACAAAAGAAAAAAATATATATTTCATGCGATGCGAAAACATTTCCAAATGCATATAAATACATATTTAAAAAAAAATTGTAAACGTTACAACACTGAAAACAACAGCCGCCGAATTAAAAGTTCTCATGGAAACAAATATGCAAAGTACCTTAAGAATTAAGAAAATTTATTCAATATCGTGTATTAATTTCAACTGTCACAGCATGAGAAGTTTTAGTGATATCAGGGGCTAAGATGCCCATACACACCTCACAAATTGCGGATTCGAGTGTCAATGTAATTTTTTATATTCAGATTTTAAGTGTATTTGCTAATATAGATATATCTTTTTCTCTTTCTCTAGCCTCATTAGAACTGTAGCACTTTAGAAAAGATTTTCTTGTGCAGAATGATAATTTGTTTAGGCCCGACTGGTGCTGGTAAAACACTTCTTTTACGTAAACTTCAACAAGAAGAGCCGTATACTAGTGCAATTGATGATATAGTATCCACAATTCCCACAGCTGGTACTAACATAGCTACTCTTAAAGTAGGAAAGAAGAAAACTTTAGCAATTCATGAACTTGGTGGATCCATGGCTCCTATATGGTACTGTCACTATAATGACTGTTCAGGTGTATTATTTGTAATAGATACAAGTAATTTACAACAAATTAGTTGTGCATGCATTCAACTCCTTGAAGTGTTAAATCACAAACAATTAGAAGAATCAAAGGTGCTTATTGTACTTAATAAAATGGATATTAAGACGTCCATTACTTTGCTTGAAATAAAATTCATCTTAAGGCTGGATGAAATTTCTAAACACTGCAAACAAGAATTGAATATTGTAGAATGCAGCTGCATCACTGGCAAAGGGCTTGATGAAATTAAATTATGGCTTTATCAATTCTCAGATTATTTTATGAAATAAATATGTTCTTATGAATGTTGATTTTTTTTCCCCATTAAACAGTCGTACTAATCACGAACATTATGTGCAGCCCAAGTTATAATGCTAATATCGACAAGTAATGATACCCAGAAATTGAAACTTCCCATTTAACATAATTCAGCTTTGCAAACGTTTCTAAAGCTATGCAATTTTAACAGGTTTTCACAGCTATAATGACTCCCAATCTCAATTGCTTGGCTACAGAAGTTGTTTGAACAGGCCCGGGTCTAGAAAAAAAAAATTGGAGAGGGGTGTGGGGTAAGCAAAAACTACAGTCGAGCCGAAAAACTGTAAAAGGGGGCAAGAAATTTTCTCCGTTTTAGAAGTCTAAAAAATTTCTCGAAAATTCCATGAAATATAATTTTTTTTTTTGCCTCTCTTACTCTTGCTACCATTCTGAAAGGGGGAATGCATGATTCTCACCTCCCTAGATCTGGCCCTAATTTTGAGCATTCAAATTTGAGAGATTTTAATACTTCATTCGTTTCATTACATCCCTCTAGACAAGTGCTTCCCAACGTTATTCCGTAAACCCTTTTCAACCAAAAAAAAAAGGTTTCAAACCCCCAGGATAATGACTAAGAAAAGCTCCAAAGTAAAATTTGCATTATATAATTAAAATATCTAAAATTTTGCTACCTATAATTAAGAATCTCTAAAATTTAGTATCGCTACAGAAAGAAACCATAATGCTTCAAACATGCACGTGCTTCTTGTCAACGAGGAAAATATATTTGTAACATAATTGGACAATTTTTTTCTGCTTAAGGCGCCATTACAGAATTTTTATCGCGAACCTCCAAATGAAAACCACTGCTCTATACTACAAAATAAGGCTAACCTGAGTTACTGCTGCTGCAGTTTTTAACTGCATGCCAATTCTAAAAATATCTAGAAGCCATTTAACAGCCATCACATTCTAGTTCTCGTTTCCAGAAACTTTTAGCGGTATTACTGATAACTTGGTGATCATTTATTTACACTTCATAAACTCTGGGACGTTTAGTGTTCCTGTCCTACAGCAATTTGGTTTTTCTTAACTAGAATACAAAATAATGAATATATAGAACAGCAAAGCATGTAAAATACTTGAAAAGCTAGCACAAATTTAAATAAGGATGAATTTCCAGTCGATCTTGAGAACTGAAAGTTTGAAAAGTTAGATGAATTTTCATTAATTTGTGAGATACGTTTCCATGTCGTCCAGAAGCAACCAGCAAGAAACGAAATTTACCAAATCAACTTTCTTTTTTAAATGCGGTGGAAAGGGGTGGTAAGCACGAATAAAAATTTAAGGTATATTGCTGGTGGGTTGATCCATAATGTTTTGTAATGTAAAATCAGATTTAAAATTTTTTCCAGTCTAGCAAACGACTTTGTTCTTTGCTATATTTTGGGCAGTTAAGAGGATATGTTTGAGTTTCTTTTGCTTGACAGAAATGGCAGTTGAAGGAGTTTGTAACTTTAATTTTGTAGAGATATTGGTTAGCCCTTCCACTGTCCAGCCTGAAAAACTGGTTTACATCCAGAGGCCAAATTTAACTTTAGAACTTTTTTGCCAGATAATTAGTGAAAGGAATTATGGCATGTTATATGCCAAATTAATCAACATTATGGATTTTCTGAAAATAAAATATTTAACAAAAAAGACCATATGTTTCATTTTAATGACTTTTTTTTAGAGTCGTAGTAAAAAAATGCATCTAGCAACACAATTTATTAAAAAAAGCTAATAGAAATGAATATAATGCACATGAATAGAAATGTATTTATTTCTAAATAAAAAAATTTCTTGTTTAAAGTAAACATTTCTTCCATTTTGAAATTTTTTTCTCCATACTATACTTTGAGAAAAAGTCCAGGCTTGTTGCAGTCCAATAAACGTCACATTTAGAATATTTTTAATAAATAACTAATCAACAGAAATAGCTCATGTTATATACCAAATTAAAAAGAATTTAATTCTGAATTTTATTGAAGTAAAAAATTTTATCAATGTAATAACATATTAATTTTAATAACAATTTTTACAGTGATATACCAAAAAAAAGTACACATTTCATAATTACTTCCAAAATCTTGCAGTTTTAAAAAGTAGCAGTTCTTTGTTAATTATCAGGAGATTTTAAAAACTTTATGGAAAAATTTGTTGATAATAGTTCAAATCAAACTTCTGAGCATAAATTAGGGGATTGCTTCAGCACAGAGTAATGTTAACAAATTGGCAATACCTTATATAACTTCTAAGAAATGGGAAACAGATGGCTTTAACAAATTATTTGTCATAGTTTAATAAAATATACATCAAATAAAAAAAAGAAAATATTATTTATCAAGCTTAAAATACATATTTTTATAAGATCTATTAAAATTTTTTAAAAATGTCAATTTTTTAAAAACAGTTTCTTTTCTTGTACTAAAAACGGATATATACGTTCTGGAAGGGTTAATAGTGGCAAAATCAGTGCAGAGTCATAATGCAGATATGCAATCTGATAGTATAAGGACGTTGACAGTATGCTTTTTTTTACGGCATTTAATGTTAAGATGGCACAAAGTTCAGCGTGTAGGGTGGTACATGGAGACGAAAATTTAAACTTTTCATTATAGTTTAAGGAAGGAATGATTAAGGCAGCTTGTTACGTATTTCAAGTCGAGAGAAAGAGAACTATCCGTATATATATAGAGAGGTGGTCTAAAAAGGTATTTTTTTTAAGAATGAAACAAAATTTGCAAAGCTTGAATCAGTTTCATTTTTGTTTTGGATGTGTGAAATCTGAAGAATATTTGGCTGTGATTGACACCAGGTAGGTGCAGCAGATAAGTCACCTTTTATTTATCAATATATAAAATTTCATGAATGAAATTTAAGTCTGGGATATTCTGAATTACAAATATTTATGTTCCTTTCTGAATGATTCTTATGTTTAAGATTTAGTCTTGTTAAAATATATTGCAGAGCACTCTGATATGGAATGGCGAAGTAGAGGTTTCTGCATAAATGCGATAAAATACCTTTGAGTAGACCTAAGATCAGTTATTTCGCAAAATATTAATCTTTTTAAATCTATAATCAATATCTCCTGGAATAAATTATATCCCATATACAATTTTGTTTCTTATTAATCTTTTGTAAACCTCTAGTAGAAATAGTGGGTTAGAACCCCATATAGGTGAATGAGGTCAATCAATCACACAATCCACACATGGACAAGTGTGAGATTTCGAATAAGACGACCAGATATTCGTGGGGGGGGATCACACCCTTAATATGCACACAGGTGATTGTGCGATTATTTATATGTGATAATAATATGCTTTACAATTTTGATGTTTCACTGAGATGCGAGTCTTGTTTCATGGTGTTTTAGTTTTTTGTGTTCATGAGAGAGTATTTCCTCATTTTGAAGCCGCAATTGCAAAAACCGTTTTTAAAAAAAAAAAAAAAAAAACAGAGTCTGGAGATATATAGCAAAGCTGGTCTCCAGACACAAACCGGAAGATTGTTGCTCTCAATGAAATGTAATATGGTTGAACGCTTCGATGTTCTACATAGAAAACTTATCAAAATTTCAATTTTGATATTCTTATATTTTTTATTTATTGGGAAATTATTAACCAGACCATTTTATACCAAAAAAAAAATGTTTCACATGCTGCATGTTGTACAAGTTTAGTCAAAAATGCGTTTTTGAGTGCAATGTTATGCTATCTATGTAAAACAATCGTAGCTAAAACATCCCTCTAATGAAATAACTGCATATAGCCAGTAGATATTACTTATTATTGGACCTTAAGCTATACGAGACTGAATATATTATAATTGCACATCTTTTTCACCTAAAAACGCAAAAAATGGTAGACTGTTTATGAAAATAAAAACTTTCTTCCCCATAGTTTTGCGTACAGAATAGGCTAAATCGGGAGACTACAAGGGCCCCAGGTTCTCAGAGGTGGGTAGGGGAAAATGACGTATTTGACAGCTATCAGTAGACAGATGGAAGTCTCCTATGAAAGTCATCCAGCATGTTCTTTAACGTATTCTAGGTGTAGCTCTCCTGCATATGGGGACACGGCTTTGCATTCTATCCAAAGGATGATTGCTTTCCAACGTTCGTGTTCCCTTACTGACTGACAAGGTTTAGCACAGATAAATCTCGACACTGCAATACTCAAATCTGGGAACTGCATATTTTGAGCCTGTCATAGTTGCCAACTGAGCTAATCCCTACTAGCCCTAAAGTCGCTTTTTATTGTATGTTTTGTCTATTTTGCAGGATCTGTACGTATAACTAGAAGAACGCATATCGCCTCCGAAAGCGAATCTAGTTTTCAAAGAGCATTTTCCCCTTTACCTGCTTTTTCACTCAAAGTTTTAATTTGAGCTAACGGATAATGGGGAGATGGCTCAGCTGGTAGCGTGCCAGGCTTGTAATCTGCAGTTCCCAGGTCTAGCTGGGTCACCGTTGAGACTTATCTCCGCAAAACTACCCTACCCACCGTCAGTAGGGGACAGCCATACCCTGTGCACGTTAAAGAACACACTGGATGGACTTGATGGGAGGCTACCATCTGTCTCCCAACAGCTGTTCCGGTGGGTCCCCTCCCCCAACCTTCTCATGGTCTTTGGGGTCCATGTGACCTGGCCATTTAGCCCAGGGTGTGCAAAAAAGTGCCGCTCAGAGGTAAAACAACCCAAAATATACAAAAAAAATTCTTTTATTTCTTATATTCAAAAAGTTGCATTTACCACACACCCCGCAGAAAAATGGGTACATTATTACTGTCCAGGGGCAGTGGAATATCTCTTGAAAAGCTACCACCGAAATTTCAAATATCTGATATATATCATTTGCAAAAGTTGTTAGTAGTTTTGCTGTTTCTACATTTAGTGATCTCTTACGATATGAATTAAAATTACCAAAGTGTTTTTAAAAATGTATATATTTATTAGTACCAATTCAAGTATCATTTTTATTGCGTCAATAAAAACTTCGTAACCTTCACATTCCACTACCAAAATTTCTAGCATAAATATATTTGCAAAATTCGTTAAAAAATTTGGAATTTAAAAAATTTTCCATTAGAAGGCACAATTATAGCTTTTGGGATATTCGGAAAGTGCAAATCGTAATATTCCATCAACTATCCAACCTAAAAAGAATTTTGAAGTTATCTATATAAACAATTACCTTTTAAAACAAAAAAGTCGCGTTTTCGCACACACACCCCACCTCCCCTTGGTTTAAGAGGTCAATTATTACCAATAGAAACTTCATTATGTTCACATTCCATCGCCAATTTTTCCACCGTTAGAGGGCGCAATTATAGCTTTAGGGAGATTCAGAAAGTGCATATTATATTTTATCAATACCTATCCAACACAAAAATAATTTTAAATTATCTCTAAACAAAAAAGTTCGATGTCTACAGACAGACAGATGACAAAGCGAAACTATTCTTTCGTTTTCAAAAACGAGATAAAAAATAATGATTATACTCTAGCATAGGGGTTCTCAACGTGAGGTACGCAGCAAAATTTTTTGGGGTACGCCGTGAGAGCTCAAAAGTCGCTAGCTCTAGTAACAAAGCAAAAATAACCATTGTTATACTATAACTATAGTTTTATCTATCTACACATGGGGTACACCAGATACATAATTTCCAGGTGGTACGTGAAGCATAAAAGGTTGAGAAGCACTGCTCTAGCACAGGGGTCGGCAATCTTTTCAGACTTGCGGGCCACATTCAACTTTTATCTTTAATAATCGGGCCGCAAGGCTTTAAGAGAAAATAGTGAGTGAAAAAATACTTAAGTTATAAATTTTTATTATATCAATCTTAAAAAACGCAGAAATATTTAAAGTACGAGATGAAACAAACATGAAAATGAACAATTATCACGTAAAAACAAAAAAATATAGTCGTCGGGTGTCGCCTTTGTCATCCCTTTCTGTTAACTCACACGGTAGACTCGCGCCAAGTTGCATGACGATATCACGAAGTATATGTATCAAATTATTTTTATTATTCATATTATAAAATGTATTATTCAAATAATTCAACATACGGGCCACATGCTATGTATGGTCAATCTGTTTTGGGTCGCATGAGGCCCGCCGGTTGCCGACCCCTGCTCTAGCATATTCCGATGGGGTTATAATAATCTTCTTGAGGGCGTTAATATATTCTGTAATGCAGTTCCCAAAAATCTCTCCATTATAATTTTCTGAGTATGCCACCCATTATAGTTAGTAGCTATATCACGCTTGTAATTTTTTAAAACATGAACATTTAAGTGGTCTTCAGTGTAATAGTGTTTGTTAACATTTCTATATCGAGTACCACCTCCAACACTAATTTTTTTATCATTTGACCCTTAATCCAAGTTTTTGAACTTCTTTAAGCATTGTACTACTTCTGTGTTGTAGTATTGTTTGTTGTAAAACATCTGTATTGTATTACAACAAACAAATCTACAATATTGCTGTTTTTTGGACTCAGTATAGAATAGTGTATACCCTGATCTACGAAAACAAGTGGACGACTGTTCTTATTTTTAGTGAAAAATAAATCATCCATCATTACTAGTTCTCTTGAGATATTCCTAATGAGTTTGCTTACCACAGATTTAGAAACATTGAAACAGAGCCGTTTTTAGCAATCATAATTTTTTTTTCTTATTTTTTAAGCATGTTAGAAATTAAACATTTAAAGAATTTATTAGAAGGATCTGCATGAAATTTTTTTTGCACTTGAGTAAGAAGCATTCTTTTGTGTAGTAAAATCAGCTCCCTTAAAAATACAATTTATATCTCAGCTTTGTAACATTAATCGGTATTATATCACTTTTTAGCTGATTTTTTATTTCTACTATCTTCGTTGAAGATCTTTTAATGTAAATATCTTCATCAGCAACTTGCATTTTATCAGATTTCTCCAATGCTCAACCATGTACATATTAGATGACATCTTCATTTCGATCCTTTTACTCGAGTTAAAAAAAACCCAGTACACTCGTTTTAATAAAAGGGTTGTTAAGAGAATTTGATATAAAATTATTAGAATCTTGCTCTAACAACATCCGAACTTGAAAAATCGATGCAAGTTTATGATTTATTGATTAAACGATCTTCAATGAAAGCAGGTAACTATAAGAACGCATATCGCCTATATAGGATTCTAGTTTTAAAAGAGAGAAATTTTCCGTTCATCTCCTTTTCACTCCTTAAAAGTTTTAATTTGGGTTAATTAATGGATGACAGGGGAAAATGAAACTTTTACTATTTTCCTCTGAGAAAAGGGGAAGATTATTACTGTTAGTGGAATACCACACTATACCACCTAAATTTCAAATTTCTACCATAAGCATATCACTTGCAACAGTGGTTAAAAGTTTTATCATTTACGTATTTGGTTATCCCTAACGATATAAATTAAAACTACAAAGTATTTGAAAAATGGGAACTTGGAATATTCGGAAAGTGCAAACTATCCAACCTAAAAAGAATTTTAAATTTATCTCTAAAAAGAAACAGTTATCTTTTAAAACAAAAGAGTTGCATTTTCTATCCGCTGTGGGTCTAAGGCAATGGTTCTCAAAGGGTGTGCCGCGAAATTTCGGATATTACAGATAAAGAAAATTTATAAACCATTTTATTGCTTTCTGCCGCTGATTCTTCATTTATCTATATTAAATCTTAATGTTAACACCAAAATTTACACAAAACATGCCCATGACACGTACGGCGTACACACTGACCTCAATACACATCAGAACTTGAACTTCATGACCTTCACATTCCACCATCACAAAAATTTCGAGCATAAATATATCGTTTGCAATATTCATCTGAAATTTCTAACCTTCTCCACTACTAGAGGGCGCAATTATAGCTTTCAGGAGATTCGGAAAGTACAAATCATACTTCATCAATATCTATCCAACACAAAAAAAAATTATTTCTAGAAACAAAAAAGTTCGTTGTCTACAGAGACAGTGACAAGATGAAACTTTATCTTGCCTTTTTTTTAAACCAGATAAAAATCAGTCAGTGATATACTTATCCTTGTTATTTTTGTTGTTGAGTTTAAATAATGGTTCTGATCTTATGTAGAGGATAAGTCAAAATGAATGCACTTCAGTATAGGGCAATGGCGTCAATGCAGTATAGAGCAATAATCCAATGATGGTGTCAGATTGGGCCAATAGTGAAGAGCAGGGGCAGTCAATTTTTTCAATGGAGGCAACTCGTTGGAAAGAACATTTATGCATTGTACTACGTATAAAAATTTTGAAATAACAATTCAATTTCATTTTTAGATACACAAAGCTTTTCTATCTACAATGTGCTGATTGAATCCAGCTTTCCTAGTTTTTTGGCAATAAAAAATTACTTTTAATGCCAGTTTTTACCCAAGTTATTTCTACCCATCTATTTCAATTAGCAAGCCAGACAAATAATGATTCACAGGATAGATCCAACTTGAGGGCATGGGTTGCACATCCCTTGTATAGACTGGGGCTGGATAATCTTAGTGATGAATAGCAATGCCAATGTATAGATTCTTATATGGTTAGTAGGACATTAATTTTATGTATAAAAAATTATAGCCATAATTTTTTTAGATAATTTTATGACTAGTTTAATATACATTACACACAGTTGTTATAAAAATATGTTCAAATTTCATCTTTACATACACACAATGGACAATTCCACTTTAAGTTACTGATGACTTTTTTCTAGCTTGCAAAGTATACTTGTTAGCAAGTTGCATGGCCATATGGAGACCCTAATTTCTTTTGTATATACTCATGTAAAAATGATTTTTCTCTCACGAGTATCTCAAATACAAGTATAAAAGTAGCAAATTGTTCATAAATTTTATGCACAGGCGATGTTATCTATATCAAAAGTGAGCATTCTGTCAAAATCTTAGTTTTGCATTTGCCAGAATACAGATATTCTTTAATTTTAACAAAATTATCTTAAAAAATTTTCAACATCCACTTATTTTTTCTTGGGGTGACAAATGCCATGATATATTGAAATTTACAAAGTCACTGCAAAATCTGAAAAGTTTTTATCCAATTAATCAACAAGAACATCAAGCAATACCTTTAGAATACTAACAAAAATTGTCCAAAGAATAGATTCTTCTTCAGTAATTGAATCTGTCTTCATATGAGGCATGGGAACACTTTTTATGGAAGAAGACATGGAAGGATCTTCACCTTCAAAGTATCCATTACTACTCGTAGGATATTCATCTTCGCTTTGTAAGGGCTCATCATGAACTATTACCTGTAATTCATAACTACTAAGTTCATGAGAAGGATGTCCATAAACTGCAATAGAGAGAGGACGATGAAAATGTGATGGTACTTCGATGTGATCTACACCACATGTTACAGATTGCAAGTCATGGTTGTCGATGTCAAATGTTGGCTTAAGGACCTTTTGAGAAATGTACAAGTCAGCATCACCTTCATATGAATGAAGAATAATTATAACTGTTCCTTGTTGTGACAGTGAATAATAGGAATAATTTCCACTACCTACTATACCCATTAACATTTCATGAAAAACCACTGTGCAATTGCAAAATGTAGCTGATAAAATCAGGAGGACTACTATTAGTTTATTTTTCAGTTTCATATTAAACCCACCTGAAACAAAAAATACAAAAATCATTTAAATTTATGAATATGTGTTAAATTTTTATGAACAATATGTTATTACTATATATAACCTACTTAAAACACATTTTAAGAAATCTAATAATTGATAATAATTCTAATAATTGAAAATCTAATCTCTAATAATAATAAATCTAATAATTGAAATAAATCTTTTGATTCCAGATGCTTACGCAGTATCTTGGGCATTAGGTGGTTTAACTTTGTAACTAATGATGAGATTAGGCAAAGGAGTTTGCAACCTCCTTTAAGCAGCATATTGTGCAGAGAGAGACTCCGTTGGTTTGGCCATGTTGCCCGTATGAATAATTATAGATTGGCGAATAGGGTTATGAACAGTGTGCCTAGAGGCCTCAGAAGGAAGGGGAGACCTAGGATGCAGTGGGCAGACAATGTCAAACAGGACCTTGTTAGAATTGGTGTGCAGTGGCTGGATGCAGCAGATGTAGCTCAGGACAGATATGCTTGGAGAACTAAATTGCATGGTCTGGTTGGACCTCTGTAGCCCATGGCTGCTTGAGGATGTCGATGATAGGGCTTACAATGTATAAATCCTTGGAAATACTAATTAGCATAATATTTTTACTTACTATTATAGTTGACATATCAAAAATAAGATATGAAGACAACCCTGGGTCATTAAGTGAAGTTGAGCAATTAAGTTGTATTTGTTAACTTCCTTTTTCTCGGAGAAATATTTGGCAATTTTTATTTCTTTTGAATTCTCTCTGCCAATACCCTAACAGGTTGTTAACTTTGCTGAGCTCTTCATCGTAGATAGCATTTCCTTCAATTCTAAAGTCTAAGTGCCAAAAGTTTCACTTCAGAACTCCATGATGAGGCTTCTTATGACCACCACCAATTTGATCTCATATGAGCCAACTTATTCCAAATTAATGGGTTTAACAAAGTCTGCAACTAAACCATATACAACACAGCTGTCTGAGACCTGAAGGAATTTGTTTAAATGAAGGTTTGTTTCTAATGCTCTAGCTTTACACAGAAGGAAGCTGTCTGGAGTATTATCAAAATAAGTAACTTTTGTGTATTTTTTCCTTTCTACTATAGGTTCCCACAAACTCAATTTCTTCCCAACCTGACTTTTTCAGATTTTTTAAGATCTTTTTACTCCTTTCCTAACAGCTCTTTCCCAACCAGAAATCAAAAAGGAATTCCAAACATTAGGTATCATATTGTACTTATGATTAAGTGATTAATGTTCTCTTAAACCATTTGGTGTTCCTAACTCTCAGTGCAGACACATTTCAAATTCAAAGACCTTCTTGACCAGCATTTTGCCTCCCAAGGTTAAGACAGCCTTTCATAGAACAACCATTTATTCTGGTTTGTGGCATTCAGAAGTGCTTCAGCCAATCTCTCCTTGAATAACACAATTTGGTACCTAGAAACTTGAATTTATGGCAAATAAATCAATATGCTTTTGAGCTGCCTCAAAAGCATTCCTAAACTTCTAGCTTAGTATTAAAACCACATTAGCATATGTCAAGGTTGCTATCTTGAGACTTTAAAATGATTGTAGGAGAAAATTGCATTATTTTGAAAAATTCAGTATACCTTTGCAGCTTTGTTTTAGGTCATGTTGGTCGTATGAATAATTCTAGATTAGCGAATAGGGTTATGAACAGTGTGCCTAGAGGCCTCAGAAAGAAGGGGAGACCTAGGATGCGGTGGGCAGACAATGTCAAGCAGGACCTTGTTAGAATTGGTGTGCAGTGGCCAGATGCAGTAGATGTAGCTCAGGATAGACTTGCTTGGAGAACTAAATTGCATGGTCTGGTTGGACCTCCGTAGCCCATGGCTGCTTGAGAATGATGATGATGATGAATTGAATAGTTTTGCTTTTTGATAAACTCTTCAAAAGTTTAGTTAACAGTCCGAACTTATCAATTCAGTACAGCAATCCTGCTTTAACGATTGCATAAGAGATACATTTGACATTTCTGGTATGTGAAATTTACTGTCAATTGAGATTTAGCTAGATTTAACAGAGTTAAAATAGGTGAATTAGTTACATAATTTTTGGCCAGTCAAATACACTGAGCAACAAATTTTCATAAAAGTCATGCCTCCGAGATAAAAGTAGCCATTTCTTAAAGATTTCAAGGTGCTGAACACGAATATGACACTGAAAATGCAAAATTGGCTACGATTTCTAAGAAATCCACAATAGTTTCTTATATAATAGACTATGTACATACGACATGTATTGGTAAAAATCCACTTCTACTTCTGATGTTGCTTTGCCTGTTGCTTGTACGACTGCTCAGGATCATCTCTGGGGAGCATCCAACAGTAGTCAGCCAACATTGAAGTGAACCAGTTTCCCTGGTATCGTTTCTCCATCATTGCAATGCCCTGATAAAAGTTCACCATGTTCATCACTAACCATGCTGCAAGTTGTTGGGGAAGAAATCTAAGTGGGAATGGAGAAAGCAGATCTTTAAGAGCATATTGCAGCCAAGTTTTTGATACAGAGATATGTCCTTAACCAGTTTCTTGTAGTTGTCTGCCTTGACATTCCCGAGGAATTTAGTTGAAACCAGATGAAACATGTCCCAAGCCTTTTTCTCATCACCCTGAAGCAGGTTGTCGAACATCTGGTCTCTAAAAAGCTCATGAATCTGAGAACCCACAAAAATTCCCTCTTTAATTTTCGCTTCACTGAGTCAAAGGAATTTGTCTGCCAAGTACTTGAAAGCTGATGCAGTCCAGTCCATGACTTTTACGAAGTTTTTCATCACACCGAGTTTGATATGTAGGGACAGTAGCAGGATTTTGTGTGTTTCTGCCAGTGTTGGGTGTTCCACATTCTTCTCTCCAACCTTAAGAGATTTCCTCTGAGGCCAGCTTCTCTTCACATAGTGCAAAGTCTTTGCTTGGCTGTCCCATTCATATAAGAAACAGCAGTACTTCTTATATCCCAGCTGCAGACCCATCAACAGAGCCACTACTTTCAAGTCACAACAGAGATGCCAACCATACTTGCTGTATTGAAGACAATTCAATAGCTGTTTTAGGATGTCATAGGTTTCTTTCATGTAGATAGTGTGCCCAACCGGAATGGATGGAAGTCGATTCCCATTATGCAGCAACACCGCCTTGAGACTCAATTTCGAGGAGTCAATGAATAGTCGCCATTCTTGAGGATCATGTTCGATTCCTAGGTATTCATCAGGCCATCTACATCGGAGCAGAACACAAGGTCATCTTCCTTTCTGAAGTAAGGTGAAAAAACTATTCATGATGAGTTTGAAACATAGTCACTCGGACATTTTCCTTGAGAAGATTCCATTAAGTCTTGATCCAAGTAACCCTGCTTTGGCCTTGGACAGCTCCAGATCGCGAACAAGATCATTCATTTCTTCTTCGGTGAGAATGTGTGGCACAAATGATGCACTGTGGCAGATGTATGGATCATCATTAGACACTGAAAGCAGCGGAGAACCCGACGTCAGTTTGCCTCCCTCCTCATCGTCTGAATCGATGGAAAAAATTTTTTTGAGGTTCGGGAACTTTCCGTACCCGAACCTCCAAAAGAATTTTTGTGAACGGCCTTTGCCATGCGAAAAACGCCGACTAGTTCTGCAGACCGACCAGATTGTATATTTGGTAAGCTATTGTCCACTTGTTTTTCCTTGTGATGCCTTCAGAAACAGGTGGAACCATGCAGAAGTAGCAGTCATTTGCAGATTGCTTGATTCTCTCTAAACCATAGGAACAGCATCGCCACTTTTTCGCCTTTCAGCCAGTTCGGAAGATTTCTTGCACATGTACTGCAGCATATGTGTAGGGCCCAGGCCTTGTCCTAATCCCCGATCCCCGCAAATGTAACAAAATGTATCTGCACTATTAACACAGTTACAAAGCATCACTACTGCTGGATTTAACTGCAAGGATCACTTGTGTTGTGCTTATGATTAAGGGGTAAATGGAAGTCGCTCAAAGGCTTGCTCATTCTACGAGACATTGCCTACAACTAACGATTGCATCATCTTTTGTCCTCGATGTCATGACTCAACTACATTGCATCAGACAATGATGTATACCTCCGGGGATTGTGTGTATGGCAGACTGATGCAATACAATGCAATATGTTGCAATCTTGAGTTTAAAATACAGCATTGCCAAATGGTTACCTATGTACTCAATGTGGACTGAATCATTTATATATGACCATCTCTATCTCTCCTAAACAAGAGCCAATTGACAAATTTTATTGTCATTTTCGTGTTCAGCACCTCGAAATTAGTAAAGATTGGCTATTTACATTTGAAAGCCTTTTAGTGTGTTGCCCAGTGATATTGGTCAATTAATATATTTACCCAGCATTGCTCAGGTCCTTAATTAAAGTTTAATTTTGTTTAAGTGCATGCTTTTATTTAAATGATTCTATTTTCAAAAATTAAATAAAAATTTTTCATTAATCAAAATAGAGTGATTCAAAATTTATGTTTGCTGGCAGACAATATTCTCAGTTTTTTCAAAAAACAAAAATTGTGTAATAAAGTACAACAAAATTAACTAAAATTCAGACTGTGTATCTTTCCAAGATGAGGAAAATAACTGCAGAAATTCTTAGGAAAGTATATCTATTTTCAAAACAAACTATTTAAGACTAGTAATACTCAAGCCAAATGTTTGGTGTGAAATTCTTCGATAAGTTCATTCACACCAAACGTACATCAATTGCTAACTGCATTCACAAGGCAGGCAACAGCAGTGCCCCAGAAATATTGGACGCATTTCGAGGGATCACTGCTGACCCACAGCAGTGAACATCATCTGCCATACCAAGAGGGTTAGAACTAAGTGGGGCCACCCCACCAAATTCGGAATCGATCGCTCAAGTAGCTGCAGAACCATGGGGAAATTAATTTCTGCCACCAATGATGTCACATGTGTCTGCCTATCCATTAATTACAGCTATTTTATACCACCCAGAATTACAGCTATTTTATATGATTATTTTATTCAAAACAAAGTGAAACTTGTAGTTTTCGTGTTATACTTCTTGTCCACTGAATGAAAGAAGAAATATAGGAAATGAAACAACAGTGTAAAAGGAATGTTTTTCTTGGAAACATAGAGATAGTCTAACATTATTAAAACAATTAGTTCAATTTATAAATTACTGATTTACATATATCAATTTCAGATACCATACATATAGCTTAAGACATGAAATAATTTTTACTTTATTATTTCAAAATTATAAAGAATCCAAAAATTACAATATACCAATAGTTGTCAAAGAATACAAATTTTGATAAATTTAAACAAAAACCTGTGTTGTGTTTTCATTAAAAAATAAGGATTCAGAGACCATTTCCTTAGGTGTGAAATGGATTTTAAATAGCTGATTAATGTCAATATGTAATATTACATACCAAATAAGGTAAGGCTACTGAAAGCTTAGGTACTATATCATGAAAATTTTGTTGCAAAGATTAACAAAATGGGATGGACACAAAGGGTAATTGCATAAGGCCATTATGTATAACTTGAGAAATTACACATTTGAATTGCAAATCAGAGAAAGTTTTGAAAAATAAGATACTACCACTTTGAAATATTCAGTAACTGTGAAATCTTTTCTAGGATATCTTCCCTTTCCATTCCTACGTTGACTAAAGTTGATATTTCAATTTCTATTTCTAGCTGAAGTTAACATTTTTCTTACAAAGGAAAAGAGATGAAATCCATTGTTGCTGAATAAGTAGCTGTGAGACTGATACAAGAAGTAAATTTTGATTGTACTTTTTACATAAGTCAATTGAGGTCATAGTTCCATTGTTCATTGCAGCCAATACATCAAAAATTAGTGTAAAGAGACATTTACAGTTTTGTTACAGTTTGTACAGTTTAGTTTTTGTTCTTTACCCTTTGCATTGTCCTAGATGGATTTGCTATTTTCCAATTTCTAGTGACACATAGATCAGTTTCACAGTGTAAAATGCTAAATTTTAATTTTCAATAAATTCTTCTCAAGAATCTAATTCTTAAAATGAAAATACAGCTAAAAATCATGTAACATTAAATTTTTAAAACTAAAGCTGTGATTGTAGTTAATTTTAAATTTTAATTTAACAGAAATTATTTTTTTTAAACTGTTTCTAATCAAATGTTGAAAATAACATTTCAGTCAAAAATATATATTTTGCCTGAAAATTTAAACGTTCACAATATGTAGTTGTATTACATTCAAAAAACTGCTCTTGAGGTGTTTTTTTTTTACAACCGTTACCACAATTTAGGCATATTGCCTCCTGTGCAATATCCTGATTAAATCTATTCTATTTTTCTAAATCTTTTATCATCTTTTGCAAACAAAGGTGACAAAGGACAAAAAATATAATATTACTAGTTCTAAACCTTGATAATGGCTGGCACAGACAACAGTTGCTTTCAGATTTCACTCTTCATAGGTTTCTGTTATTACATTTCATCTTTTTTGAAGCTGACACTATTTGCAACGTCTCCGCAGCTGTGTTTACTAGTCTGGTTTAGTTTATCCCATGCAGCTGCATAAACTGGACTTGTAAATGCAGCTGCAGAGACACTGTAAATAGCATCAGCTTCAAAAAGGTGAAATGTAACAACAGTTGAGTAACCTATAAAGAATAACATCTGAAAGCAACTGTCATCTGTGCCAGCTGTCATCTAGTTTAGAACTGGTAATATTATATTTTCTTGTCCTTAATCACCTTTTTTTGTAAAAGATGATATCAGGTTCAGAAAAATAGAATAGATTTAATCCAGATATTGTACAGGAGGCTATGCCTAGATTGTGGTAACAGTTGTAAAAACGACCATCTCAAGAACAGTTTTTTAAATGTAATACAGCTACATATTGTGAATGATTAAATTTGATACAAATATAGCTGTGGTTGTAACTTATTTATATTTTGCCTGTTTATTCCACTTGAAAAATTTATGATAAAGTTTAAAAAATCGTTTCTAGGTTTCCTTCTCTGTCCTATAAGTTGCAAATCATAAAAAACAAATTGTTTAAATCTGATGTTTGTACGTGGATGCAAAGTTGCGGTAAATAGCATCAAATGGCAACAATTTACCTTTAAATTAAATGCCTTTAATTCTGCTGTACCATACCTAGATTATTAATCGGTTTCATTTTCCATACACTGACCTACTTTCAGTTGTAGCAGAGTTGTAATGCTTTCTACACTTCTCCCTAAAATATTGATTTTATTACTACCAGAATTTTTACATTAAATAACAATGTTTTAGCAAACTTTTAATTTTAAAGACTATATAATGGATCTGGTGCTTTGGAATTATTTTTTATTGTTTCTCAAATGATTAATGCGATTATAAAGAATAATTAATTTGAAACGATTGAAAATGGAATGGCTAATGAGGTCTAATGGCAGATATCAGAAGAATTGTTGGAATAACCAATTAGCCTAAAAATGCAATTTTTTTAAATGTATGACTTATTTTAATGAATATTTTAGTTTATATTAAAATGATTCATTCTCAATTTCAATGTCTCAGTTAAACTTCAAAGATTGACGAATACGTCGAGTTTATTTCATTGTTTAATAAGTCTGTAATTATCACTAAACAAAAATTTTTTTTAATGAACTGAAGTAATTTTCCCAATACTCCAGTCTGAAAGGATTGTTATTTTTTAAATGACATATAATTTTGCCAAATATAAAATATCTAGTGCCCTGTATATAGGCAGACATCCACATTTAACCCTTTCACTACCATACCGGCCAAAACTGCAGGTAGTAGGTTGTGTAGAGGAAAGAAAAGCATTGATTAGAAGAGTCCTTTAAGATCTCAAGCCATTTTGGGCCTATATGGTAGGGGAAGTGTTCTTTCAGGATAAAAGATTAATATTTTAAATATAATTAGGAACACAATGGTAATATTAAAGTTACAATTTAATTTCACAAATTTACTGTCACAAATCACTACACAAATAAATACTGTCACGTTATCTCTTTGCTGACCAGCAAAAAACTGAGCCTTACACAAACTTGGTTTAAACGTATGCTTACTACTAGTCACTTACTAATAGATTCTCACAATGACTCGTTTTTTCTTTTATATTATGGTGTCCCTTTGCACTTTTTTTTAGTTAAGTACCCTTATTATTCAGCCACCACACAAAAGCCCCAAAAAAAAGAATGGAATGATCACTTTCAAAGATAATGGAGTTTGTAATATTTTGATTTTTGCACCCTAAATGGTGGAACCAAAACTACTGGATGTTTCAAAAAATGAATATAATATTAGAATTTATCCAACCTAAAAAGAATATTTCAATATCTCTTTAAAAAAATTACATTTTACCCTGGGGTTAACAGATCAAATTGCTGATGCCAATGTAAACTCCTTGACCCCCACAATTTACCACCCAAATTTTTAGCATGAACAGATCATTTTTATAATCATTTAAAGTTTTGCCATTTACCAACTTTTTAAGCACAAAAGTTAATTAAATGCTTATAGATGACAAAGTGAAAAGAATAGCTCATTGTTGAAAACATGATAAAAATCATATTCAAGGGTTGAACATACTCTGAAAAGTTAAGGAATCAGAAATTTAATAATTAAAATTCCCCTTTCTTCATTTGATATAGAAAAGATTGCTAAACTTGATTACATAAATATTTAAGTGCTAACCAGTTCTTTTAACACCTTTCTTCAAGATATCCCAATGACAATGCTCAAGATATTCAAAAGATTGCACAGTGGAAAACTTTGCTGCATAACAATCATAGAACTAGGAGATTCTGATAAAAAAAAAAATCAAAACTAAAAGAATCAAGTGATTAAATATTAAATACTTTGAAGATTTATCATCTAGTGATTGTAGGTGGATGTGCACACAATGCAGTATCAAAAATAGTGATTAATGCCTATAGAATGGATTAGCTGTGGACTAAGATTTATTTGATATATTTAGAATTCTATTTGTAAAACTAAATTTTTTGTAAACTTTTTATTTAGATAATGAAAATAAACTTACTGAAAGGAAAGTCCATTTTTTCTATCAGAGAATTTTAAGACAGTAAATAGCATCCAAATGTTCCAGAACATAAGAGGTTCTGCTGAAGAAAATACTACTGTCCATAATCACTAAAGAATATATATCATGTGAAAATTACTACAAAAACAATTACTTCAAGTACAACCAAGTTATCAGAGAGAGGAATAAAAGTAAAGAAACAATTTCATTATCATAAATATGAAATGGTATGTCAACAGTAGCAATTAGTCTTGATTATGCAATTCTTATACTTCAAACATACAGTAGAAGCCAAATTAACGAGTTTCAAGGGAGCAGAACATTATGATAATGCAATATACACCTTCATTAGAAAAGTAAACACTTTATATAAATTGCATAAGTGTCTTGAACATAGCAGTAGGTGTGCTTTTTTTTTCCACATAGTGGGTGTGTGTTTTGATCTTTTGCCATCACCAACTGAAACAATTCTTTTAAAATATTTTGCTCTAACACTCATTTTTGAAGCTACTTTCTAATTCTATATTTTATTTCATTTCTTGAAAGAATACAAAAATAAGTTTTATATTTCAACAAATTTATAAAGAAAAAAACATTAATTCCTTCTTTTTTTCAGTTTTTAAAATTTTATAAACAATATTTTGTATAAAATTTTATATGCAATTTCTTTTTAATACTAAATACTAGTAGAAATCCCATTAAAATTCAACAGGCAAAAACTAAAATTCAAAATGAATAAAAAATGGGGGAAAAAAGTGGTTTCAGGTTTCAAAATTGGATATACCAATTAAAACAAGCTTCTTGTTCAGAAAATAATTAAAATAACTTAAAGATCTCTGTCATTGAGCAATAAAATTATTAAGTTTATACTTCAAACTGTTGGATATTAAATGTTTTTCAGAGCACTCTCAAAAGCTTTTCGGAGTAAGGACAGCGCTCTATCTTCAGTACAATGACATTAGGTGGTGATGCTAGGGCTGTTAAGAATGTCTTCCTATATGTCCTGAAGGGCAATTCCAATATCTCAGCTGCAAAGGGGAGAGGCAAAGTCATTATTTCAATAGCCTAATGGTTCATAGTAAGTGTATGCACATGCTAGTACATAGTGTGGCATGCTTCCAGTCTATAATAGCTATGTGTTTATTACCAGCTTGGCAGCAGCAGTCATTAGCTTGTTTTGGCTGACATCTTAATAATTTTATTGCTCAATGACAGGGAACTTTAAGTTACTTCAAAACTGGATTTTACTATAAGTGAAATTTTAAAAAATGTATTTTTAAATGCAACAAATTTTCTGTTGAATTCAACAGTTCCCCACAAATGAAAAAAAATAAAAATAAAAACTGTTTTAAACTTGAACTCAGATTATATCAAAGATAATAATGAATTTTTAATGCAACATGGGTCAGCAATCCATAGGAGAAATTTGGGACCAAACTGTGAAGTATTTGGGTAGCTATGGTGGATCAAAAAGTGTTGGATACAAAATTTCATTCATTCAACTTTTAAAAAGGAGAGATAATTTGAGGTTCTAAATCACATTCTACAATAGTTAGAGTCTTGAATTTTTAATACAACATGTGGATGACACAGGGAATTTTTAATACAGCATGAGGTGACACATAGGAAACCCATGTATAAAATTTGGAACTGAGAAGTCAAGTATTTTGGAAATCATGGAGCCCAAAATCAATTTTTTTTAAAAGGGATAAATATGTTTCAACAGTTTATGTGGTAAATAAGGTGTTATCAACAATGAGCTGATAAGAGTTATGCCAGCATATCATGCATCAACAATGGCAATTCTTAACAATTCAATTGTCCCAAACAGCAGCAACTGATAAAATGCTAAGAATTATGTCAACACATTGTGGAATGCTCCATACAGACATCTGACTTCTATACATTATAATTTTTTTTTTGTGTCCATAGTTCATCACAACATTTGAATGTTCATTTGCAAAAATATATTCAGGATGCAATGGAAAAAATTAAAATATGACACAAACAGAACCAACTTCATCAGTTGTAATATGGTCTAGAAAAAAAAGCATGATTTTCCTATACCAGTACAGTGGAATGCACTGCACCAAAGGCAAAATCTTTGTAAAGGGAACATTCAAAGTCAAGTTGAATGGGCATGTGAACATGACGAATTTATTTGTGACATCCAAAAATACACATGAATTAGATATCTAATCACACCACTCCCAGGTTACTCTCAGGTTGCTTGTCGTGTGGTCAGGGCCAAATTTATTTCTCACACATGCCCCTAGATACAAGCAGAAGTAGTGCCTTTTGTAGTCTTTTTTAAATAAAAAGTATCAAGTTTTGTCTTTATTTTTACAACTATAAAGAGTGGAAATAATGTAATCCAAATGGAAGCAGGGATTTTAAATGATAAGTAATTAAATTTTATTACCAAACATTGTAAAAATTATTGTTCTAAATATTATATGAAGCAATTGATTTATAATATTCAATACCTAGTAACATGCAGGGTCATTATAAATCATATTTCAGAGTGCTCTATTTTATCAAATAATTAAGTAATAAAAGTATAATTGTTTGTGAAAAATGTCTAGAAACTCTCAATATTTCATTTTGTGTTCAACAGACTTCAATATCAATATGGACATCATTATTGGTGTGACATTCAACTTCCATCTATATTCAACTCAGCATGTCTGATGTAATTTAATTAACACTTTTTATTTGCAATGTATAGGAGAAAGAAGAGTCCAAGAAACTACTCCTAGTTTGTACAGGCCTTCTCATGCAAGGTCATGCCCTACTAAGGCCAAAGTCACTGCAGATGATATTACTGTATTTGAAAAGACTAGAGTTAATTTTTGAAGAGATATACTAAGCTGTTGGGAGACAGATGATAGCCTCCCATCAAGGCCATCCAGTGTGTTCTTTAACATGCACAGGGTATGGCTCTCCTGAACGCGGGACTATGGCTTAATGTCCTATCCGATGGACAGCAGTCTTTCCAAGTCCATTGGTGTCCCTACTGACCGTGGGCAGGTGGGGGTTTTGCACAGATAAACCTCAATGCTGGCCCATCTGGAACTCAAACCTGGGAACTACATAGATTACGAGCCTGGTGCAGTACTGACTGAGCCACTCCAGCCCCTACCAGTTTTGGGTCAAATCCTTTCTGAAATTTGGTTCCCATAAAAGTGTGGTATTAACCTTCAATTGTACAGAGATTATTTGGAGTTTTCAGTTTGGTCCAAATACAGTTAATCTGGTGTCCAAAATCAAATAATTTGATGTTATTTAACACAAGAAAAGATTTTTTTTATCAACAGGAGCAGATCCTTAAAACAAAGCTGCAAAGGTATACTGAATTTTTCAAAATAATGCAATTTTCTCCTACAATCATTTTAAAGTCTCAAGATAGCAACCTTGACATATGCTAATGTGGTTTTAATACTAAGCTAGAAGTTTAGGAATGCTTTTGAGGCAGCTCAAAAGCATATTGATTTATTTGCCATAAATTCAAGTTTCTAGGTACCAAATTGTGTTATTCAAGGAGAGATTGGCTGAAGCACTTCTGAATGCCACAAACCAGAATAAATGGTTGTTCTATGAAAGGCTGTCTTAACCTTGGGAGGCAAAATGCTGGTCAAGAAGGTCTTTGAATTTGAAATGTGTCTGCACTGAGAGTTAGGAACACCAAATGGTTTAAGAGAACATTAATCACTTAATCATAAGTACAATATGATACCTAATGTTTGGAATTCCTTTTTGATTTCTGGTTGGGAAAGAGCTGTTAGGAAAGGAGTAAAAAGATCTTAAAAAATCTGAAAAAGTCAGGTTGGGAAGAAATTGAGTTTGTGGGAACCTATAGTAGAAAGGAAAAAATACACAAAAGTTACTTATTTTGATAATACTCCAGACAGCTTCCTTCTGTGTAAAGCTAGAGCATTAGAAACAAACCTTCATTTAAACAAATTCCTTCAGGTCTCAGACAGCTGTGTTGTATATGGTTTAGTTGCAGACTTTGTTAAACCCATTAATTTGGAATAAGTTGGCTCATATGAGATCAAATTGGTGGTGGTCATAAGAAGCCTCATCATGGAGTTCTGAAGTGAAACTTTTGGCACTTAGACTTTAGAATTGAAGGAAATGCTATCTACGATGAAGAGCTCAGCAAAGTTAACAACCTGTTAGGGTATTGGCAGAGAGAATTCAAAAGAAATAAAAATTGCCAAATATTTCTCCGAGAAAAAGGAAGTTAACAAATACAACTTAATTGCTCAACTTCACTTAATGACCCAGGGTTGTCTTCATATCTTATTTTTGATATGTCAACTATAATAGTAAGTAAAAATATTATGCTAATTAGTATTTCCAAGGATTTATACATTGTAAGCCCTATCATCGACATCCTCAAGCAGCCATGGGCTACAGAGGTCCAACCAGACCATGCAATTTAGTTCTCCAAGCATATCTGTCCTGAGCTACATCTGCTGCATCCAGCCACTGCACACCAATTCTAACAAGGTCCTGTTTGACATTGTCTGCCCACTGCATCCTAGGTCTCCCCTTCCTTCTGAGGCCTCTAGGCACACTGTTCATAACCCTATTCGCTAATCTAGAATTATTCATACGACCAACATGACCAAACCAACGGAGTCTCTCTCTGCACAATATGCTACTCAAAGGAGGTTGCCGACTACTTTGGCTAACCTTTCACTACTAACAAAGTTGAACCACCTAATACCCAAGATACGGCGTAAGCATCTACAATGAAAAAGTCTAGAAGAAGTCTAGAGTCTAGTTTCCTGTTATCTTGTTCACAAAGTGTCCAAGTTTCACTACCACTCTAACCCTAGAGAGAATCAAACTATTACACTGTCTAATTTTAGTCTTTAAGTGTATATGCCTATTTCTCCACTCTCTCCAAATTCTTAAGTCCTGGCAGCAATCCCTATTTGTCTGCTAATCTTGTGCCTCACACATCACCAGTATCTGTTATATAGTTCCCAAGATAATTAAACTGAGACACATGCTCAAGACTGCAACCATTCAGATTAATTGAATCACAGCCTGCCTGACCAATTTTCATCACTTTAGTTTTCTCTCTGTTTATAACCAAACCTACTCTACTACCAGTCTTATCAACAGCTCAAATGAAAGAGTTCATCTCATCAACATCACTTGCCAAAAGGACTAAATAGGCCCTATGCTAATAAAATATTAATGAAAGCATTCAGCTGATTTTATAACCAAAGGGTATTTGAAGGAGTTTATCAGAGCAGTGATGTTCAACAGTTGGATTGTAATACCTCTGAGCAGCACTTTTTTGCACACATTGGGCTAAATGGCCAGGTCACAAGGATCCCAAAGGCTCAGAGAAGGTTGGCAAAGGAAACCCACTGGATTGCTGTTGGGAGACAGATGGTAGTCTCCCATCAAGGCCATCCAGCATTGTTCTTTAACATGCACAGGGTATAGCACTCCCTCACAAGGAGTCATATTCCATACAACAGATGGCCTTTCCAAGGCCATCAGTATTCTCTGCTGACCGTGGCAGGGAGTTTTGTGGAGATAAATCTCATTGCTGACCCAGCTGGGACTAACCTGGGAACAGCAAATTACGAGCATGGCACACTACCAACTGAGACACCCTCCATCCCATGTTCAACAGTAATTTCATCTGAATACACCTAATTACTAGCCAAATTTCCACAACTTTTTGGGCTTTTATAAGTTTCTTTTATTTTATGCAAAAACAAGTACCATTAATTTCTACCCCATTAATTTAAAATATTAGCTTTATCAACAGAAAAAAAAGGCTAGTTAAAAATTATTTGCCTTATTATTACTGAAGCACTTCGAATTTTTTAACTGATATATAAGACAAAATATATTTGACTGGAAGTAATATTATACAGCCTAAATGACTTCTTACAAAAAAAGACACTCTCCCAAAATAAGGCAAAATAATAGAAATATCTAGTTCCAATTAAACCATTAGGAATATTTAGAAATTAAAATTAAACTACAGTGATTTAAAATTTTCACAACCCAAAATGTAAATGCTTATTATTTTGTTCCAACTGTATGGAATTAAATATAAATTCTAATGTTGGCAACCCTGCAGTCACTGACACATGCAACACAGTTTAGTTCTCAAGCTGTCAGTTCTTTGTTGATAATGCATATTGTACTAGCTGCTCATAACGAAATTTTCCCAGGCTGAATAGTTGAATGTTATTTAACAACCAAATCATTTTTAACTGTTAAAGCTGACTTCAATTAACAGTTTCTGATTCTTCGGTACCCAAGATTTTAATTGCATGATTTCACGAGACTGAAAGCATACAAGACAAGAAACATTCTAGTTGGCCTTCTCTATTAAGTGATGAAAAACTTGAGGATATTAATTACATTCAAGAAGAAGAAAGAAACTTTCAACATCTATTGTAACCTTTCGTTAAAAATTTGTAAACACAAACTGAGAATAAATTAAATTTTCTAATATGGGTTGAGCAAATTTTGAATCACTCTGTATTGGACATATAAGTGCATTTTTCCTTGTTAGCTTTTACTGCATTAATTTAAGTGTCACACAGCCAAAATTTCTGGTAATTGTTATCAGAAGTAATTTAAAACATAACCATACTTTGTCATATTAAAATACCTTAAAGTTCTCTGTCATTGAGCAATAAAATTTTGAGGTTTATCCTTGCAAATAGTTTGAAGGATAAACTTAAAAATTTTATTACTCAACAACAGAGAACTTTTAAATTATTTTCTGAACAAATTCTTTTTTAACTATACTTCCTTACATACATAAATATGTTCGTTTTTCAATAATTACATAGCAGTTATATCTCACAGGCATTTGAAACACAGGTCCTAGGAATTTTTGTTTAAACATTTCATTATTATAATTTATTAAATTTAATCAAAACTTAATTTTTAAATTTTATCTATTTTATAAATTAATATTGTTTTTAGTTTGGTACAATGGTACTCAAAAGAGTGAATTTAAAATGATATTTTAGTATAGCTAATTTGCATGGTTATTGAGCTAAATTTATGTACTGTATGGTGAAGCAAAGTTCGGGTTTGTGCAATTCTTTACAAGAAGCTGGTGCTTGAAGTATTGGAGACAGTAGTTCATGAAATCCTGCTATGGTGAGCTTGGTGATCAGAACTGTTAGCTGTGCTGCACTGTAATTAATGGGCAGTCATTTGCATTGTTTGTAACAAGCTGTGAACATATACTCAAATGTCAATAATGTATGTTCAAGAAAATCCCAGAACTTTACCATATAGCTGATGAGCCTAACTAGTGAGCAAGTAACCTTACTAAAAGGACTAGTATGATAAATTGCTATTTAACTTCACTCTCTGATAATTCCGATTAGAATGCCCATTGTTTGAAAATTGAGCTGTTTGTTCACACTTTGTGGCTAGTAGAGTAGTGTGTATAATCTTTTAATACATTCACTGTGTTTTTACCTTAGATTATCTACGGGGTAAAAAAAAAATCAAAATTGCTCATGTCTGTATCTTTTTATCTCCAAAAAAATTTTATCCTAGGACCTAAAGGGCTTACACTTAGAACATTATGTTCTCAGTAGTCATTATAATGGAAGTCTAAAGGCACATTTCTAAGTACTGGGAATTTAGTATGAAAAAAAGAAAACTCGGATCAAGTATCTAGTTATATGGGCAGAATGTATGCAACAAGTGAGATGTGTAGGAATGGTTCCCCTAGTTGTTAAGTATGTCACAGGTGTTCACCATCCGAAAAAACAACCGAAAAACACTGCCAATAAAGAAAAATATTAGTCTGAAAATTTTCTACCGCTTGTCATGAATTTTTCAAAAAACACCCAGCTGCTTTCTCGTTATATCGTAATATGATCTAAATTTTATATCTTCCAAGGATTTATATATAGAAATTTCATTTAATTTACTAATTATCAAACATATTTCAGTGGCTCATGTGAAGGAATTAAACTCAAGGCTGAATGAAAAATATATTACCACACTCCATTCCTCACGTACAGTATTTCACTGCAAAGCCCATATTCATAAAATATTACTAATAAAACGCAGTTTTTAGCCACTAAATATCACATTATATGAATCTTCGCTTCTACTTAATAAAATTTAAAGAAGAAATTTTAAATACGCTTTCATTGTAACTATATAAGTGATAAATATCCTCTAATCACAGTATGGAATTCAATCTGTTGCCAATTTCTCTTAAGTTAAATTTGCTTCCCCAGTCATAGCTTGGCCAACAATGATAAACTACAAGCCTATACAATTGCTCGAAAAGGTAGAGGCCCTATATAGATAGAGGTTGGCCATCTTAAAATTGGATGCCATGTTTTGTCGTCGCTCGGATTGTTTAGCGTGCATAGCTGAATGGTATTGCACGGTATTTATGAATTCCGGAAAAGAGTAGGGTAATTTTTGATACAGATTTCAGTGTTCATGATTGGAAGCACTTTAGAAAACGGCTAAAAAAGGGAAAGTAAATTTTAGGGCTTACATTAAAAAAATATATATATATAATTTCGCTACGTTGTCTGTCCGTCTGTGGACATCGAACTTTTTTTTTTATACAGATAAATAAAAAATTCATTTTGTGTTAGATAGGAAATAATGATATATTACTGTTTGCATTTTTTTGAATCTCCCAAAAGTTATAACTGCGCCCTCTAACGGTGG
Source organism: Ryuthela nishihirai (assembly GCA_038380435.1). Taxonomy (NCBI): domain Eukaryota; kingdom Metazoa; phylum Arthropoda; class Arachnida; order Araneae; family Heptathelidae; genus Ryuthela; species Ryuthela nishihirai. The sequence continues at coordinate 20,988,539 of JAWZYU010000026.1, forward strand.
AGAAAGTTGAAAATTCCAAAATATCGAACAAATATTTCAAACGATGTAGTTATGTTAGAATTTTAAAATTGTGGTGTTGAAATGTGAAGGTTACGAAGTTACCATTGGCAACAATCACTTGACCCTTCAGACCCAGGGGGTGAGGTAAATGCCATGGAGGTAGGAAGATAAGAGGAGGAGCCCTAAGCACTTGAAAATGATGCTACGGCAGCCATGTTGTTCTATTCAAAACATTGATCAGTAGTTACTCACCTATACCAATTTTTGTCGACATTTGTATTTTGGCAGCCTGTTCAGCTTACGGCTGCACGAATCGCACAGTAAAACTGAGTGTAAGTAGGCTTGATTGCAGCGGCAGACGGTTTGTCTTGAATGCAACAACATGGCTACCACAATGCTGCGTAAGCATCATTTTCCTTCCACGGGGAAAGCGCGTTAGGGCGTCTCCTTATCTTCCTACCTCCATGGTAAATGCAACTTTTTTTTGTTTTAACAGAAAAGTGTATGTTTTTAGAGATAAATTAAAAATTCGTTTTGGGTTGAACAGATATTGATGAAATATTATAATTTGCATTTTGCGAATTTACCAAAAGTTATAATTGCGCCCTCTAATAGTGTAAAAAATCGAAATATCCCAAAATTGAAAACTAATATTGCAAACGATGTAGTTATGCTAAAAATTTGAAATTTCGGTCATCGAATGTGAGAGTCTTGAAAATTCCATTGACAACAGTGAGTTGACCCTAAGCCCAAGGTAGGTAAGAAACGGAACGGTTTTGTTTTAAGAGGAAATTGGAAATTTTTTAGATGATTACTAATGAAATGTAATTCGCATTTTCAAAGGTAGTTTTAATTTATATCATTAGAGATAACTAAATATTGAAACTGCAAAACTTTTAACGAATGTTTCAAGTGATCTGTTTATGGTAGAAATTCCACTGACAGCAATGATTTGGCCATTATTTTCATAGGAACGGGAGAAAAACAAGTTTTTACATTAAAGAACTAAAAGACAAATACTTTTATGTTTTATAATTACTAATAAAATAGTACTATGTGCATTTCCCCATCATACATTAAAAAAATAAATAAATAACCCCTCAAGCAGCTGCTTGTACAGAGGTCTGAGAGGAGCTTGTCAGTTTATGCACCATAGTAGAAGGTCCACGAGGATGGCGGGACCTCAGCAGAAAAACAGCACGAACCTCCATAATTAAAACTTTTAAAGAGTGAAAAAGTAGGCGAAGGAAGAACTTCTTACCCTTTGAAAATGAGATTCCCATATGCACCAGAGGCGATATGCGTTCTTCTAGTTATCTTATACTTTCAGTACACTCCGACAGTGGAAATTAGAACTACTGTATAATTGAGAAAATAAACTATTAATATTTTATTAGTACCTGTAATGTGCAAAAAAGGGTTTTCATTATTTCTTAAAGCAGAAAAGTTGCATTTTACCAACGGGACAAATCATTACTATTAGTGTAAACCACTTGATCATTATACTCTATGACCAAAAATTTAAGTTTCTTGCAAAGAATAGATCGTTTGCCATATTTATTTAGAGATTTGGTATTTTCCAGCTTTTTTCCGCTGCTAGAGGTCGCCTTTCGAGTTTTCATTTACCGCCTTTAGCACTCTCTAACACTGGAAATTGTAACTGATGGGGATTCGAAAAATGTGAATATTAATATTTTTGTGGAAGAAAAATTCGCCGATATACGGGATTCGAACCCGCATCTCTCCAGAAACATGCCAGAGTATTCTAATCTGTTGAACTAATGCTGGCTTTTTTTCACAAAAAAATTATTGATTTATAGATATTTAAACGTCAAGAATTAATGCTAAGGTTATCAAATAGTGTTTAAATCATTAAAAACCCTAAATAGCAAGATGTGACTTCATTATATATTTCCATTTTATTCGGAGCACTAAAAAAGAAATAGTTGCCACCCGAGATCATAGATGGTGCCATAACTATTCAGGGGAAGAGTGATAGTCATTATTAGTGGAAAAAAGACCGAGACGGCATTAGTTCAACAGGTCAGAATACTCTGGCATGTTTCTGGAGAGATGTGGGTTCGAATCCCGTATGTCGGCAAAATTTTTTCCACAAAAATATTTATTGATTTATAGACGTTTAAACGTCTACAGGTAACGCTGAGATTATCAAATATTGTTTGAATCATTAATATTTTGTTAGTGCCTGTAAATCAATATATATATATTGTTTCATTTATCTCTTAAAAATAGGTTTCATTTTCCCACCCCCTTTTGACTAAGACGGCAATGCCTTATTGCCATTGTAATCCTTCTGACCATAACACTCTACTACCAAAATTTCAGATTTCCAGTGTAAATCGTTTGTTTGCAATATTCGTTTAAAATTTTAACATTATCCATCTTTTTTCCACCGCTAGAGGGCGTTATTAAACCTATTGAAAATTTTCAAAATTGCGAATCGCGATATTTTTTTTTGACACTTATCCAACCCAAAAAGAATATTTCATTTATCTCTAAAAGTAAAAAAGTTGATTATTTATAGACAGACAGGTGGAAAAACATATGGACAGACAACAGTTAACAGAGAGATGGACAGACAGACGAACAAATACTGGCATTGGCAGACGACAAAGTGAAATATTTGCTCGTTTTTCAAACGAACCTTAAAAGAAATCATTTGTTAGTTTTCAGTTAGCTCGTTTCATTTTTGCAGCCGTGTGCCGCCTTCTGATGGAGTTTCTCGGAAAAAAAAAATATTCATTAATTTATTTCTTTGAGTGAAATTTTTACACCCAAATGCAGCGCAGTGAGGCATTCATAAAATATGACAACTTTTATAGACAAAAAAATGTGGTAGAAACGTATAAAATTATAACAACTGAAAAAGTTTTAACTTGGTACGTACACTAACTCATAGGCTTTCGTCTCACGGACGACAAAACATGGCGTCCATAAACCACGTGACTCATACAACCAATGAATGGTCAGCCCCTAACTATACAGGACCTCTAGAAAAAGGTACCTTTACGCTAGAGGTCCTGTATAGTTAGAGGCTGGCCTTCTTCTTCTTAAATATCCGATCATTTTTCTGGTCCTATTTGTAAAGTGGGCCTCGGCCCGCTTATCATCAGGACCACAAGCAAAAATCTTCGGTGGGAGCAAAAGTTATAAGTGCAAATTTAGATAGGAGGTCGAGAAGTGAACGGAGGAAGGCAAGTCGAAAAGTGATCCAGGGATGGTAGAAAGACGCCGTATTCGTGTGAGGAGAGAAATAAAAGGGCCAGAGTGAATTAAATGTTTAATTTTGAGAGGGAGGAGTGTAATATGTTGAACTGTAAACAAAAATTGTGTGCAAACATGGGTTTGAAGCTACCGAGCTGAACTAAAGCGGGAGCTAGCAGCTTAAACATAAACCTATTCCATCATATCTGGACCACTTTGTACCACATTCCAGTGGAATTAGGATCATCTGGTCCATATGCAAGGGTCGTCAGAGTAGGCTAAATGGAATGCAAGACAGAAGCTAGCGTAGCGTAGCACAGTGTACTTACATTTTGGCGAAGGCGTTTGGCCACAGGCCGCCTTTTGATGTGAGAGGGAAAGGCAACAATGATGGGCTGTAGTGACTCAGGTCCAATGAAAAGAGGTGGAGAGGAAAGAGTGTTCACAATCTCCCAGAAACAGGTCAAAAGAGCGTGTGTTCAGTGTGGGCATTCAGGGGGGAGCTAGCAGCCGGATCCAGCCAGAATCGTCTCAGCCAATAAGAATGAAGGAATTTTGGTATTGGCTGAGAGTTGAATCCAAGATGGAGGAGATTTGGAAGCGAGCGAGATCGAAAGAGAATTGTAAGTAGCGAAATTTGATAAATAAAATTTGGAAAATAATAATAAGGGTCAAAACAGAATTTATTTAAAGAGAGGGAGATATTTAATAACTAATTGGAGATAGTCCCACACTGAGAAATAATCCAGCTGTGGGCTCTTCTCCAAAGCAGTTAAATAGAGGTCCTGGTATTTGTGTAGGACAAGGCCAGTGCCCGAAAGCGTTTTTTTTTTTTGAGAGGTTTTAAGTCGGGGGGTTTCTCCCATTCAGAGGAGGCAAATTTGGGATTCGCTAGATATTTTAAACAATCAATGATGTCCTCAAAGGTTTCTAAATATTCGGGGACATCCTGTTTTTGTGTCGGTGCAGGTGTTCTTTATTGGTCAATGATAAAATTTTGAATGTTGTCTATGAGCGACGACATGCTGGTGTAATTAGATGATTTTTGTTTTTCAGGTGGGTCCTCTTTAGGGGGTGAATCGGGGGGCGTAGTGGGGTTTTTCCTTTTATGTTGTGTTTTTTCGTCGTTATCGGAGGTCTGGGGTGCTGAAGGAGGCAAGATTTCAAGAGATGTTTGGGAAGTACTTACGTTAATGAGATTGTTTGTAGGTGACAGAGGGATAGTGTCAGCCGTATCAGTTTCAGCTGAAAGGTCCATAGTTGGTATAGGTGGGGATGCGAATTTTTGCAGCGGTTCTGAAAAGAAGCACAGTCCTTGATAAAGTGGCCGGAGGTCTTGCACCATTTGCAGAGTAGGGTGATGCCAGGATAGAAGACTGTGGCAGAGAAATTTTCTATTTGCAGGAAGTTGGGAATAGCTTTCTTCATTTCCATATGCACTATTCTTGTGCCCGATTGGATGGATTCCAGTCCCGGGTATCCGAGGTATTCATCAGTGACACTAGTGACAGTTCCAAAAGGTTCAAGAGCAGAGGCGATGGCCTTGTTGGTAACGAAAAATGGCAATTTGGAGATGGAAACTTTCTTTAATGGATATCCCAGTCGAATGCAATCCACTGGGCGATCGTTGAAAAAATCGGGAGGAATGGCAACAAATGCATCAGCGCTTTTTTTCGGACGAGAAAGTGAAGATGGTGATAGATTTTTTTATGCGCTGCGCGATGGAGTTTTCAGGAGTCACAAAGTTCGCAATATGTTGCACAATAAACTCGTAGTTAAGTCCAGGGTGTTTTAATCTGAAAGAACATTTGAGTCGCACATCACTTTTAAAATCCATGATTAATCCAGTAAATCCAGAGAGAGCAGAAAATACGTGATGCATCGACGAAATCCGAGATTGGAATCTAGAGGCTGGTCATCTCGGTGATTCACTGCCATTGAAAAATTCTTTTTGGGTTGGATAGGTGTCGAACAAATATTGCGATTCGCAATTTTGAAAAATTTCAATAACTTTAATAGCGCCCACTAGCGGTGCGAAAAGACGGAAAACGCTAAAATTTTAAATGAATATTGCAAACAAACTGTTTACACTGGAAATTTGAAATTTCGCTAACGTAGTGTTATGGTCTGAAGGTTTATAATGACAATAAGGCTTTGACGTCTTAGCCAAAAAGGGGGTGTGAAAATGAAAATTTTTCTTAAAGAGATACACGAAACTATATATTTTTTTTTTGTTTTACAGGCATTAACAAATTATTAATAATTTAAACAATATTTGATAATTTCAGTGTTACCTGTAGACGTTTAATCTACTTTATAGACGTTTCATCTATAAATCAATAAATGTTTTTGTGGAAAAAATTTCGCCAACATACGGGATTCGAACCCGCATCTCTCCAGAAACATGCCAGAGTATTCTAACCTGTTGAACTAATGCCGTCTGTCTTTATTCCACCAATAATGACTATCACTCTTCCCGTGAATTTTGGGCGCCTCCATATGACATCTATGATCTCGCGTAGCAACTATTTCTTTTTTAGTGCTCTGAGTAAGATTGTTATAAGTAATGAAGTCACATCACGCTATTTAGCGTTATTAATGATTTAAACAATATTTGATAATCTCGGCGTTACCTGTAGACATTTAAACGTCTATAAATAAAAAAATGTTTTTTGTGAAAAAAGCCAGCGTTAGTTCAAGTTAGAATACTGAATACTGAAGAGATGTTAGTTCAAGTTAGAATACTGAAGAGATGCGTGTTCGAATCCTGTATGTTGGAAAAAAAATTTCCACAAAAATATTATTATTTTTTGAATATCCATCAGTTGGATTTTCCAGTGTTTGAGAGTGCTTAAGGTGGTAAATAAAAACTTGAAAAGCGACCTCTAGTGGCGGAAAAAAGCTGGAAAATACCAAATATTTAAATAAATATTGAAAACCATCTGTTTTTGCTAAATACTTAAATTTTTGGTCATAGAGTGTAATGATCAAGTGGTTTATCCTAATAGTAATGATTTGTCTCGTTGGTAAAAATGCAGCTTTTCTGCTTTAACAGATAAGTGAAAATTTTTTCTGCACATTACAGATACTAATAAAATATTAATAGTTTATTTTCTCAATTATACAGTAGTTCTAATTTCCACTATCAGAGGGTACTGAAAGTGTAAAATAACTAGAAGAACGCATATCGCCTCTGGTACATATGGGAATCTCATTTTCAAAGAGTAGGAAGTTCTTCCTTTGCCTACTTTTTCACTCTTTAAAAGTTTTAATTATGGATGTTCGTGCTGTTTTTCTGCTGAGGTCCCGCCATCCTCGTGGACCTTCTACTATGGCGTATAAACTGACAGTCTCCTGTCAGACCTCTGTACAAGCAGCTGTTTGAGGGGTTATTTATTTTTTAATGTATGATGGAGGAAATGAACATAGTAGTATTTTATTAGTAATATTAAAACATAAAAAGTATTTGCCTTTTAGTTCTTAAACTTAAAAAGTTGCTTTTGTCTCGCTCCTCTGAAAATAGTGGGCAGATAATTGATGTCAATGGAATTTCTACCATAACAGAACTCTACACGTCGAAATTTCTACCATAAACATGATCTCTGATGATATAAATTAAAACTACCTTTGAAAATACGAATTACATTTCATTAGTAACCAACTAAAAAAGAGATTTCCAATTATCTCTTAAAATAAACCGTTCCGTTTCTTACCTACCTTGGGCTTAGGGTCAACTCATTGTTGTCAATGGAATTTTCAGGACTGCTACATTCCACAACTAAAATTTCAAATTTCTAGGATTCATTCTCACTTTAAATTTTTGGGATTTTTTTAAATTTTTTTCCGCCGTTAGAGGGCACAATTATAGCTTTTGGGAAATTCGCAAAATGCAAACTGTAATATTTCATCGATAATTGTCCAACCCAAAACGAACTTTTAAATTATCTCTAAAAACACACACTTTTCTGTTAAAACAAAGTTGTATTCACCTCCCCCCTGGGTCTAAAGGGTCAAATGATTGTTGCCAATGGTAGCTTCGTAACCTTCACATTTCAATACCAAAATTTTAAAACTTCTAACGAAACTACATCGTTTTGAATATTCGTTTGATATTTTGTAATTTTCAACTTTTTCCACAGTTAGAGGGCGCAGTTATAACTTTTGGAGATTCGGAAAGTGTAAATCGTAATATATCATTAATTCCTATCTAACAGAAAAAGAATTTTTTATCTATCTGTGTAAACAAAAAAGTTCGATATCTATAGACAACAAAGTGGAATTATATCTTTTTTTTTAAAAAAAAGCCCTAAAATTTACTTTTCCTTTTTAAACTGTTTTAAAGTGCTTCCAATCATGAACACTGAAATCTGTATCAAATACTACCCTACCCTTTTCCGGAATCCAAAAATACGGTGCAATACCATTCAGCTATTGCACGCTAAACAATCCCAGCGACGACAAAACATGGCGTCCAATTTCGAGATGGCCAACCTCTACCTATATGCACCCTAAAAAGTAAACATTATAACGAAATCACTTACTAAATTACACCCCCTCCCCCCGATAGGGACCCACCTTGTCGTGGTGGTGGTGGTGGTGGTGGGGGGGGTCCTAGGACCCAGCAACCAGTCGAAGACTTTGCTGACCGGATTTGGTCCCCGGTTGGACAGAGTCAAGACCAACCGAGGTCGAAGACATCGCTGACCGGTTGGACGGTGTCAAGACCTCAACATCAGGCGCTCCCTGGAGCAGTTCAAGGGCATGGCTGAACGGATTTGGTCCCCTAGTAGGCACGAGCCCTTTTCAAAGTCTGGGTTCCACTGAGTCTCCACCCCGGGTACCGAGAAAACTTGGATCTACATATCCTTGTTCATGGCTAACCGGGGAACAGATTAAACTTCAGGTTTCTACCGGTGGTCAGCTTTCCTTCTATAGGACTGCTGCCATGTGAAGTTGGGAATGAGATGCATCTATATGGTGTATTCTTGCCCCCGACTCTAGATAGTCACGGCTTTCCGTTAACTTCGTAGTGTCGTGAGACGGAACCGGGGATAGCCGTGGTTGCTGAACATCTGGCAACAAATAGTACAATTACTAAATTACAATGATCAAGGTTCAAGGTATTGTAAGATCGTGGGTGAAGATAGGGCGTAAGCATTCATTGTTCAGTCAGTAATTAAGTTTTGGCGCCTTATCTTCCGAGGAACTTGATAGAAATTCAGCGATTTCATGATCGGTAACATTTGCCAGTGCCACCCTTAGCATTCGTTTGACCTCTTGTTTCTCCTTTGAACCAGAAATCTCGGGGGCAGGTTTTAAGTTCATATTTGTCAATGTTTTTCTTGATTTTTGCACATTTTGCCCGTCTTTTCAATTTTTGTCCACTAATTTTCGCTATAGTGAGTGGTCCCTGTCAAAGGGGCCACTCACTACTATGATTTATTTTTCAGGGTGTATACAAGAAAGTGAGTATTCATTATTTTATACATTTTGTATCGTCACTAAGAAAAAAAATCTTCCGAAGAGAAAATTATTACTCCGCACGTCTTAAGCTTTTAACATAAAATAGACCCTGTTACATTTCCTTTTGAGAAGAGGCGTAATTTGAGGTAGCCCATGACATTCCCGACGTCACAAGCTTCCACTTGAAACATAATCCCCCTCCCCCCCCCAAAAAAAGGGGGGGGGGGTTAGCATACTATAGTCCCCAATCGCACGCTTTCATTTGAGGCATCGATTCTCGCATTCGGAAGGTATAGTGGAACAATGATTTTCGTATTTCCTCTTTTTTGGGGGGAAGGGGAAATTTTTTTTATATAGCCTATGACACTTCCCGCGGCACAACCTTTCATTTCATACATAATACGTTGCGATCGGACAGAGGGGTGGGAAATAAGGTGAAATAACTGTTTTGACAAATAACGAACGAAAAGAAAAGCATCAAGTACACAGGTAAAAATACACCATGAACAGTATTTAACACAGAATCACTTTTATTTCAAGTCCGGAAGCAAAATAAACATTATTTTCTATACATATTCAGAAACAAAACTATTTATGTATATATATAAAATTTTCTTCGGATCATATTACATTTTATTTACATTATGTATATTACTTAGTGTTTTAACAACCACAAATGAAAGCAATTATTTAACATAGTCCAACAGTACAGTGATGACTGTAACGGAATTTAGTAATTATGGGTCTTAAATTCAATCAGAACACTGGTTGTGGCTCACAAAAACTCTCAACATTAAACATCAAATTGTGAGCAATTTACACTATCTATTTATATGCTCGTCTTTTTCTCTCTTATAACAAAATTTAAATTAGATATTTAGGGGGGGGGACAACTGTACACATAGATTTAAGGTGTTTATTACAGGTCTGACTATATATCAAAACTTGCAGATCTGTGCCAATACACCATTATTCTATCTGCTTTTACTGTGTAAGGAAAATAAATTGGGCAATGCAAAAGCTGTATATCCTCTGTATGAAACTGATACTCTGCCATCTTTGTTTCAATGTTACCTGTTATCATACCTCCTTAAATTGAATAAACATCTATCTGCAAAAGGTGTTATTTGAATCCTGTCGAATGTTACTGTATAGCCTATAAAGTAATCTTAGCCAAATTTTTAAAAGTAATTTTAGCCAAAAAAAATGAGACTTGTGTGCTTGTATATAATTGTTGCAGGTATACATTTCACCTACTAGAAGTGTTCGAAAAGTTTATCTGTTTTATGATCAGGGTAAAGAGAGATAAAAGGGTCCCAGTTGTCTAGATTTTGTCAAGTACCCAAATTTTCCTAAGTAGCCTCAATTTTGCCACCTCTCCTTAGTTTTAGAAAAACAATCCCAATTTTCAAAACTCACCTGTATTTTACCAAATGACTTGGAATTTTACCAACTGCCCTAGATTTGGTCAAGTTGCCTCGACTTTGCCAATTACCCTAGATTTTGTCAAGTTGCGCTGATTTTTCCAACTCCCCAAGATTTGGCCTATTTTGCCAATTGCAAGATTTTTCCATGTTGTCTAAATTTTGCCCAACTTCCCAAGATTTTGCCAACTCTCCTTAATTTCACAAAAACAATCCCAATTTTCACGACTCATCTGCATTTTACCAATTGGCTCGAATTTTGCCAAGTTGCCACGATTTTTGCCAACTTCCCTAGCTTTGTCAAGTTGCTTCGATTTTGCCAACTCCCCTTAATTTTACAAAAAAAATCCACTTTTCACAACTTACCTGGATTTTATCAAGTCACTTCGAATTTTACCAACTCCGATTTACTTTGGGAGGAGCCTCCCCCCTATCCCCCTTCCCGTAGCAATGCTCCTGTATAGTGATTATATTTAATATGTTGCAAAATCATGAATGGATTATCAAAATTATATAAATAACAGTGTATAATGTTATATAGTTCCAGCCACAAGTTTGTAAAAGTAGTATGGACTCATTCAACTGAAAAGAAACCAAATATTTTACCAAAATGCCATATGCTCAAGGATGTTTCTGGGAAGGATGAGACCTTAAACTTCCAAAAAGTTTAAGCATTGAATGGTTTTTGTGGAAAATTCCAAATGCGTCCACGTCTAATACGATACACTGATTGCCAACATCTGCATTCCAAGTCTGACAGTAGCATGCAGAAGTTAGAAACAACTGATCACAGACTATTATGAAAGTGCTTAGTCATAACTCTTTACTTTTCCAAATGTCTTTTATATCAGTTAGATGTTTTCTTATAGATGATCCGTTAGGTCACCTATATATGAAATTAAACCGAACTATAGGTATATAGTACTGAAAGTAATGTGCAAGGTTGCCATTCCAGATTTAAGTACAATAATAACAACTGAGGTCAGTTTGGCCCTACTTGTTTTTTGTGCTGGGATTATTCTAAAAACAATATTTGCCTCTAACTTTACATACCATAAATTTCACAACTAAGCTCTCTCTCAAGCACATTAATAATCGAGCATTTCTTTCAAAAGAGGATTTTTCTAAGATTGCACATCAAAGTTAACAATTACAGAAAAAAGTACTTTCATATAATTAACAATAAAAGGTGCAGAATTGTGAACCAGTATAACAACATTTCTTACAAACTGATTAATTCTTTCAGTTCACACTTTCTCCCCTTTTTAAAAAACAGAGAACTGCTTGCCTTCTAAATTTCTCTAACGGTTTTGCATATTGGAAGATTGTTTCAACTACCTGGGCTAGCAGGGATGTGCAACTTATGGCCCAAAGAGCATGTTTGTTCTGCTTGCCCAGTTACTGTAGATAGGTAATATCTTTGTACAGCTGGAAACTGGCATTCAATTTAATACAGTTTGTTTACTTTTTTCAGAGAAACTAAGATTTTGAATTCAATCAGCATGATGGAAATTAGTGGCTTTGCTGACGATTCATAATTGCATCTAAAAACAATTTTGGGTTATTTCTAAACTTTCACACCACTTAAATCAGTATAAATACATTAATGTTTTGAATCCTTCCTTGTTAAAAAATAGTTTGCTGGCGAAAAAAGATTTAATACCTCTGGTTCTATCGCATTTTTGGCAACTTTGTCCTTATTTTGCTGACAGCTCTCTTACGTTAATTTATGTTCTTTCATTTGTTGTAAGCACACCTATTAGATTTCAGTTAATTTTATTTGTGTTGTTATATGTTCTTTTCTATTGATGCTGCTACTCAATTTGCTCTCTCTACTTCGTTTTGCAATTAACCATATTACAGAATGATTTACTGTTTATCAGCATTACTTGGGCTAGTCTCATCTCTAACGTTTTCTGTCATCTGAATTTTTTTTTTTTGTAAGTTCCTTGTTTTTCTTACATATGTATTCTGGTAACTTTGTAAGTGATTTCTATTTTTGTTGTACTTATTGTGTCTTTCCTTTTTTCATTTTTTGTAGTGTTATTGTTGCATATACTCGTACAATGTGCTTTTTCAGCGAAACTTCAGTAGTAAGTTAGGCTTTTTTCCATTTTTACTAAGGTTTTCTTTCGAAATCATCCTTCACAAAATAATAAAGAATATATTATCACAAGTAAAAGCTACTCAAGGCAGAAAAAATAAATATTAATGAAATTACACACAAAACATATTAATGGGCAAACAGTGTTTATTTTTATGCAAATTCATTTTCCAGTTCATCGAGGTGTTTGAAACAATAACACCAATAAAAGAAATTAATAGGAAAGAGGAGCATAAAAACTGAAGCTGAAAATAGTTTGTATACTAAAGTACATGTGCAAGCAAACAGAAACACCTATTGGTAGCCCTCTCAGGAGTTTATGTTAGTATTTTATATCTGGTGTGTCTGAGAGAGAATAGAATGATCAACACCTATTACAGTGCTCCTAGTCAGAAGTCAAAATAAACTCATTCAGCACCCACACTTTACATGGCTGCTGGCATGTAAAATATGGGCACTACTTACTACTGAAGAGAAATCACTTACAAAATAATGCATTTACTGCTTTGCATTGTGTTTAAATGGTTTAATAAACAGAAGAATTTTTTCATTAAATGTAATGCCACACTAAACGATTATTTTCAAAATAATCTAGAAGTCAAGCAACCTTTTAAACAATGAATATTATTTATTAAATACAATATTTTTGTAGGAATCAAAGGTTTGATTAAGATGGCTGATTGAATTTTACTCTAAAAATGGAAACTAAATGTATTTTTCAGAAACATAAAACTTATACTTTAAAACTCTATGAAATATCTTGTGGCTAGTCTAAAAGCAGTAACCCAAACTTGTTCAAAGAAGAGAAAAAATAAAAAGTTTGAGATTTGAACAACATGTTGCCCATACTTTACACCAAGACACTCAACATGGTCTCTGTCACGTAAATTCCTTTCAACTTTTGAAGTCAGTTGTGAACTCTGTATACTCCAGCTCAATGAGTGTGAAGCAAAATTTTATAAGGGGGAACTATGTGATTCCCTCCCACTGATACCTTATTTAAATTTCACAGGTTCTCCAAGTGCTCACACATAAAACAAACTTGCACTGGCTTTAAGGTAGCAAAATACTGCTCTATGTAAGATACTGAAAGCAAAATAAAAGAAATAATAGAAAAACTGTTGTAATCTGGATCCACTACGGCCACAATTTCTAATGTATCTAAATTCTAATGAGTAATTACATTAAATTTATGCCTTTAACTAAAACAACTTATCTGAAAACATAAATTCATTTTAGGAAGAAAATGAATGAATGTCTTCGAGTCACTATTAGCTGATTAGAGATAACAGAAAAAAAAAGTATATGAATAGCTTTTATGTGATAGTACAGAAGATTGGCACCACGCTTAAAGTTGCTACTGTACATATTTAGAGGTTTTGAAAGTTACTCTGACCAGTATGATTGGGAAACGTCACTGGTTTAACTTGGGCTTTTAACATTCTCAACATGACAAAATGTCCATATGAACTTTTGAACATACGAACACAAGGGGTCATTTTGCATATCAACAATGTTACAAACCTCCATCAAATCACCTTTTTTTCTTACTAAAGTAGTGCTCAGACTAACCTGCAAGACCTACTATGTGTATGCAGCATTTGCATGAAATAACATTATTGGCATGAGTACTAGTACAGAATACTACTTACTGCAGCAGATGTTTTGCATATTTTATTCAGTTTTCACCAATTAGTGAATAGTAGTATCCAAATAGCCATCTACTATAGTGCTACAATGGAAAATCCTAAAGATTTGAAAGAAACTGGCAAGTCAACACTCTTTAATGTTCTCTTTAAAAATAAGGAGAAAATACTTAAAACTACAGTATATATATATATAAGAAAACAATAATATGAACACAGAAAAAAAAGTTAGTTTTCAACAATAGAAAAAAAAAGGCAGCAATAAAGCCAATAATAGAAAGTGACACTCTTATATGCTCCAATAAAAAGTTTTAACAAAGAAAGAAATAGTAGCATAAAGAAGCAGATTATAAAAGCAACAAGAAAAAAATAGCAAATAAAAGTAGAACAATAACCCCACTGAAGTCAAAATGAAGGAAACAGATTGAAATACAAATAACTATATAAAATAACAATATAATATGTTAAGTGAAATGTGGAAACCATCTGCATAAAAATTAAGGAAAACAAATTAGCAAAGAACTGTCAGCAAAGCAATGGCCAAGTTACAGAAGATAGCAGATAAAAAAGATAAAAACTCTTTTTTATCTGCCTGATCTGCTATCTTACAAAGAAGAAACACTATTACAAATATTTCAGAAAAACCAGTTGCTTGCAAAAAAGTGTGAACTGAAACAACTAATACATATTATTAACTATTACTGAAAAAATATATCTGCTACACTGGTAAAAAGTTACATCATTATTCATCTTACACATATCATCAAAAATAAATCCCACAAGAAAAATTAACTTGCCTTTCACCAAGACTAATATTTTTGCAAAGACATATGCAGAAATGTCAATTGCTACCTAATGGTTTCACTTATGTATCATACTAGTGTGGTTAGAGACATCAGTTTGTAAGCTTCAAGCATATTACATAAGACATACATTTAAACAATAAAGACAACATAATTTGTTATATATGAGAGAAATTAAAGTTATTACACTTTAAACACATACATTTTTACCTATCCAACTGTTGCAATTATTTATGGTGCAATTACCAACAAAATGATATGATACAAACACTTTTACAACCCCTAAGTACGAGTTTTTCAAATTGTATGTCTGAGAAATGGAATACAAATGTGATATGTTTTAAAAAAACTGGATATCTGTTATTAAGTACATATTATTAAAACTTATCCTAAGATTTATAATGCCACCCAAGATTTTGGTAATTAAAAGGCTAGACTGCACTTTGAAAAATCAGGAACAAATTCTAGTAAGAAAATTCCAGAAAAAAAAAAAAAACTTGTTATTTGTCAAGGTATACTTTTACTATCAGGTGTTGCAAATTTATACTCAATATATAAATTTATCTGATCTTTATTATAAGTGTCAGTTTAAGTACAAGATTACTAATAATCTGATTTAAAAAACTTTAAAGCATTAAACAACTGACTGGTCCTTGGAGACAATTCGCAGTAGATTGTTCATTGAAAATTAAATTACCAGTAGCTGATTAATTAAAAATACAAGTACTAGTAAATTATTAATTGAAGTTCAATCAATCACCAGAAATGTTTTATTCTTTATTACTTTGAATTTTATATTAAATACATTAAGCAAAAATTGGAATTAGCTGGAAAAAATTGGTTGCCCTGAATGGGGGAATACTGAAGTAAAAATTACTTTCATTGGGCTGAATGAGCCTATTGAGCTATACAAAAACCTTCAATATCAAGAATAACAGTATCTCCTCTCTTTAATGGTGAATATTCATTGAATATCATAAAATACTTGTTGTTTACCATTAGAAACAAATGTATTAGTTTCAGAACTTCTGTGTTAACATATGCTATGCTAATAATTATTATAACATAGCTGAGAAGTTTGGCAAAATCAAACAGTTGTTCTCTTCATTAGCCCCAATAAACAAATGTGTATCCAATTTTATACTTATTTACATAAATGAAACCAATAAGAAATTTAACACATTTATTTAACAACAGATCATAAGTAACCAGCTATCATTAATCAAAAGAGTTGGTTTTAGTCTACTACTGCTGTCAATATTTACAAATAAATCACCAACAGAGATCTTAGAATCTTTCAATCAACAAAACACATTCATGACTTCACCCAAATTAATGCAATGAGATCTTATAAAATTGCATTTATTGCCAATAGATACATATCCTTGCAAAATCACGCAGACAGCCACTCAACTTTTTGTTTAGCAATAAGATTTCATATTGTAATTGTGATGCTTGCAGTATGTGAGAGAAGAGGCTATGTTGATAAGTTTCTGGATCAAAGAAGAATGAAATAAAAAGTTACGATGTTTCATTGTAGTAGTTCCTAACTCATAGTTTTTAAAAAGAGTGCGGAATGAGATTTTTGTGATCAAAATAAACATTGGTTAGGCATCTTAGTAGTGCATTGATTTGCAGTGGCATTGTATTTGGCAAGTTTTGATAAAAATCTAAGGTGGTATAGATATCTGAATGATGTCTTTCTATGGAGGGCTTACCCTCACCCCCGACCCCACACGTCTTTGATACACTATTTAACCCAACAAGGCAATAGTTATCATATGACATATTAACAATTCCATAAATCAAAATGACAGGCAATCTTTGATTGTGAGTTGGGTTGTTTTACCTCTGAGCGGCACTTTTTTGCACACCATGGGCTAAATGGCCAGGTCACAAGGACCCCGAAGGCTCAGAGAAGGTTGGGGGAGGGGACCCACTGGAACAGCTGTTGGGAGACAGATGGTAGCCTCCCGTCAAGGCCATCCAGCGTGTTCTTTAACGTGCACAGGGTATGGCTCTTCCGCACACGGGACCACGACTTAACGTCCCATCCGACGGACGGCGGCCTTTCCAAGCCCATCGGTGTCCCCTACTGACCGTGGGCAGGACGGGGAATTTTTGCGGAGATAAATCTCAACGCTGACCCAGCTGGGACTCGAACCTGGGAACTACAGATTACGAGCCTGGCGCGCTACCGACTGAGCCACCCCCGCCCCCACTTTGATTGTGAGACTGCAGTGAGTGCCAGAATGGCATTGTGGTCCATTTCCAACCCAGCCACTTCCTTCCCACCCCATCCTATTTTAATAATTTTTTTTTCCTTGAGATCCAAGACTGAGGAGAAGGATATGCTTTTAAGAGTGCAAAACAATATTAATTACTTCGAATTTCTGCATTTGCTTGAGAACAAAATCTCTTTGTAATACTGTCTTAGTAATTTAACCTAATTAATGTAATCTAATATTTTTTATTATAAATTTTCTTCATAGCAAGCTAGGGAACCTTTGGCTGTGTGCCAAGCACACTTACATGTCTTGAGCCAGGACTTACTACCCTATACAATAACCATAAAAATTCATCAATAGTCACCAACATTTGTTTTTGAGTTATATTTAGACTAAAGTAGAATGCATATATTTGTAAGGTTTAGACAACAGTGAACATTGTTATTTTGAGAGATTTATAATCTACTGATGACAAAGCAGCAATAGGAAAAATTAAAGTATTTAACAAGATCAAAAGAGCTTCCTTTTTTTAAATAATTAGTTATATTACAATTATTTTGTGGAAGTATTTGAAGAATATTAAAATCTTAACCCAACTAACTGAAGTGAATTTTTCTGATACACTTTTCATATTTTTAATTTTATTTTTTATGTCATAAAATAAAAACATTTTGCTCTGAGGAAAAACACTAGTATATGCTGCAACAGGTCTCAAAATATAGACCAAGTGAAAAAGAAGGAACATTCTGTACTCTACATTCAAGAGATTGTAATGTTCTAGGCTGCAATGAACAATAAGCAAATTAAATGTTGTGTATGTGCAAACCAAAATGACGTCCTTATAAACAATAAGTTCACTGCAGTGAATCTGTTTAATAGAGAAACTGACGGGAAATGTGTGCATTTATGGGAAACTGTTCCTATAAATCAGCATTATATGATCCAGAGATAAATAGAACACATATATTGTATTTGAAATTATTTTTGCTTAATTCATAAGTTTTTAACGTGGGCTAAAAATAATGAAAAAGATCCTAAAAAAATAAAAATTAAACTCTAGATTTTGACACATAGTTCTGGAAACACCAATACTGATTGCTGATGGACAACATGTTATGATGAGTTATGGTTATTATATAGGGTAGTAAGGCCTGGCTGAAGACATGCAAGTGTGCTTGGCACACAGCCAAAGGGTCCCTAGATTGCTATGAAGAAACATGTATTTAACTCAACAAGAGACAGTTATCATAGGACATGTTAAAAATTCCACAAATCAAAATGACACGATATATTTGATTGTGAGACTGTGCCTCCTAGTAAAAATATTCAGCATGGGGAATCAAAGTCTTAGGCAGTGATTTCAAAATACGAATGAGAACTTAATGGTGGACATCCGACAGTTTATAGGAGATATCCTTACAGTTATAGGAGTTACACTTTCATTACACCAATGGTAAAACCTCATTGGATATGTCTGGGTTCAGCAGAAAATAAGGCACTGAAAACTCATTATTACAATCTTGAAAAAGGTTATGGAAGTATTAAGAGGTCAGCTCTGAATACAGGGCTGCCTCTCAAACTCGTACATAAATGGCTAGAAAAGCAACCCACCTACATGTTGTATAAACCTGTCCACAGAAAGTTTCCTCAGAACAAGGTTCTCACAGAAAACACACCAGTTCCACAGAAAGTTCTCTCAGAACAAGTGACTCACAATTTTGTCACAGGTCTAGACAAACAGTGGCAAGCTGACCTTGTGGTTGTAAAAAACCTGACCTGATACAATGATAGATACCGATATATTCTTACGGTTATCAACATGTTCTCTCGCCATTGCTACAGTGGTGTCACAACTCAGTTTCACATGGTTTAATTTGGTGATTAATGTTAAGCTGCTGCTTAGGGCAGTTTCTCAACCAACTAAATAAATAATTATACACTGTGAATTGCATGTATTCTTTGCATGCATATATATATATAAGCAAATAAAAGGGTAAAGAATTAAAAATTGATACTAAAAGATTCTACACCTGTACTCCAATGAACACTACATATTTCAATAATAAAAATACTCCTTTACACCTTCCATTTTAATAGGAATTTTATATTTAAATAATTATTGAAAAAAAATGTTAAAAATGAAATACTTTTATTTCATTATTACTTCAAAATTAACACAGAATGTTTTCTTTAATGGTATACCCAAGAAATTAGTCATACCTTAACAAGTATGGATTCAATGCATACTTTATTAAGACAACAGTATGACTATCAGTATTGAGACAACAGTATGGAAAAGGGCAGTAGTGAGAAAAGGTAGAGAGAGTTTTTGATAGTTGACAAATATCAAAGATAGAGATAATTGTGCAGGGTGAACTTGAAAGAATAAACATGATGGTTATGCTATCCAAAATATGTGCTCATGGTTATAGAAGGCATCAGGATAGGCCCAGATCTAGAACAAATGGGGGTGGGGGCAAACGATGCAATCGAGCCAAAAAAGGTAAGGGAGAAAAGGTAAGGAGAGTTAAGCGGATTACCTTTGCAGTGTAACATTTTCCTTTCATTCCATTTTAGAGGTTTTTTAAAACACTTCATGAAAAATGCATGAAATATGCACAAGTTAAACAATTTTTGGCCTCCATTACCCTTACTAGCATTCTCAAAGGGAGGGGCCATGGCACTTCCAGCTCTGATAATGGCATAAATGGTCAATACATCCATAATGTGGTTGCATAACGTTTGATCTTACATATTTATTGTGAGGAGGGTAATATAAACTGGTTTGCATGATTAAGTCTTAATTATTGCAAGTGAGCATGTCTAAAGCACAATGTCTACTGTAATAATTTACAGACCACAAAGGAATTCCAGACTGTCAGGGAAAGCTTAGAGCCATATGCAGCTTCTGCAAGCTATTTTGTGAACTGATCCAGTGATCCATATTTATTGTGAGGAGGGTAATATAAACTGGTTTGCATGATTGAGTCTTAATTATTGTAGGTGAGCATGTCTAAAGCACAATGTCTACTGTAATAATTTACAGACCACAAAGGAATTCCAGACTGTCAGGGAAAGCTTAGAGCCATATGCAGCTTCTGCAAGCTATTTTGTGAACTGATCCAGTGATGTCAACATTGTGCTAATAATGGATGGTCCATATTTTCAACACCTCATGTAATAAAGTCTTTGTTATCAATCTGTCAATCATTAAACAGTAGTGCAGTTCTCATCAATATGCCTTCAATAGCAAATGTATTATACTATTAAAAATGCACCTTGCATTAGTTTTACATTTCCTATAAACTGCATGAGAATTTCAGTATCTCACATTCATCTATTCTTAAAGATTTTCCTAAACATTAAATTTCTAAATATTTTCTAAACAAGGAGAAACAACTTATTTTGCCCATTCTTAAAGACACTAACTTCCTGTATAAGAACTAGACATCTTTTTTCTTAATTTAGCATATCAATAACTTTATTCTGGGAAAAAAGGTGAAACTTTTTCATGGTAACACATTGGCTTCAGCAATTTTAACCTCTGGATGCACATCAGGATATTCCTGTACAAAGCAGTATGGCTGTATTGATCTGATATTATTTTAAATATCATTTATCATTTTACAAATTTTTATGTACTCATTTACAAGGATTAATAAATCCTACCACAAGAGGTTAATCCATCTAAATATATATATAGGTAAAAATGTGCATGATTATTTACATTTAAGATTGATAACAATGTAATATTGGCTTTAAGCATTTTAAAGACATTGTGTTAAATTTATTACGTAAGTAAAAAAAAAATACAATTACAAATAAACCATTTTATTTTTCAGCAATTATATATTATTTGTTCAATCTATAAATGAGCTACAAACAATTCATGATCATATTCTACAAAAATTTATATATATGAATGTTTCATGTAACCCAAAGTTTTCACTCTTCCTTTTCAAGTTCCCATAATTTTAATACTCTTTCAAAAGCTCACAATTCATTACGAACTTCATATTTTATCTTTCAAAGCAAATGTTAATGCATATTTTTTACTGCATTATTACTTACACACTTAGCATTCAGTGTCACTCTGTAATTGGGTAATAGTATCAATTAAGAATTTGACATCAAAAATGTTCATAAACATAGGCTCTTTTCCATGAAATATTTTAAATCACATAATAGATACTTCTGTGAAATATTTATGAAATGTTAAGATTTTACATTTCATAATAATTCATCACAAGCAGTCAGAAATTTAATTCCAAAATTAGCACGCATCATATCTAGCAATATCCTGGCAGGATTTTGCATTTTCTTAAAAGGAATCAGAAAAATTATAAAAACAAATTAACTATAAAACATAATTTTTACATGTATTAAAATGTATTACTGAAAATATATAACGAATGCAAACCTATTTGGTTACTAACACTCTTGCTTTATAGTTAATTTCTAATAAATGTAAAATCTTGCACTAAAGTCTTTTTTTTTTAAGCAGTTTTTTAGTCTGCTTTTTAAGAGTTGCTTTTGCTTATTCAATGGACAAATAATTAAAAATGTGACTACATTAAAAACAAGGAAATAAAGCAGACTAAAGTTTCAAAATACCATAGCACTTTAAATATAAAAGAAAAAAAAAATGGAATGTTTTTAGCAAATACTGAATGTACACCATTTTTAAAAGCCTATAAATACTAACAGTACATTTAGCCAGGGTTAAGAGTCATACGTACAATATCACATTAATAACCACTGTAATTTCATACTGGCAAATTATATTTTTTACTATAACATCTACGATGAGAAATTTAACGTTACATAGTAGTATTTCTGATGCCCATTACAGAGCATCAATATTGTTGCATTACAAGCAGCCATCTTGATTAGTAATAAATATAAAATCTTATCTACTAAGTGATCTATTTCACTGCTTACATGAGATATGTGATCTGTACAGCAATTTAACATAGCAAAAAAAATCACCAATCACTTTAATGCTATTTTAAGTTTTATGTACTGGCACTTAATGCACTTTTAATGATAAAATTAATAACCTTGATGGCTGCTTGGAAACTGATGAAGATAGTTGAAAAATTACTTGCCTGAAGTGTTTATGCTCATTTTTACATGTATTCCTTAATAGTTCAGAGATCATCATTAAGCAAATGCAGAAAGTTTCTGTACAAGCTGTTTCCACACACTATGTTAATAGCCTGAAGCACAAAATGGCATCACATCCATTTATGTCTAAACAGGAAGCTTAATCAAGTGTTACTGGATATAGGGAACATTAGCACCTTTGCCCTCATGAAAGAAATGTCTGGCAATTGGTCCAAAACACGTGTTGCCTCCTGACTGAGTTTAGGTGGACGGAGGCTTTGTCTTGAGCCAGGGAGGGAGCTTGTGGCTGATAATGAAAGCAACTGCTCTAGGATTGGTGGTTTGTTACTGAACTCTGGAGATACCACTTCAGGACTAGATCTTAATAGTTCATCTTCAAGACCTAAAGAAGCAATTGTTGAATAAAGTTTATTCATAAAAATAAATTACGACCACAGCTACTCTATGTCAATTTAATTATCACAATATCTAGCTGTAACTTTACAAATTAAAAAAAAAAAAACTGAAAATATTCCTAGGGTGATTTTACAATGTCATCATTTGCCTCTCATCAGAGGTACATTGCATCTCCTGCAATAATCATGATTTAACACGTTAAGCCTCATTTCTACTTGAAATCTACCTTTCCTTACAAAGGTGATAAAGTATGAAAAAGATAATAAATTATTATTACCAGTTCTATATATGATGCTTGGGCCGACTCAGTCTCTTGTTGCCTTTTAATGATGATCCTCCTTGGTTGATGCTCAATTTTACGTCCCACATGAGGTCTACCAGTCCCTTCACCTTATACCTGTTGTTCTGCTTGGTAATTTTCTGGCCTTAATGTTTTTCTGGACTTGATGTTCCAGTTGTACACTTAATTGTAGATGGCTAGTACAGGCATTTAAAGCTTTTACTGTGGTGACTTTTACCCATTTGTAATCATCTTTCTATTAGACATCCAGGCTTAAGGTTTACCAGTCCTTCATTTAATGTTAATGGTTAACATGTGAATACATAGTTGAAATCACAGTCCAATTCAGCATTTGGTGACTTTTTGCTCATCCAAGGAAGATTCAAAGTTTAAATTTAAAATAAATCCAGATAGTTTTCAAACGTGGAAATTAACATTTAAATTTAAAAAATATTTTATTATGACATACATCATGATGTGTTTTGCTCCCCTCCTGTCTCAGGGCTTCCTCTGGTGCGAGTGCAGTCTGTTATAACTGCCTCTTGCTCAAGTTAAACTGTGCACCCTGGATGTCAGGTTGCTCACACAGCAGGAGATTCCATACTGTGGGCATGGTTGGTATTTCTGTGTTACATACTGAGTCTTTATGTAGATTAATAAACAATGTTTCTGCATATTGTAACTGATATTTTGTGTGTGTGTGGTGTGGGGGGGGGGGGTAATATTTGTAAGGTTTATATTGTACTTTATTTACTTATATATTATTCTCAATTATTGTTTGCTTTAATGCTGTGTTTAATTTTTTATTTTTAATATCATTGCTATGTTCAATAAGTTTTCCTATATAATTGTTTTTTCCCTCCAGTTTATTAGTTGGATCTGATATATTAATATTATAGACTCCCCCCATAATAACTAGTTTATCTCTATTATTTATTGCCAATTTCTTTATGGTTTTAGGTGTAGTATGTGGTAAGGTTAATTGATATTTTTTTAAAACATTATTTAGTGTTTTGGTTATCCCCTTAATGTATGGGAAACTATGTGCGTAATTTTTGATGTTAGTTCGTTGATTAGGCTTGGGTTGCAAAGTCTTATTCTTTTTTATGTTAAATTTTTGATGATAAAAGCAAATTTTCAAAAAAATAAGACTTCGCAAACCAAACCTCAGCAACAAACTGACACCAAAAATTATGCACATAGTTTCCCGTACACTAAGGGGATAACCAAAACACTAAATAATGTTTAAAAAAAATATCAATTAACCTTACTACATACTACACCTAAAACCATAAAAAAATTGGCATTAAATGATAGAGATAAACTAGTTACTACGGGGGAGTCTATAATATTAATATATTGGATCCAACTAATAAACTGGAAGGAAAAAACAATTATATAGGGATTATATAATTAACATATATATTGCTTATTGAACATAGCAATGATATTAAAAATAAAAAACTAAACATAGCATTAAAGTAAACAATAATTGAGAATAATATAAAAGTAAATAAAGTACAATATAACCTTTAGTTCCCCCCTCCCCTTACAAAATTTCAGTTACAATATGCAAAAACATTGTTGATTAATCTACATAAAAGACTTAGTATGTAAACACAGAAATACCAAACATGCCCCACAGCATGGAATCTCCTGCTGTGGGAGCAACCTGACATTCTGGGTGGCACAGCTAAACAAACCTGAATGAGAGACGAGTATAAATAGCAAGAGGCAGTCATAACAGACTGCACTCACACCTGAGGAAGCCCTGAGATGGGAGGGGGGGAGGGAATGCATCATGATGTTGTGTCGTTTCTACAATATTTTTAATGTTTTAAATGTTGAATTACTTAACATTTTAATGTTGATTTATTTCATGCATTTCAAAATCTCTGGAGTTTATTTTAACTTTAAACTTTTAATCTTCCTGGGGTGAGCAAAAAGTCACCAAATGTTGAATTGGACTGTGATTTCAATTGTGTGCACATGTTAATCATCAACATTAAATGAAGGACTGGTAAACTTTAAGCCTGGATGTCTAATAGAAAGATGATTACAAGTGGGTAAAAGTCACCACAGTAAAAGCTTTAAATGTCTGTACTAGCCATCTACAATTAAGTGTACAACTGGAACATCAAAGAACATCAAGTACAGAAAAACATTAAGGCCAGAAAATTACCAAGCAGAACAACAGGTATAAGGTGAAGGGACTGGTAGAACCTTGTGTGCGTAAAATCAAGCATCAACCAAGGAGGATCATCATTAAAAGGCAAGAGACTGAGTTGGCCCAAGCATCATATATAGAACTGGTAATAATAATTTATTATCTTTTTCATACTCTATCACCTTTGTAAGAAAAAGTAGATTTCAAATAGAAATGAGGCTTAATGTGTTAAATCATGATTATTGCAGGAGATGCAATATACCTCTGATGAGAGGCAAATGATAACATTGTAAAATCACCCTAGGAATATTTTCAGTTTTTTAAAATTTTTTGTAAAGTTACAGTTAGATATCGTGATAATTAAATTGACATAAAGTTATTCAATACACTTTTATTCAGAAATGCATTCAAAAGAATTCATTCAGTTATTAAATTGAAAGTAAAATTTAATATACACAAATTCACCAAAATTATTAGAACAGCACTAAGTTCATTATTAAACATGAAAATATATTGAATATCAAAATTATAAGTTTCTAATAGCACAGCTGTAATTTCAATGTGCTTGCTTTGTGTAAAAGCATTACATTTTTCTCCCTTGCAGTAATTCACTTTTATGATCAAGTTCAAGATAACCGTTGGAGCAGATGTTTTCCACACATTGTTGATATAGATTTTATGACTTTTTAATGCTGCAAGATATTACCTGTTGACTTATCCAAAGGAGTAATATTTGCACAGTTAGTTGGAAAATATGCATATGCACCACTAAAACTAATATAATTCAAGTATAGGAACTGAAAATTTTGGAGAGTAAGAGCAATTTTGGTCACATCTGGGTGGTCTGAATCATTGTTTTTTTGTGAGCATTAAAAATGCATCAATTACTGTTGTTAATTGGGTCTCAAAATAACTTTTCCCCCCAAATGCAACTGTTCATTTTGAGTCACCAAAATTGAAGAACACAAGCAATTCATATACTCACTCTAATATTTGCTAAAGATTTCATTATATTTTATTAAGATTTCACAAAGCAGTTACAACACTGTAATTAGAAGACCTTTGGACTGTAACGTTAAAAAAATGTAAATGTAGATTAATCATGATGTTTTCCATGTACTGCAATTGGTATTTATTTGAAGATGCAGCTATGGCTTTATATGTTAAATTCTCTATTTGCAAATGATTTTGAAGAATTGTTTGTGATGGAGCTGTATTAATTTTTTTTTATATCTTCTTGATGTTCTAATAAGTGCTGTTCATAAGTTTTGGCTATATACTGATTCCCCACCCCAATCTATTTTCAGTGTCTGTTATCTCAACATTATAAATCCCTCCTGTTGAGATATGTTTATCTCCATTGTTAATAATTAAATTTTTAATTGTGTTAGTTACTGTGTGTGGCATTTTTAATTCATATTTACTTATTGTATTTTTCATAGTTTTAGATATACGTCAGATATAAGGGAAACTGTGCATATTGTGTTTTACTTGATGATTGTAATGGGTTAGGTTGTAAAGTTTGTTGCATTTTAAATTTAACCATTTTCTGAATTTTATTAACAAAATTGTCAGGATATCCCACTGACCTTGTTATATCATATATTAATGTTATTTCTTTTTCTTTAGTATTAGATGAATATCTATATGCTAGAATATAGATATATAACATACGTATTTATTGCAGATTTTTTATAATTGATAGGGTGTGTTGAATCATACGGTATTAAGTTACGAGTAAATGTAGGTTTTCAATACACAGTGGTAAAACAGCTTGAATGCTGACATTTAATTAATATATCAAGGTATGGTAATTCTCTGTTTGATTCATGGGCAAACTTAATGGTAGGCATAATACTATTAAATGTATCTATCAGTTTATCCAATTCATGTATAGGTTGGTTCCAGAAAATTAAAGCATTATCTATGTAACGTAAATAAAATAATGGCTTATATTTTACTCTTTTTAAGGCTGTTTCTTTGACATGCCACATAACAAAGTTGACCATGAGACCAGAGAGTGGTGATCAAATTGGAACTTTTTTAAGATGTTTGATTGATGGTCTATTTGAGCAATTGAATTCTGCAGTATCAGTTATAAGGAATGCACAACACAAACAACATTGGTTGGTGGTAATTGACTTTGTGGACAGTGTCTACTTAGTGAAAAACTTGGAATGGTATCCAGTATTCAAATATCAAGTGATAAACATCAGTGCTACATATTAGCAATGGCTGCCAGTAAGAGATCATCGGCAACCAAGTTAAAATCTTTGACGCAGGGCCCTTGCAAGAACAACATAAGGATAACAGCATGACCTGCTGAGCCAGCATATGAAGTTTTGAAGACAGCTGAAAATGGTAATAATTTCCATCTATTTACTTGGGAACTTTATGTAAAGATTAAAAGTATCCTTAAGTGATAGTATACTATGGTAAAAAATACTCAAGGCTTGACTATGTGAATAGTAATAAGCTAAATGTAATATAATGTTGCTCTAGAACTATTAATATTATTACAGCAAAATCGTGAATTAAATATTTTTTAAACATTTTGCTGTGTAATTCAAATTAATCCATTGTAAATACATACGCTCTCCCTGACATCGACCAAAATTTCTCTGACCTTTCCTATTGAAAATCCAACAAAAAATGTTTTATTTATTGTAAATTCCCTGTTCTTATGTACATTAGAGTAATATTATGTGATTAATATAAACTTTTCTTTTTTGAGTGAACTACTCCACCCCTTCTCTACCATTTACTTTGTTTAGCACATAACTAATTGTCATATTAATGCCATTTGTGACAATAAATATTTTACAAAATGATACATGAAGATTTCTTGAGCCAGGGAGGGAGCTTGTTGGTGATAATGAGAGCAACCGTTTTAATATTGGTGGTTTGTTACTGAACTCCAGGATGCCACTTCTATATTGGGACTATACAAAGTAAATTTAACAGAATTTGTGTAAAAATTAAGAATAGCATTTTGTGTAAGAATTTTTACACAAAATGCTATAGTGATTAACTGGAAAGTGCACATTCAAATGCTATTTTTTTTTCTGGTCACTCTTGGAGCTTCAAGAGCATGTGTATGCATCAATTTATGTTTTTTGTGTTATAATTCTTTTAGTTTGGCTTGTCATTTCCACGGTGTTCTCTATCTAACAATTCTCTATCTCTCTTCTAGTATTTTCTTATTTGCTTTCATTGCTAGCTCATATCTTGCTCTTGATCCTAAAATTGCACACAGTAAGGAATGACTCACATCAACATTCAAGATACACCTTGCACAAGTAAAACTATCATAGACCTGTTTCAAAGCTGCAATAGAGATCTCATGCAAATTTTCAATCATAAATACTTGGTTTATGGAGAACCCATTCTCTACTCTGGCATTTCTATGTGACAAAATCAGAATAATTTTGCATACGGTCCATAATCCTTGAATCCACCATTTCCTTTTAACAGCATACCATGAAATTTATCAAGGAAACAATTTCCTCCAAATACTTTCAGATCTTACTTTGGAACTTTCTTAGCAACCTGGCAAAAGTGTTAAGTTTCTTCAGCTGTCTTCAAACTGAAAGTTGTTATTTAGCTCTCTCAGCAACTGTTTCTGTCATGTAGAACTGTCAGGCAGACTCCCATGTACTTATGCACAATGGCAGAGTTATAAAATATGATCTTTGGATTAAGTGAAGAAGTTTCTATTATAATTCTTTATTTCAATGGGGTTTGTTCCAAAAAATTTTCAAAACAGCAGCACTTACAATTTTTTGACATCTAATTTAAAATCTACCTTCATGATGGCTTTATTAAGCATCATATCCAATGTTGATATTTTATATCTTTGAATGAAATAACATTCTCTTTTAAGATAGTGTCATTAGTTTGTTTGATGATGCGGCTTCAATCTACCACTTCAATTTTATGAAACAGTGTAATCAAGACTCAACACTACTGGTGATTGCAGCTATATAAATGGTCCTGTGGGATTTGCTGTTCGAAACTTTGTCAAGAATGGTTGCACTCTGTTGAGATTAATTAAAAATACCATTTTTGGAAACATGAGAGGATCACTCAATGCTATTTTAAAATTTTCATCTACACCGTAACTGATAAGTTTTGCTGAAGAAATGAATTTCTGGACATTAAGGAAATGTTGATTCCTCACTGAACACAACTGGAATTTTCCACCCAACTGATTGGACATAATTTCAAGGGAAAAATTATGCTTATTATTATAGTTATTGCAGCAAAATCAGTTCATCACACAGGGCTATTTTTAAAAATATAATACCAGCCTCTGAGAAGCCCCCCTCCCCCCCCCCAACTTTTTCATGCACTTTCCTTTATTCATTTTTTAGTGATATGTAAATAATTTTGGTCCATGGTTTCATAACTGATCAACATCATCATCTTTGTATCTTCCTATGAATTTTGATTAAATATGCCTATATATTTTGAAATATGCACATTTTATTGATCTGTGCTTAACTTTTGAGACATCAGTGTATATGGAGACATTTCTGATTTACATATGGTCCAACTATGGTCACCTGCAGCATGTTCTTTGGAGGCAAAGAAGAAAGTCTTTTAAAAATTTACAAAATATCTGCAGCAAATAATGTATGGCCTAAAAACACAGATACAAAATATCTTGTAAAAACCTTGTTTTCAACATCATTCCAAAACCAAATATGAGCATCCATTTGGCCTTTTTGAATTAGGGCAAATGCATCAACATACTCAGAACAGTTCCAATACATTCTGCAATGCATTATTGATTTGGTTGTTTGTTTGAGGTTTTATGGTTCAAGAGCAACACAGGCTATGTTGCACCCCAATGCATTATTGAAATATGGAGCTAATCTACATACAATATAATGAGCAATGTCTATTACACTTGAGTGTGCCATTCATATGACGTGGGAAATATTGAAATTGAATTCTAATGGTGGGAGTGTGGAGTTAACTATGTTGGCTTTGTGTTGGTGGTTTTGGTTGGTGCATTTAAAAAATTCTGTCCCCCCCCCCCACCATAACTTCCCAAAAACATTGTCCAATCAATCCCTAAATGTGTGCACATAGTTCTCTTGTGCAACTCCATATTTCATTCCAAATTCAAGTCTATCTTTAATAGAACTGGAAAAGTACCAGAAATAAATGTTTCAGACAAAACATTTTTAACCATTCTTTTTTTACATTTGTGTATTTAACAGGTTGGAACCCCTGTAATTAGTGGAATATCCAGACACAAAACTTTCAATAGGTGGGAAGTACCAAAAATGGAGAATGCCTATATACCTAATCCTAAGAATGCCCTTCAGGACTAGCTTCTTGCCATAACAGTTTGTCATTGCCTCTTTTAGAAGCACTTGCTCAACTTCCTTAGGGGTTCTCAGTTTGATCCCAAGCAAAGGAAGCCTTAACATGTGTTTTTCTCTTTGACTGGAGCTGCCTAAGTCTGAATAAAAGGAAGTACTAAGACTCCAATGTACAGTCTGCTGTTGAGTGTAACTTTATATAGTGGAAAATAATAAATTACAGATGTCATTGGGAGGTCGACAGCCACAAAGCAATGCTGGAATGAACTGCAGCAAGGCAACAGGTTTCAATGGCTTACCTCCATTCATAGTGATCTGCCATTGTATATGATAAATTACCCTGAGATAGTGCTCAACAATTGATGTAAGAAAGTGTATTTTTTTTTAGCTCTATCCTTGGCCTGTTGTAGGCTGGGCATGCATTGAGGCAGAATGCAGGAAATGTCACAATAGCTGTGGCAAGGATGCAACCCCCTGAAAGCAATGTGATAGAGAATTCTGTTCATTTTACTTCCAAGTATTAATGAGTATGGGAGTAAAACCAGAGTATACAAGCATGAAAGAAGGAGATTACTTGCAGTTTATGACAACATTGCACAAGCATCAAATTGCAAGCATTTTTTAGTACAGTGTAAATATTGCTAGCATTAAATTTATTTTAAATCTTTACACTATGCTGAAAATCTTTTGCATTTCAGTCTCTATTGACACTAGTGGATTTCATTCCTGTATAAAATTGGAACCCAATTTGATATTTTGTTTCAGACTGTAGCATGAAACCTTAAGATCTGCACCAATACTGGCTGTTTATTGACAAGTTTATTGTTTAAATGTACAATTTCAGTAATATTATAATTGTGAATGTCAAAAGATATCAGGAAAATTACTAGCCAACTGTTAAGATTTATTTTATAACAATTAGATAAAAAAATTCCTACAGGACTGAGTGTTTTTTATAATATGTCCTAAGTGACAATGGCTTTGAGTGACATCACTTTCAAACAGACTGATCCATAATTGTGCAAATAAAAATGTTTGCGAGATTCCTCTGTTTCTGTTGCAATCATTTTCTCATGCAAAAAAACCTTTTACATTAACAAATGATTGGCACAATAGCATCTGAAGAGTATATAGAAAGTATGCAACACTGTAAGCATTTTCCTAAATGCAGTTTCATTAATTAATGCTGAAATATTTTTCTTTAATTTTTTGGCATAGATCTAATAAAAAAAAACTGTACATTTGATGGACCCTTTTGATTTCCTTTACAATACAATTAAAATTAGCTTATTTGAGATGCAAAAGGTGACAAAAATATGTTAGGCATTAAACATACTTAATAATTTGAATAGTCTTATAAACTATTGACTTAGCACAATACATACTGAAATCTCTGCTTGCAGCTGAATTAGAGGTAACATCTTCTGTGGAAGATAAGAATGACAGATCCATGAGAGTTGAAGTTGCTTGTCCTGAATCCAAGGGATTCACTAAACCACTGCTACCCCAATCAAAATGTACAGGTGGTATTGGATCCTGTAAAATGTTTATTGTAACAACAGCACTTTTCAATGTTCTAATACATATATATTTTTTTAAAACATTTTATGAGAATTTAAAAGTTCAATAAAAATAGGACTGAAAATTTCCAGTTTATTGTCTTATTATTCAACTTATATACATGACTGACATTTTGTTTTGTTCACATATTAATATACCATTTATGATTCATGTATGAATTAACAACATGACTGAATAGGTAATAATTAGAGAACTGATAAGCTGGATAAACAAGCTAAGAAAACTATTTAAGTAGCAGCTATAATAGCAAATCATGAAAAAGCATATTAAGACATATAAAAAGTTTCATTGCACCACAGTTAATTACCAAATACAGAATCTATTTCATTAACTGTACAAAAAACAAATATTCATAAGGATTTAGAAAATTAAAAGTTAAATAAACTGCAAATTAAGTTTCCATTATTTTAAAAATCACAAACATCACTGTATAATAGAGTAAACTATAATGTTCTCAAATGATCAAAATTAAGTTAGAGCATTTCTGCTAATATAGGACATTCAGCTCTATTTGTTTTCATTAGCAAAAAAAAAGCTGACTTATTAGTGAGAGGATGTTAGCAGCAAAAATAGTTCTCTTTAGTCATGCTAAAGGCTATATGCTGGTATATGTTAAGATAAAAAAGTTCAAGATTACAGGGGTGTTTTTTGCTAATGTTCTAAAACATATATACACTGAAGAGCCAAAACATTATGACCACCTGCCAAATATGATGTTGGTCCTCCATGTGCTGCCAAAACACCTCTTACCCGATAAGGCATGGGCACTACAAGATTTCTAAAAGTGTCTTATGGTATCTGGTACCAACACGTTACCAGCAGATCCTTTAACTCTTGTAAATACGTGGTTGAGCTGCCGCAGGCAGATCGTGTATACTGTTCCAACACAAACCACAGATGTTCAATTGATGTCTGGGGAATTGGAGGCCAGGGCAATACCTGGAAGTCTTCCTCATGTTCCGTGAACCATTCTCGAACAATCCAGGCAGTGTGACGTGGCGTATTATCCTGCTGAAAGAAGGCACTACTAGAGGAGAATACGGTTGAAATGAAAGAATGTACTTGGTCTGCAACTATGTTTAGGAAGGTGGTAGATGTCATAGTATACTGCACATAAATGACTGGACCCAGAGTTTCCCAGCAGAATATTGCCCAAAGCATTACACTTCCTCCATGGGCTTGTTTTCATCCCATGGTGCATCCTGGTGCCCACTTTCCCAGGTAAACGACACACATGTACCCAGCCATACACATGGTGCAACAGGAAATGAGATTCATCAGACCAGACAATCTTCTTTCAATCATTCAAGGTCCAGTTTTGATGATTGTGTACCCATTGTAGGTGCTTTTGACAGTGAACCGAGGTTAGCATGGGCACTCGAAGTAGCCTGCAGCTAGGCAGCCCCATTTTCAGCAGGGTTCAATGTACTGTGTGTTGTGACACATTACTTTGTCACCAGCATTCAAATTATGGGCGAGTTGTGCCACAGTGTCCCTTCTGTTGGTTTGTACCATACGGGATAGCCTTCACTCACCTCTAGCATCGATGAGCTGTGGTCAGCTCAGACCTTGCCAGAGGTTTGTGGTTTTTCCCTCCTTGGACCACTTTTTGAAGGTACTAACCACGGTTGACCTTGAGCACCCCACAAGACTTGCCATCTTGGAAATGCTTTGACCCAATCATCTGGCCATTACAATTTGGCCTTTGTCAAACTCACTTTAGTCTGCTGCCTTTCCCATCTGAAGAAAAGAATAACACTGATTAACAGAGCTCAGTATCAGGTGTTATTTATACACTTTCATGACCTTCACACGCACCGTCATTTACCTGCAGTTGCTTCAATTTGCATAAAGATGAGCTGGTCATAATGTTTTGGCTCTTCAGTGTATATATTCAGTAATAAATTATCACAAGAAAAGTCCCGTAGACAAGGAACACTTGAAAAATTGAGTTGAAAAAAATTGTTCTGACTGGGATTTGAACCCAGGTCTCCCAGAAGTATGTCAGGCATTTTAACTGCTAGATAACAGAGGAACTAACCAGTCCAGTTCAGTTGCTCTATTTATTGCTGTTGTTAATGCATTTCACCACAGTTCCTGTGGAGCATTAACAATAGCAATAAACAGATCAGCTACACTGGAGCCAAGAGCAGTGAATGAATGTTCAACAGGATCAGTGTGCCAGTTATACAAGAAAAATCTGGGAAAGAACTGTAATCTTGAATTTTTCATCTTAATTTATACCAGCATATAACCTTAAGCAAGAATAAAGAGAACTATTTTGCTAACTTCCTCTCACCAATAAATCAGACTTTTTGCTAATGGAAAAAAAAAATGGAGATATACACGCTATATTAGTGAAAACTTTTAAACTTAATTATTGTCATTTGAGAACATTGCAGCTTATTATATTATATAATGACCTTCTTAATTATTAAAATAATTGAAATTAAATTCATTGTGCCATTATATACTTTCAACTTTGTAAATTTAGCTCAGGTCTTACAGCTGCAAACTGAGTGCTCATGTCAATTAAGCTGTCATACCAAAGCTACAAAAGCTAGTGAAATGGACTATAACATTCAGTTTAGGAAGAAAATAATTTTAATTTCTAGGTCATCTCAAAAACCAGTATTTCAAACTTTTTTTTTACTGTGATGTTTTCATGCCTATAGTTTTGCGTTGGCATAAATAACACTATAGATATATAATGCTAACTATTACCACAGTAGCAAATAGAGCAAGTGGGGTGTGACCAGAATTTAAGCCTGAGGAAAAAAGTTTTTTTTTATACTTTCCTATTCCTTAATCAGTCACTGCTGAAAGTTTTAAATTCAGTTGTTTTGCAGTGAACATGAAATCACTTATTTTAACAAGCAATCAATTCCTTCGAAATTATTTTGTCCTTTTTACCACTGTAAATGCCTGATTTCAGATTATTTACAATTCCGTGCTAGTATCTGACTACAATTCAGCCCAGTGTTCAGTTGAACATTTGAGGCAATTCTCAAACTTTGAAATGAAACAAAAGGTTCTCACATACACAAAACCAAAAAACCTGGACATGATGCACAAACACTGACATTGGATTAATTAAAAAGCCAACAACACTGGTAAATAAGATTACTGTAAGCAGTAATCTTATTTACCAATATCTTATTTGAAACTAAATTTACAAGGTTAAAAGTATATAATGGCACAGTGAATTTAACTTCAGTTATTTTAATAATTAAGAAGGTCACTATATAATATAATAAAACTGCAATGTTCTCAAATGACAATAATTAAGTTAGAAAGTTTGCACTAATATAGTGTGTGTATGTCCATTTCTATTTTTTTTTTCACACTTTCACTAACATGCACAAGGAGACCAAGATAAGGAATTCCCTATTCATTGGCACTTGAAAGCTTGGCTACTATTTGAGATCCTATTTCAGGCTTAACAATTTAAAATTTCTGTGCTAGAGCCTGGGGGAATGGAGACACATAGACCTCCCTTATCAAATAATGAAGATCTATTTCCAGGGTATATTCTCCTATTATGTTTATTACATAGTTTCAATCTTTAGTAACAGTCTTTATGTATAACATGTATTAGAAAAATACAATAAAAATATTCATAAAATTTACCAATAACAAATTCCACAGTGCTTATTACTTTACATACTTTTAGAGTTCCTACTTGAGAATTTTTTGAGAAATGTACAATTTCCAAAATGCTCCTTCTCACAAAATTTTTTTACCTCCAGAAATTTGGTAGTAATTATTTTATTATAATAAAGACAGTGACAGGGAGAAATGTAAAATTTTTAAAATGATCCTTTTCAAGAAATTTTTTATCTCGAGAAATTTGGTAGTAATTATTTTATTATAATGAAGACAGGAACAGTATAACTAAGAATATTATAATAAAATAATTATTTTAAAATATCACATGTCAACACTTATACATGACCTTAATTTAATGTGACAGATTCTATACTAGGAAACATTGTCAGGGAGGGGAATGAAATGACTCTGAGCAAACAAGAAGCAAAAGTTTTAACCAGTGAAGGAATTTTTAATTTTTTTTATTTAATACTTTGCCAGAATAGGCTCTATTTTAAGAAGCCAACTTTTGGTATAAATCAGAGAATATATATTCAAATGAAAAAGAATTAATATTAGTTTTACTCCTAAAATTTGAGTAATCTGAAATGCTTACATGAGACACAAAACATTGATAATTTCTTTGCATGTCAACTAAAATTGAACAGATAAAATTGCCAAAATCGATTATGGAAAATATTTCTAAAGAATCCAGTGGAAGACAAGAATACAAAGACTGTAGTAAATATGGGTAACCAAAGCAGAAGTGAACTAAATTTTAAAAACAAACTAGAAAGAAGGACAATATGTACAGTGAAAGCAAAGGCACTTCCTTCCCTCAAAAATTTTACCTTTTTGACAAAGGAGTTCAACCATCATGAAATGTCATATAAAGTAATACAAAACATAAAACTTCTTTTTTATTATCTTTCAAGTATAAGACTAACATCAATACAAAGAGAAATTTCTTGACTTCAAGTATGTTTCAAGAAACAAAGAATAAGATTATCAAATGAAGTTATTTAATTTTTTAAAGTATCACTTTAAACACAATGTGGAGTAGTAGTTTTAACTAAAATTGCTGTACTAAAAACTAAATATATATCAAACAGTTTTAATTTTGTGGAAAAAATTAAGTTTCACTGATGAGTGGAATTCAAACCCAAATCTCTCTGTTACATGCGAGGTGCATTTTCCTGAATTATGTCAACAGGTAATTTGGGAATTTATTATTATTGAGAACAGCTTTAATATTTTTTGTTTCATAATAAATATATATATTTGTTTAATAATTATAATGTTGGTTTAGTAAGATGTTTTATTAGTAATTACAATTTTAGTTAATTTAATAAAGATACTAGATCATTAGATTTGAGAAAAAACTAAGAAAAACAATTATTCTATATACATTAAGAATTTTTGGAAATTCTCGAATATCAAGATATCTGATTCCCAATTCTCCAGAATTGTCAATGATTCAAAAAATTTCCTTTTTATTCATAATTGTCAATAATTCAGAAAAAAAACTATTCAAAATTTTCAACAATTCAGAAACCCTACATACTATCATTTATAATCTATTACATTGTAATATAATTCTATCTTGTATAGACCAGTCACCCTACTTGTGTGTAATGTCTTTGAAGTAATACCTTTCAAAATACAGAAAGAAACAACATTCTTATAAAGGAGTTTAAACTTTAATGCTCCTATGTTTTAAAATTAAAAAATACCCATCTTCCTATACATGCCCTAAAAAGTACAATATAAATCTAAAACATATTGATGGTGCAATGAGCCACTGAATTCATATTCACTTCAAAGGAAGATAGTGTGCAGGAAATCTTGTTGAGTAGGTAAATCGGCACCCTACCTTCCTTTTAAGTAAATATGAACGATTGCACCATCAATATTTTTATGGTTCATTTTCTACTTTCTAGGGCACATATAGAAAGATAGGTATTTTTAAATTTTTTTAATATTCATTTTTGTCAATAAAACACTTACCTTCAGAAACTTTCATTTGATGTGTGATTCATAAACATTGACCACATGTTTGGGAGTCCTGTTTGAGGTAGCCCATGATATTGGAGATGTCACAAGCTTTAATTTGTGATATAACTCATTAAAATCAATCCCCATGAAATTTCTATCCCATTTTTGGGGGAGGAGTGAATGGGGGCATAATTCAAAGCATTCCACAACAGTCCTCATATGAGCTTTCATTTGATATCTAACTCATAACTGTAGAGTACAGTAAAAGATATAATAACAGAACGACTTTAGAATTTCCTACTTTTTTAGGGGGAAAGAAACAAGGCAGTATATTTTTATTGCCCATATACCCCAAATCACAAGCTTCCATTTGACAATCAACTTGTTACATTCAGCCTTTGCTTTCTAAAGGTATAGCAGAACAATTCTTCCCATATTTCCCCTTTATTTTTTTTTTGGGGGGGGGGAAGGTATAGAGGGAATTTTTATAACTTAAACCTATATGCCCAAGTCACAAATGTATGATATGTCCCAAGTCACAAGCTTTCATTTGACGCACAATTCATTACTTTTGGCTCTTGCATTCTGAAGATATAGCTGAATAATCATTTTCACATTTCCCCTTTTTAGGGGGGAAAAGCATGGAGATATATTTTTTTTATAGCCTATGACACTCCCCAATTCACATGCTTTCATTTAACACATAAATCAATAAGTTTATCCATCATATTTGAAAGATATGGTAGAACAACTGTTCTGACAAATCCACAAACTAACAAATGATGAGTGAAAAGCAATAAGATGATAGATAAAAAGGTATATGAAAAAAATTTACAACTTAAAAAAAATCTGATTTTTCTTATGGGAGGAGGGTCCAAGCTCTTTCAATAATACTTTTCACTTTTCCCCTTCTTCCATGAAAATTTCATGTGAAAACCTTTATTGCTTAAACATTTTCCGTAAACAGTTTCTCTTTTCAGTATCCTAAAGCTCTTCACACTTTTCTCATCCACGATTGCTTACCTTGGAGTATACCAGTTATGAAAATGCAAATGTATAGACAATGCACTAAGAAAAATGCACCTCTCTTCTCAATTCCTGGGTGCTCCACTGCCAGCAATCAGTAACAATTCTATTTCAACACTTATGGTATATAAAATGCACATAAACTCATTACTTTCTATTCATTAAATTCCATATATATTTAGCTCTTTTAATCCTTCGAGGTCTATATATGAAATATATATATATATGTTATAC
The DNA here is from genome assembly GCA_038380435.1 of Ryuthela nishihirai. Lineage (NCBI taxonomy): Eukaryota > Metazoa > Arthropoda > Arachnida > Araneae > Heptathelidae > Ryuthela > Ryuthela nishihirai. The sequence continues at coordinate 21,027,159 of JAWZYU010000026.1, forward strand.
ATATACATATATAATATGTAATATGTCTATATTACATATTAAATAATCAAAATTGGACCTCAAAGGGTAAAAATTCATGAATTCTATGTAAGGAAAAGATTAATTATATCAAATTACAAAATCTCAAAAATCATTATCAAATCAACTTGAATTAAGATACGACTCACTAAAATCTAGTACTTTTGGGAAACATTTAACATGCCATAAAACTTTTTATACCTTAGTCTTACCTTCTAAAAGTTAGTTATTCTATGAGGTAGTTTTTATATAAGCTGAAATTAAAAATGAAACAACAATACTTTGAATGATTTTTTATCAAATAAGCCTTCTTTCTAAAAAATCAATTGGAACTGCCAAACATTCATCCCAGACAATTTTAAAAAACTTTTCTCTCAAAACCAAGTAAATGGGTTACATTACAACTTTCCATCATTTAAACTGTGCCAATTCTCCCCCATCTTTCTTCAAAAGATAGAATTTGGAGTATTATCTAAATATTTTACTACAAGAATTACAGGTGCATATTGCAACTGTTGCTGATTAGCTCAAAATATACACATTGTAATTCAGTCAAAAGTAAATAATAATATACTTATATTAAGAACTTTTCAACTGAATAAAAAAAAAATCTTGGAAATAATACAAGACTCTATACTATGTTAATTAACCTCAGGGATTGGTGGAACCTCAACAGAGTATAAATTCAAAGTTTACCCTTGTTTTTATGAAAATAAAAACTAAAAAAAATCTAAATGTATCATGATAAAAAATTTACAGAAATTAAAAAGGGAAAAGAATTCATTTTTACAAAAGAAGTTTTATTAACATTTCATTTCCTCCCCCCTATATTTTATTATATATACTCACAATTTTTCTTCTTGCTTCTAATCTTGAAAAACGTCAATGATACACAATAAAGTTTCAACACAGCAATTAGTTAAATCTAATTTAATTTACCACGATAATACTGTCAAAAAATTTGCCTATGAGCACGCATCTAAAACTCTGTATAGTTTACTATCCATTGCTTCTTCAGCAATCATAGAAACTCATATGTGAGTTTTAAGAAAAATACTCTGTTCTTTTATAGCATAAAAGTTCTTGAGTCTTAGATAAAAACTTTTAGAATAGTACACCGCATCAATGGCAATATTTGCCAATTCTCCTCCGTCTCTTGTTCGCTGGCTCACCTTGTTGACACTTGAGTTTTTGGTGGTGTCCATTGTTAGGGACTAGCTGTTGATTTCACACTGGATACCAGTCCATTATGTATACTTGCTGTTGCATTATGGCTTTAGTTTGGCGTGGTTGCATCCTTGATTTCTTTCCTACTTTTTTTGGTTGCACTAGAAGTGCTTGAGGCTCAATTTGCTCAAAATTTAAAAAACTCAATTTTCTCAACATTTAAAAGAACTTGAACATTAAGACCTTAAAATAACTTAGGCAATATGTTTCACCTTTCATGTATGAGGCTTCATCTGGCATTGTTAAATGTTGTAGTGTGGTTTTATATGATATTTTTATATATGAATTTGATGATAACTACCACCAAGGCTGTACTAATTGAGTAACAGGTTTCAGGCTGCTTGGAGGGAGGGGGGGGGGGTCATCAGTATGGCAAATTTATTAAAATATTTCCATATAGTGTAACTGAGATCTCATTGGGGGTGCAATTAATGATGTAGTTGGCAAATCTTCTATCTCTATTTTGTTTCCAATTATTTGGTTTGTGCTAAGACAGTTGTATTTGTTTTAATATATCTCGTTTCTGCTCTGTGAATCTTTGATCTATTGTTCAGTATGTCTTTCCTACTTAGCTATTTTTTTCTTGCAATTTTTATTGTATGGATCAGGGATTTTAACCTCATACACTCCTCCAGTTGGTCCAATTTTATCTCTATCATTTACTACAAATTTTGTTTATGTTATTAGTTATTGTATGAGGTAGTTTCAAATTGAACTTAGTTACTATATATACATTGCTGGCCATTAAAACTAAAACACTAGGCTTTCCTAGTATTGTACATAGTTTCCACATGTAAGACAATCTTAAGACATTCAATTTTAAGACACTTTTAAGACATTTATCTTTTTTTTACAAGATATATCAAAGCCGTATTTAGTGAATACATAGCTTATGTTACAAGGATCAAATGATTACAAATACAACTCAGACTTGTGGAATACAAAGAAATCAGTATCTTGTGTAACCACCATGAGCGGCAATAACCACTGTTACACAGTCCGGCATTGAGAGGATGATTCATACAGTTTCGAAACATAGCCAAAGTTCATCTGTTGTAGCAGCTGCTGGTGTGCTAGTTGTCATGAGATCATGGACCAGACATGTTCAATTGGGGACAGATCCAGTGAACACGCAGGCCAAAGCAGAAGTGTCACATGGTAGCTATCCAGGAATTGTTGGACGATGCATGCCATATGTGGTCAGCATTGTCCTGTTGGTAAATGGCACCAGATAGCCCCTGAAAATAAGGTACGATTACAGGCTCCAACAGCTCAGTGATGCAACGCTGGCTGTTCAAAGTACCGGTAATGCATATGAGAGCGTGTGTGAGGAGTCCAATGGCACTCCATACCATAACATCAGGGGCCAGACCTGTATAGTGCTGCATCATGCATGTCTCACTGAGCTTGTCGCTGTGGTACTGCCAGATACGGAAAGGCACATTATCCGAAAATTCCATATCAATATCCAAATTCGTCCATCATAGTGCTGCATATTGAAGTGGGATTCGCCTGAAAAGACGATGCAATGCCATTTGTACATCCATGCATGACGTTTTTGGCACCAGTGTAGTCGCATAGACCTATGTTGTAGAGTCAATGGCTGCCTAGCAAAGATGCCCTGATGCTGCAGACAACATTGAACCGTACGTGCGGACACTGGTTGATGTGCAACACACCTTAACTGTTGAGTTAAGATGTTTGATGTGGCTGTACGATCATTCATAGCCATGCGCATGAGATGTCTGTCCTCTTGTTTATTTGTGTGACAGGGCCATTGAGATCCCTCATGTCGGTGAGTTCGTTCCTCCTCTACCCACTGATGCCATATTCTCATCACTGTGGCAGCATTCCTTTTAACATGAGCACCAATGTCTCGGTATGATAATATGCCTTCCCATAATTCCACAATTCTCCCTCGATCAAAGTCGGAAACCTGGTCATATGGATGCCATGTTCTTTGACAGGGCATACTTGATCCTTTAGTGCGCAAGAACTGCAAGCAAACACAATTCCAGTGCTTTACACTGGCTCTTTGTAATCTCCTCTTATACCACTTCCAGGGGGGTTACTGCCACACAATGTGCTGCGCTTTGAATCATTTACATGTACTCCTATGGGCTACCAATCTTGCATATTTTTCGGGACAATCTGATGAGTTCTTCCTGGTGTTGCACTTTTAATGGCCAGCGGCGTATATATATTTTAGAATTTTGGAAATTCCTGGTATAAACAGAAAACTATAAGTATATTGGAAAGTTTCATTATTTTTGGCTGGCACTGGTTGCAAATTTTGTTTTAATTTGTATTTTACAGATCTATGTAATTTATTTATAACTTAATTGAGTATCTGGCCTCTATACTAATATTATAAATGAAAATTATTTCTTTTTTTAAATCTGATTTTTCTATACAATATCTGTATGCTCTTGTTAGATATGTACTCATTGCTGATTTTTTTCCAACTTATTGGATGCACTAAATTTTGGGAGATAATGTTAGAGTGTAAATGTTGCTTTTCTGTATACTTTAGCTATATTAATAAGATGTGTTTCACATATCTTATTAATATACCCAAATATGGTAATTCTCCATTTACTTCTGATTCATGGATAAATTTTAGAGTAGGCATTATGTTATTAAATGCATCTATTAATTCTTGAAGTTGTGATACAGGGTGAAACTAAAAAATTATTATATCATCAATGTACAGTGACTTTCAAATCTGATTTCTGTAGAGTGTTTGCTCTACAAAAATATATGAGGTGTACTATTCTAAAAGTTTTTATCTAAGACTTAAAAACTTTTATGCTGTAAAAGAACTTAGAGTATTTTTTAAACTAGCATGCAAGTTTTTATGCTTTCCAAAGTGGTAATGAATTGTCAATATCAGTGAAATCAAGCAGCTTTAAAATGCCTCTTTCAATTTTAGCATCAAGGCATTAAGGTATTTTGCATTGTAAAACGTAACTTTATGTGCTTCAATTCCTATTAGGAATATTCTTCATAAGCCATAAACACATATACCATATTTGCAAAAGGCTTATGTCTACATCTAGATAGATAGACAGACTTTTCTATAACAGTTTGCTCCAATATGCAATTATGATTTCTCTGCTCTTTACCACCAATATGACATTGGTGCTAAGAAAACAGGTTATAAAACTGACATGCTACAGCTTCATCTGGGAAAGTGTTTTCCAAATCATCTGAATATACTAGGTTTAACAGATACTAATTTTTGTAAAGAGATTAAGTTTTAATACTTGTAAGGTACTCCTAAAATCTATAGTTTTTTTGTTCGTGAATCATATCTTTCTTAGTATATCATATGTTAACAGCACCCTAAAAAGTCTCTAAGACCATCAACAAAATTCTCGAGTGATTTGAACATTTTAATTGTAGTTCCTAAATTTAATACTTTGACTATACATAGGACATTTGTTTTATTGAATTTCTTCCACTTTCATATGGATAAATAAGATGGTATTCTCTAACTTTTTCGTTTTCATAGCAGGGGATTTTGCTTGGTGACATATGTTAGCTTTTTCATCTGAATTATTTTAATTTTCTCATAGGTGTGTAAAACTTCTATGGTAATCTGCATGACAAGTTATAAAAAAAAATAAAAAATTACTTTATTATTTTTCCTTTCAAAATTAATATTCAGTTAAGAAATAGAATATAAACCAATTTAGCAATTCCATTCTCACAACACTATAGTTACATTCCCGAAAACGTGCATTTTATGTAGAGATCATTTCACACTTTTTTTTTATTATTTTCAAGTACAGTATGCATTTGCATATTATATATATGTTAGCATGCTTGTTTATATGGGTGGGTGCCACTCAGTCAGTAGAGCACCAGCTTGTAATCTGCAGTTCCCAGGTTCAAGTTTCAGCTGGGCCAGTGTTGTGATTTATCTCCACAAAGCTCTCGACCCTGCCCTCAGTCAGTAGTGGACACCGATGGGCTTGGAAAGGCTACTGTCTGTCTGATCAGACATTAAGCTGTGACCCCATGTGTAAGAGAGCCATACCCTGTACATGTTAAAGAATATGTTGGATGGCTTTGACAGGAGGCTACCATCTGTCTCTTAACAGCTGTCCAGTGGATCTCCTCCTCCCAACCTTCTCTGAGATCTCAGGGTCATTGCAATCCAGCCATTTAGCCCATTGTGTGCAAAAAGTGTTACTCAGAGGTAAAACAATCCAACCTTGCATATATATGTGTGTGTGTGTATATATATATTAGTACATTATTACTATGAATGTATTGTATATTTATTTATTTATAAGTTTGTGTTTGATTTTCTTTAGGTGTGTATGCATCAGCAAGTTTCTTTAAAAAGTTATTCTTGAAAAAAATGGTCAACTATAATACATTATATAATACAAAAATAAAGTCTACATATTTCGCTCTCAAATTTATCTTAATATTATGGCTTTTCTTTGCCTTTTCTTTGCCAATGCAATGGTATCCTTTTTGCATGCTTGATAAAGCTACTCATGGTAAATGATAATAATGTATGGTATACAATTGAAGATATGTATATATATTCAAACCACACAAAATCATGATCATCTGATAATGGCATAACACCAAGAGATTTAAGCTAATAATGTATTCCTCTACACAGGTTAATACCCACAATTTACCTCACTCCCAGATCTAGAAGAAAAAAAAAACAATACTGGTAGGTGATGCAACCAAGCTGGAAAAAGCTGGGGGGAGAGGGGCAAGAGACTGATTTCCATTGGAGTGCAACATTTTCCCCTCCATTTTAGATTTTAAAAAAATTCTGTAAAAAATGCATAAATATGCACAAGGTTAATAATGTTTGGTCTCAATTATCCTTACTAGCATTCTGAAAGGGGGGTCACTAAATCTATGTAGCTGCTGGAATGTCAAGGAACTAAGCAGTCCTTTACTGGTATTGCATGATTCCATATCCAAAGTTTTAGTGCACACACAAAAAGAAAAGTACTCACAGAATAGTGAGATAAAACAATATTATTGATTAAAATTACTATTACATCATACACACCAGCCACTGAATTAGAAACCTTTATTCAATACCGAGTTAGACCTCCCTTAGCTTGAATTACAGCACGTATGCAGTTTGGCATAGATTCCACAAGGTGTTGGAATGTCTTTATATCTACAGCATACCAGGAGTTCACCAGACAATCCTTTAACTGGCTCAGATTTGACAGAAGAGAACTTTGCTCCCAGATCTGTTTTTCTAACATGTCCCATACATTCTCAATGGGGTTCAGATCTGGGCTTTGTGGTGGCCAGGGAAGTTGATGGAAGTCGCTGCCATGCTCACTGAACCACTGCTGAACATATCTTGTATAATGAACAGTAGCATTGTCGTCCATGAAATAGCCATCACCTACTGGATAAAAAGTAAACACTGCAGGATGGACTTGATCAGCAGCAATGTTCGGATAATCCTTGGAGGTCAACCCGATCTTCCAGCAATATTTTGGGGACCCGTTCTGTACCAACAGAGCATGCCCCACACCATAACATAGCCTCCAGAACCTTGTGTTTACAATGCAAACTAGGTTCATTGCTTCATGGGACTCCTGCCAAACTCTCTGCCTACCATTGGTACAGAACAAGATGTACCACGACTTGTCAGACTACATGACTTTTTTAGTCTTGTAGTCAGTCAGTGTCCAGTCACGGTGTTACTGACACCACTGTAGACAAACTTTCCAGTTTTTCGCAGAAATCAGTGGTTTCCAAATAGACGTGTGACTGCTAATACCGATTCTCTTCAATACCCTGCGCATAGTTCGCTGAGATATGGGTCGGGAACAGTCTTCATTGAATGCTGCACACAGGAAGTCCTGTTTCTCTGTACAAGCCTTCTCAGACAACAGTGATCTCGTTCCTGACAGATTGTTGTCATGCCACCCTTACGCCTCTTAGACATGCAAGAGATATCTCACCTTTTGAGAAAGCAGTCAGCTCTGCTGTTTTTAAAATCTTCGGTCCAGCCAGATGGGAACCCACAATAAGTTCTTTATCAAATCCCAAAAGATCCTTTGTTTTTTCCATTGTGATCAACACTACTGATGATTACCGATGAGCAGCAGTCCTAAATAGTTGCCTAGATCACGACCACTTATTTTGCATATATGCAGCACAAATGACATTTATGTACATCTGTATAAAGGTTTCTAATTCAGTGGCCAGTGTGTGTATGATATAATGTGTTTTGCTTGTTCACCAAGCTTACTTAAAGTACAGAGATTAACATGAAGATATTAAAATAATTGTTGCACCCACCTCAGAATTTTAGCTAACACTTCCTGACCAATTTATTATATATATATAAACAAAGATAATTGTATCAATGATGTTATTAATGAACCACCCATACCATAGAAATTCCTCATGAATAAAATACCTGTTAAGAGTGGAAAAAACAAATTCCAATAACATTAATGTATAAAAATCTCATAATGAACAGAAAGTCCAACCTTAATTTTAAAAAATGGAATCATCTGCAGTGCTACCTCACAGTGATGTAACTGTTACACAAAATCTGTACTCTTGTAAGAAACAAATAATATCTGTTTGGACTATGGTTAACCAATGTACTTTAAGAAAGCATGGTGAAAAGGCGAAACACGTGAAATAATAAGCTGAAAAAAATTGGCTTTGCTGTGAGAGATATGTTTATCTCATGATGTAATAATTGTAATTTCAGTCAGTAAAATTATTTTATCTCACTACTATATGAGTAGTTTTTTTTTGTATATGCACTGGAACTTTGGATGTGGAGTTATGCAATGCCAGTACTGCTCCTTGACATTCTAGCAGCAATACAGACTTAGCAAGTCTCACTGAGAAAACAGAACAAGCGCATCACAGCTCAGCTCATACAGGACTGGGATCTCATCCTCTAACCTGCCTGCAATAAACAATTAACAGACCTATCAAGGTGATATTTTTATGCTTTTATCACACAGCTTATGTTCTTATGGTTTCACTGAATGGTCAGGTCTGGCACATATTGGTGTTTGGCACTACAGTGATATATTACTGATTAATTTATATTAAGCATTTGAACTTTTCTTTTACTAAAACTAAATGAAATTTCTAATGCTATTTGAAATTAAACATACTAAGAGGCAGATTGTGCAAAATATAAGATGAGAACAATTATAAGGGATAAGTTTCTGCATTATATATCAGAGGTGGCCAAAGTTAACTAACACTGAGAGCTTAAAGGCAAAATTCTTGAAGCTGTTTAACATGCATACTATGAACATTTCCTAATGTTTGTGACTTGTTTAAGTTTTTAGTAACATCAATTTAAACTAATTATAACGTTTCGTAACACTTTTATTCCAACTTAGAATTAGTTATATTTCTACATTTGCAATTAATAAATAATATTATTTTAACAATAGCTTAAAATTATAAAAATAGTAAATAAATTTTTATATAAATACCATATACCTATAAATCAGGGTGGAAAGAAATCCATTTGCCAATGGCAAGTGATTTTTCTGGAGTGGTTTGCATTTGAAAGCTAGGAAAAATTACAATACTATTTCCAAGGGAAAAAATATCAGCTTTCACCATTGAATACATTATTATTCATAATTTCATTGCATGTTCTTCTTTTAATGCATGTAATGGCAGAAAATTTGTTTTGCCCCTCCCTCCACATTGGTATATGCCTTTGCTTTTGTTTGCTATAAAAACTGCTGGCTGGTAGTTATTTTGAATTTCCCCACCATTGCATATAATTAACATAATAAGCACATCAATTATGAAATGTCTGTGAGTTATAAGTCTTATTCATATCACAAATTTGAAAATTCTCAAAATTGCTTTTCTCTCTTAATAACCAAATGCAAATCATTAGTCATGATCTGGCCACCCCTGTTATATACCATAATTGCAAAATACATCAGGAATAAAGCAATTTTGCAACTTTGCTGCATTTTTACACTCTTTTAAAAACATAATGAATCAAAATTTAGATCAAAGGTACCTATATATAGTAATGTAGCGAATACTTTCACAGTAATGTTCCTACCAAAATACTATTTTCTACAAAAAATGTTTTCTACACATAGACTCTACACAAAGAAGTGGATAATTCAGTAAATTCTTTGTCCTTATCTATTTCAAGAATTAGAATCATAATTGAATGTAAGGCATGAATTTTAATGTAAAAAAAACTGTATGCTGTCATTTACCTTTGGACTCTGACAATTCTTATCTTCCATTTCCAACTTAGTTGTTGCTACTGGCCCCTTGGTTGGCTCCAGAAGACTGAGGGCCGAAGCGAAAAATGGGACGGATGATGTGCGCAGCTAAAATTAAAAATTATACAGAATTTGCAAGCTTCTGCAATACATTTATTTATCTGCACATTAATGCACATGCAGTCTTGCCCCTCTGTACAAATTCAAAACTTGGAATTTCAAAAACTGAATAGTTATAACTATGGTCAAGTTTCTCTCATTGTTTCCAAACTGCACCTGATTATCTAATGCTTAGTTAATTTAACCTATGTTCTTCTGCTTTATCAAGTTGAATTCAATATATAATTTTCTCCTTAACTGGAATTAACATTTCTAGTACAAAGAGAAAGAGTGCTTTCAAGTTGGGGAGAACTATATATATATATAACACTTTGCATTAAATGTTCATCATTCTGCACAACAAAATTCCTTAAAGGAGTTTCATTCTCAACTAAAATATAAAAAAAAAAGTGGAAAATTTTAACCCTTAAAAATGCTGGGGTTTATTATTTTCTTTATCTAATGTACTCAAGTTAAGGTATTTTTTATTAAGAATAATTCTTAATCACATAACACTGATAGCAATGCTTCAGTTATTAAAAAAAAAATACCCCTCAAGCAGCTGCTTGCCACAGAGGTCTGACTGGAGCCTGTCAGTTTATATGCCAGAGTAGAAGGTCTGAGAGGATGGCAGGACCTCAGCAGAAAAACAACACATACATCCATGCCTTACCCGGGGCTCGAACCCAGGTCCCTTAAATCAGTAGTCAAGCGTGCTAACCACTCGGCCATGGGACGGTTCCCAGCTATTACCATTGGCTAAATATTTTTTATTTATAAATTCTGCAAATGTAATTAATTAATGGGTATGGGTTCAAGAAATCAAGGGGATTACATTTTAAAAATAACAATTTAAAGAAAATATTTTAGGCTAATAAGGAAGATTAATATTTTTCTTTTGTCATATGAACAATTAATTGTAAAGTTCATTTGCTTTTTATGTTTCATCTAAAAGCATGTTCGCTCCACAAACTTTTTAGGTAAATGGTTTGGTTTTCTACTGCCATATTGATTTAGAGATTCGAAAGATAAAGATATGTTTACCAGATATCTGATCAATTTCAATTCTATCATTGGATCCTTCACCAATAGAATTTAAGAGCCCATTACACCCATAAATGTAAATACAGTGAAAGCTCGGTCCTGAAAATTTGGTATGTTTTTGAAACCTCAATGTTTATCTAAATAATGTTGATAAATACCCCTGTAAGTTGCCTTCCATATGAAAACAGTATAGCTAATAATTACAGCTTAAAAAACCGAGGTCTGGATAAATTGGCATTTTGATACAGCTTTTCGACTCTTAAGTTTGATACTGAATGAAATGGCAGATCATCTGCCCAATTCGAATCAGAGCTCAAAGCACAAGTACTACATGTTGAAGCAAATTCTTTCACTTCTAATTTAACTAGGCCAGCAATGTAACTTAGATCACATGGTCTAAGTTTCAATAATTAAATTACAAATCAACAGTTAACACTGTACAACTAGACCAGAACATATTTTCCAAGAAGGCAATTTTCTACTTTCTATTCTCTTCATTTTTACTTAAGAAAAATAACAAATCTTTATCTTTAAAACTGAATTTTCACACAAAAAATGGGAGGCAAAGTATTCTGAAGGCAACTGTTTCATACAAACTGAAACAAAAGCCAAGACTAATTCACCAACAAATATGGGGGAAAGTTTAAACAAAAATATAAATGGCTATATAAGATTTTTTTAAATGGAGTAAAAGTAACATCTTATTTTTTATTAATTATCAAAAATTGTAGTAAAACTAAATATATGCATCCCCCAATTTACGAAGGTACAATGAAAACAGTTGTGTGAAAATTCGGAAATCGAGATCTAAAATACCATTAATTCTCATGCAATTTCTTCAGAATGGTGAAAAATGAGAATACTTCAGTTTCTCATTTTTAATGCAAAAGTGACATAATAAATTCAATAAAGACTTATTTATAAGCTAAAAATAAATTTTTAAAAAAGAATTATCAGCATACACACACACATACAAAATCCTCATGTAGCCATGGGCTACAGAGGTTCAACCAGACTGTGTAATTTTCCTCTCCTGACGTGTCTGTTCTGAGCTACTGCTGCTGCATTTGGCCACTCTAGGCCAATTGCAGCATGACCCTGTTTGACATTGTCTGCCCATCGCTTTCTAGGTCTCCCCCTTTTTCTGAAACCCTTAGGCACACTGTTCATAACCTGTTTGCTAATCTGCAGCTATGCATACAGGCAAACATGGCCAAACCAATGCAGTCTCTCTGCACAATATGCTGCTCAAAGGAGGTTGATGACTCCTTCTAACATCATCATTATTTACAAAGTCAAACCACCTAATGCCCAAGATACTACATAAGCATCTAAAATCAACTTGTTATCCTGCTTACAAAGGGTCCATGTTTAGCTACCATAACTAACCTTAGAAAGAACCAAACTATTATACAGCTAATTTTCCACTCTCTCCATAGATTCTTAAGTCCCAGCAGCAATTCCTATTCTTCTATTTATCTCATGCTGCACATCACCAGTATGTTACACAGCTCCCAAGATAATTAAACTGAGACACTTGCTCAAGAGTGCAACCATTCAAAGCAACTGAAGCACTATCTGCCTGACCAATTTTCATCACTTCACACCAGTTTTTTCTCTGTTTATCACCAAACCTACTCTATTACCATTCTCATGAACAGCACTAATGAAAGAATTCATCTTATCAACATCATTAGCCAACAGGGCCATATCATCTGCATAATCTAAATAAGAAATTTTGAAATCTCTAGACTGTTTAAGGCCAAAATCTTTTCCCTGCAAAGAATTTTGCATAACATAATAAATAACCAAACTAAACAAAATGCACCCTTGTCTAATGCCACTAGCAATACTAAACCAATTGCTGCAAGATGTACCAACTCTCACACACGACTCGGTGTTATTATAGAGAGCATTCATTACACTAACTAACTTATCAGATATTCCATATGATCTAACAATCAACCACAAATTATATCGATCAACAGAATTAAACACCTTTTTGAAATCTATAAGCTAGTGACCACAAGTTTCTGAAACTCTAAACATTTCTCCAAAATCTGCCTACGCGAAAATATTTGACCAATACATCCCCAACCATTTCTGAATCCACACAGCTCATCACACAATTTGCCTGTCAACCAGATTCTTAATTCTATTAGGTATAATCATACAAAGAACTTTACCTGGAACAGAAAGTAAACTAATTTCCCTATAATTATCATAAGAACTGTGATTACCTTTTTTAAAAATTGGGACAGTAATAGTTCTAGTAAAATCCTTAGGAACAATACCTTTATCATAAAAAATATTCAAAATGTCAGTCAGTCATGTGACAACACAAATGTTCCCAGCTCTAAGAATTTCAGTAGTGATTTCATTCACCACTGGGAACTTATGCAGTTTCAATTAGAGATAGCCAAAGTAACTTTGGAATGTGATATAGGGCCATCATTAAAGCCATTAATATATCTATCCTTATTACAAACAATGACAGCAGAAATAATAACATTGTTTAAAACATCTCTGAAATGCTCAGCCCATCTAGCCATCACAGAATCCTCATTTTCAACCACCTTGCCATGTTTATCCATTAATCCCTGTATACCTGTCTGTTTCTTACCACATAAAACATTAATAACTTGTACAACCTCCTGCTGTTGTGCTTGTCTAACTGCTTCCTCAGCTTTGTCAGGCAAGCTATCAAGCCAAAGATTCTTATCAGATGTTAACTGATCCTTTACACATTTATAAGTTGTTTAACCTCTGAGCGGCACTTTTTTGCACACCATGGGCTAAATGGCCAGGTCACATGGACCCCGAAGGCTCAGAGAAGGTTGGGGGAGGGGACCCACTGGAACAGCTGTTGGGAGACAGATGGTAGCCTCCCGTCAAGGCCATCCAGTGTGTTCTTTAACGTGCACAGGGTATGGATCTCCCGCACACGGGGCCACGGCTTAACTTCCCATCCAACGGACAGCGGCCTTTCCAAGCCCATCGGTGTCCCCTACTGACCGTGGGCAGGGCGGGGAATTTTGCAGAGTACACATTTATAAAGCTCATTGTAATGCCTTCTGTTAGGACTAGTAAGGTGTTGATTCATATTAATCCTGCATTTCTTTCAGAAATAAATTCCAGAGCCTTATCATTCAAATAATTTTGTTTCCTCTGTACCCTTTTACCCAAAAGAGTACTGTTGGTTTCAAGAAAAGCCTGTTTAAACTGATCCCATTCTTTCTCAACTTCAGCAGTAGCCAAACCATGGTTGTCATAATGATTAAGTAGCCTATCATGGCATGTTTTGGCTAAATCTGGATCTTTCAGGCATTCAGTGTTGGAGCTATTTTTTTAACCTTAGCATTTCTTAAGTTTCAGCTGCAAAACACTTTTGACCAGGTCAATTGGTACGAAATTGGTACACCCAATTTCGGCTCCCCTTATGATCTGGTATTCCTAACTGAACCAGGCCATTTGCTGATAATTAAAATATAATCTATCATATTCCTGTGCAATTCATCAGATGAAACCCATGTATATTTATATATATAGTGTTTGAAGTATTTGTTAGTTATTCATAAACCCCCAGTGTTTGAAGTATGTGTTAGTTATTCATAAACCATTAAGTTTACTTACCTGTAGGAGACATTCCCACTGGAACTATCAATGCCAAAGGGACCTAATACTCCTGCCAAAAGGTCAGAGTCAGTACTAACTTTAGCATTGAAGTTACCTAGCAGAAGAGAAATATCTCCTTTCTTCAAAGAATTCAAAATATCCTGAAGCTGGCTGTAAAACGTATCCTTCTCGTTCTCATCAGAGTCCTCTGTGGGGGTATAACAACAGATGACATTCAAGTCTTCAATTTTTGTTTTAAATTTCTCTCTCAGAAATCTTTCATTAATGCAGTCATGTCTGCTGAGAAGCAAACCTATACCTTGGAGATGCTTTCCATCCTGCCTGCCTGAAAAGAAAAATTTTAAGTTATTTTTAAGTATCTCACCTTTACCTGTCCATCTGTCTCTTGCAAGCCTAGAATATCTAAGTTATAATGCTGAAATTCCTGCATGAGGATATCAAGAGAAAAATCTCTATATAATGTCCTCATGTTTCACTTTCCTGCAGAGAGAAAATGATTAGGAGTTTTAAAGAAACTGTTTATTGAGAGAGGTAGGGCCAACAATATCAAACAGCCCCCTGATCACAGGCATGGAGCAAAGACCTGTCCCTCCTCCACTAAAGACTGAAGTCACCAATGCTGGTAGGAACTTCAGGCACCACCTTTTCAAGAGCCATATGTCCTCCCTCAGACACATAACTCCAGTTTAGGATTGACGATGGCCAACTAGCTAAGTGAGGGTTCGAGTACTTGTGATGGCCTCTGATCAGGATTATCCACCAGCTGATATAAGGTATCCTGTGCCTCTGTTTCCTTTGGGCTGGCATCCACAAGCAAACAGAAACAAAGCAGTAGATTCTCCCTCAACAAAGGTCCACCAGTGCAGCAAGTCGAGGATCCATAATCAAACTCAAATCCATAAATCAGTCGTCTAATGGTTATAAATGGTCAGCACCAGGACCCTGTGGAGTTGACCACTCCTTAGCAGGGTTGAAAAAAATAAAAAGTGGTCATAAATGACCAGATCAGTAGGCCACACTGAGCTGGCACCCTTCCCTTCCAAAAGAGAATATCTCTTTTGAAAGGTACTAATGGCCTGTACCACGAGAAGATGGGGTCGGACATTAAGTGTTAGACCTGGCTGGTTCTGTGCATCATCATTGGGCATTGGTACACAGCTCTCTTTGCAGTATATGCTTAGCTACCATTTGCAAAATGTAGTAAATAACCCTCCAAAAGAGCTGATGCTTGAAGCAGAGGTGTGGTGATAGTGGTTGGCTGTGCAGTTATGCCAAGGTGGTGATGGTATTAGTATGAAAGGGAGGTTTCCATCAATATATAGTAACTCAGTGTAATCTCATAATTTCAAACCTATACACTGTTAACACTGATAGATAGGTTGAATAATTGGAAGTCAGTAAATATTAGGTTGTGCAAAACGTAAATGAGATGTTAACATGCAAATTTTTTTTTTTCTAGAATGACTAAATTTGAACTTGTTCACATTTTTCTGCGTAGTGATATCTAATTAATAATGAACAATCTAATATTTATTGACATTCAACTATTCAGCCATTGTAACATCTATCAATGTTAAAAGTGTATAAGCTAAATATCAAGGGAAACTTCCCTTGATATTTAGCCAACTTTCAATCGCAACTTTTTCGAACAGATAGTCTTGGATAACAACTTCTTCACTGGCCTTTGAAGTTTAAGGTATTTTTTAGAATGAAAGGTTTGCACTATTTCATTGGTGATCTATTGCATTCTGCTTCCAATTTAACTTTTTTCATCTAGCTCAATTAACTCTTAATTTGTTGGCTGTTTTGTGCATGACAATAGGTCCTGAACAATGCCTTTGTCAAGTTCATGAATCCTGCATTGATTGTCAGATTCACAATCTTTTCAATTCCTTTAAATTGATCTTTATGCCAAAAAAAAAAACCATGAACATATTTAGGCAACAGTTTTTTTTTCTGAGCTTGCTCCATGCTGAAGCAATGTTCTCAATAGCCAATTATCCAGCCCCAAAAGTGCTCTAAAGTTGAATGAATGATAAACAAATAGACGCTTTAGTCAAATGTCAGCCTCAAGATTGCACCAAAAAGAAGAGTGAGTCCCTCCTTTGACACTGGACCTCTTTTCATCTCTACACTGAATTCTTTGCTTGGAGCAAATCTAATTCTCCAACCTACCAATTCTTACCACTTTCAAAATTTTTAATAACTCGTGTAGGAGTTTTTAAATATATATACTATTTTCTGGGTATTAGCTGGTTTGATATTAATCTAACTAATTGAACCTTAATCTAACCTAATCCTAATAAGAATTAGGTTTGATGAATGCATCTTGTGTAGAAAGTAATTGCACTGGTTCCTGTAGGAAACTTATTGTCACAGCTACATCAGAACTAACTTTTTCTCCTGTTACACAGAGATAATGCAAGTTAGCATGATTTTTGACTCTCAAATCCCCCATGCTGTCTTCATGTGTGTTTATGACACAACATAGTTCAAATGGCAGCACTGAGCAAAAGCAGAAAAACAAGCTCACTCATGTGCTTCGCATACACACTGATAAACTGCGAGTGTATCACTTATATATAACATGACCTCGTGATGCTTGGTGTATTCACCTGCAGCACAAAGCAGGAAATTCTCGACATCTACAAAGATTGAATCACTCACCAACCAAAAAATTTCTTCACTACAGTGAAAATTCCTTGACAAATCGAAATAAATTATTTTGTTATAGCAAAAAAATTCATAAATCAAGGGATGGGTGAAATTATTTTCTCTGCCAATTCACACTGGTAAGATTTGACCAGATATGTCCATTTGTACTCTGGTAATCAATTATGTTATAATGAAAACTTTAGAAGAGATTGGGAATCGAAATGGTTTAGAAATCTAAATAAATATTTAAAATCAAGATGACAATTTGGTGATCTTTGAAAATGATGTTAGAAAGAAGTCTTTTATTAATGCTGCTGGGTTGGAAGGGCTAGTAATTAAGTAGTTTGTGGGTTCAGATCCCACCCTGCACAAGACAGTTTTTCATCTATATCCAATGTATATCATGATACATAAACAACATAATAGTGATTGAAACTTAGTAAAACTATGCTGTGGGATAATAAGTAGGCTTGGCAAATAATACAAACACTAGAGTGAAGAAAACTTGTCAAGTAAGTTATGCTTCAATCTTTTTGAATACTGTGTTACTAGAGCAAATCTTTCAGTTTACATTGGAAACTTTGTGGCAGATACAAGATATATACAGTTTGAATTAATAGAAGAGCTATAATTAAAATTGTATTCTTGAAGAGTGAGGGAAAAAATATCCAATAAAAGTCTGGAATTTGTTAAAATGTGGTCTTAAAAACAGGAAAGTAAGAATGCTTGATGCATTTAACTTCATGTTGAAGATGTATTTTGGGTATTAGCTGGTTTGATTATGCAAATAAGAATTAGGTTTGATGAAGGAATCATCTTGGAATGAATCTTGTGTAGAAAGTAATTGCACTGGTTCAGCCATGCTCGCCCACATATAAAACAGTTAAAAAAAAAAACAGAATTATGAAGAATGGTGAGTGCAAACAAATCAAACAGGCCTTAAATGACCAAATGTAGTAGCTGTTGCACAGGACAGATATAAATATTTCAATTATGAGCTGACATTATTTCCACTAACCTTTTCTTGTTAGTATTTCACTGGAGACCTTTTAATCCATTGCAGGGCATTTGTCAGTGTGACAAATTTTAATTTCTCTCTCTTCTTTAGAAACCAGTAGGGGTGCCAGGTTTTCCAAGCATGATTCAAGACATTGAAAGCCAATGTCCTGGATTTGAATAGATGAATAAGGGATATTCAAGATAATATCCTGTATGCAGAATGGTTGAATCCTGGACACTAAAATATTCTGAATTGCTAGCATCCTCTAGGATATAAACTTCCCAAATGTATAAAAAATTTTATACATGCTGAGTGGCTGCTTTATTAAGTACACCTCCCCTTTTCATGAAATAACTGCTCCTTCGGTGACAGCATCACGTTATACATGCTATTTAAAGCAGATGGCAAGTACCTAGGGATGTTATGTGTGTGCAATTCACCACGAGAATGGGCAAGAAGAAAGATTTAAGAAACTTTGAACATAGCATGATAGTTGGTGCCAGTTATGCTGGTATGAGCATCTCAGAAGCAGCTACCCTGTTGGGTCAATCAGGGCTGGAATTTTTTGTGTGATCAATCAGGTCAATCCTTTTAGTTACTCATAAGCTTCAAATATAATTACAATTGGGAAGTGAAACTGCCATTTCTTAAGCTATGCCATAAGGCAGCTCAAAAAAAAAATAAGGGCAATGTATCGTTTAGTTAAAAAAATTTTATGATAATCTGAAATTCAGCATTTACAGGGACAAACTATTGGAACTGCAAATAATTTACTTCAAATTCTTAGCCCTTCTCCAGATATGTGGAGTCATCAGTGCTCATGATTCTTTTCAGTCCATCACACAGGAACACTCCCATTAGGAAGACATCAAAATCCTCATGTATATTCATTTTAGCAACTGATATGTCAGGGTGCAAACTCAATGCAAAGGAAAATGCATATTAGCTGCATAGTAAGTAGTTTTTCCTAAAGGAACTAAGTCGCACCCATGTAGAACCTCCCTTAGTGCAGTGTCAGCAGATTCATTTTCCACCTCAAGCACTGAAGCAGATTACAACTAATGCCATAACTCAAGAAATTCTCAGTCAAGTGCAGGATATCACTAGTCATTACCATCAGGATCTAAAAAGGGTAAGCTTTCTGCTTGCGGAAAATATAAAAATCAGCTCAAAAGTTACTCTAGCTTTTAGAAATTATGTTATAATACAAGATTAATATCACCTTAAAAACACTGGTATAGACGATGTACTTTATGAAAATTTCTTGTTACTAGAGATGCACAGATGAGAAACACTAAAGAAAAGTCAATAAAGTTCGATTTAATTAAGCAGCATTCACACTTACAGTTGAAATAGATAAAAAAAATAGTTGTTTCTTGATTGGTGAACTTAATTGCATTAATACAAGGTCATAGTAGAATCACTATTGCAAAATCGTGCACAATAATAACAAAATAACTGAAATACATCATATAAAACTAGTAGGATCTAGATTTCGAAACATACTATTATGTTCTTCATCAGCAAAATGGTGGTAGTTTCTGTGTTAAATTACATTATGAGAAGATAGATTTGAAATTTTTTTTCAAGTAAGAGATGTTATTGTTGAGATGCACATGCGTGAGATGTAATATCAGGTGATATATATATATGATGACACATTTTTATTGTTGTATATTATTAAAAAAAATGGCAGTATTTTTTTTTGTTGTTGATGAGGATATTTGGATTAGGGTAATCTTTTAATAGGAATTTTCAGGCTGTAGGTAAAATTGGTAGTTCTCATTACAGCAGAAATCTTTCTTGACATTATTTTTTTCACTATAAAATAAAAATAATAAACACCCCCTCAAGCAGCTGCTTTCCACAGAGGTCTGACAGGAGCCTGTCAGTTTATATGCCAAAGTAGAAGGTCTGTGAGGATGGCAGGACCTCAGCAGAACAACACACACATCCATGCCTTACCCAGGGCTCGAACCCAGGCCCCTTAGATCAATAGCCAAGAGTGCTAACCACTTGGCCATGGGATAGCTTTTTCACTATATAAATGTTTAAATTTATTATTAGGATTTGAAATAATTTTGGCATCCTCGAAGATTGGAGTTGCATCGTGGTTATAATGATGCTAGATTAAGCAGTTGTTGATTTTTTTCTTGATATCATATTGATGTTCTTTAATTCTTTCTGGTAAGTTTCTTGAAGTTATTCTGATGTATCCAATTGGTGATTTGATGTTGCTATTAGGAGTGGCATCTTCTTTAAAAGGAATTATGTAAAATAATGCAGCAGTCTCTGTCATTCAAGATGGATCTTAGTAGAGTAGTGGAAGGTTTGATAGGAACTATATAGTTGTGTTTTCATATTTTTTATGGTATTATTCAAAGCAGGTAGATGTGACACAGAATTGGTATATTTAAAGATCTTGTCAGTTGACTTGTTGGTGGTATTCTGCTTATTTAATGGAATACAGAAGAATGACATTTTTGGATGAAATTCGGTGGATAGTCAGCATCTTTTCCTAATGAACATATAAATTTGATTTCAGCTTGCAAGTGATAGTTTGTTTTTGCATAATTTTGCAGCTCTAGTAAATAAATTTATGAGAGATGAAGAAAGGTATTGACATGGGTGGGATGAATTGTAAGGTATTAAGTTGTTTATAAAGGTAGGTTTGCAGTATACAGAAGTTACGAGTTCATTATTATATCTTTGGATAAAAATATCGAGGAAAGTTATTTCTTTTTTTTTCACTTTCAAGAGGTCCCAGTTATTTGTCTCTCTGCATATATGGGGACAATTTATTAAGGAATTTTATGGAAAAATTTCCTACACTTCTGAGGATCACATCTGTGAACCACAAATGACGATGAGAGTGTCATCTCAGAATAAGAGACCTTAATATTAAGGATTTATAAGAAGCCTTCAGCAAAACCAATGAAGCTGTGGATTATTTTAGGTTCGAGATTGAATTTGATACTCTAGAAGGTTTTAATACTTTGTTGTTTAGCATTTTATTTTCAATGTCTCTCATTATGACATCAGCAAAAAGTCTTGATAGTGGTGATCCCATAGGAATACCAAAATTGTGTTTGTAGAATTTTTTATCAACTTGAAAATAAGTAGTGTTTTTACAATATCCAGAGCTTCAACAATTGCAAAAAATTCATAAATATTTTATTTGCATAATTCAAGTACCACAAATGAAATACTTGAATTATGCAAATACAATATCTATGAATTTCATAAATTTTTCATTAACTTTTCTTCAGTGTTTCTCATCTATGCATCTCTAGTAACAAGAAAGTTTCATAAAGTGCATCATCTATACCCGAGTTTTTAAGGCGATATTAATCTTGTATTGTAGATTTTACACAATGGGACTTTTAAACTATCACAGAAATTGTTAATATTCAATTACATTAAAAAGGTATTAATATAAGGCAGTATTCATAATGTGGGTTTATAACATGCACAGAGAAGGTATCGTAACATACTTGTAAGGTTTCGTTTTTCTGAGAATAAACTTGGTGCAGAAGGTCCCAGTTATTTGTTTCTCTGCACATATGGGGACAATTTATTAAGGAATTCTATGGAAAAATTCCCTACACTTCTCAGGATCACATCTGTGAACCACAAATGACGATGAGAGTGTCATTTCAGAATAAAAGACCTTAATATTAAGAATTTAAAAGAAGCCTTCAGCAAAACTGATGAAGCTGTGGATTATTTTAGGGACCATGATCCTCTCTATGATCATTCTGCCAATGTTGAAAATGAACTACAAGATGTTTTGTCATGCTACAAAGCAATTCTTTAAGTAACCAGAAGAATGCAGAATGAATCTCATTTTTAAAGATAACAATGAAGTTTTTTGCTTACCTACTTTTTCACTCCTTAAAAGTTTTCATTCGAATTAATGGATGATGGGGGGGGGGGGGGGGGAAATGCAAATGTAGTATATTATTAGTACTTATACAACAGAAAAAGTATTTGTCTTTTATCCTTCAACTTATAAAGTCTCACATCCTTCTGAGAAAAGGGAGCAGATTATTGCTGTCAGTGGAATATCTCTTGACACCCTACCACCAAAATTTCAAATTTCTACCATAAACAGATCACTTGCAACATTTGTAAAAACTTTGACATTTCCATATTTATTGGCCTATAATGACATAAAACTACTTAAAGGATTTCAAAAATGCAAATTATATTTCATAATGCCAAAGAGCAACTAAACCCAAACATACCAAATAGCAACTGATGCTTTTAATATAATGTATTGTAAAGTTCTGTGAAGCATGTTATAAATGAACACTGGAAACAGAAATATAAGTGGACTCCTGTGTAACAAAGTCATTAGATAGCAAATTTTCACCTTAACGAATTGCTTACACAGGCTCCTATTGACTCACTAAATCAAATTTTATAATGAATTTTTCCTGTATGAATTGTTTACAAAGTGGCTGTCAATCAGAATGCTCCTAACTAGACTCAGCAGGTTTCATCTGATTAGCAAACCTATTTATGAGCATTTGGAGCTCAACTGCTTTTGTTTACTTGATGTGTTTTTGGTTGCAGAAAGAGCTCTCTTGGTGCTTTTATAGTGAAGTAATTTAATTCTCTATGACACTGTTAATGACACATTTAACAGTGTCATAGAGAATTAAATTACTCTACTTTAATTACTGCACTGTGTACCTCTACTGTAATTTTTGGTGCTTTTATTACATTTTTTTACTTAAAAGTTAATTAATAGTGATTACAATGGTCCCTAAAGATAATTCACAAAAGAATAAGAAGAGAAGGAGAGGCATAACTCTTGAGATAAAGCAATAAATTGTCAAGAAGTCTGAAAAGGAGTCAAAATAAGTATGTTTGCTACAGAGTGTAGGTTGTCTCAATCAACCATTTCCACAATCCTGCTAAAT
Source organism: Ryuthela nishihirai (assembly GCA_038380435.1). Taxonomy (NCBI): domain Eukaryota; kingdom Metazoa; phylum Arthropoda; class Arachnida; order Araneae; family Heptathelidae; genus Ryuthela; species Ryuthela nishihirai. Next base: position 21,050,009 of record JAWZYU010000026.1, read on the forward strand.
AAGAACAAAATAAAACTGCCAAAAATGTTTTATTTATTGATTCTTTGTTTAGATGTTTCTATTAATTTTAATCTTTTATCATATTCCTACAATAGTTTTTCAATAATAATTATTTTTGAAATTAATAATTGTTTTTGTCAAGAATAAACCTGATTGTTCAATATAAGTTATGTTTCAAAGTCAAAAGTGTTAACTTACTTGCAAATCTTGGAATGAATTGGGCATTTAACATATTCCCAAAATTCATATAATGAATTTTTTACATAATGCAAGTTTTTGTGGAATGAATTAAAATCATTATGCAGTGGTCCACTGTACTTAAAATCAGTACCAATCCAAGATATTTTGCCACTCCACATGAACTTTCTTTTTTTTGCCACACTCAAGTAATTTTTGCCAATCCCAAAAAACTTATTTTGTCATCCCACTTGTTTTTTTATGTTACAACTGATTTAATTTTTTGCTTCATCAAGCAATCACACCATTTTTATCAACTCGAATGATCTACCGATTTTTGTGGCTTTAATTGAGTGTATTTCTGCCTCCACATTTGAAATAAAATACCAGATAAATCATCAGTAATAGGGTTTCAAAATTACTATACTCACAAAGTTATATAAGCACTTTACATTAATGGCACTTTTATTATGAGTTGAAATTAGAGCAAGCCCATCCAATTACTTGCATGCCACCCTTAAAATTTTGCCACTTGTGCTTAAAATACAAACTTTTGTAATTTTTGCTATTTTTACATTTCATAAAATTTTGCCCTTCTTAGAATTAAAACACTGATATAGCCAGGTTTTTTGGAAAAGGGCAGGAGTGAAGGATGAAAAATTTTACTAATGTTGTCAATGAAATTTAATGAAACTAGTTTTTTTTTTTAAATATTTTCCCCAATGGGAGGAGTGTTAGGCCCTCATTACCCCACACTTGGCTATACCTCTGAATAAAGATAACATGCAAGCTGCTGTGATATGATATCACTCATTGTGTATGAGACACTATTTTAACTCCTATGTTGTTTGGGATATTGTTAAGAATATGAAAAGCATTTTTATTTTCAGAATACTGAGAGTACTGCAATTTATAGGCATGATGGTTGAAGTTTAAAATTACTACTTTTTGCTTGCAGTGACAATGAGTAGAAACTTGATCATATTAAATATAAAAAACCTGAATTTAAGGAAAACAAATCTACTTTAATATTTAAATGTTGGTATGCACTATCTATTGTGCTATTTGACATAAATATTTACTATAATTCATTTGCAAGAATAGCAGGACCTTGACTCAAACAGAATTTCTGATGGACTGAAAGGATTTTGTTACAATAATAAATTGGGACATTTCCTATCTAGCGAGGTATGTGTTCCTTAATTGAAAAGGATCATAACAGGCATAGAGAAATAATATGTTAACATGCTTGACAATAAATATACATATAAAAGTTGCCCTTATTTATATTGAATTGCTCGCATAAAATTTAGTTACTTCCAGGATAAGTTGCATCAAGATTTGATGCTAACCAAAGTTTACTTAAAAAATGGTATAGCACTTTTTCTATACCTTTATTTTAATCTAGCATCAGTATTGTATACAGACCCTTCCAAGAGAACACAATTTGCAGAATGCAAGAATTGAAAGATGAGAAAACTGGTCTTTGTAAAGCAGCAACTATTTTTTTTAAACATAACATTTCTGAATTTATTAATTTGCATTCATATGCCCAAATACATGTTCTACTGCTTGCACTAAATAAAAACCAGTTACTTTACACCAGAATCAGTGGAAAGTATCAGCTTGAACATGATAGACATTGTGTGGATTCCAGACAAAACCCTGGATGGAAGCATCTAAAATTGAACAATGTGTGGTATGCAGGTATTTTAATTTGACAGCGTCCACTATCAACTGAGTTTCTGGACCTTGGTGACATCATCAATTCACAATATTGCCAAACTATGGGTATTTGACAATCAGGATCTTATCAAAAAGCATAACCCTCATGATTAGTAAAGGTTTCCTGAACGGTATATTCTGATACATGTCAATGACAATTTGCAGTGTATGTAATCCATATTTGTGATTGTATTGTCAATAATCAAAATTCCTAGCAGTAGTTTTACTATCTTCACACACATAAACACACATGAAAATAATGCATAGAAAAATGTTCATTTGAAAACAATTATAAAAATAAATTGTATTTTACACTTACATAAATAACAGTTCAAAATACCATATTTACTTGAATTTCAGCCATGCAATATTTTTCGACTTTTTGTCAAACAAAAATATCTCTTCTTCTGAAACTTACAATCTCCTTTATAGTAATAATTTAATAATTAGCAATGGATGATTAAAGACTTCAAATAATAAATATTATCATTACTTTCTTCATAAAGAATAACTTGTTTAAATTAGCACTATAGTGTTATAATTTTTGAGTCATTGTGCTAAGTACTGAAGCAACTCAAGTGACTATGAAGCTATAACTAAAGTAGTTATAACAGGTAAATGATACCCAGATGGAAAGAACTATTTACCAAAAAAAAAAAGTTTATGAAATTAGTATCTCAGATACTGTCTTGTACCAGTTGCTAATGTCAGTCATAAGTGTAAAGTTAACATTTATTTGAATCTACACCATTCTCCAAGTTGCAGAAAAAAATGCAGCATTGATTTGAGTAAATATGGTAATTTAAACATTTCAATAAATGTCAGTTTCTATTCTTGTAAAGACAATAACAAGTTTTCTATAAAAAATGCAAGTCAGTACATCAATAAAGGCATAACTTGTGCTCGAATTTACATAAAACACTGCAAGGTACCTTATATTCCTTAGCAATTTTGATTTCATTACAACCTGGATTAAAAAAAAAAAATCGGTTATTTTTCTAAAGTGCACTTTATTTGAGTTTCACAACTGTTGCTTGTAATTGCGAAGTGTAATGCTTTGTACTTGTAATTGTGTTCAAGTTAAAAGGGCTTTCATTTGCAAGATATTGAACAATGGGTTATTTCTAAAGTTTAGATAAGGGAAACTAATGATGTTTTCAGATCCTTAGTTACCCATCATTGCTTCAACTTGATAGATCTGAAAACATGAGTTTTCAGAACTATCAAGTTGAAGCAATGATGGATAACCAAGATGGCAATATATGTAACTGTTTTTGACTTTGATACATTAGACATATCTTCCTGTAAAAGATAATACATATTGTTTTGAAAAAAAAAATGCCACTGATAAAAGAAAATGAATTACTTAGGATTAGCTAATAAGTCATACAGATATCAGTCTGTTATCTTTTTTAAATTGGTACAAGAAATGCTTCCCACTTAAGTTTAAAATACGACAAATGTGGAGCATTAGATCCTGGATATATCAGGTGAGAAATCATGAATTTTGAATTTCATCTGCTTTATGGTTGTCTATTAGCACATCTGTTAAAAACTGCCAATCTAATGCTGTTACTATTGATTTCACATCTCACCTGAAAACTTATGTCCTTCAATTTTTAAGCTTCATTTATATGTACCCAAATCTTTGCTTTACTACATGTTAGCAAAATATGAAATTAATTTCTACTATAATCTAAAACCTCCTTTAAACCTTTAGTAAGCACATCAAATAATTTGGGAAACAATGCCACTAGCCTAAACAATACTTATTCTACGTTCATAAATAAATGTTTTTTGCTTTGCAGAAACGTGATCTCTGCAAGTGTTTCCCTTTCTTCAATTTACTTGTCAAGAGAAAAAAAATTCCCCTACATCTTCTCACAGGATTGGCTAACTTACATTTTGTATATTGTCAGATTTGCCCAGATCAATGAGCTGAAGCAAAAAAAATTACATTCACTTACATGGACATTTGTGCAGCTTGCAATTATTATTACAACAAAATGATTTCAAAACATGCACTCACTAAATCCTCAAGTCTATTACAGTTAAAGCCAGGGTTTTTACATGACTAATAATTTATTTGTGGAAACATAATTTGTACAGAAAGAGACAGAACTCTGATTTAATAATGTTCTATAGAGTCTTTCAATTACAGAAAAGGGATTATTAGCTTACAATACTATATTTCAATAAGGTCTGTGAAAGTATCCCAAATTCTCAATTAAAAGCAGTATGAAAGCAAATGTGAGAGTAAAGATAAAAAATTGCAATTCAACTAAAGGAAAAAAGCCCTACTCACCCAACTAATGAGTGTTATTTTTTCCTTTTGTGCTTGTGTTTTTAATTATAAACTTGATCAATCATGAATAAAAGTTCCTTCAATTTTTAAGTGAATGCAGTGTCATTCTTATTTTCAAATACTATTCATACTAATTAAAGGCGGAACTGTGCAAAGTACTTAAACATTTGCTACATCCAGCTGCTTTCTTAGTGGAAAAAGAAAATGAATCAACTATATTTTTTAACTGTTTTCACTGAGACATAGTACACTTATGATTTAGCAGTAATGCTGATTTTAATTAACAAATATTTTTCTGTTAATGGTAATATTTTTCAATTACACCATTTTAAGTAGAATGTTTTTTCCTTACTTTTACATACTATACTCTACATAATGCATCTTATTTTCCAAATTAGCACTGCAATTTTAATAGCTTTTTTTTGCTTACATTTCAAAAAATAAAAATTTTCCTAACTACAGCCAGTGAAGATGGTTATATTTTAATAATGATAACTATATACATCTTTAAATCAAGGTGTAAAGTTGGATGTTTACCAAATGCAAAAAAGATAACTGTCATAAGTTAGAATTGAGCTTTAAAAAACAATTTGGTAACCATTTATAAACTCTTATTATTGCATATGCTAACAATAAGTTACTTTCTTACCTTTCTCGAATAAAGCAAGTCAGGTTATACACAGCAGCAAAAGAAGAAATAATTAAAATATTAAATAACTTTATGTGAAACTTGGTCATGCAAGACAAAAACATTCTGAAGTGATTGCAGCAAATGTCTGCTGGGTAATAGTGTTCAGATAAATAAATATTTAAGAATGAGCCAAATAAAATTAAAAGGCAACAAAGGGAGGCAAAAAAAAACTTTAGTTCAGCAGAGAAAAGCATAAAAATAAATACCCTGACTTTACACCTGGTAAAAAAACTGTATACAGAAAAAAAATTAAACAATTTTCTTATTCTATAATTTACTTATTTTTCAAACTTGTGTTTTACAAGTTAACTACAGACTAAACAAAATTCTGGCAAACTTTAATAATCATAAATTTTCTATACTTATTAAAAAACATCTGTGTATTGGTTTGTTTGTTGGAATTTAATGGTACATCAGCAACTAAGGTTACTATGTGTCAAACTGTGGAAGTGTAATTGGCACTTGTTGACTTCACATGCATAAATTATATATTGGTGGTTTTCAAATATTCAATATATTAAAGAGCAATGTGTACAAAACAACTGTTAGACACCCATATTAACATTACAAAATAATTAAAAGCTACCTGAACACTGCAAAAAAACAAAAACAAAAAATGTAAAAAAAAAACATGTTTTTAAGTAATTTACACATCTTTGCAATGGTGGTTAAAAGAAGCTGTTATTAAATACCTTCTTAAATATTATTTAATACACTGGTAAACAGCCACCTGCTGTGTAATAATCTATTTTTGAAGAAATGAAATTCCAGCATTATTAATATTCACTGCTTACCAAACAAATAAGCTTAACCATTTCAAAAGTTTCATTTGTTAAATGTTAGAAGGCACAAGATTTATATTTGGCAGATGATGATATTAAAACACGATGAATAAAAGGTCTTTCAAAATAATATGGAGTGCAAATACTACGAAACATTTAATCATATGGTTTTCAAAAGGATCAGGTCTCCCACAGTTTAAGAATGTTAATATCCAGAATGGGGGGGGGGGGGTAAAATTAAACTGATGATCTCATTTAAATCTCTATAATAAATCTTGATTTTACAAAATATTCGTTTAATATTTAAAGTTATTGAAGCTGGTACATTTAATAGCAGATGCAGCTGTTGTGTTCATCTTGGAACTATTTTCTTAAAAATGGATTAAAGAAACATACAGAAATTACATTTATTTCAGAAAACAATTCGTTTCGACAATTATTTCCATTTTAATTAACTTTTCAAGCATTTTTTTACTAGCAATATGTTAAATGATTCAGCTTCTATTATTCTTTGAATATTACATGAATGCTGTTATAAATCAAGATTTACAGAGATCTGAATGAGATCTTTAATTGATCACCAGTAACATTTTTCTGTAAAAAGCATATTTTCAAGGTTAGAGAATCTTTGAATGTGGCTTTCTATTAACATGGAAATCTTGATGGCTTTTTCATGATGTAGTGCAGTGATCTTCAGGAGATATTTTCACAAGACCACATTACCAGCTACAAGCAATTTTCTACGACATTAAGAAAAATAAAATGAAATTTTAAGCATGTACAGACTTGTAAGGTGAATTTATATAAAACTATTTTTTTTTAGAATATAAAATATTTAATTTTTAAGTTTTGAAACATATTCAATTATTATGAAATATGCACAGACTATGTACAGCTGTTTAGTTCAAGGCTTCTGTAATAAAAAAAAAATGCTATAAGTTTGAATACATACTGATGTGCTTATTTGAAAATGTTCTTTTGCAGAGACTCCATACGATAAACAAAATTTATCATTAATAATATTTTTTATTTTAATATTTAAAATTTCTGGTGGCCACACAAACTGTCTGGTTGCTGCACTTGGGAACCACTGATATAAAATAATAAATAAATACCCCCTCAAGCAGCTGCTTGCCACAGAGGTCTGACAGGAGCCTGTCAGTTTATATGCCATAGTAGAAGGTCTGAGAGGATGGCAGGACCTCAGCAGAAAAACAACACAACATCCATGCCTTACCCGGGGCTCGAACCCAGGTCCCTTAGATCAGTAGCCAAGCGTGCTGTATATTATACATATTTTACACGAATTTTTTTAAGACCACCAAAACGGTGGGAAAGTTTATCTACTGGAATGATGTTGGCATCCATTCCAACTCAATTCAGCTACTTTGCACCCAATTATTTTTTTTTTTCTAGATCCTGGCCTGGATGTCAGGAATTTACTCTATAAATTCCTTGCATATTAAGAACTGTACCTTAAATCCTCTAATGATGGAACGAGAATCACTTTAATACATATATAATATATACAGTTATAGAATTTAAAATTACAGTTTAATGTAACAGTAAACAGAGTAGTGAATTAATAGTATGAACTACATAAAGGTGATTATCAAGAATGGGTTATTTTAAGTTGGGTGTGATATCTCATTATATATGAGTGAAGGATAGTACTTTTTGATATGTATTGTAATATTACATGTAGCTTATAACAACATATTCTTGGTATATCAATTTTAAGTAGTGGATACTGTTAATTTACTAGTGTTTAGCATTGCATTAAAGCTTTCGATCTTAAGATTTCACACTGCATCTTCCAATATTATATATATGCTGCTTGAAAAATGCAATAACTATGCTTAATTTCCTAACTTACTTTTTAAATGTACGAAATTATTTTGTATTGTTTACAAATGAATGTTTAAATTATGTCAGTAATATAAATTATATAATACTCCATTTGTGGTTCTTCAAACTGGTTTGTATGTGAAGAATAGTAAGAAATATTTAAATTCTAACCTTATTTAAATCTTTGATGAAAAACTGCCATGTGCAATGAAATATGAAGAAATATTATTCAAGCAGTAGGTTTATATTACCAAGTTTGGAGCTCATTTAATGTTCTTGGGTGAGTAAACAGTGAAAATAACAAATATATATTTTTTAATTTTTTATACAACTTACAAAAATGTCTGAACTAATTTTCATTTCATTTTTGTGCAATAATATTTGAAAACATAAGAATAAACAAATGAAAGCAATCCTCCCACTTGCCATAGAAGTATGACAGAACTTATTGTTAAAAAAATCAGAGATTTGTAAGCAAGATTAGACCTTAGAAAAAAACACAACATATGTCATAAGAACATGTCCACAACTTATTCAGGACTCAAACTAAACTCCCTCTCTTTTGTAGCCAAGCACACTAATCACTTGGCCACTGGAACTGAAATGTAATTTTATTTACATGAAAATGTGTTTACCATCTTCTAATAATCCACATGAACTTGACATATAGATTGTAACACCTATATATGGGTTCATATCCCACATAATATTCAAGACAGTTTTTCCTCTGATCTTAAAATAATCCATTATAAGTTGCAAAAATTAAACTATAGTAATAATATGGATGATTTTTTTACATAATTGTAACAAAATTAATTTCTATCATTGAGGAATTAATAAAGCATGATGGCAAATAAAATTTTCTCTAAAAGTACAATTATGGTAATTTTAGGGCACATTTTCTCTTTGACTGAAATGAGACATCTATGAATATATCTTGCCTACATTATCTATGGAAGCTACATTATATAGCTTTTGAGACAGCACATAACTTCTGTAGCCTCAAATGTGTATTTTAAAAAATGTCAAGCACCATGGTAATTTTTTAAAAAGACATAATATCAAATGTTCCAGTATACAAACTTTATTAAAATAATTTTTTTCAAAACAATTTCATAAAAATTTACAATTATGAAATGCTATTTTAGTTATCCTAAGTTTATATTTCACTGAAAGTAACACTTAGATAATATAAAAATTAAATAAAAGCTAAAACAGTACCAATCTAACACAGGTCATGATTTTATTATTGCTGTAAGTCAGCTAAGATTATGGAACCTACAGATTTGTAACAGGTTGTTAAGGGGTAAGTCTAGTATTTAATGTTTGTTCACACCTGAAAAACTAGTAAGCTGAAAAAGTTATCAAAATTCAATAGTATTTAGGATTACTGTTTTCTGTGCAGGATTAGAAAAAAACAATAATAAAGATATATATAATTTTAAGTGAACAATTATTGAAAAATAGATTCTTTTTATTTCAATGCTAAGCTTTAGTGACTGTTTAATTATAATACTGTGAGCACATTATTGAGTGGCAAGGAAACCCACTCAAAAATCTCTCATCAAATAAAGTGTATAATTTTGGGATTAATTATTAACATATGTAATGCTTAGCCATAGGATTACAACAATGCAATCTAAACTTGCTATCCCTCCTGGAAAAAAAAATAGGTGTAGGTGGCTCATATATCTGGAGCATATTTGTCACAGCTTGTTTAGATTTACTATTAATGCAAATATTTTTCAAATAAGATTGCATTTCCATTAACTCTTACAGTGCCAGTTTTTTTTTTCTCTAAAACTATAACTCAACTTCTAAGTCTTATTATGAAACAACTAATGAATGGAATAGTTCACATTACATACTAAGAGAAAGAATTTTTAATCCTGAACAAAAAATATAAAATAAGGAACAAAAATTATAGGTAAGCATAAAAAACACATTACATGTTCATTTGTAGTGAGTTTTGAAAATGGATTAATCAGGTTCTGTCACTTAAAGAGTTACAGCAAAAGTGAAAAAATAATAATTTAGCTTAACAATTGAAACAAGATTAACTACTTTTTATTTTGAAAATGAATTTCTTGCCCAAATATTCTTTTAGAATACAATCATCTTAGAATGTCAATACTGACATTAAAAATGTCTATATCAAATTAACAAGCAATTATATAAACATATTCTCCTTTACAGAAATTTAAGTGCTTCATATCAGTTATACTTTCAAAATATAAAAACTGATTTTCGAAAAATATACTATAAATTTTTTTTCTAACATCTAGAAAATATTTTAGGGATGAACTGATTTATTTTTATACTTACAATGCTAATTGTGCACAATGTTTGCAATTAATATTAGAATGATTTGAAGTGCTAATCAATATTGGACATTTCACTGTGATGTAAACATAATAAACAGTTAATGAATTATCAATACTTACAATACTGTGATAATCAATGTTGACTGAACGCAGTAACTGCTGAAAGGAATGGGATACACCCCACTGAAATCGTAGACCAGGTGTTTGGTCAATATCCTGTAACTTGTCCCATAATCTGCGACTGAAAAACAAAAAACACCAATTATTTAAATAAGTTTCTAATATTATCTTAAATAATAAATGAATTAAAACACAATTTACAGTTATGAGAAGGTTAGCAATAAAAAAAAATTAGCTTAAACATAGAATATAGCTATTTTCTCTGTGAATATCTGGGTCTATAGAAAAGACACACACATAGCTTCTTTGTAATTGTATGCACTTTTGTATCTCAAGAAATAAATTCAAAAAGTACAAGAAATCATTTACACAATTCATATTTTCTCAAATCAGATTCTTATAATCTATAAAAAAAATCCAATTTATATAATTTTTTTTTCATTATAAGTTCTTTATGATGCTGCAGGATGCAAAATTTAAACCATAAACCTATGTTAATGCATATGAACAAATATACTGCTCACAAAAATTAGGGGATATTTCAAAAAGAACATTAAGCGATAATATATCCCCTAATTTTTGTGAGCCGTATATTTTACTGTATACATCAATATAAAATGAACTGTAATTTTTTTTTTCAAATAGAAAAAACTATGATACTTTTACAGAAATTACAAGTTTTTTTTTTAACCTAATTTGCTATTGCTTTTGCATCACATTTGTGATCATGTATGGAACTCAGTTTGTGTGTTTGTCAAAACAATTGTTCCACTATATCTTCTTGATAGCAACCTCAATTTAAAGATCACAATTTTATGGACTTCAGATTTTATAGATAGAATCCATTTGCCCAGTATCAAACTAGTTTAATCTGCTTTTGTTATGTAAAAAGTCCTAATTTTCTCTTAAATTTTTGTTGGACTTTCAACAGGTGGAACAAGTGTTGCTCACAGGTGAAACAAAGTTATCACAACTCTCTACTAATAAAATACCATAGGAGCACAACTCCTCAGACTCGGAATGGAAGTTTTTCTATTTAGTGTACAGAATTGTTTTAGTTCATTATTATTATTGCAGGTATTAGAGATGTATTGGTCTGTTTAATGGTGTTTGTAATGTAATGCATTCTTTATTATAAGATATGGTTATGCAGAGTGAGTATATATAGGGTGGTGCCAAAAGGCTCTGTTTTACCAAGGTCACTCTAGTGGCATTCAGAAGCCACTCTCTTTGTGATGTCAAAATGGGTATAGATGAGCTAAAGGATTTACACAATTGTACATTCTTTGGTGTCTATCTTTGTGCTTATCTTGGTGGATATTTCCCTCTGTGAAGTCTTTTGGGTAATTTTTGTTTTTCCATCATGCACAAATATGCAGTAGCAAAGTTCATGAATTATATTCAAAGAAGAAAAGTAATGTTTCATATTAATTCCCATCAGAAGAAAAATTAGTAGGAAGTTAGGGATACAGTGTCGGCATCAACACAAATTCAAGATGTAGCATGCTAACATAGGTAAATATAACTATATAAAAATATGACACTCCCATAGACTGTATGTGGCTGCCACTGAACTTTCAATGCTACTATGGACACCTAGCAGAAACTAGCATAATAACTAATATGTATGAGTACCATGGTCTATTCTACTTACTCTATAAACATAATGTAAAGCAGTGGATGACAGTGGTTTTCTTTTTAGAGTATAAATGTTTTTTCTCTTCAAGTCCTTCTTAAAAATAACTTGGAAAGCTATGTCACATCTAATATTTGCATACATTTATAAGTTAAAGAGAAAGAAAAACAAGTAAAAGCAAAGTTGATGGGAAAAAACAGTTAACCCATACTGTGTATGGAACAGGGACTTACACCTTAGAAACCAAAAGGCATACCGCTATGCTACGAACTGCTTATTGACTGTATACTAAAATTATATTAAAAAACCATCTGAATACTTCACCCTGGTACCGAGAGGAGCAGCACACTTGCTAATCATTAGTGTCATATTTAAATAGTTATATTTATCTATGCATACTATGTAGTAAGCACTTTTGAGGCACCTATTACAATCATGATGACCTATGATCTTCCACATTAAGATCACCAGATCTCATTTTATTACAATTATATCAATTTATTAAGAACACCAGATCTCATTTTATTACAATTTAATATAAATATTATATTTGACTTGTCAAATATAATATTACTTCTGTTATATTATTTGATAAATATTATATTATACTTGAACTCTTAGGACTCCTTGTTAAATAAAAAGTTAAAAAATAAATCTATTCCAGATATAAACCTGACACACAAAAATTTAGTTTGGTTATAACGACTGCTTCTACTCAGATCAAATGACTGTTGTCTCAAGTGGAAAATGTAAGAGTGTTGGAAAAATAAATCAATGACCCTGAAAACTAGACAATATGCCCAATAAAAAGTAGCATACCGCAGGAAGCTGATTAAATACCTCAGCTTATAGTGCACTGATCAAGAGAATAAAAACTTATTGTCAGTGCATCAAAGTAATAATCTATGCACAAAACAATTAGAGCAGTAGTTGCAAACTGTTATTAAAAATTTAAGTAAAGCAGCGGGGGAAATCTCTATTTTGCAAGCAAGATTAAAATCGAAGCAAAAAATAATGGAATTTACATAAATACAACTTGATACACCCAAATAACAACTTCAGAATTCAAATGAAATGGAGAAGAAAAAAAGCAAAGGTGTTTCATTGGATAACTCCTGGGGAAAATTTTATTTGTAAATTACAAATTGTGTTTACAACAAGTTACATTAAATGTCTTTGGGAAGAAAAGACATAAAACATACTTTAAGCCACAAAAATTTAATTTTTCTTCATATTTTCATTATGATTATTATTAACAGTTGGAAATAAGATAAATTGTAATGAGATCTGGTGTTTTAATTCTACCAAATTTAAAGAGCTAGATCAAAATAATTACTCAAAGTTATCTAGTACAAATTCTGTAATCATTTGATATGAAGTGCATATGATATAATCATGAAATCCATAACATCAAGATACACTCAAACAGCCACTTCATGAAGCAGTTACATGTTATAGCAAAAGTAACTCTTATACAGAACTTAGTAGCTTCTTAAATAAACTTATTGTGAAAAAATGTAACAGAAGATAATTTAAAGATCAAGTCTATTGAAATCTCAATTCCAACACTATTCTTTCAGTATTTAAAGTGTTACTGAAGCTCAAATATTTAGCAAGTTAGCTCATTCTGCAAAAAAATCATTAAAAATTGGTGAAAATTAACATAATTGTAAATTTTCATCAATTCTTTAACTCTCTAAATAGCGAACACAAATTGTTGAAAATTGAGATTAAAACAGATTTGATGTAGATCTTTAAATTATCTTTAGTCACATTTTTTTCATAAAAAGCTTATTTAAGAAGTTAATAAAAAAGAATAAATACCCCCCCCCCCCCCCCCCCCAAGCAGCTGCTTGTCACAGAGATCTGACAGGAGCCTGTCAGTTTATATGCCATAATAGAAGGTCTGTGAGGATGGCAGGATCTCAGCAGAAAAACAACGCACACAACCATGCCTTACCCGGGCCTTGAACCCAGGTCCCTTACATCAGTAGCCATGGGCTTTATTTCAGTTACTATTGATGTAACACAGAATGGTATTTAATAAAGTGGTAACTGAATGTATATCTATAACAATAAATACTTTCATGATAGCTGCAGACTTTAAACAGCTAAACAAAATTGAAATTATAATTTTAAATTTTTTCTGGCAACACAAAATTATGTTATGTATGCTTCTTATAAGATTAATACCATCAGTCTCCCCACTGTTATTGTCAAAACGCCTAGTCAATGACCATCGAAATGTTCCCTTGCATAGTGCACCATACTATCTTCATTCACCCTATGGTTATGCACTCTGTATTGTCATATAAACTTTAAGATTTAACAGACTTTCGGCATTAATGGACATCTCTTTCTCTCTATTAGTTCATTAAATCAATAGTTCACTAATATACAGGGCATCCAAAAAAATTGATTGGTTTCATGAATCTATATGTAGGAAAATAATATATATATTCAAGACAGCAATATTTTAATTAAAAGTAATTTGGAACATAATGTGCACCATTCATACCTTACATTTATCTCTATACCAAAATTCAAATAAGTTTTAATATTTTTTTATGAAAACGAGGTTTGGTGTAGCAATTTTATTTTTAATTTTTCTGAAAGATATTGAAGTTGAATCTGACCATGACTGAATTTTTTTTCTCAGAAACTTTGTTTTTCCATCTTCTTTACCTATAACACTTAACTACATGTAAATACTCAATGTATAATCATTTGCCAAATAATTCTTTGAAATAATTCATTCAGTAACAAAACATTTATATCCTAATGTTGCATTCTAGATGAGATGTATGTTGTATTTATTATGCTTAGTTACAAAATGCTATTGCATTTTATTACTGTACACATAATTTCACTATTGAATTATTTTTTTTATTTTTCTATTTTTTATTTACTCAGCAAACAAAATGCACCTTTACAATTAATTAGCATTCTATACTGGAGACAATATTCATTCCTTCTACTACTTCTTTGGTCTGGCTCATGCATCCCGACAAAACTCACAGGCTGTCACAGGTGTATATAATTTACAAACATTAAATGCCTGCAATAAACATAAAAATCTGAACTATGATCAGTATGTTCACTAAATTCGACATATTATAATAAATACATATGTAAAAACATAATCAATCATACCTTTTTGAATTTCGATCCAAAATGTCATAGTCTCTTACATCTAGTGTTATAGGTTCCATCTCAGCTGCTTCTTGTGGTAGTGGAAATATTGCATTTATTACTTGAGAAACTTTGCTTACTTCTCTTTCTAACCGCTGAATAAATTTGAATTGTTATTATGAGATACTGTTCAACATAAGATAAATCAAACTTTAGAATCATATTCATCTGAATAAATATTGGCATATGCTCAATTAAAAGTTAAATACAAATGACTAAAACATTCATATACAATTATCTGAATTAGTTTTTGGTTGTGGACAAATAACATTAGAGTTTTTTTATTGTACAATTAATCCAGTTACAAATTTTATGCATATGCCATGTGCATCACACCCCATTTAATAAATGAGGGAACAAACATGTTTCTATCTAATTATTTATCTTACTATTTTAAATTAGACATGGAGAAAACAGTAGTTACCTAGACCATGTAGGTTATCATAAAGAAAATTGCTGACATTTCTAAGTGTAACACTTCCAGGTTTCCAATAATACAATGTGCAGTCATTTGGACACATAATCAATTCCATTTATGTTAACCAATACGTTTAAAGCAGGCATGGCCAACCTATGACTCAATGTAAAAGAACTTGTAGCTCATGAAACAAATCATCAACATACTGAATCTAGCTCATTTCTTCCACTTTTTTGACCATGCATTTTTAAGTGCATAACTAAACAATTCTGCCAATTCATAGTACTCATTAAAAATATTTTTCTTTTGCTCTTTGATCAGATTATTTTCTCAGTTTTTTAAAATTAGTCTTTTTGTTTCATCATTACTCATTCAAAATGTATGTTTTCATTTTTAAGTAAGGAATTTTTCCTGTGATTCTTTAACAATGTAGTTTTTTTCCTAATGGCTCTTCATTTAGTGTGGGTTGACCACTGCTTTTCCATGAGAGAGTAACCACATTTTGCTTTTTCTTCTATATTTAATGCACTGAATGTAATCTCACTGTCAGTTCTTAATTGCTAGTTCCAAAAGTTCATAAATCAGTGGATCAGTTGGAACAGCTTATGGCATTTACTGATCAAATATACAACTCTATACTTATCAAACTCAGATAACTATATATTATAGATGCCTGATCAGATCTGTTTTAATATATACAAAGGAGATAGTTGAACTGCAAGCTTTTTAGTAGTGTTGTTTTTTCACTAAAACTCTTCCACAAATGCCCATTAGCTAAGTACAGAAATTTTCAAACTGGGGTACATGAATCATCTAATAGTACATTGAAACCTTTCAATGGTATCAAAAAATTGACAGACAGAGTAACAAGAAAAAAAAAAGTCAATAATAATTGTGAACATGTCTAAAAATGCTTTACGACTTTTTGGTATTGTACCTGAGTATAACAAAATCTATATATAATACCTATGTGCATCATTTTTGAGAATATAACAACTGGTTGTATGAAGACAATCTGGACAACAAGGTGGCCCATTCCGAAAATTTTTTTAAACTTTTGACTTAATAGTTAGGTTTGCTAACCACTACATAAGTTAGGACTTATTAATAATCAGCTACTGTAAATGGTCAAATATCTGTAATAATGATCATTACTTAAAGAAAAATGGCATCCATATAAATACTTCTCAACCAGCTACTTATGATGGTTGGTTGGGGTTTTATAGCACAAGAACCACAAGGGCTATAGTGCACCAAACAAAGATAAATCAAGAGGTAAGAGTCATTTAACCAAAGTTAAAAGTATGACACAAATTGTAAACAATGATACAGAAACAAAATGGCAAAACAACAAGTAGCAAAACTTGGAATAAAAGATTGAACAAGAGTAAAAGTCAACAATCAACAACGGATGTAAAAGACCCATTTAAAAATAAAAACAAGTGTAAAATCAAGGAACAAAATAAAAAAAATATTATAAATGAGTAAAATATCTGGTAAATCATAAAAATGCAAAAACTGGGGTTAAAAATGAGTCATCAGGTAAAGGTGTCCGAGTGTAAGGGGCTCAGATGTAAAATCATGAAAGTTAAAATACAGTGAATGTTCAAGGTTAAAAGCTGGACAATCGATTAAAATATGTTTAATAGATAAAATGGTGTCACAAAACTTGCACTTAGGTTAATCGTTCTACTCGAAGAAGGAATGAGTAATAAATCAATGAACTATGCAGAGCCGAGCACGTACAACTTCCTCCTTGCGATTCCTGTGAAAACATGACTGCCATGGTTTGAAAATAAGCTTGATCTTGAAAAGCTGGTTACCAATCTGTTCCAACCAAAAATCTCTGCCACTATGATAGGATCTCAGTGGAAAAACACTGCTGGAAGTCCACGTAAGGAACTGGAAGTGGAATGCCAGACAGGGGCATGGCCAACTTGGCAACAACATCTGCCAAATCATTGTCGCTGATGCCGACATGACCAGGCACCCAACAAATGGTCATGGTGGTGGTTGTGACTGCCAGATGATGGGGCTGCTGGCAGATCTTGGAGAGAACAGGGTGAGGCCGATACCTCAGTGCGATCAAAGCCTGTAGCAAGCTAAGCAAGTCAGTGTAAAGCACACACCAATCATGATGCTTAGCCACCACATGGTCCAAGGTGAGACTGATAGCATGCAACTCAGCTTGCCATGGAGGTCTGATAATAGCTTAGCACATTTCAAAATTTAGTGGTTCTAAAGCTAGGTTACACTGTCCTCTAACACTTCCTTGCACAACTGAATCAAAATTCAATTTCTCATATTTCAAATTTTAATGAGACAAATAAGTACACAAACCATAATGATCAGGGCCAGATAAGTGGGCCTGGACACTGAATAGTCAATTTTACATTCATGTAATTTCTGTGTGTCATGTAGCAACTTTAAACTCTCGACTAAATCAGGAATTCCTAACATTCACTCTGATTAGGTCTGCTTGTTTGGCTTGATACTAACAACTGGAACTGCATATCAAATACCAGTTATATAACTATTTAATTATTACAGTGCCACTTGTTTTACTCTTAGTAGCACTTTTGTGCACACATCGGGTTAAATGACCAGTCACAAGCACCCCAAGGGCTCAGAGAAGGTTGGGGAAAGGAACCCACTGAACAGCTGTTAGAAGACAGATGGAAAACTATGTTATCAGGAAGTTGCGGGTTCAGATCCCACCCAGCTAATGACAATATTTCCTCTATACTTACGAGATGGAAACCTCTTGTCAAAGCCAGCTGTCTTCTTTAACATGTACAAGGTATGGCTCTCCAGTGCACAGGGCCACAGTTTAAAATCTCATCCAATAGACTACGGTCTTTCCAAGCCTGTCAATGTTCCCTTTTTCAGCAAAGGCAGAGTAGGGGGAGGGGGGTTAGCAGATATAAATCTGAACATTGGAACAGATGGAATTACAGATTGCAAGCCTGGTGCACTACCAATTGAACCAACCTCTGTCCTATGCCAATCAGTGATAATGTATCTGTCAAAAAGGACTATTAAAATGATTCTTATATTTGGTGATGTCAGTACACTTATAGTAGTAAAATTTTGTCATTAAAAGACAGTTGCAAAATCATTATAATAATTAAATCATGGCTAGTATAATAATAAGTCAAGTTATAATTTTTTTCCTTTTACTATGCTATATGGCTTTTGTAGAAACTTAAATGTAATTCTTGTTCACGCACTGTCAGTCAAAATCCTATAATGTGAAATTTTCAAATAAGCTCACCGGACAAAAAAAAAAAAGTCATCTCCTGCTGTAAGAGGGTTATGTCCATTCGACAGCAACAGAGGGCGCACCAGTAATAAACGTGTTCTACAAATAGCTGAACCGTACACTACAGAGTTCATACAGTGACAAGAAGTGGTTGTGTGCCACGTGTGTTTTCACAGTCGCTCCGTGAAATTTGGTACTCGCCAAGGATGTGAACGAGTGGCAAAAAGATGTTATTGCATTTGGCCAAGCCAAAGGGCATAGTGTACAAGTTGCTGCCTTTGCAGGCGTGTTGAAACATATTGTCCAAAGGGTCATCCAGCAATGGTGTATATTCCATTCCATATATTTTGCTAATCGTCACCAGAACTGTGTCAGAGTGTGCTCACCAATAGGGACCATTACAGTGTCATGAACTGTTAGGGCAAACCACTTTGCAATGAGGCAGGAATTGCTCCAGTCAGTCAATGCAGGCCTACAACAAGCTATTTCCGAACAAACACTCCGAAGGGAACTGCATGCCATGGATATCTGGAGCAGAGTACCGCAGAAGAGACCCATGTTAACAGCTCTGCACAAGGCTGCACAGCTACAGTGGACACGGTGCCACAAAGACTGGACTGTCGACTCTTGGAAGCATGGGATCTGGTTCGACGAATCACGTTTTTGCTTGTACTCGAATGATGTGAGGTGATAGGTACATTGTAAGCCGCATGAAACCTTCCATGTGGACTGTGTGCAAGGTTCTATTCAAGCTGGAGGAGGCTCTGTGATGTTCTGGGGGTGTTTCACGTATGAGGAAATGGGTCCTTTGGTTGCAGTGATGTCACACTTGAACCAGAAGGGCTGTATGGAGCTACTGGACGACCATATTGCCTTTTGTGCAGCATCTCTACAGTGAACACCAGAAGGATACCCGTCTTCCAAGACGACAATTGTCACATGCACAGAGCTCGAAGTGTGTCGGATTGGCACAACAAGCATTTTGAAACCTTCGAACATCTCGACTGGCCCACAAAATCACCGGATTTGAATCCCATAGAAAACTTGTGGGACTATTTGGGGCAACAAGTGAAACACCGTCCCAGCCATCCAGCCAATCTGGCTGAACTGTGGCATTTGCTGCTGGAGGAGTGGATGAATATTGAAGTGCACTACATCCGCACACTGGTGGTATCCATGCCAGACAGGATTTTGGCTGTTCTTTGGTCAAATGGAGGCGTTACATGCTATTAGGTGACATTCAGCCAGGGGTGACTAATTTTTTGTCTGATGAACTTATATCAGTATTTTTAAGATTTTGTTGTTTTAATATCAATCCTATAGTGATCAGCACTAGTACACAATTTTGGAAACTATCTATTATATATGTCCATTTTATATGCTCACTTGCTATTCATATTCAAATCACACACAAGAAAAAGAGGGGGGGGGGGGGCTCAATCCATCACCAGGAGCAAAGTTGGCTCGGTTAGTAATGCACAGGTCATGTAAATTGATGTTTTCAGATTCAAGTTCTCACTGTACCTGTGCTGCAATTTTGAACTTGGAGCAAAGTTTACTAATTCTCTCTGGGGCAGTCTTTTGTCTTGAGAAAAGTTTACTGATATGCTTTTAATGTACCTTTTCTGTGTTATGCACGCATTACCTAACAGAAGAATATGTAGAACACACTACTTGAAGTTTGAAGCAAATAAGAGGCCTATTATCCTTTAAAAGCAACTAATAATTACTTCATCTGTAGAAGAATATTTACTTTGAATCTGCCCAATGCTAATGAATGTGAAATTTATATAATTACATTTTAACATATTATTCCAATTCATTTACCAAAGAAACTATTTTGTAATACTTTGTTATCATTAAATAAGATTCATAGAATGTTAAGTGCTAAAAAGATTTGATTTGAAGATTACTGGTATTGTGCAAAGCATATGTGACTTTTTTTTAATCAAAACCTATTCCAGCTTACCTGCTTTGTAGATAAAGTGCTCTGCTCTTGATAATTTTGCTCCATTGCAGGCCCAGTTCCACATGCACCATCAAAATCAGCAAAATTTTCTTCCAGTGAACTGCTTGAAGCTTTTATTGGTACCCATGGTGCACTAGCATCAAATGTAGCAGTTTCAAAATCTGCAAAGTCATCTGATACAGATGAACTTGGTTTAATTTCTGCATTATCGAAATTACTGCTTTTATCTTCTGCAAGAACAATATTTGCTGTTGTCTGAACAGATTCAAAATCTCCAAAGTTATCTTCTCCACTCTCATATGTTTCATCCAACGTTAGGGGATGTTCACCTGAATAAGAATCAGTTGGTCGTATAGTGTGTTTATAGCTATCAATAACCTTCTCTGCATTACTAAATTTTGTATCAGCATTACTAAAAACAATACTCTGGTGGTAATGTGTTTCAAAATTTGATTTATGTTTCATAGCACAGATATCATCAGCTTGCTGAAAATCATCAAATTCATCTCCACCACAGGAATCTTCAAGCTCAGGAACCTGATTTTCAACACACTCCTCTTGTGTTTTGCTGATTTCATGCCTAGCAAATAAATCAGGAGCAGCTGATGCAAATAATGCTTTAACTGCAACAGATGAATATTTCTCATTGCTCTCACTGCTCACTGTTTCCTTTGCAGAGAGACAAAGCCTATAATTCTGCAGTGGTGTTTCATTTTCTGTACTATTTGATTCATTGCAACTTTCTAAATATTTGTGTTCACCCAAGTCCTTTAATGGGGAAATATCCCCATCATCACAAAAACTGGTATCTTTGGCAGAAACAACGGAAGAAGAAGGCGAACTACATGCTGTTATAAAGTGAGATGGATCACTTATATTATTTGATGTTGAACTTATATCACTTGGAGATAAAGTATGTACACTATCTACAGTGGCATCAGTTCCACTCTGCTGTCTAGAAAATACTATACTTTCTGTGCAATTTTCACCTACTGAACTGTTTTTCTTTTCATGATGTTTTACAAAAGATCCAAGTTCTTTATCACTTCTATGGAATTCCTGAGAAATCATAACAGTCATATTACTATCACTAGTTTGTGACATAGTTGTAAACACCAGTCCTTCACTTGAAGTTACTGAATAGCTTGCTTCATCATCTTTAAGAACTTCTATACATGGTTGTGAAGATGCTTTATAATTAGTATCCTTTGAGCATATGGGAACATTTGTGTCAGAAATTGATTCAATTTTGTGAGGCAACTCCTTTTCAGGAGATGTGTTTAAAAATACACTCTCTGAAAATGGTAGTGGTGAAGTCTCGCTGTGTTGGCTACTATTACACAACCCAGAGTCTGGCACAGACTCTTGACTAGTATTATCTTGCTGTTCTGTCCTTGGTGAAAGCTGTTTCATCATTGGAGACCTTTTGCAAAATTCAAGTTCATCTTCTTCAAGGCTATTTGTATCTTCTCCAAATGCAGCTAATTTATCAAACTGGACACTAACCATTTGAATATTCTTAAAAAATGATCCTGCTTCAGAACTATTATTAGAAGAGTTCCTACATTTGTTAGCAGATTTAATGTTTACTGAAATTATATTTTCAAGTGATGATGGTCCTCTTTCATCTTGATGGCTTGAATCATCTGTAGAAGAAAGGTGGTTTTCTGTTTGGTGCAGTTGATTGCCTTTAACTTCATTAGGTTCATTGCTAACAACACATGTTGAAAAGTCTGAAAAATCATCATTTACAAATGAATTGCAAACTGCATTCAGACTGTTTTGAGAATTTATATCACTTATTCCATTCTTAGAACATCTGTTAACAAAATCTGTTGTAGGGGATTTAATGCCAATGCTGGCCACAGGACTGTCTAGTGATGAACATCCAAGAACATCACCAGCTGATGCAAATGTTCCAAAATCATCATCATCATCATTGTCAAGGCAGTCACCATCATCACTTGGTGGTGGGCTTGATGAAAGTATAGGGAAAAAATTAGATGCCATGATGAATCAGCAAAACCGCATTAGAACCATTGCCCAAAGTGGAGTGTAACCTAAAATAGAAAAGATGATTGATTGAAAAATTGATCGTTTCAAATTGACAAAGATTTTAAAATGCACATATATTATTAAAGTGCAAGTAATAACATATAAGCAGATAGGGCCTAAACTTTGATATGAAATAACTTCCTAAAAATTAATTTTGAAAACTAGAGAACCTGAAGAGTGTTAGGGTTCTCTCCAATTGTTGACCCAAGATTTGTTCACAATAATTTCATTGTCATTTAATGAAATCAGCAGCTGCCTTGAACTCAATTTCTCTACTGATGCTTGTTTTTGAAAAGCCTTTTCAGCTACTTTTATAGTTGAAAATTCAACTCTTTTTCAGTATGAATTTTGTCAGCCTATGGATTTATCAAAACAGTTGTTTCACCATATTTTCAACATGATGGACAAATTTATGTCAAATGAAGCAGGAAGTGTCACAGGTGATAAAAAAAATTGATCCCCCATGTTTTCTTCCCCTCTAAAAAAAGGGGAAATATGAAAACAACTGTTCCACTATATCTTCTAAATGCGAGGGACTAAAATTGAAAGTTAGGTATCAAATGAAGCTCACATGAGGACCATTGTAGGCTTTCAAATTTTGCCACCCCCATTCTCCCCCCCCCCCAAAAAAAAAGCTGGATTTTTGCAAGAGTGGGCCTTAATGAGTTATACTTCAAATTGAAGCTTGTGGTGCCTTCAATGTCACAGGCTACTTTAAACAAGCCTACCAAAACAGGGGAATTAATATTTATTTGGTGTGGTTGATGTTTATGAGTGGCAGAGTGGTTAGCACACTTGGCTACTGATCTAAGGGACCTGGGTTCGAGCCCCTGATTAAGGCATGGATGTATGTATCATTTTTCTGCTGAGGTCCTGCCATTCTCTCAGACCTTCTACTATGGCATATAAACTGACAGGCTCCAGTCAGACCTCTGTGGCAAGCAGCTGCTTGAGGAGGTATATCAAATGAAAGTTTCTGAAGATGGGTATTTTTAATGACAAAGAAAAAATATAAATATATTAAAAAATTCTCATCTTCCTACAAGCACCGTAAAGAGTAGGAAATAAAACTAAAACATATCAATGGTTCAATCAGTCACTGAATTTGTATTCCATTCAAAGGAAGATTGGACACCGATTTAAACAAGATTGCCAGTGCCCTCTTCCTTTGAAGTGAATACATATTCATTGACTTTTCTTGCTTTCAATCCAACTTTTTGTTCTTCAATTCCTTGGTTATATGACCACAATTCACTGAATGTTCAATAATTAACAGTAGGAATCAATTTTATGTTCAATAAAAAATAATCTTATAAGCAGTGAAAAATTGGTTTTGGCCCAGGTGGGGCTAGCTTGTTCCCCCAAGATATTCTGACAAGTTTATGGAAGCAAATTATCATAAAATTCAGGGATAATTTCAAAGCTATCAGCTAGTCACACTTGCCCAACAACCCGAAATTAAATACACTATAGCATTTCTGTACATACCTAGTTATTGAACACCATAAGCAGCATCCTGAAGCAGTACTAGTTTAAAATACCCATATCAGTTAGAAACACTATCTCCAACATAGTGAAGAAAGATCATGATCTGATGAATTTATATACCATTAAATGACCAAAACAAAGTACTGCAAGAAAAAGACATATGTCTGTCCGAAACTTCCAAATTCACATGGAGGAGCACCAGCGGGACTTCCAAAACAATTTGCAACTTACAGCCTTCACACAAACTGCTATCACTAATTAAACTACCCAATGGTTTGACATGGCAAAAATACTAAGTTACCACCAACCAAATACCACTTGAAAATAATGGAAGACCTCATTTACATCAATAGAAATTTTATCTGCAACACGGACATAATACTGCCCCCTTCAGCTTGGAAATTATTACTTGAAGGGGCAGACAATTAACAACAAACTCCTGCAACTTCCTGCATCTGTTGACTCCCTGGCCCTGCAAACACTTAGGAAAGGGCTCACACTCAGATACTAATGCCAGAAGCCAAAGTGATAAAAAAAGGGGGGGCTGAATGTGATAGGGAAAACGAACCGCAAATGGATCATACCATCCTGGACAGTGCACTAACGAAAAATTTTTTTAAAATATATAAACTTTCCTTATATTTATTTATTAAAATTCAAACATAGATGATAATCACATCAGCTCTTTTAGCATTGATAAATCAATAAATATTTTGCGGAAAATTTTTTCAGACATACGGGATTTGAACCCGGATCTCTCCAGAAACATACCAGAGTATTCTTCCAGTTGAACTAATGCCAGCTCGTCTTTTTTCTGCTAATTTTAAGGCTAAACTCTATCGAGATTTTAGGGCCAACCATTGGCACCATCTATGATCTCGGGTGGCAACTATTACCTTTATATTGCACAGAGTGAGATGGAAATAAATAATAGTCTCATCACGCTATTTAGTGTTATTAATGATTTAAACATATATGATAATCACAGCGTTACCTGCTACACTTTTGGCGTTGATAAATCAATAAATATTTTGCGGAAAATTTTTTTGCCAACATACCGGATTTGAACCCGCATCTCTCCAGAAACTTACTCTGGCATGTTTCTGGAGAGATGTGGGTTAAAATCCAATACGTCAGCGAAAATTTTTTCTGCAAAATATTTATTGATTTATTAAAATTCACTTAATAACCCTTTATTTTTTAAAAAGTCTGGAACTTAATTTAAAATATCCATAAATATATTAACAAAATAATAAATAAATTATTTGATTTTTTTTTCTCTTAAAATAAGGTAAAAACCAGCCCAGTGCATCTTCAAAGGCACTTCTGAATCATCCTCCTATTCACAGCACCTCAGGAGCATGACAAGTACACACCTTGACCTTGGCAACCCCATGCAGCCCACACATGCATCCACTGATTGAGTGCATCATGTTTCCATTTCATCCCACTTCCAGGAGTGCTTGCCTGGCAACATGTTGAAGTGGACAGCCAAAACATGTAGCAACGAATGCCTGGTCACCAGTATTTCATATAATCAACTGGCTCAATGTGCAGAACACTAAGATGAGCATGCTGTCCAGAATTCTCTGACACCCAGTGATCCATACCACAGAGGCAGAATAGTGCTGTTAATAACACCACAGCACGAAAGAACTCTCAGTCCCCAACAAATGAGAAACAACCTGTGAAAGCGCCAGCTCCCGTGAAGAACAGCACACAATCCAGACTTTTGCTCCTTGTACAACTGAAGAGGCTGTCTCAAGAAGAATGCAGTAACAAAGAAATGCAGGTATGACTAATTAATTAAACTGAACTTCCCCACACCTATATACGACTATCAGTTACTCCATTAGTTGTCAATGAGATGATCATTTTTCCTGATGATTCCCATTAGATGTCAATGAGATGATCATCAATTAAACACTACCTACAGTGTTTATTGTTCCTTTATTTAATTTTGCATATTGTTTATACAATTAGGTTTGGCACAGTACCAGATAAATGCTTAGGTCACCTAACCACCTAAGGTGTCAGAGATTAGGAGCCTTATTCATAAATGTAGAATTTCATGATTCTGCAGAACACAAAGGATCCCAAATACTATAAGGTCTGTGAACTCACTGAACTCTAATTTGCTGTTTTGAGACAGCTGAAAATCAACCATTACTTAACTTTATATCAGCTGAATATCCCTTGTAGTACCTCAGAAATTGCCTAATTATATGTAGTGTTGTTAGTTTAATGGTTTCACTACTCATCATCTTAAAAAGTCGCACTCCATTCTTTCTGTGTGGTAGGTTGTGGATTGTTTTACCATTGGAGCATACTGCCATTTTTCTCCCTGTTTCACACTCTTTTTTGTCATAAACCTACTTCAGTATTCCCAAACTATTTTTAGCATTTTTCCCAGCATTCTATGCATCTTTCCTGCTCTTAAAATCGAAACTAGAAATAAACACATCCTTCTTAGAAATTCTGGTTGCATGCATGTAATTAGTTATAATTTGCTGAGGCAAACAAGACGCAGTTGACTGGCACATGCTATCTCCGTTCCATGTGCTATATAGTGTTTTGGACCTGCATATTGAATACCCCTTGTAAAGTTGGTATTTACTTTTTATATTTAAACCTTAGTTTTCATTTCAGTAGATTCATTTTTGTAAATTTGTGATCTTTTGGCCGATTGATAAGTATTGTTGTTGACAACAACTACAACTTGCAACAACAACTACAACCTACAACTTGTTGATGTGGATATTTTAACATTGCATTAAGCTGTATGTTAATTTTAATTTTATTATTTATTACTTTTCCAGTAAAACTTTAATATGTTTTCATTTTCTGAAAATAAACGAGGTCTTGGATATGGAAACAAATTATTTCTCCAGATTTATTTCTGTAGGTTAGCGATCTTTCGGTCGGCTGATTTATCTAGCGATCTTCTTGAGTTATGCTATATCAGAGGCTGGCTTAAAAGTTATTGTGGATATTTTATTTAACATCCCATTAGGTTACAAGTAATTTTTCTTTTATTATTTCTTGTTTTTTTAGTAAAAAACTTTGAGCTTGTACCATTTTCTGAAAATGAATGTCTTGGATAGGGAAGTAAAATAGGCTTCCTTGGTATGGAAATCAGCCATCATGTAGGAGGGTAATTTCGGGAAGGTGTCCCCTCTGCTAAACTCACGTAAAAAGTTTCATTTTTTTTTATAAGAAAATATAATTTTGTTAAAATTCAAGTATGTTTATATTGAATTATATTAAAGGCAACCCCCCCCCCCCCCCTCAGTACCTTGGCTGTGCCACACAGACGATATAACACTGTTTTTTTTTTGCTTTGGTGCACAAACCTTTCTGCACTTAGCTAAGATCACCAAACTTCAACACCCAAAGAAAAAATTCATAATGTTTAGCAAAAAAAAAGCGGCCAAGGAGATTGTTTTCTATTTCATAACCAGTTCAGAAAATCCCATGAATGTTAGTAGTTCAAGTCACATTGTAAAATACTGGTGTGTTTAAAATATACAATAGTGAAAAGAATTATTAAAAGAAATAAAAATCATATTTCAGGCTGGAATATTTTATTATTCAGGAGGAAATTTCCTTTCAATAAATATATAATTTAACTATTTTTATTCATCAGGTTTTCCAAAATGAAGCCTTAATTACATAGTGTATCTTTTTTTTCACCATATCACATTGAAAAAGGCTTATTAAAATAATTATGCTTGCAAATTTGCTTATATTATTTATTTTAAAAAAATTCATAATTAAATTCTGTTTAATTTGGTATATAACATGACCTATTTCCATTGGTTATTTTTTTAAATTCTAAAGTTTGTTTATTTGACTCAGCACAATTGGCTAAAAGCTCAAAATATGGTACCATCCATATTTTCTCAAAATATGGTACTAAGAAAAAAATGCAAAATGAGAGAAATATTTAAAACCAAAAAAAAATTTTTTTTTTATTCAGAAATATATAGCCATTCTATTCATGTGCATTGTAATCATTTCTATTAGTTTTTTTAAATAAATTTTTGTGTTGCCAGATGCATTTTTTTTACTATATGACTCTAAAAAAGTCCTATTAAAATAAAACATATTATCTTTTTCGTTAAATACTTTATTTTCAGAAAATCCAGAATTAAATGCTGATTTTTTGGCTGAGCATAGGGAGAAAATAGCTTGACCTCTGGATGGAAACCAGCTTTTCAGGTTGGACACTGGAAGGGGGAAAAATGATATTGATAAAAACAATTAGTGGGGGGGAGGCACCAAATATCTGCACAAGTGAACTAGCTCAAATTTACTGTGCAAAAAGCTCAGGAGTAAGTACTACTAACAGATTTCCAAATGGTTTTAAGATTGAAGTCTACATAATTCTAAGAAATTTGGAACCAGGTATTTGGTAAATTACGGGCGATAAAGCTGTTACAAAAAAAATAGCATCTTCTCAACAGTTATTGAACATGCTGGGAGAAAAAAATTAGGTTAGAAACAAATAATAAAAATCATCTACACTACACCTACACATTTAACATATCCCTATGTGAAATCAATGGGAAGCTAAGGTCGAAGCTCTATAATTTCTAAAATAAGTTTTGTTTTGAAATAGCAGATAAAGATCTCAATCAAATATATCAATATTTCGATTTTCAACAATATTTGTTCAGTATTTAATGAACTGATTATGATACTGAATGAATATTGTTGAAAATTGATATATTGATTTATTTGATTGAGATCTTTATCTGTAATCACATTTTTGAAAACAAAAAAAAAATTATTTTAGAAGTTATAGAGCTTTGATATTAGCTTCCCATTGATTTAACATAGGGATATTCCTTAATTTATGGAAACTAGTGTATTTATAAATGTATTAAATTTATGTCACCTTTTTAAAAATGTAATAAATTACCCCTCAAGTAGTTGCCATAGAAGTCTGTATAAAAAACCACAAGTTTGTGAGAAATACAACACCTCAGCAGAAACACAAGAAAACATCCAATCTTATTCATGTCTTGAATTCAGGTCCCTTTGATCTATTGACATGTTAACCACTCAGCCATCAGAATGGTTTATAAACTTTAGCAAAATTAACTACATTCATATTATACCGATTTTTTTTCCTTCTCCCATTTATTTTGCAGCCTACCAAATTTGAACTCACTCACATCTTTTGGCTCTGTAGTTTCACTGCAGATTTATTGATTCCAATGTTTAGAAGCTCACTAACTACTACTATATCTTGCTTAGCAAATTACATATATTTTCTTGTTTGACTAAAGTTTTCATTACATTAAATACCATAAGACAGGTTATTAATCAGTGACTACAATTCCAGTGCCCATGAATAAACCAGAATAGTTTCCCACAATTCCATCTACATATCACTTCTTTTCATTTTTAAGCTCGTCACATAAAATCACAAAAAAATATTCGATTAGCAAAACATATTTGCTTCTGACCGATAATTACGACTTAAAAGCGTATATAATGTCCTATTACACCTAAAAATGAATTGTTACCATATATTCAATATTAATCATATATACTTGTAACCTTTAAATTCAGGGATTTCAATGATACATTTATACAAATGACAACCTACGATTATATGATTCAAAAGGGTAAAGATTTCCACTTATTTTACGAATTAAAAAAGGAAGCTTTACAAAACTTAGCAAAAGAAATAGTTCAAGTTTTCGGCATTTTTCGTCATGCGTAAGGATTTATGTGCATGACAAAAATGTCTATAATGCTTTAGTTTTCCAAACGTTTAAATATGAATCTACAAAAACTCGTTATCTTACCTTGAAAATAAATATATCATGCACTTTCAAAATGGGTCAAAAACACAGAAAATATTTCCCAAAAATTACACATTATGCATTATTTCTTCTTTTCCTCCATCCTACCTTACTACTGCCAGCAGTTGTATTGACGCTGATGCCATTTAGCAATCCTCCCATCATCCATTTCCAACCCAAGTTTGGAAGTTTTCGTATAATTGGTTACACTATTTTAAAATTATCGTTTTAAAAATTTCTCACAAAATTATTAATCCAACTTTATTCTTAGCGGTAAAATTAAATCTCCCAATAAATATTCAACGCTTATACATATTTATAAAACTATTATTTCAATGAGAATTAGTAGATATTTTCATACCTATAATTTATTCATGAACTAAAAAATCTTATAATATATTCAATATTAACCATATATACTTGTAAACTTTAATTTTCATTTTTAGTGTCATTTTAACTGTCATTTTTCGAAACCAGAAAACAAGAATACCTCAATCTATTTTAGATTACAAGAGATTAATCGGAAATTTTATCTACTGAATTAATGTTTAGACCAGTATATTTCAAACTTTTTACACTAAACTCCAGCTTAGAAATTAAATCTAAAAACTAAGCCATCCATTAATTCTGAAGCAGCCATAGACTACAGATGTATAACCCATACCTCGATGGCCCAGCCTGACAGTAATTTAGTCATTCAAATAAGCCTATTCTCAGCGTCAGCTGTTGCATTTGGCCACTGCATGCCTATTTTAACAAGGTAATAATTGAAATTATTTCCCCAGAATGTTCTAGGTCGCCTTCTTTTCTGATACCTTTAGGCAAACTTTTCATGAATCTCTTAGCATATCTGTGATTATGCATATGACATATAAAGCACTTTCTCTCTATATACCATGCTACTTACAGATTGTTGCCGAATTATTCACCTAACCTCATCATTGCTTAGAGCAGTGGTTCTCAAACTTTTATGCTTCACGTACCCCCTAGAAATGTGTATGTAATTGACGTACCCTTTGTGCAGATGGATAAAACTACAGTTATAGTATAACAATTGGAATAAAATAAAACACTGACTTTGATACTAGATCTAGCGACTTTTGAGCTCTCACGTCGTACCCCACGTTGAGAACTCCTTACAGTGTTAAAAAACTTAATGTCCAAGAAAGGGCACATATGGAATTAAAGGCATCAATTCTTTTGTTATCTTGTTTACAGAAGATACAACTTTCAATACCAAAACAAACTTTGAAAAGAACAAAACTCTAACATAGCCTAATTTTAGTTTGTTGGAAGAAACTTACTCAATGGCGCAACCATTCAAAATAACTGAAAACAACATACCCAACCAAATTTCATCACTTTAGTTTTCTTTCTGTTAATCACCAAACCTACTACCAGTCTCCTCGACATCTTTTACCAAAGGGGTCAAATTATCAGCATAATCTAAAGCGCAAATTTTCGACTTTCTAGACCCAACTTCGCCTTGCAGTGAATTCCTAGAACCGTACTCAATAACGAAATTGTACTTCCGTTTTTAAACATTTATCACAATGCATGGTGCGTATAGATGGAGAATACCGTGTAATGAAGATTGAATATGAGAAATTGTTCTAAAAATTGTTGTTAAGTAACGAAGATGACTAATTTGTGTGTTTCCAAGTGTTTCTACTCTGCACGTGACAAGTTATAATTTTAATAAATCAGGATGAATTTGTATACACGTACATTGTCATTGGTCAGCAAAAATAAAAATCACCACATCCTAATCTGTGAATATCAAAGAGTTCTAAATATCCTAGAGGATGAATTCGTATGGATGTACCAACTGCACCTAGACCTATACAGAAAGAGTTTGGCAAGTGCATTGGGAAATGGAGTCGACGGGTACCATAACTGTGCTCTTTGACAAAAATAATAAATAAATATCCCTTAAAGTAACTGGTGCCACAGAGGTCGACAGCAGCCTGCCAGTTATGCAATAGAGCTCTGTGAGGAAAATGAGACCGCAGCAGAAAGATAATACGAAGAACCATGCCTTACCTGGTGCTCGAACTTTTGTCTCTTTGACCAGCAGCCAAGTGCAGTAACCATTCGGCAATGGGACAGCATCACTATATTTCAAATGGTTAATTTTCATGCTTCTCTAATTCCCATTTGAGTAGAGAGTACCTCTAGGAGCATTTTGGAGTAATATTTAGTACAAGAAAATTTTATTTATTTATGTTCTGTCTTACTGTCATCGTCTGCAAATACAGCGACAGTAGGCTCTATTTGCCAACCCCATACTATGCAGGACCCAATGGACTTTTAGCTGCACCACTGGACATTATGGACCAGATAGCAGCTAGTGGTCATGGTGGCATATTTGGGTAAAACAACAGAATCCTAGCTGAAGTTCATACATCTATTTGTCCTTACACGTGTTATGAAAGCAGTACATCGATATATTTTTCGGCAATTTATTTAATAGTATTAAAGTACAAAACTGAATTATTTAACAGCAGTGTCTGCCCGCCTTAAACACTTTCAAAATCAAATAAAAGATATCAATACAAATAAAAAAACGAAAGATATCAATTCAGAACCCAAATATATCAATGTAATTACTTCGTAAATCTTTTCCGCAATGCAGATATATACAGGGTGAATCTGAAAAAGTGGGCAAAACTTTACGGGGTGGTAGAACGCAGCTATACGAGCAATATTCGTCATAGAATGTATGGTCGGAACGCAAACGGCGAGCCGCAAGGTGGCGTTGGAAATGGTATAAAAGGGTCGGTCCTCGCACCCAACGGCATTTCTACCGTGAATTGCCGAGAGGATGGCTGGTTATACTAACCATTACAGCTGGCGGCAGCTCTTTTGAGCAATTTCTTTGAGCATGTACCTCAATTACATTCCTGTTAATAAAATGTTTTCTGAAATATCTCCTCTCCTTCTTCTGTTCATTCTTTAAATATGACAATGGAAAACTACCTTTTAACTTCTCACCGCTTGCGTTCCGACCATACATTCTATGACGAATATTGCTCGTATAGCTGCGTTCTACCACCCCGTAAAGTTTTGCCCACTTTTTCAGATTCACCCTGTATATACATTTATCATTGGAAATTTTTTATTTTCGTATGTTTCTTGTGCTTTCGTGTGCCGTTTTTCTCACTGGATTTGTCAAAGCAACTGTTTTTATCAGCTTCTCAACCCAATGCTTGTCTGAGCAATTCAGATTGATTTCTCCTTTCTTTGATGTTATATTACTTCAGAAATATGTTTAAAAATTATATTTTTTTATTTCTTGAAGTTCTGTTTTCTAGCATTGTCTCTTTCGCCAGTAGCATTGTCAACGTTATTTTTTCTAGGAAGGTCATTTCGGTTCCATTTATTTTCCAAAGGTTACTTTGCTTTCATTTTATTTTCCAAGCAAGATTATTTTGGTTCCATTTATTTTTCCAAAACTTCGCCCTTATTTTCTTTTACCCATAAAGTGTAAATATCATATTATATAAAACGGACAATTCCGGGAGAACGAACCGACGGAGAAGTGTGACGTCATTGATGGCAGAAATTGCTATTTCCACGTGGTTTTGCGACTACTTCGGCTATCGGTCCGAGATTTGGACCGATAGCCGAAGCTGCACAAGGGGCAGGCAGCATTGAGCGGGTAATCGCTCATGTTGTTTATGAGATATGTATTCAAACATATATATTTATAGTAGAAAATCAGGATCGAGTTTCCCTAAGACCCGTTAGGCACTTGCAAAAGTGCTCCAACATAATAAGGTGCCATCTTTTATGTCTTACGATTTGTTTAACTATAAAATTATATCGGTTCAGTTCTTAGAAGAAGTAATAAAGTAGTTTCAAATATCCATCATATAAGCATCAATTTCTCTCTCTTTTGAGCACGCTCTCTCCTGACAACTGAAAGTTAAGTTTAAAAAGAAAGCGAATTATGAGAATATACAACGTGTTACCAAACGTATTGTGATATTTCCATATTTTTGTGAATAGCAAACCTCATTCAGAACTAACTTTGAAAACAAGCTTTTTATAGAGAAATGCAACAGAGGATGAATTATAGATCTCATTCAAATTTATCCAAGTTTCCTATTTTAAAAATATTCCTGTAATAGTATTAAAGTACCAAAACTGAATTATTTAATTGCAGTTCGCACAGGAAACTCGATTCTTTTAATTGTCGATTGAGGTGCAGCGATCTTTTGCCTCACTTTCTTATGGACTGCTAACGAAGCAGGTATGTATCCGGGATTTTTCTGGGTGTGGTGGAGGGGTCCCAGTATTTTTTGTTGGGGGTGGGGTTCTGATAAAAAGGCGAGTAGGATTTCCTAATTACTAAACTATTCCACCAGACTGGAAAGGCTATTAATCCCCACTAAACACTTTCAAAATTTATGGAAGCTACAAAACCATTGATATAAACTGAAAAAAAAAAGAAAGTGAAAGGTTAGAGTGATTGGCAATTGATTAAAGGGACTTCTGTTGGGACAGTTCTTGTGATAACTATAGGGGTATCAGCTTGCTTTCCGTTCCAGGTAAAGTTCTTTGCATGATTGTGTCTTAATAGAATTAAGAATATAGTTGATGGACAATTGCGTGATGAGCAATGTGGATTCCATAATGGTAGCGGTTGTGTAGATCAGATTTTTTCACGCAGATTCTTGAGAAATGTTTAGAGTGTCAGAAACCTTGCGGTTGCTAGCTTTATTGATTTCAACGAGGCTTCTGATCAGTGGCGGCTCGCGTATAGGCACTGTGAAACTGCAGCACCCCCAATTTCTACTTGATATTATCGATAACATTTAATATAATGAGTCCTTTTTTTCTTTAATTCTTTCTTTATACTTGTACAATATATAATCCTTCAGCTTAATGTCAGTAGCCATCCCCCAGTTTATGAAAAAGATACAAAAATCTTTGTATGGAACTGTGCGCTTCACAGTACTAGCGGCGAGGTGTTTGACTGTTGTGCGCATGCGCACATAGGAAGCTACACGCCAGTCTGCAAGGGAGAGAGAGCACTGTCATTCCCGCAGTGTCGACCCTGCCGTGCTGGTTGAAGGTAGTTTTTTTTTACTCCGCGTGTGTTGTGCTTATAAACAGTGTACCATAATTTTGAATGTGATAAAGTGTAGAATTAGATTATTATCCTGCTTCCAGCTATTCTATTTCATTCATTTTTTTTCGCGCAAATCAAAACAAGAAGAATGGATTTCATTTTTAAATGAATAGATTAAGCTTGAATTGTAACAATTTAGGTTCAAGTAAATAAAAAATGTTTGATATTGTTCTTTTAGGATTTTATCAAGTTTCTGAATAAATTTTCTTTTCATACATGTTTGTTTCCTTTTACACAATTTTAACACAAAGGCTAAAGATTTTCTGGAGCAGCACCCCCCCCCCCCACCTAATTTTAGCTACGAGTCGCCACTGCTTCTGATTCTGTTGATTGTCATAATTTGTTGTTAATTGTGAGATCATATGGTATACCAGACAAGTTAGTTAACATAATGAAAGCTCTCTATAATAACACTGAGTCGTGTGTGAGAGTTAGTAAGGCTTGTAGCAATTGGTTTAGCATTGCTTCTGGTGTTTGACAAGGGTGAAATTTGTCTCCTTTTCTCTTTAGTTTGGTTA
Source organism: Ryuthela nishihirai (assembly GCA_038380435.1). Taxonomy (NCBI): domain Eukaryota; kingdom Metazoa; phylum Arthropoda; class Arachnida; order Araneae; family Heptathelidae; genus Ryuthela; species Ryuthela nishihirai. The sequence goes on from JAWZYU010000026.1 coordinate 21,085,472, forward strand.
TTGATTATGTTATGTGAATTCATTGCAAGGGAACGATTTTGGGTTTAAACGGTCTAGAGACCTGAAAATAACGCAAATAGATTATGCTGATTTAGACTTTTTGGAAATGATGTTGATGAGACTGGTAGTAGAGTAGGTTGGTGATAAACAGAGAGAAAACAAAGGGATGAAAATAGGTCAGGCGGGTTGTGGTTCAGTTAATATGAATAGTTCAACTCTTGAGCAGGTGTGTAATTACCTTGGAGATACTATTATCTTTGAGATTAACAGACAAATAGGGATTGCTGCCGGGGCTTTTAAGAATCTATGGAGAGTGGAGAGAAATGTGCTTATACACCTAAAGACTAAAATTACACTGTACAATAGTTTGGTTCTTTCTAGAGTGTTATGGTAGTGAAACTTGGACGTTTTGTAAACAACAGGAAACTCAATGCTTTTGATTCTATATGTTTACGCAGTATCTTGGGCATTAGATGGTTCAACTTTGTAAGTAATGATGTTAGGCAAAGGAGTCTGCAACCTCGTTTAAGCAGCATATTGTGCAGAGAGAGACTCTATTGATTTGGCCGTGTTGACCATATGCATAATTATAGATTAGTGGATAGGGCTATGAACAGTGCCTCAGAAAGAGGGGAACCCATAATGCGGTGAGCAAACAATGCCAAACAGGATCTTGTTAGAATTAGTGTACGGTGGCCAGATGCAGAAAATGTGGCTCAAGCTAGATGTTTGGGGAACTAAATTGCACAATCTGGTTGGAACTTCGTAGACCATGACGCTTGAGGATGATGAATATGAATGAGACATAATGAGGATGATGAAAAGAAGTCTAAAAAAAGGGAAATGTAGGTAGGGAGTCAACAGAAAAAGTAAGTATGGTCGGGGGTTCAGAGAAAGAGAAAACATTTGCAGTTCCAGCATATTTCTCCATCAACTTCTTGATTCAAAATTTATAGCGAAGATATACATGGTGCTCAAAATTAAGTATAATGTATAAATTCGTACATAAGTCGAAGTATTTTTAAGGGAATGCAATGAAATTTGATAAAGAGGTTTATTATTACATTACAAATATAAATCAAGCAGCAGAAATTCATAATAGTATAATGTGCATGCGTTAAGATCATAATCGTGCAAATAACAAGGAGCAGTCCATGGAACAATACCAAAATTTGTTACGTACAACATGAGTTATGTTAATATGGAGTATGATCACATCTGATAATTATGCAGCTCAAGCAACTCCTCATACTATTTATGAGGGTATTCATGAGGTCTTGAAGGATTAATGACCCCTCCTCGAGTTGGGTTGTTCTGATTTCATGGAGTGTTCTGGGAAGGCGAACTCCATCGCATCTCCCTAGAACATCCCATAGATGCTAAATAGGATTGTGGTTAGATCTGAATCGCCACTCCCTTTGGTGCATATCTTCCTCTTTAAGAATATTGTAGACCACATGAGATCGATAAAGGCAGGCATTATCATCCATAAGAATATCTGGGTCGAAGGCTCCTAGCATAAAGGCAAGCTCCAAAGACAATTGCCTAGCAGTCATCACTCTGTTCCGTCTGACAGGTCTCATATAGCGATCGTCTGCAGCAGTTGTCTTTCTGGGATGGCCTTGTCCTGGTCAATGACGAACACCTGTATGTTGACTGTCTGAATTGAGGCAGGACATTTTGTGAAACACTGAATGCTCTGGAAACTTCCGTCTGGGACTGACTTGCTTCCATCCTTCCAATCGCTCTCTACTGCTGAAAATCATCCATACTATGTCTTCGGGACATAACCAGCTTGGCATGCCCTTGAAGTGAAAGCAAGAGTTGCCTAGAACAGCTGCGTGCTGTGGGTAAACTCGTCTTTTTAACACATTCCTAATATGCATATTCCGGTTTACATGCGACAACTGTAAATGCGGATAGTTTCCCATGTAGTGTATTTTCCATGTTCGCCTATTTTCAGTGCATTCTTTTACATATATCGTCAGCTATATAGGATTTCGTTGATTATCCTTAAATTTTGAGCAACCGTGTATACAACGATGCCAGAGCCACAAGAATTGCCGCTCTTCACAGTTACAAAGCCATTGGAGTTTTAAAACCACATCACAAGGGATTCAAATTTTTTACCCAACACAAGATCACTCAGCAACAATTGGAAATAAGTTCTCTCTCCTGAAGCATATATGGTGCAAGGTCCACATCTCAGTGAAAAATTTATAGATTATATCCTTTAATTCTTTTTCGTCTAATGCGTGGTTTAATGGTTAGAGCACTCTGGCATGTATCTAGAGTTGTGGGTTCAATTCCCGCAGTGTCAGCGATAATTTTTTTGTTTTTAACAATTGTTGGTCTTATTTTTACACGTAATCTGTGAATTTACTATGGATAAATGTATTATTCCAATAGCTTGCAGCCACGAGCAATGAGTGCGAGCAATGAGTGCGTTACTAACTTTAAAACATGGAACCCAAGGTGGGATTTATCATATACAAAATCTCAAACTTGTCTACCTGCTTTGAAATCTAAAACAGATATCTTTGCACAATTTTAGTCCCATAGTATATGATATCCGGCAGCAAAATTAGATTTAAAAAGCAACTGTAAAATTTCATTCTACATAGAATATAATTTTAACCTTTCCTGTCTGGTGGAATAGTTTAGTAATTAGGAAACCCTGTTCGCCTTTTTTATCAGACCCCCCAACAAAAAATACTGGGATCCCCACACCCAGAAAATTTCAGAGACATACCTGCTTCGTTAGCAATCCATAAGTGAGTAACGCCCATGCGTAACAGGGTTCGCTCTACTGTTATCTGGGACACCTACTTGGGTGCGCCAGCGTTAATTTGAGTGGTTAATTGTTGCGCAAATTGCCCTTTACCAGACGTTTTCCTGTGGGATCGATGGCCTTTGGGGCCCCACAGTTATGACGTCTGGAGATACTCTGTGTGCCAGCGGTCCATTCTTAGTACACCCTTACTACAGCACTTCGCGAACAGCCCATGAAGTCTGCTGTTTCCGAGATGCTTCCACCTTTGGTGAGGTAGCCAATGATCATTCCTTTTTGAACGTCAGTGTGGTCATATTATTCTGATAGGACTGTAGAGATGTCTATACATTCAGCAATGAAGTGTAACCCTGAACTGCAGCTGACGAATATTTGGTCGAAATATATGCTAAATATATTTTACAAGGAATAATTTATATGCATATTTATGACACATGCCCAAAATGAGTTATATTGTTAGTTTTTTTTAATGCATATTAGCAATTATTTTATCAATTTTTTAAATATGAAGGTTTAGTAGCTTAGTGTTATTTTTAAACATTACAACGATCTTGCTAATCAAATAACCTTACGTTTTAATAGGGATATAATTTTAAAAAAATAATTAACCCTGAAGCAGCTGTTTGCCAGAGGTCTGATAGGAGCCTTAGTTTATATGCCATAGTAGATTTGTAAGGTAGACCATCTGTGAGGATGGCGGGATCTCAGTAGAAAAACAACACGAACGTTCATGCCTTATCCGGGGCTCAAACCCAGGTCTCTTAGATCAGTAGCTAAGAGTGTTAACCACTCGGCCACGCAAAACATGAAATGCATAATAAACAAGTTCTAAATATTAGTTAGGCTTGAATGCAGTTGCTTGCTCAAATGAAGTTTTGGAAACAAAAAAATATTTGGCGAAGTAAAACGGACGAAAGGAGTAAAAGAGACCTACAGAAAAGCTACTATAAAATGATGGGATCATGCTGGTCATATTTTCTGATGTATACAAGATGCAAATCTTCTGCACGAGTAATTTTGCATCTGACATAGATCTACATCATAAAGTCCAAAACTTTGTGTAATTGTATCAGTGGTAAATTTTCAAAATGGAACAAAATTTCTTGTAATTTACTGATGGAATCAAATGGAAAAATATACAAGTTGCATCTTCTTCAGCTAAACAATTTAGTGCAGCATTTCATGCTTGTAGAGCTAACTGAAGATATTTTCTACGTAGTAGGTTAAATTAGCCTAAATAATTTTTGAAACATTTTTGTTTTTTGCAATATCATGGCATTTAATAAGTAATATTGAAAACACTACAGTAGCAAATTTTTAGCAATATTTACAACAAATTCAACAATGAGTATCTTCTTTAATTTCCTTTAAATATTATATGCAACATCCTACAAGAACAAAAAACGATATAGATATGTACTTCTTAAAACACCTTCCTTCTTCAGAACTGCGAAGCAATTTAGACTTTATGCTTAGCACAAATATTGAATTTTATTTCATTGGATAATCAAGTGTTTCAACTTTGCAGCAACAGTACCATAGCCAGTGACTGATCAAGCTTTTTGTAGTGTGATCATACGTAAAATTACAGCACATTTTTACAAATATAACCTATATTTCATCATCTTCAAAGCCTATTTCAGGAAAATCTCCAATGACTACATCATGTGGTTTCACAAAGCCACCATATTTTGGTAGACATTCAAAGTATCTCTTTCCTCCAACACTACCATCATTTTTACCTGTTGGTTCATCATATTTCACCCCAACCCAATAACCAGGTTTAAACTCAGTTTCTCCAACAAACATAACACACCCTCTCCTATCAGGCTGTCCAGTTACATGAACTTCACAACGGTCTCCTATTTTAATAGTCTGAACTATTTCTTTCTCCTCCTGTTGTTTTTTTTTCTTTTCAGCCTCCTGCTTGGCTAATTCTTCTTCATTACATTTTCCTAATTTATGCTGTAATTTGAATGCACGCAATGAATCACCACGTTTCTCATATTCTTCTTCAGATAACTCAAATTTTTGAACTTTTGAAAGGTCTTCAAATTCACCAGCACGAACAGCTGAATCAATAACATGAATGCACATTCCATCCTTAATAGGGTAAGAACCTAGCAAGGAAGTATCATCCAGAAATTTAGTGATAATTTGCTTATCTTTGTCAATCAGTTGCAATTCCATAAATGCAGAAGATGCTCCAGTTAACAATTCTAGTTTCTTTTTCAAACTTCCAATTGTAATTGACTTTGGAAATCTTCTTTGTGTGCCAAAAGAGTTTATTGTACTGGTCACCAGAACATCCACCATTTCAACTGCTGCTGATGGAACTTCACTCATTCTGAATCTAAAAGTAAAAAATAGCATTACACTACAATAAAAACTACATCCTAGAATTAATGTATCAAGGCTCAACATTAAAATAAACATATAGGTTTTTCAGAAATGGGAAATATCTTTCTCATAGAGATACCAAAAATCTGAAAACTATATTGTACTACTTTTAACAATAAAAGACTCCACAGTGGGGTGGGGGAATAAAGCAGTTACTTATCAGATTTTCTAAGAGTATATTACTAAACTTATACTTTGCAAAGTAACAGAATATAAAGTCTATTAGGAATTTATATTACAACCAAAAACGTAATAATGTTTATATCAGTTATATCTGTTAACCACTTGTTTACATACTTTTCTTAATAGTATCGAAAGGGAAAATGCAGCACATAATAACAAGACCGATTAAAAAAAACTTATCTTGCAATTTTTCTTTTGATTTGAGAATTTATATTTTAGTATTACTGTTTCTTCAGATACTGTGGTATTATTTTTTAGTGGGAAAATCCTCGAAGAATTATAAATATATAAATAAATTAAAAATTTTAAGAAATATCTATCTTCCTATATGGGCCAAAAAAGTAGAAAGTAAACCTGAAGCATGTTGATGGTGCAATCAGTCACAGAGTTTGTATTCACTTCAAAGGAAGATAGAGCACCAGTAATCTTGTTGCGTGGGTAAATTGGCACCCTATCTTACTTTGATATAAATATGAACTCAGCGACTGATTGCACTATTAATATACTTCAGGTTTATTTTGTACTTTTTAGGGCATATAGGATGTATTTATTTATATTTCTTTCTTTGTCACTAAAAACACCTACTTTCAAAAATTCATTTGATATATGACCCATAAACATCGACCATATTTTCTCTCCCTTCTGGAGCCATTTGAGGTAGCCCATGACATTGGAGAAGTCAATAAGCTTTGAGATATTACTTGTTATAGGTCTAATCCCACGAAAATCCCCTCCCTCCACTTTATCAGAAGGGACAATAGTGGGGGCAAAATTTGAAATAGTTTAAGAGGTTGATCATTTGACACCTAACTCGTAACTGTAGGCCCTCATGTTCGGAATAGTAGAACAACTTTCATATTTCCCTTTCTTACGGAAGGAAGAAGCATGGGGGATTAATTTTTAATAGCCTATAACACTCCAGAAGCTTTCATTTAAAGCACAGCTTGTTATTTTGTGCACTTGTGTTCAGCAGATATAGTGCGGAACAATTGCTTTTGCATTTCCCCTTTTTTAGAGAAATCATGGGGGTCAATTTCTTTTACAGCTTATGACACTCCCTGAGTCATAAGCTTTCATTTAATGCAGAACTTGGTACTTTCCACACTCTCATTCAGGAAACATACAGAACAATCCTTTTCATATTTTCCCCTTTTTTGGGGAGAGGATATGAAAATCATCTGAAAATATCTCATCTAAATTAATTTCCCTATTTTGGTTACAAATTTTATTTCGTAAAATCCAGAATTTAATGCTGTTTATTTTGCTATGCAGTATGATCTATCTGTTGATTAATTACTTAGCGAAAAGTTCTTAATTTTTTTTCCCCTGAGCACAGTGAAAAACTAACTGGGCTTCTGAATTTATGTTTTTCTAAATGGAAACTTGGAAGTATTGATTAAATGTATTTACATACATGAGGGATGTTCTGAAGGTCACTGACACTGCATTATTACCATAAAGTAATTAAGTCAATATCATTTCAGTATATAATATCAAGCAACACATATACAGAAACTTCACACAAGTTTATACCTTTAAGAAAATGAACTATATTAACACAGCAATATTTACCATCTAAGTTATTTTCTACAAAAGAAATTCTTTTGTAGATTTCAAATGATACATATGCTAATCTAATAGCAATTTGAATATAAAAAAAAGTCTGAATCTTCTACTAATAACTTGCAGTTAACTCCTCTGACTGAATTCCGATCTCAATACATATTTTTCAAGCAATGCGAAACATATTTTTTGCATTGTAAATGAGGGGGAAATTGCTATTTTTGCTTAATATCACACCACTCTAACATGGGCAACTTTTAACCCATACCTTGGAAAAACTAAATTGTACCATATGGCCAGGCTTTTTTCAATTGTATTCAGTCAAAAAGAGGGAACTTCAGAACTTTTTGCCAAATAACTAAATAAAAGGAATTATGACATATTATATGCCAAATTAATCAGCATTTAATTCTGGATTTTCTGAAATAAAATATTTAACAAAAAAGGCAATGTTTTATTTCAATAGGGCTTTTTTAGAGTCATGTAGTAAAAAAATCTGGCAATAAATAGAAAGGCTATTTATTTCTGAATAACAAAAAAAAATTTACTTGAAACAAGAAAATTACTTTTGGTTTGTAATTTTTTTCTCTGCACCATACTTTGAGGAAAGTTGAAGAAGTTATTTTTGTACTTTAGTTACTATAGTCAGAATAGGGTTTGGTCAGGGCTACATTCCTTAACAGTTACCACGGCTTCTCTGCATTAGAGTTGTGCATTGCAGTGAAGCACATAGGTAGGCTTAGTCTAGTAACCTACTATTAACGTTGGTAGGCTTAGTCTAGTAACCTACTAAACTGCATTCTCACTTAGCATATTAACCTAATGTGCAATAGTAGGTTACACCTCTTATATACAGGGTGATTCAGAATTCATCATCAATATTTAGTGGGGAGGAAGGGAATAAGAAAAGAAAGAGATTTCACATAGGAAAGTATGGGGGCAGACGAACGCATGGTGGTGTAGAGGGCGCTGTGTGTACACACCTCTCATACAGAAGTACAGCTGTTTGACGCGTGCAGTCAGTTTGTCATTCGACAAGGTGAATTTGCAGAAGTAACATGAACCGGTATACGTGGAATGAATGTGCAGATATGTATGTAACTTACGGTGCGGCAGAAGAAAGATGTCTTCAAGCCAGGCAATTGTATGCAGCGCGCTTCCCAAACCGCCGTGTGCCACAGCATCAAATATTTTCACGTATTCATCGCCAACTGCGTGAAACAGGATCGTTTGCTGCTAGTAATGTTAATCGAGGGAGGCGCAGATCGGCACGGACAGTAGCAGTAGAGGAAGCTGTCCTACAGGAAATCGAGGAACAACCGGGTGCTAGCACACGAGGTATGGCTAGGCAGTTTGGAATTTCGCAAGCAACAGCGTGGCGGATATTACACGATGAAGGGTTACATCCGTTTCATCTGCAAAGAGTGCAATTATTGGCAGCAGACGACCATCCCAAGCGTGTTATTTTTTGTCAGTGGTTCATGCAGAGAACAGCCGTTGATCCCAATTTCCCAACGTATGTTCTTTTCACCGATGAGGCGTTGTTCACTCGAGAGGGTGTCTTCAACACACACAATTGGCATGTGTGGGCTCATCATAACCCACACGGTACAAGACCTGGAGCTGCGCAACAACGTTTTGCTGTCAATGTGTGGACTGGGATTGTCGGTGACTGTTTGTTGGGCCCGTATTTACTACCATCCCGTTTGGACGGTGCCAAGTACCTAACATTTCTTCAGACTGTGTTACCGGATCTTCTGAACGAGGTTCCTGATGGTAGTCTCCGGCGAATGTGGTTCCAGCATGACGGCGCTCCTGCACATTTCGCAAATGCTGTGCGTGCTTACCTATGCAGACAGTTTGGTGGTCAATGGATTGGCCGCGGTGGACCGGTTTCTTGGCCACCACGTTCACCGGATTTATCTCCAATCGATTTCTTTGTTAGGGGTGCTATGAAAAACATGGTGTACGAGACCACTGTTGATAGTGCTATGGATCTTGTAGCACGCATATCAGTTGCTGCCTCAAACATCCGGGAAATACCAGGTATCTTCCACAGGGTCCGGCTGTCCATGCAACGCCGTTGTGAGTCATGCATTCTAGCACATGGTCGGCAGTTCGAGCACCTCTTGTAAGTCTGTACAACCAATGCAAAGAAATGTTACATGTAAGATAATAAATGTTTTTTCCTTACCACTTCCTTCTTATGTGTTCTTTCCATCATTGAACTGGGGTCATTTTGCCCTACTACATGGCATATGCGCCCATGCTTTCCTATGTGAAATCTCCTTCGTTTCTTATTACCTACCTCCCCACCAAATATTGATGATGAATTCTGAATCACCCTGTATAATATTAGTGCATTTCAATGATGTCTTTGCACAGAATAAAATAACCTGTAATAGCCAGACTCCAATTGTTAGGAAGGATGTACACTGTTGCAATTTGCAATAGCAATGCAATTTCAATTGCTTCTTAAAAATTGCATTTATAAAGATGGGGTACCGCACACCACAGCAATTTCAACTGGCTGCGATGAGACAGGCTTGCAACACGAAAATTGCAATTTTCCTGCGATTTGTTCAGAGTGTTGTTGCAAACGATTTGAGAAATATGTTGTGTCATCGAATGACACAATATATTACCCAGGTCCTGTTGATTAGTAGCCAAGATTATTTTCTAACTACTTGTGTACAGTTAACTTTACATTTTTGGCATGCTTTTGCTTATAATCAAAAAGTTTTTCATAATATTCTTTAATTACTTTATATGATTTCACAAATGTGTATCAGCTTGCAAGTAGAGTTCTATTTTAAAGATTTCTGATTTTATCACATATGGAATAATATAAATCTGTCTGAAACATAACAACTGCTCACCAGACTTCATTTATTTGTCTGCATGATTTTTTTGAAGTATAAAAAAGAAAAACTGGTTGTGTTTTGCTTTTTCAGCAAAATAGAAGAATGGTTTTTTCAATGAGAAGGGGCAGAAGCACGATTTCCTAGTTCAAAATTTGAATAATTTTACAATTAGTAGTCATAAAAATAATTTGGTTCCAAATTCCAGTGAGGTTGGATAAATTTCCTCCTCCTCCCTCTGATATGTTTTGACTATCTCACTTTAATTTTTATCCCATGGAGGGAGTCTCGCAAAGCAAACTGTTCCTTTATCGTAATAATGCTTTGGGCAATGGTGTATTTTGGGACGGAGTTTTGAACCCTCCCTATGGGGGAAATTTTATTTAATAAATTTCCTTCCATTGGCATAATCAAAGGGGGAGGGTGCACAAGTTATACTCCCTAACTTGAGGATTTGAATAATGTATTTTTAAGTAAGGCTCTTAAAATCAAAGATGCATTCACCTCAAGCCACCCAGCATCTAATTAAATATTTAGATACAATAATCATTTTGAAATTATATTAAAATGTTAAGAATTTAACCTTCCCTTTCCAAAACTATGGTTACCTTATTGCTTCTAAAATAAATTGGACAAATAGTCAGTGGTCATTTTATTTGGAACAGACCTGCCTTATTTTAATAAAAATTCTTCATTTTGATTAAAAATCAGAGGCTTTTCATAACTCAGTTTCTTTTAACAAAAAATGAGGCTGAAGGAAATTAAATATCTCAATATTGTGTCTCGAATATCAACAATATCCATTTGCTGTTTATAGAAATGGAACTAGAATATTTATTATCAGTGATGTCAGTTGAATTAATCTGAAAATTTATATAAACATATTAAATATGTTAAATATACTATTAATCTGAAAATTTATATAAAACATATTAAATATGTATATTGTTAATCCTATTAATACTCTCTTACATAGTGTAAATTAAACTGCAGTGGACTGTATGTGTACTATAATTGAACCCCCGGATCTAGAACAAAAAAAATTGAGGAGTGGGACAAGAAACACAATTGAGCAGGGAAAATGTAAAAGAAGATTGTGGGTGGGGGATGCAAAAGACTGGATTTCCAATAAATTTTAACATTTCTCCCTCTGTTTTATAGGTCTTGAAAATTTTCTTGAAAGATGCATGCAATGTAGAAAAATTTAATAATTTTTTCCCCTCTATTAATATTAGGGAGGGCCCACACCACCACAATTTGCAACAGCAATGAGACTAGAATTCAAAATTACTGTTATTAGCATTACCTCTGTTTATATCGAATTACTGTTATTAGTATTCTGATTAATATTAGATTATACATCAATTTACAATATAAAAACTATATAATAACCTCTGTAATACTCGAATTACTGTTATTAGCATTCTGAAGGGGGGACAAGGCCCCTTGCCCCCCATATTCGGCCTTCCTCTGAACCATGAGTCTGTTCCTCTTGAGAAACTGTACATTCCAGAAGATAAATTTTGTTTCAGAAACGGGCCTACCCATTCTTTCCTCATGTTTGTCCTATTATTTGTCTCTGCAGCTACTATGAAGTACATCTATTTACAATTTACCTAAAGGGGAAGCACTAGCAATGTCAAAGACAAATGAGAAAACGTTTAATTGCTTCAGTGTGCAGGAGCTCTGTAAGCAATTAGTTTGCAACACTCATATATGACAATTGCATCGTGATTGCTTTCGAATTGTAGTCGCATTGTTGTTGCAAATTGCAGTGGTCTGGGCCCTCCCTAATAGACTCCAACTTTTATGGATAATATTTATTCAAAATGTAATGAACTTAATAAATATGATATTTAATCTAACTGAATTAACTTTATTAGCCCATATATGCATCATCTATGAATAAAATCATTATGGTTTTCCCCTTTTACTCACCAAAAGACAACAAAAGCTCAAGTATAAATATTTTTAGTGGCATACTCATATTTTTTTCAGTTGTTTTATGTAATAATAAAAACAATGATATTTCTCTAACTGTGGTAAAAGCTAGATAATTTTTTTAATTTACTTCTCACTCAAATAAGTGTACTCATTTTGGAGTGATCTACTTTTGGATCTTCCAGAGTGCCCCTTGTTAGACATTGATAGATTTTGCAATGACAGTTCATAAATGAGCCCAGATATTACTAGTATAACATTGTAACTTGAACTTTTTTAAAAGATATTTGTTTATGTTTAAAAAATATTGTTTACCCTCGCTTTTTTGGAAACAGTGCTCTTTTAGGAAAAAAAGGAGCAGAGGAGGCAGAACTATTTGAGTGATAAGGCACTTGAGCTTATTTCAGAAAGAAAGAACTGCAGGAATGTCCTTAATCAGTACCCTACTAGTCCTAATAGAAAGCATTACAGAGAGCTTAATAAATGTGTAAAGGATCAGTTAGCTCCTAATAAGAATCTTTGGCTTGATGGCCTGGCTGACAAAGCAGTTAGACAGCACAACAGCAGAGAGTTGTACCAGATAGTTAATGCTTTGTGTGGTAGAAAATAGACAGGTATACAGGGATTGAAGGATAAACAAGGTAAGGTTATAGAGGTGCGTATTCTGTCATGGCTGAGCATTTCAGTGATGTTCTAAACAATGTGGTTAGTTCTACTCCCATTGTTTGCAACGATGACAGATGCATTACTGGCTTTAATGTTAGCCCTGTAACACTATCTGAAGTTATTTTGGCTATTTCTAAACTTAAACTTCATAAATCCCCAGGGTAGATGAAATTACTATGGAAATGCTTAGAGCTGGGAATTTTTCAATTACCACTTGGATGACTGAAATTTTGAATATCCTTTATGATAAAGGCATGGTTCCTAAGGATTTTACCAGAGCTATTATTATCCCTATTTTCAAAAAAGGTGATCGCAGTTCTTGTGATAACTATAGGGATATCAGCCTGCTCTCTGTTCCAGGGAAGGTTCTTTGCATGATTGTGTTTAATAGAATTAAGAATCTGGTTGATAGGCAATTGCATGATGAACAATGTGGATTCAGAAGTGGTAGGGGATGTGTAGATCAGATATTTTCACTTAGGCAGATTCTTGAGAAATGTTTAGAGTTTCAGAAACCTTTGGTTCCTAGCTTTGTTGATTTCAAAATGGCTTTAGACTCTGTTGATCATCATAATTTGTGGTTGATCGTGAGATCATATGGTATACCAGACAAGTTATTTAACATAATGAAAGCTCTCTATAATAACACTGAGTCACGTGTGAGAATTGGTAAGGCTTCACTGATGAAGGATACAAGGGTTAACGATATTAATTCAATTAGGTTAAATATTACATCATTTGCAACACCAGTTGCAATTTATGTTGCAGTTACACAACTCTGCATGATTTTTGATGTCTTGGATCTATTTTTTGTGCCGATTCAGTTGTTTCGTTGTGCAAAAGCAGAGACAGAATATTACACCATTTGTGAAAAATGTGTATTTTGCATACTTTGGAATTAGGAGATCAAGAGAAGTCATCCCCTTCCCCCCAAAACACACACTACCATCATAAAGTATGTCAAAATCGTGGAAGTGTGGTAAGAAAATCTTCCAGCCTCCATTACGAACTGTCATTTTTCCACACCAATTCTACATCCAGATATTCCCAATCATCATCCTCAAGCAACCATGGGCTATGGAGGTCCAACCAAATTGAACAATTTTGTTCTCCAAACATATCTATCCTGAGCTACATCTGCATTATCTGGCCACAGTACACCAATTCTATCAAGGTCCTGTTTGACATTGTCTGCCCACTGCATCCTTGGTCTCCCCCTCTTTCTGAGGCCTTTAAGGCACACTGTTCATAACCCTCTTCACTAATCTATAGTTATGCATATGGGCAACATGGCCAAACCAATAGTCTCTCTCTGCACAATATGCTGCTTAAATGAGGTTGTAGACACCTTTGCCTAACATCATTACTTACAAAGTTGAACCACCTAATGCCCAAAATACTGTGTAAACACTTAGAATCAAAAACACCCAGTTTCCTGTTATCTTGTTTACAAAGGGTTCAAGTTTCATTATCATAGCCAACTCTAGAAAGAACCAAAATATTATAGTCAAATTTTAGTCTTTAGGTGTGTACACCTATTTCTCCACACTCTCCATAGATTCTTAAAAGTCCCATCAGCAATTCCTATTCATCTGTGGTCTGTAAACGATAGGCCCTTTTGGTATTAGTAGCTGCAATGACAATGGGCAGTGTCTCCTACAGGTCAGTAAACTTAATGGTTTGAGAATAACAAACACATTACAAACACAACACACATGGGTTTCACCCGATGGGCTGCATAAGAATATGATAGATTACATATTGATTAACAGCAAATGGGCTAGTTCTGTTATGAATACCAGGACATATAGGGGAGTGGAAATTGAATCTGATCACTACCTTGTTAAAACTGTCTTGCAACTTAAAAAGTGTTGTGCTAAAGTTAAAATTTTTTCCTTTAATACTGAAGCTCTGAAAGACCCAGTTATAGCTAAAGCTTACCATGATAGGTTACTTAGTCATTATGACAGTCATAGTTTACCTACTACTGAAGTTGACGAAGAATGGGGCCATTTTAAACAAGCTTTTTTTGAAACTAACAGTATTCTTTTAGGAAAAAAGGTGCAGATGAGGCAGAATTATTTGAGTGATAAGGCACTTGAGCTTATTTCAGAAAGAAAGAACTGCAGGAATGTCCTTAATCAATACCCTACTAGTCCTAATAGAAAGCATTACAGAGAACTTAATAAACACGTAAAGGATCAGTTAGCAGCTGATAAGAATCTTGGGCTTCATGGCTTGGCTGACAAAGCCAAGGAAGCAGAAGCACAACAGCAGAGAGCTGTACCAGATAGTTAATGTTCTGTGTAGTAAAAAACTGACAGATATTGAAGGAAAAACAGGGTAAGGTGATTGAAGGCAAGGATTCTACAAATTCTAGGTGGCTGAGCATTTCAGTGATGTTCTAAACAATATGATTAGTTCTACTCCATTTTTCATAATGATGACAGATGCACTACTGGTTTATGTTGACCCTATATTAAAGTCTGAAGTTATTTTGGCTATTTGTAAACTTAAACTACATAAATCCCAAGTGGTAGATGAAATTACTACAGAAATGCTTAGAGCTGGGAATGTTTTGGGTACCACATGGATGACTGAAATTTTGAATATCTTTTATGATAAAGGCATGATTCCTAAAGATTTTACCAGAGCTATTATTATCCCTATTTTTAAAAAAGGTGATCACAGTTCTTGTAATAACGTATCAGTCTACTTTCAGTTCCAGGTAAAGTTCTTTGTATGATTGTGCTTAATAGAATTAAGAATCTGGTTGACAGTCAGTTGCGTGATGAGCAATGTGGATTGAGAAGTGTTAGGGGATGTGAAGGTCAGATATTTTCACTCAGGTAGATCCTTGAGAAATGCTGAGTTTCAGAAACCTTTGGTTACTAGCTTTGTTGGTTTCAGAAAGACTTTCGACTCTGTCGATCATCATAATTTGTGGTTGATTGTGAGATAGTATGGCATACCAGACAAGTTAGTTAACATAATGAAAGATCTCAATAATAACACTGAGTCATGTGTGCGAGTTGGTAAGGCTAGTAGCAATTGGTTTGGCATTGCTCCCGGTGTTCGACAAAGGAAAAGATTTTGGCCTTAAATGGTCCAGAGATTTCAAAATTTCTGATTTAGATTATGCAGATGATTTGGCTTTGTTGGCTAATAATGTTGATGAGATGAATTCTTTCATTAGGGCTGTTGATGAGACTGGTAATAGAGTTGGTTTGGTGATAAACAGAGATAAAAGTAAAGTGATGAAAATTGGTCAGGCAGTTGGTGCTTGAGTTGCTCTGAATGGCTGCACCCTTGAGAAATAGTCTCAGTTTAATTATCTTTGAAGTTATGTAAAAGATACTGGTCTTGTCAGGCATGTACTTTTAAGAATCTATGGAGTGTGTGAAGAAATAGGCATAAGTTATACACATGAAGACTAAAATTAGACTGTATATAGTTTGGTTCTTTCTAGGGTTAGTTATGGTAGTGAAACTTGGATGCTGTGTAAACAAGATAACAGGAAACTTGATGCTTTTGATTCTAGATGTTTACGTAGTATCTTGGGCATTAGGTGGTTCAGCTTTGTAACTAATGACGAGGCTAGGCAAAGGAATCTGCAACCTCCAGTGTGAGTATTATATTGTGCAGAGAGAGAGACTGTTGGTTTGGCAATGTTGCCCATATGGATAATTATAGATTAGCGAATAGGATTATGAACAGTGTGCCTAAAGGCCTCAGAAAGAGTGGGAAACCTAGGATGAGGTGGGCAGACAATGTCAAACAGGACCTTGTTAGAATTGGTGTGCAGTGGCGAGATGCAGCAGATATAGCTCAGGACAGATATGCTTGGAGAACTAAACTGTGCTGTCTGGTTGGACCTCCATAGACCATGGCTGCTTGAGGAGGATGAAGATGACATCACCAGTATCCGTTACATAGCTACAAAGATAATTAAAATGAGAATGATTCAATCAAGAGTGCAACCATTCAGATTAACTGAATCATAGCTTGTATGACTACACTTACTTCCCTTAGAGAGTATCTCTTTCGAAAGGTACTAACGGTCAGCACCATGAGAAGGCAGGGTTGATCATTAGTTGCTAGGTCAGGTCGGTTTTGTTCATCATCACAGGGAATTGGTGCACAGCTCTCCTTCCAATGACTACCTAGCTATCATTTACAGACCTTATTCCCAATAAATCATATTAATAACATTAAATATGCAATATCTAGATTAATATATCATTATAATACAATAATAATTATAATATACCTAACTACTAACCATTCAATTCAACTCAAACTACTGTAACAAGACACACTTGCTCGTTACAGCCACCATATTCACTCCTGCATATAAAAACTTAATTTTTCACCAAACATACTCCACCCCCACATTAGAATTCTCTAAAAACCCAATGTACACGTTTACCTGTAAACTATTCTCCTAAAACACGAAGTAGTAATTACTAAAACTACCATACTAATAACTTAACACTACGTTAAAAACCACATTCTAAACTTTTGTCATTTTCTTCCATACTCACAACAAAACACATACTACATCCTACTAAACACAAAAATATGATTATAAATAGGTCAGACCCCCCCCCCCCCCCGCTTTTTTTTTTTTTTCAAACTCTCACTCTAAAGACTTACTTAAAAAACAGGTTTCCATCCAGAGGCCAAGCTATTTTCTCCCTATGCTCAGCCAAAAAAACTTTTAACTTTAGAACTGTTTTTGCCAAATAACTAATAAAAGGAATTATGACATGTATGCCAAATTAATTAGCATTTAATTCTGCATTTTCTGAAAATAAAGTATTTAAAAAAAAGGACGATGTTTATTTTAATAGGACTTTTTCAGTCATGTAGTGCCATCTGTTAGCTGAGGACCATAATCAATACACTAGCCAAATTTTTATTCAAATATTTTGATGCTGTATTATTTTTTACATTTAGAATAAATATTACCCATAAATATTGTAGTCTGGCTATTACAGTTTAGGTTATTAAATTTGTGCATAGACTTCACTGCAATGCACTAATATTATATATGTGGTGTAACTTACTATTGAATATTAGATTAATATGCTAAATGAGATTGCAGTTTAGGTTACTATGCTAAGCCTATCTTGTGCTTCACTGCAATTCACAACAGTAATGCAGTGAAGCCTGAACACTATTAAAGAATGTAGCCTTGACCAAACCCCTATTCTGCACATTGTAACCTAAACTGCAAAATAACTATTTTTTTTAAAGAATGGGTGTGTTCTTAACCCCCCCCCCCCCTCATAGGGAATGTTAACAAGTCCGATCTGCAAGTGAAGTGGCGATCGGTACTATCAAGAGGTACATATACGAAGGTAAAATCCTCTTCGTTGAATCGATGTCTGGGCTATTTTGATTGCCGCTTCATTCCAGATCGGGCTTTCTTATGAACCTTCTTCTCTATGGGGTGGGGGCTGAGATTCTATTAATGGAAAACACAAGAATACGTGCATACTGATAAACATCGATTCTCTAACACTATATCAAATCCCAGTAATTTACTGCATAACCAATTCAATCAATTACCGCAGATTTTTTCCCCCTACTGTCAAACGTTATATTACAGAAAATAAAAATTACAACTTTCAGGTTTAGAATAATAAAGAACTTTTAAAAGAAAAGCTATGAAACAAACGTAACGCAATCTTACCACAATTACGAATATCTTACAACCACACCTTCCGCGTGTGTACCACAATTACGTATCTTACAACCAATACCTTCCGCGTGAGTACCACAATTACGTATCTTACAACCAATACCTTCCGCAATCTTACCACAACTACGAATATCTTACAACCACACCTTCCGCGTGAGTGAAAAATGCGATGCTGTCAGTCATCGCGTTGTTGACTTCCTTCTCTACCGAAAGAAAGATTTGGCAATTATATTTTATTTCTTTTCAATTCTCTCTGCCAAAATTCTAATAGGCCTTTCATTTTGAGTTCTTCTTCGTAGATAATATTGTCTTCCACCACCAATTGATCTCATACGAGCCAACTTATGACACTCCAAAATATGGGTTCAACCACAGGGGTTCAGCAGAGTATACCACCAAGCCACATATCATCTGAAATTTGAAGGAATTTGCTTAAGCGAAAGTTTGTTTCTAATACTCTGGCTTTGAACAGACAAAAGCAGCCTGGAAATTTATTATCAAAATAGGTAGCTTTCATGTATTTTTTTTTCCTACCATAGGTTCTCGCAAGATTCGATTTCTTTTCAAGCTGACTTCCAGATTTCTTGGGCTCTCTTTTTACACCTTTCCTAACAGCTCTTTCCCAAACAGAAATAGAAAACGAATTCCAAACATTAGGTATCTTGTTGTACTTATGATTAAGAGATAATGTTCTCTTAAACCGTTTGGTGTTCCTAACTCTCGGTGCATACACCTTTCGAATTCTTCAGCAGCATTTCTCCTCCTAAGTTAGACAACGTCTCATAGAACAGTCATTTACTCATTCAAAGGTTCTCCAGCCAATCTCCCCTTGAACACAATTTTATACCAGGAAACAGGGACGTAGCTATGGGGGGAGGCTCCCCCCCAACAAAAATCCAAGGAGACTTCGTAAAATCTAGATGAGTTGTCAAAATTTGTAATCTTTTTTTTTGGTAAAATTAAGGGGAGTTGTCAAAATCGAGGCAACTTGGAAAATTTAGGGCAGTCTGGAAAATGGAGAGACCGCAAAATCTAGAGCAGTTGGTAAAATTCGAAACCACTTAGTAAAATGCAGGTGAGTTGGCAAAATCGGGACAACTTGGCAAAATTAGGAGCGACTTGGTAAAATCTTGGGGAGTTGGCAAAATTCGGAGTGACATGGCAAAATCTTAGGGAGTTGACAAAATTCGGAGTGACTTGGCAAAATTCAGGTGAGATGTAAATATTGCAATCTTTTTTCTGTAAAATTATGGCGTATTGGCAAAATCGAGGCAACTTCGCAATAACTAGGAGAGTTGGCAAAATTCAGAGTGACTGCAAAAATCAGGTGAGATGTAAAAAATTGGGATTTTTTTTCTGTAAAATTGTGGCGAGTTGGCAAAATCTAGGGCAGTTGACAAAATTCGAATCCCGGCGAGTTGTGGAAATTAAAATTGTTTCTGTGAAATTAAGGAGAGTTGACAAAAATCGAGATAACTCGGCAAAATTTTTGGGAGTTTGAAAAATTTGAACTGAATTGGCAAATTTAGGAGAGATGTAAAAATTGGGATTGTTTTGCGAATTTAAGGAGAGGTGGTAAAATCGAGGTAACTTGGCAAAATCTAGGGAAGTTGGCAAAACTGGAAACCACTTGGTAAAGTACAGGTGAGTTGTAAAAATTGGGATTGGTTTTGTGAAATTAGGGAGAGTTGGGAAAAACCACGAACTCTTGGCAAAATTCAAAGCCACTTGGTAAAATACAGGAGTTGTGAAACTTGTGCCTTTCTTGTGTAATTAAGGAAAGTTGATAAAATTCGAAGTGACTTGGCAAATTCAGGAAAGATGTAAAAATTGCGATTTTTTCTGTAAAACTATGGCGAGTTGGCAAAATTCGAATCCACTTGGTAAAATATAGGCGAGTTGTGAAAAATTGGTTTTGTGAAATTGAGGAGTGTTGGACAAATCGAGGAAACTTAACAAAATGTAAGGCAGTTGGCAAAATTCGAATCCGCTTGGAAAATACGGGTGAGTAATGATAATTGGGATTGGGGAATTTAAGGAGAGTTGACAAAATCGAGAAAACTTGAGCAGTTTGAAAAATTTGAAGTGACGGCAAATTTAAGAGAGATGTAAAGATTGGGATTGGTTTTGTGAAATTAAGGTGTTGACCAAATCAAGGGGAGTTGGGAAAATTCACACGGACTTTTGCTACAATTCAGACGAGATGTAAATATTGGATTATTTCTGAAATTATGGCTAGTTGGCAAAATTGGAAGGCGAGTGGCCATCCAGTTGAAAGTAGGCCCTTTTAATTTCACCTTCTGATAATTCCGCAAAGGATAAATATTGTCAAAGTATCATTGAGTTGACAGTCTCGGACAAAACAATGGGTCCGATTATGTGCCTACGTGAATTCCAGCCCAAACACCAATCTTCTGATCATGCAGTAGTGACTCGTGGAACTCATGGGGATTGTGCGAGGACCAGATTCGATTTTTGACTGTTTACGTACCCTGACTGTGACGTCCAAAATGTCCTCTTTCACGGTGAAGATAGTCTACAAACTACCTGCAGTACCGCACTCCGCTTACCACTGTCGGCAGGTTATTATAATCGCATCCGTGCATCGGCATTCATGCACGGATGCGATTTTGTAAGGGTATGGGGCTGTGCCATATGAAACACCAACTTGCTGAGACTATCTCCTAATGGACTTTTTCGGGGTTCGGAGCATGCAGTTTGCGATATGCACTTTGGAAACACTTTCTCTCCTATCAGTATTGATGGCCTACCAGACTTGGGTGTCACACACACTGAACAGGTTTCCCGGAATTTCTGAATCAACTGCCGTACTGCATTACGATGGGGCACCTATAGTTTTCGGAGACTGTGCCTGGAATCGTTGTTGTACGTCTTATGTGTATTCTCTGCCACAATGAAACGTTCCACAAGGAACGTACACTCCTCAAATAAATACCATTGCCACAACGAACGGCTAGTGCCCGACTACTTGGCAGGCAGGTAACCTAGTCTCTCCCACTAACGCCATCACGTGTCCCTAAAAGTCTCGAGACGCACTAGACACACTTCCAACACAGGTATTTCTCACCAGGTGCACTTTTTGATCGCCCTATAAAGCCTACTATACAGAAAATACACATACGAGTTATAACTATGCAATATTCCTTTTAAAAGTATTCCGGAAGTATATTGTAGGAGGCCTTCCCGTGGCCGAATGGTTAGCGCACTTGACTACTGATCTAAGTGACCTGGGTTTGAGCCCTGGGTAAGGCATGGTTGTGTGTGTTTTCTGTTGAGGTTGTGCCATCCTCACAGATCTATTTTGGCATATAAACGGGCAGACCTTTATGGCAAGCAGCTGCTTGATGGGGTATTTATTTTTTATTTAAATTGTAGGACTATGCAAACTTTTCCATTTGCTCATATTTCCCTTGTCTACCACTGTTGCATTTAGTCCATCCCCCATCTCTTTAATATAGTAAAGAAATATTGCTTCTTCGGTAAATTCAAACATTCAAAGTTCACATAGAAAGAAATAGCAAATCTTGGAAATGAAAGAAAAAACTTTTGTTCCAGTATCATCCACCATGAGATACATTTCAATATTTAAAGTAGTCCAATAAAGAATTACCCGCTAGAATTTTTTATGCCACAAAATGCTGTCACTAGTAAGGTAAGCTGGGGTAACTTGGACCTGAGGTGATCTATATATAGTAAAAAAGGTCACTTTCTAGTTGAAGATAACACAAACTCGATCTCTGCCACAATATGAAAAATTGATTTTTTTTACTGTTAAATACACTGCATGTCTATTAAGCCATAAAGTGGGTTTAATGATAAACACTGCGTGAGGCACAACCGCCTCTCACGCAATGTCTAAAGCTGCTCACTTGTCACCACTCTATGCTACCAAAAGTATTATTAGTTACTTCCATTACCGTAGTCACAAAACACGATCGAATAAATTTTCAGCATACCCTTCTGAAATTCTACTGACCTCTTCACTTGCCGGCAAGAACATCGAAAAATAAACTCGTGTAAATATAAATTCGTCACTTGCTAGAAGCAATGTGAGCATTTTTTTTGCAATATCGAAGGATT
Source organism: Ryuthela nishihirai (assembly GCA_038380435.1). Lineage (NCBI taxonomy): Eukaryota > Metazoa > Arthropoda > Arachnida > Araneae > Heptathelidae > Ryuthela > Ryuthela nishihirai. Next base: position 21,107,685 of record JAWZYU010000026.1, read on the forward strand.
AAAACATACATAGGAAAAAAAGCGAACAGAACAATATTTTAATATACATTTTAATGTTTTCAACTAAAAATGACTTAAGTATTTTACATTTATATAAAAGGCATTTGTTTTATGTTTACATGGTTAGAATTTTTACGATACAAAAAAAAAAAGCAATTTGCTTTCACACATAATGATTATATGCTGATATTCTTAAGATCAAACAAGTTTCCTATATTTGTAGAGAAAAAAAATTGTCCACTAGTATTTTTCTGTATAAAAACTTGTAATTTAAAATCATATTGCTATTTCATATATGCTACATTTATGTTAACACTTTTATTCATCTGATAAAAAAATTTACGTTTTTTAATTCACTATTCACATTTTAGAGGTTGTTTGATCAAGAACTCTTCCTAAACAATAAGTTAGGACCACTAAATTCGGCATACAGCTTTTTCTTAACGCACCATACTCTGCATCATTCCCCTACCCCTAAATTTATTACCTTATTTCTTCGATTCTAAGACACACCCCGTTTTCAGAGACGTTTATATGGGGAAAAAAGTGCGTCTTAGAATCGAAGAAATACGGTATATTTCTTATTCTCATCATAAACTTAAACGTAACATGACTACAGATATTAATACACATGGATCCACTCTAGGGATCCCACCTCTCCCCCACTAAAATAATAAACGGTGATAGCCATCACCAAATTTGTGTGTAGCTTTTCTTACAACATAAGGATTTGGTACCTCGAATTTTACCTTAAAAAACCCAAATCTCCAAAAACAGGAAATGTGTAAATGATTGTCGGACATAACGAATTATTTCCGGAAAGTCTGTCATTGGGGAGTATCATAAGCTCGCTCAGCATCGGATTAAACATTTAGAAGTCGCAGCACAGTCTGATTTTGATCCTTCCCCCAAAAAATTAAAAATATTGTTTAAGGATATTAAACTGAAATACATAGAATTAAAAAGAAAAAGCCTTTATTTTAAAATTTTTTATCAATTAACAAAACGTTGAAAAATTAAAAATCGTTCTTTTTGAGACAAAAAGTTTATTATGCGCTTCTTGCGCCTGTGAGGTGATCCGCGACTGCAAAGGCTACATCGAATTTTGCCCCTACATAAATGGTGGGGTTCAGGGGGGGAGGAGGTCAACCAGTGGGTCGATTGTAAGAAACTAGAAATCAAATGAAGGCTTGTGACATGGGGGGTGTCATCTACTATAGTTTTGAATGTTTTAAAGATCCAAACAGGGACATATACAGAGAGAGGGGGAACCCCCCGAAAATTCTGTCTTCTTATACTAAATCACAAATTTGTCTACCTGCTTTGAAATTGAAAACAGTTTTGTACCATTTTATTTCCTAGCGTATTTCCGATTCTAAAAAAGAGAAACCAAAACTATAAATTCCGATTCCACGTAGAATATCATTTTAATCTTTCCTGTACGGTACAATATTTTACTAACTGGGAAATCCTAGTCTTATTCTCAGACCCCACCCCAGAAACTAAATCCTGGCTACGTGTCTGGACCCAAACAACATAGGTCAAATCTACCAGGATTTCTATAAAAGTATTTTTGGCTTTTTTTAACTGAGATTAAGTATTATGGTGCAAGAACTGAAGAAATCCCTAGATCCACTTAGCCCTTTGCTTTCTTATAATATAGTTTTTGAAAAGTTAAGCCATATATTTAAAGTTAAATGAATACATTTAATCCTAAATGTATTCTTCAATAACATTAAAAAAATTATTAATCTCTACCTCATTTAAAACTACTAATAAATTTACATGTCATTTGATATTTTTGTTGTGAAAAAATCAGATTTAATGACCTGTGTATCTTACTTTCAATTATCATACATACTGATATTAAACTTGAATAACAATTGCAAAGGCACAATGGATATTTTGCTTAGAAAGGAAATATTAACTTCAATACTTTTTTATTTTTAAGATGTAAATATGTAGCTCCAGTATACTTATCCCCACTCCACACGCAAAAAAAAAAGTTTTATATTGTTATTGCAAGAAATAACAGTTAACCTATTTTTGCTGGATGATGATTTCGTGTGTTTGCACCTCTACTTCGGAGATTTGAATTATCAACATAAAATTAGCCAAATCCAGTTATAGAGAACCAATTGAGATTGTAAGAAATTCATTTCCCCCACATATATAATTTTTAATACTACAATTGGTTACTTGACCACTAAGTGGCATTTCTGTAACAGGAGAGCCTACTTCTAGAAACTTCCTTCAAGATTTACATTCAATGTTGATTTTCAAAATATGCACTTGTACCCATGGGTATCAGCAGAAATTATTCTGATGGTGGGGAGCCAAAATAAAAACAATATTTCAAGATATAAACAGTTATGTCGGGCTGTTTACTAATGAGTGCAGTTGCAAATACAGCAATCATGCATACCTCATACCATAATACAAGGATTCCGAAAACAAAACAAAAAAATATTATTTAAAATACATGTAAAAATAAAGTTTTTCATAATAAAAATAAACGATATGCTCTTCTTGATATAAAAGAAAAAACAAGATTTACATTTGTTAAAGGAAAAAAAAAAATATTGCACCTATTATTCATCATAAATTAATTTTTCCAAGGGGCTGCCCTTCTTATTCCCTGCCGATTCTCCTGCTTGTATGACATAAACCCTATACACAAAGGTTACTAAACTGTGTAAAAAAAATTGATAATTCATCATTTCCATATGTTTATTCATTATTTACAATTTTTTTAAATTACAGACAAACAGGGCTAACTGAGGGATGACTACATTTTTAGGAGATGAGGAAAAGTCAGCAATTTTATTACGTCTGCATTTCTGAAGAACATTTCAATTCGAAAAATTTGCTAAAAACAAGTGGACTAATGTTATAGTAATAAAATGAGAGTTTTAAAGTTAACTGTTGGTATTGGTTCTTAAGTCTTCTGGTTTCTCCAACACAATCTGACTCGATTTTCAATTTAATAATTAATGGATTCAGCAACATCGGAACTCTGACAAAATCATTGTTAATGTGTACATAGTTGTCGGGCTCTTCAGTCAACAAAGAATATGGGTGGAAAACAGAACCAAAATGCACGAGTTTAGATATTTCCTGAGGATTCAGAAATTTGTTATAATATTGTTATTATATTATATATAAATTCAGACAATTCAAGTTTGCTGCAAATGAAGCAATCTCTGCACAATGGCTCATATTAACCACAGAAATATTCACTAACACATTGCGCATAAGGCAACATATTTGTGCACAATAGAGGCAGTTCACTATAAACTGGATTTGATAAAACAAATTCCGGTGTAAAATGTATATATTTATCACTGACTTTGATTTTAAAGTCTGATGTTTCTATAAATTTAGAAACATTTTGGATAGACAAATGTGAGCTGTAAATATTTATAGTTCCTGCATGTTTTCAAACCAACATATAAAATGTACAATACGTATGATATCAACAACAATGTACCCTAAGTATGACTCTACAATTCGGAATCTTTATCTTCCTAGTATATATTTTGTGTTCCACATTTTCAGTTAGAAAAAATGTTATCTACAGGATTATCACTGCACTTAGATATGCATTCATAACGGTTCCTATAAGCTGTATATATTTGTGGTTTTGGATCTATTTTCAAACTAAATTATAAAATATATTATATATATAAACCAATAATGTATCCAAACTGTGATTACACAATTCAGCATCTTTATAATGTACAGCTCATGTACTATGTACAAATTTACAAATTCAGTTAGCAGTAAAGTTATTTGCAGGTTTATAACTGCACTTAGATATGCATTCTTAACGATTTCTGATTAAAAATATTTAATATCTTCCAAATTCTTAAAATCTGGCATAAGATTGTATTTATATCATAAGTAGTATATAATTTCTGCTACATCCATAAAGCCTATGTACTGAAACTTTCCATAGTCCTTTCCTAAAATCTGGGAAGAATACTCTTATTTGGTGGCTGGCTAAGTACACAAATCTGTGAATAGTGCAGTTTCTTTTAAAATAGTCACTATAATGAATATTACTGTAATGATCTGTATTTCTACCTATAAAAATTCTGATGGGGAATTTTTATTAGCACTTTCGCTAATTAACTTTAATATATTTTTGGAGGGATGGGGCAGAGCTAATAAAGTGCATTATTAAATTTTCCAACCAAAGTTGAATGTTTCAGGAAAAAATAACACAAAAGATCTCATTAATTAAAAATGATAGAGGATTCAAAAATAAAGGTAAACTTACGATTAAGTATTACTACAGGTATCAAATCATTAACAGATATCGTTTTGAATAAATTTAGTTGACATAAAAGTAAACATATATATTTCTTGTTGATCTTACAACATTTCAAAGAGTTTCACACATGGGAAATTGAAAATATTAAAACTATGCATAAGATAAATGCATAAAAAAACTATGTGTAAAACAATGCTATGGTATGTTGTAGGTGTATAAGCAGATGCAAATGCTAAATAAATTTGTGATAGTGTTCACAAACCTTACATTGCCTGAGTATATATGTATAGATAGTACATATTATATTGATTAAATATACACAGGTCATTGGTGTCCACTTTTATAGATAAGAAAAATATGTGGGGCTGAGACTATTTGAATAATTTGACCAATATATAAACTGAAATGTTAAGTTTATTTCTGATATAAATAAAAACAGTTAATAAAAATACTAGCGAGTTAATAAATATGAATTAATAGTGTATAAAATTCAAGGAATTTAATTCACAATTTTATCATATTTAAATATCTCTAAACTGAAATATGTTTAACCAATCATGCTGCACATAAATATATTAATGCTTACTGAATATAGGAATAGTGCCATCCTTACATTTAGCTGACATCATATGCTGTATCCGAGCACAAGTGCTAGATGCAGTAATATGACTTACAGCTAAATAGCTAGAGGTTGCTTGGCCCATGTCATGAGGTCCTGGATCTAGTCACTTCCTTGGTTGGACAGGTCCAGAATGAGCACAAACCATGGTCTCTCCTTTCTGTGGGCTCATGGTCAACATAATGATGCGACATGTTGAAACCAAAGCCATGAATGTTCTTATAAATCTACATTTTATATACAGTAGATTCCAGTTAATCGGGACAGGGTTGGGTTGTTTTACCTCTGAGCGGGATTTTTTTGCACACCATGGGCTAAATGGCCAGGTCACATGGACCCCGAAGGCTCAGAGAAGGTTGGGAGAGGGGACCCACTGGAACAGCTGTTGGGAGACAGATGGTAGCCTCCCGTCAAGGCCATCCAGCGTGTTCTTTAACGTGCACAGGGTATGGCTCTCCCGCACACGGGGCCACGGCTTAATGTCCCATCCGAAGGATGGTAGCCTTTCCAAGCCCATCGGTGTCCCCTATTGACCGTGGGCAGGGTGGGGAATTTTGCGGAGTTAATCAGGACTATATTACTTTGGATCAATTAAGTGGCTGCCCCTATTATGTGAAGTTCCACGTAAAGAGTTAAAAAGGTATATAAGATAAACTACTGTTTACTGAGCAACGAAAATACTGTAACTTAATTCTGGAACAAATGGTAGAGATCAGAGCAAAATATTTACGCTAAAAACAATTTCAATTTAATGCACGTATCAACCACGCATGTAGTTTATAACAGTTAATGATGTGAAGGAATTTATGAGTGTATCCTACCGTGTTCTCTTGACTGACTGCAACTTAACAAAATCAGTGCAGGTATCTAATGCAAATATAGGACTGTCTCCATTGCCTTCCTGCATGAAGTAGCATTGTAATCCAGTAATAAATTTCCTGTCATTCTGGTTAGTTTATCTAGTTGGTTACATCTGGTTGTTCAAGCTCAGGTGTGTCATCCTTATCACTTTCCTGGTCTTCTCATGTCTTTTGGTTTTTGCTACAATTTGTACAACTTGCATCCTCATAATCTTCGTTTCCACAGTAACATTGAAGACTATATCGATGCATGCAAACTCTTCGTGGTTTCTGATGTGTTTCACTTCCAAAATGGAGTCATTTTCATTCTCGGTTGCATTTGGGATCTCTAAACTAGCGCCGTCCCATGGCCGAGTGGTTAGATGCTGATCTAAGAGACCTGGGTTCGAGCCCCAGGTAAGGCATGGATGTTTGTCGTGTTTTTCTGCTGAGGTCCTGCCATCCTCACAGACCTTCTACTATGGCATAAAAATTAACAGGCTTCTGTCAGACCTCTGTGGCAAGCAGCTGCTTGAGGAGGTATTTTTTTTATTTTAAACCTGAAAGCTTAAAACCACAGTGGACAAAGCAGTTCTGAATGATCTTGCTGCTTATTTCTTGCCAACTATTGGCGACTGCCCCGATTACATGGCATCCCAAATAAATGGCTGCCCCGATTAACTGATGGCTCAATCAACTGGAATCTACTGTATACACCAAAGAGCCAAAACATTATGACCAATTCATCTTTTATGCAAATCAAAGCAACTGCAAACGATGGCACGTGTGGTCATGAAACAGTATAAATAAACCTGATACTGAGCTCTGTTAATCAGTGTTATTCTTGTTCTTCAGATGGGAAAAGCAGCAGACTTAAGCGAGTTTGACAAAGGCAAAATTGTAATGGCCAGACAACTGGGTCAGAGCATTTCTGAGATGGCAAGGATTGTGGGGTGTCAGAGTCAGCCATGGTTAATACCTTCAAAAAGTGGTCTGAGGAGGGAAAAAATCATGAACTGCTGGCAAGGTGTGGGCCGACCTTGGCTCATCAATGCTAGAGGTGAGCAAAGGTACAGCGAACAGGGTACAACATATGGTACAAGCCAACAGAAGGGATACTGTGGTGCAAATCGCCTGCAATTTGAATGCTGGTGACGGGAGTAATGTGTCACAACACACAGTACATAAAACCCTGCTGAAAATGGGGCTGTGTAGCCACAGGCTGCTCAGAGTGCACATGCTAACCTCAGTTGACTGTCGAAAGTGCCTACAATGGGCACATGAGCATCAAAACTGGACCCTGAATGATTGAAAGAAGGTCCTCTAGTCTGATGAATCTCATCTTCTGTTGCACCATGTGAATGGTCAGGTATGTGTGTGTCGTTTACCTGGGGAAGTGTTGGCACCAGGATACACTGTGGGACAAAAACAAGCCGGTGGAGGAAGTGTAATACTTTGGGCAATGTTCTGCTGGGAAACCCTTGATCCAGTCATTAATGTGCAGGAAACTATGATGTCTACCACCTACCTAAACATCATTGCAGATCAGTTCATCCTTTCATGGCAACAGTATTCCCCTCCAGTAGTGCCTTCTTTCAGTAGGATAATGTGCCATGCCACACTGCCCAGATTGTTCAAGAATGGTTCACGGAACATGAGGAAGACTTCCAGATATTGCCCTGGCCTCCAAATTCCCCAGACATCCAATCTGCGGTGGCTCAACCACGTAACTTACAAGAGTTAAAGGATCTGCTGGTAATATATTGATACCAGATACCCAAGACACCTTTAGAAATCTTGCAGCATCCATGCTTTGTCGAGTAAGAGATGTTTTGGCAGCACGTGGTGGACCAACATCATATTAGGCAGGTGATCATAATGTTTTGGCTCTTCGGTGTATACAACAGTGATATACTTTTTGTTTGGAATTACAGATTAAGAGAATTTAATACTTGCTCAATGTGTTTAATAATATTTTATCAACAATTAGATTTTTCCCATGAGTCTAAGATCAATGATAAAATTCCATTTTTTGCAAATTTAATTATATAAAGAGATAGAAAATGAATGTTTCACATACTGTAAAACCTACAAGCTTTCCAAACCTTATCCTTGCTAATTCAGTTTATCCCTTGAATTCTTAAACTTAGCATTAAAAACACTTTTTATTGAGAGCATTCTACAGCACACTTTCAGATCATATCACTTAATAACACCCCCAACTATAACACATAAGATAAAACAACTTATTAATGATCAAGATAAAATCCCATCAACAAGCAGTATATATGCTATTAAATTGGATAACCCAGAAGGCCAAGTACACCCTAACGATAATTACATTGGAAGTACTTATAAAACCTTTAACATTAATAGAACATCAACATGATTTGTTTTTATGCAAATAAAATCAGTATTAACAAGCACAATAATTGAAAATTATCTTGCCAAATGCTTTCTGGCAAAAGAACCAATTACACATTTCCACAAATATCATCCTTTTATGTGATAATCACTTATATCCAGAATGAAATTGATACCTGCAATATTGACCAATACATTCTTTATCAGTTTTTCGACAAAAGTGTTAACTGTCACATATCAGTTGTAATCACCCACAGCTCTTCACAGGTAACTGCTGACTTGCTTTTCAATCTGCCAGAAAAAACTTCTAACCTGCTATTTAGTCAATGATACATACTTTCTATGTCATTATGTTTTGTGACTACTCACCAACTTTGCATTGATGCTGAATACAGCTCTTTCATCTATGTTAGCAATTTATTGCTAACTGACTTGTGTCAAGAATTTTGATTTAGCCCACAAATGCTATTTTGGGACATTCAACAGCAGTATGGATATCTTAACCAATTAAAGGATAGTGCTATTTCCATATTCATGTAAGTGGTTCATATTATTTTTATGCAGCATGATAATTAAATATATTTAAATTATATTTTATACAATGAAAGTGTGGATTAAACTTCTTGATACCAACAAGCTATGAAATTTTTTTTTCAGAGTGGTGCAACTCACAATAAAGCATCAATTGATAATATTCATGCCATATTTTAAAAACAATTTATTTACCTAGCACCTATAGACTTCTGCAAGAAAAATGCTTTTTGCACATATAGTTTCAAGGTTTTTGCAAAGAAGCACTAGAAGTCTTTTATTATTGGCAAACTACACCATTACAAAAACCTGATAAAATACTTAAATAAGTTTATAAGTGCAGTGAGGAAACTACACTGTTACTACAACTAAATGTTAACTTTAGAACTTTGTTAAATTATAAATTTCTGCATTACAAAAAGTGCTGTAAAATAATGCTCCAATATTATGAGTATTCAAGGGCTGTTTACAAGAAATTATACTTTCTTGTAAGAATTACTATCTTTATACTTCTGACTCGTGTGAATATATGATTAGAACATGCCAGTTGGAAAAATCCTGCGTTTTCAATTAAAAAATTAATTGATATCTTTTGTGAATGGAAAAATGTACTGACCTTCGTGGACTAACTGAAAGTGTTTTATAGGTCTCAAAAATAACTGATGTTCAGCTTAGTTGCAGAGAAGTGATGTGGCACCTTTAAGGATGATGAAAGATCTACTTACTAAGCTACTCAAGTGTTTTAGATTTTCATGCTTGTCCCATCAATTATAATATACTACTAATGTAATATTTTTTGCAATAAAAATTTTTCATTTAAAAAAATTAAGTTACTTATTGAAATGTTAATTTTTGTCTTAATTGCTCACTTTTGAGGAAAAAAAATAGATAAAGTACTTTGTCATCACACATATACAATTATGGTAAACAAATGAACTTAAAAAATTGTTAATTTTGTGGAAAAAAAAAAGTAACTTCGAATGAAAAAATAGCTTACATTGCAAGGTCAATTTAAAATTATTTATGACAAAAAGCTTGTAATAAAATGTTAATTAAAATAATCACATATTTTAATTATGTGTTTTTACATATTTCTTACATCAAACTCATGCGAGATAAGTTTGAAATCATTTAAAATTTGTGTAACTTTTTGACAATTATTTTAATTACACTGCTCTTTTAAATAACATTTTAGAAAATCTTATTAATCCATTTTGTTATTAATGATGGTTTCTATATTTTGGCTTTTGTGTATTAAAAAAACTCAGCAATGCTTACATTTCAACTTCAAATTCTGGCTAACAAGATTCAGTATCTATAACAAAAATTTTCAACATAATGGCACAGTTATGTCTGCCAAAATAAATATATAAAATCAGTAAAAACATCACATTTTCAATGTTTGTATAAAATAGCTTAAACTCTGAAGCTCTGAAGAGTAAACCACATGAGTAATTTCAGCACCAAACAATGAAAACTTGCACTGCATTTGTGCTCATCACTGCCACAATTGTCATGAATTTTTTTTCTGATGGAAGAACGTGGTCTTTGTTCATTATGCACAAATTTCTGATGATCACATCATGAATAATAATGCAGATATGAGTTCCCCCCCCCCATTTTATTAACATTTGTGTATCATGAAGGATGAGATTCTATTTCTTCACACACATCCATGCTATTACTGCCTCCTTCAGCATCTTCTACTTCTTCAATTCTTCTTTTTAATTTCCCTGTAAATACATCACATTTAAAAGTTTAAAATATATCTTTATGTATTTTCCAGGTAATAAAAATGTCATATAATCAAAATGATCATATATTTTAATTTTGAAAATTTTAATACATTTTTTACATAAAACATATATAAGTTTGAACACATTTAATATTATGTATAATCTTTTAAAAATTATTTTATCAAAATCAGTGATTATATTTTCTGATAAATTTTTATGAAGAATGCAAACTACAAATATACTTTTTATTTAGCAAAGAAAATTTATTGAGATAGGTCATATATTAACCCATGGCTACCTGGCGATGCATTAGATACTCTTATCTACCATGGGTTGTGATCATTGAACTATGACCACCCTACCCTATGTTACATCAATGGGATGCTAACTTCACAGTTCTGTAACTTTTAAAATAAACATTTTGTGGAAAAATGTGACTGAAGGTAAATCAAAGATCTAAATCAGTTCTATCTAAATATTGATTTTCAACAATATTTGTTCAGTATTTAAAGAGCTATGGAAATTTTAACATTTAACAACAGTAATGCTAAGAATTTACCTCTGAAGTTCACTGAAACTGAAAAAAAGCATTATTTCAAACCATTTCATAAATAAGTACATATTTTAAAAGTGTGTGAAAAAATTTTCTTTAATATTTGTTTAATTTTTTGATAAATTCCTTAGAACACATTGCTGCTTTTAAATGCTTGCAATATCTGTTTAAATATTGAAAGAATATTGTTGAAAATCAAGATATATATATAGATTTGACTGAGATCTAAAATTTACTTTTAGAACTTCTTAATTTACCCATCAAACACTTATCTTAGAAGTTAGCATCCCATTGACATAACATGGGGATGAGTGGTCAAAATTCAATGATCACTCAGTGTACATTAGTTTTATATATAGCAACCAGAAAAATTAAGGCACTATAAGTGTGAAGGTTAATTGGAATAACTCAGAGGAAATCACTCTGTTGATGGAAGAAAAATAATTTGCAGCAGCAGGAGGAAAATATAAGGCATTTAGTGTTTTCTGCTAACAATATATCCTTTCTGTCAACAAGATGATTTTCTGTGAGTTATTGCAAATTTCTTGCTGATAACAAAGCTTGCATGTTCCATACTATTCTAATATTCTATTCATAAAACTTTATAGTGATACAAAGTTTTCCTAGCTTCCTAATTGATACATGATATTATCTGTAGTTACATTTAAGAATTAAAATTCCCGAGGAGAGCTCAAGTTGTTCATGTAGAGAAATAAAGCATTAAATTGCCACCTGGCACAATATGCTTATTACTTATGCTATTACTCGACTATCTTGTACATATGCTTTTCCTAGTAAAGGCTATCAAGAGTAAGAAAGTAATTATTACCAGTCCATTGAGCTTAAATACCTTGCTAGTTCAGAAGACAGCTGCTTATGAGAGATGTATGTCCTTTTTTCGCTGGTCCAGCATATTCGATGTTGAGTTGACGTTGGTGGTGTGCGTCATCATAGCTGTGGTTACTAGTCCTGATTTAATTGAAGAAATGTTGAAGTTGTTGGGTTTTCATGAAAACTTCCATTGCTAACAAGCACTGACTTTGTTGGTAATTCATTTTTCATGTTGTTGTGCTCTTGAACGGTTTCATACAGTGAGCAAGTTGACACTATCAAGTACATCTTCAAGTATTAAAAACTAATACACATTAACTGCAGAACTGAAAGTTTTGAAACTCTTAAAATCCCCTCAAACATCAACATAGTTCCTCTAGAAACATGTTTCATCACTTCATCTGTCTAGTGGCTTCATCAGGCTCCACATGAGATGATAGTAAGCAATTATATAGGAGTCTCCACTTTGATGTTATCATCTGCTTGTGCAACTCATTGCACAAGCATATGATGACATCATAGCAGATGATAACATCATCATGAATCAATATCACATCTAGGTTTTTTCTTTTTATACGTCTGCTTGCAAAGCAGGAGATTCCATGCCACTGGGAGGTGGTATTGCATGTGCAGAGCATATGCCTGTGTAAATTAATCATACAGGATTCTGCATATTCAAGTTGAAATTTGGTTTGTAGTGCTATTATAGATTTGTCTGTTAGATTATTTATTACAAAATTATTGTCTATTACAGTTTATGCTAATGATGTATTAGGCACTTTATTTTTAATATCTTCTTGATGTTCATACATATGATACATTTTCCCTATGTATGTGTTTTTACCATTTAATATAATATGAGGGTCAGGGATTTCTATATTATATTATATACTCCACCTGTTGAGGGTAACTTATCGCAATCATTTATTACAAGCTCTTTGATACTTTTATTTATGATAAATGGCAATTTAATATCATATTTTTCATTTTTCTTTTTAATAAGCAAGTCGAGGTATGGGAGTTCATTGCTACTTTCGGTTTCGGTGTAAATTTTATAGTTGGTAAAATGCTATTGAATGTTTCAGTTAATGTATTTAATTGATAAACAGGGTGGTCCCAGAAGATCAATACATCATCAATGTAACGAAATGTATAAGGATGGTTTATAAATGGATTTCTCAAGTGCAGTCTGTTCAACATGGTGTATAACGACATTGGCCATGAGCTCAGACAGTGGGGATCCCAGAGGGACTCCCTCTGTCTGGAGTTGATTAACAATAAACAATTGGAGTTGGTAATTATATGATGATGTATGATAATAACTGCTTCATAACATGAAGTTATGATGTACTTCATGTTATGTCTACAAAATACTGTTGTGAAGGAGTCAACAACCATTCCTCCCTGGACATCATATCGCTGTATCCCAACACATCACATTTGAATGCAGTGATGTGGCTGAAGGCGGAATGATTGAAGAAGGCCATGCGGGAGGAAATTTCCTTTCGATAAATATATAATTTAACTATTTTTATTCATCATGTTTTCCAAAGTGAACCTTTAATTGTATAGTATGATCTTTTTTTTTCACCATATCACATTGAAAAAAGCTTATTAAAATCAATATGCTTGGAAATTTATTTATATTATTTGTTTTTTTTATAAAATTCGTAATTACATTGTTTAATTTGATATATAACCTGACCTATTTCTGTTGATTGGTTTGTTTTTTTTTAATTCTAAAGTTGACTTGTTTATTTGACTCAGCACAATTGGCTAAAAGCCTGGAATTTTCTCAAAGTATGGTACCGACAAAAAAATTACAAAAGGAGAGAAATATTTACTTTAAACCAAAAAAATAATTTTTTTGTTATTCAGAAATATATAACCATTCTATTCATGTGCATTGCAATCATTTCTGTCTATTATTTTTTTTTAAACAAATTTTTATTTACATTGCCAGATGCATTGTTTTTACTACATGACTAAAAAAAAGTCCTATTAAAATAAAACATATTGTCTTTTTTGGTAAATACTTGATTTTCAGAAAATCCAGAATTAAATGCTGATTAATTTGGTATACAACATGCAATAATTCCTTTTATTAGTTATTTAGCAAAAAAGTTCTACAGTAAGTTTTTTTTTGGCTGAGCATAGTGAGAAAATAGCTTGGCCTCTGGATGGAAACCTTTTTCAGCCTGGACACTGGAAGGGTTAAGAACAGGTACTCTTAACAGATGAGTCCTAATTTTAGGTACAAACTGACTCACAACATATACTTTTCTGTAGAAAGGTGGGGACTTGTAACTATCCCCATTACATCATGGAGAAGAATGTTTATGGTGGTCCAACAGTCTGAGCTAAGCTTTCAGTAGGAGGTCTTACACACCTCTACAATTCATAAAGGTACTGTTAATGCTCAGAGATACAGGGGTTTAGACACTTGTGTTGCCCATATTCAGTTGCAGTTAGCCAGAAATTTATCCTGCTAGATGACAATGCTCATCCACACATCAAGCAATATTCTCAAGACCAAGATATCCAATACATGGACTAGTCACCAAGTTCTCTGGACCTCAACTGTATGAAGCATCTATATGGATGTTTTAGGGAGAAAAGCAGTTGCCTTTCAATGCTGTTACCAAACTTCTGTGTGCTCAAGAGTGCTTTAATCAATATTTAGACTTCATTACTTTTGATCTTAGAACAATCTTATTGAGGGAATAAATCACCACTGTAAGCTCCTCTACTGACTGGAGTGGCTCAGTTGGTAATGAACCAGGCTTGTAATCTGTTATTCACAGGATGCAGATCCCAATTATGTCAGTTCTGATTTATCACTGCTGTGCCCTTAGTGAGAAAGGGTGGCTTTGGGTTGGGTTGTTTTACCTCTGAGCAGCACTTTTTGTGCACAATGGGCTAAATGGTCAAGTCACAAAGACCCCAATGGCTCAGAGAAGGTTGGAGAGGGGGACCCACTAGAAAGCTGTTAGGAGACAGATAGTAGGCCCCCCCCCCATCAAGGCCATCCAGTGTGTTCTTTAATGTGCATAGGTACATTACTGCATGCATATTACAGAACATTCTAGATAGATTTGACAGGAATCTCCCATCTGTCTCCACACAACTGTCCAGTAGGCCCCCCCTTCCCTTATCCAACTCTGAGCCCTTGTGGCCTGGCAATTTAGTCTGTTTGCACAAAAATGTCACCTAGAGGTAAAACAACAGCCCCTACTGACAACCAATTCTACATCACCATTAATATATTTTCAAACACTTTTCATTTTTGATTTCTTTCCTGTGAAACTGCACTCTTTTGTACTAACAGTTTAGTGACATATGGGGTCCTCAAAAAAAGCATCTTTTTCTCAAATTTCATTACGTAATTCCCACTAGTGATCCTGATATGATGGTTTGGTGCTCGATGCTTTAATTTTGATACATACATATATATCAAATTATACTTACCTGTCACTTGTGAAGTTTCACCATTTTGTAATGTTCGTTTAGCTTTATATATTGGTTCATATTCCTGAAAAAGTTCTAAAAATGAAATACAATTTCTTCATATAACGTGAATTAGTTTTTACAGTTTTACATTATATGTGCATATCCAAAAATTATTATCCTCATTAAGAAATACATTATTCATAGAATTAAATGGTCAAATTCAAACTAGTTCCATATTGTTAGATATAACATTTTAATCAGTTTAATTTTAGCTGATTACACTGTAATTAAAATTAAATGATTCACTAAGTTTTCTTTAGATAGTATTTATATATGTTAAGCAGAGTTGCATGGCACTGTTACCAACTTTCAGTATGAGTGTTGCTAATGAGCTTTGACAGCTTCTTTTACATGGCAAAAGGCTAACAGCTGATGCCTGCCTGACTGCCTGTATTACTTTAAGTATTATATTATTATATCACTTAATATTTTATGAAATACTACAAATTAAATACAAAAACAAAGATAACTGTCAACATTTAAGGAACTTCTGCCCAAAGCAACTATAAGTTCCTATATTTTACTTTATGATTGCTACTCTTTCTTTTATTCCATTTTTATGTCATGAATTTTTTTGGCATGATTTAGCACTGCAAGCTGTAGGACAGAGACAATAATATAATGCGCACGCACTGCTTTCGTTAGCAAAAACTTCTCAAACATGGCTTTTTTTCATTTTTGGCATATAGTTTTGGGCTGTTAGTTTTTAAAATTTATTCACTGAATTGAAACCACAGACAAATAACCATTCCAAAGCTAGAAATTAAGACATTTCATTTAGTAGCACATTTTTCTTTGAAAGTTTAAAATATACAAATAATAGAAATTTGAAGTCCAAAAGAGGAGATTAAATAGTTTCCATTTAAAGTATACCTTTATGAATATTACAATATTATTCTTTAGGAGTTGAAGAGAATGTAAAGTTGTTAAAATATTTTCTTTTAATACAAATGAGGCAAAACTAAAATAGCTTAGGAATGAAGCTTACAGTGCTCCCTCAATTAGCGATATTTTGGTTTACAATGTACTCACATAGGACCCAATGTATTGGATTAATGAAAAAAGTCTAAATTAAAGATTTGGTACAATAACATAATAATGGGTTCATTCTCGGTCAATCGAAGCATATTAAAGCTATGCATTTGTTTTCAGCCAATAACATCACTCTAAAACCTGAACTTCCAGAAGTTATTATAGAAGATTCTCGTTCCAAAAAATAAGTTCTTCCAACCTCAACTGCTCAATCAACCCCCTTAGGCAACAATTTTTTAGCTAAAGTGATGAAAATTAATCAAGCAGATGGTGCACTCTTGAACAAGTATCTGTTTAATTATCTCGAGATGCATGTAACAGATACTGGTGGTGTGTGGCATGAGATAAACAGAATAGGGATTGCTGGAATTTTTAAAAATCTATGGTGAGTGTGCAAAAATAGGTGTAAACACATAAAGACTAAAATTAGGCAGTATAATAATTTGGTTCTTTCTAAGGTTAATTATGTTAATGAAATATAGACCCTTTGTAAGCAGGATAACAGGAAACTTGATGTCTTTGATTCTAGATGTTTATGCAGCATCTTGGACATTAGTGGCTTGACTTTGTAAGTAATGATATGTTTAGAAGATGGAATCAGCAACTTGATTTGGGCAGCATATTGTGCAAAGAAAGACTGTTGGTTTGATCATGTTACTGGTATGCATAGCTGCAGATTGGCAAATAGGATTATGAACAGTGTGCAGGAAAAGGGGAGAGACATAGGATGCCGTGGGCAAATAATATCAAACAGGACCATACTAGAATTGCCATACAGTGGCCAAATGCAGCACCTACAGATCAGAACAGCTATCTCTGGAGGGATAAAAATTATGCAATCTGGTAGGACCTCTGTAGCCCATGGCTGCAAGGATAGATAGATGGATGGATGGATGGATGGATGACTGTGCAAGCTTATATATATGTATGTATTTCATTTGGAAATAATGCTGTTGATCCTATCAATGTCATTAAGAAATCCCATTCAACTGCATTTATCAGGATTACCAATACAATTCCTTTTGAGCAAAAAGAAAACAATTATAAATATACCACCTCTGTTGACTCAATTGTAAATATACCACCTCTGTGTGCAACAGAGGTAGTATATTTATAAGCTTAAAGAATACAATCAATAATATTGTGAAAATATACTACAATGTACTTGTCAAATCTTGAAATTTATCACATACTATTTCCAAAGATAGAAATAAAGTCCTACAAGTGGAATATATTTCATTCCCTTAAAACATCAAGCTACTTCATCTTATACAGAATTGCCACATGGACATATCATGATGGAAGAAGAATCAGCATCAAGAAGTTTGCAATAATGAATAAAGGAGCATATAAATGACATGAAAAACAGAACCCAGCTACTGCACTAGCAACAACTGTCATCAATCAAAATGAAATACCAGTCTTTGATGAAGCCACCATTATTTCAACAGCCAATTCTTATTTCAAACTATATCATATTGAAAAAATTAATCATTCATATTAATCAAGACTTAGGCTGCAATAAAGAACTACAAACCATACCTTCAGATTGGAAAATCCTACTAAAAGATTTTCCAAACAAAACTTTATTAAACAACAAACCAAAGAGTTGGCAAAATGTCATCTACCACCATGCAACAATTAAAACAATACACTATCAACCTAATGAATGCCATATATCAACTGCACATGATAAAATACCACATATCACCTTTCTTGTGTAATATCATGCTCAAATTAACCTTCTATTATCTACTTTTATTACCACTTTAGCTGAAGAATGATATATATGTATCTGAATTCTACATTTCTCATGTGAGTGTTATTGATGCTACTAATGTTATGATTTTTTGTGCAAAAGTTCCATGGATTGTAATAATATAATCATTGCACATTTACTTTTTACTTCCACATGTGAATTTGCATAAGTCTCTGCATTATCAACAAGCACTGTACTTTTAGTGCTCCATTTGCTAAAATTATGTGAATGTGCCTCTACTACCAGGAGAGTAATTAAAAATGGAACTTTTTCTCCAAGTCAATCTTTATTATTGACTTTGTACTCATCATTTCATATTTGTTAACATCACATTAAAACATCTTGATCGCATTTTGCACAATGCTAACTTGTATTAATGTCGGAAGTGAAATTTTCATTATCGATTTTTTATATGTTAAAAATATTTCTTATTACTATATTCTATATTTCTAATAAGAGCAGGACATTTATCAATTTTTTGCTGATTTTAACTCACTTGGTTTGAGATTTATTATCAAAAGCTTAACATGGACCACAAGGTTAACATTATTAATTTATTAGCTAAAAATCATTAAATGTATAAAGGTGTTTAAAGTCTGTGAATTTTATCTTTTTTAATTTTTTTTTGCCTTCTCCCCTCCACATTTTTTGATATTCCACCAGCTCATCCATGAATTGGGAATCTACTTCTGTTGTTTTATTACACAATGTTCATATTTCCACTTACTGCAAGCCAATTTTATCTGCAAAATCTGACTTTGAACTAAAAATTTCTATGTTGGCAGCAGCAATTTCACAAATCAAAGTTATAAACAAGGCGAAAAAAATATATATATTTCTGAATGATAATTAAGGGTTGTTCAAATGAAAGGTGGACAAATCAAAACAAGCAATAAAGGATTTATTTACATACAGATATTATCCATGCCTCTTGAGACAATTGCCTCAACATGAAGTTAACATTATACCTTGTTTGTAGAATAATTTCATTTTGTTTCAGGAATTCTGTCTGTGACCATATGCTGTACCTCTTCATTCAGCTTGAACTTCCTTTCATAGTTTTTTTTTAGAGGACCAAAAATGTGAAAATCATATAAGATAGTAGGACAATTCAAGGCATTCCCAATCATACCTGCTCAACATTGTTAGTTACTTGGGTAGTATGGACATGAACATTGTCATACCGCAAAATAATCTTACTCAAATGTCCTGGAGCTTTAACTTTATTGCCTATTTTCAAATGTCTATGTTCACAAAATCATTGAGTTGAGAGTGTCCACATGGTTTAGAAACTCAGTCAACAATGGACTCTAATAATCAGAGAAAAATATCAGCATACAACACACTGTTCAACTTTGGATACCCCATGTGGGATTTATGTCTGGAATTCACAGTGTCTATGACGTCCGACACTTTCCCTGATTCTGGTGCTGAAGACTTCCATTCATACGTTTCCTTGTACATGAAAGGAAAGATCACTTAGTTGACTATACAGATATAGGGATTGTCTACTTTTCATTTGAATAACACTTACACTTTTATAACAAAATATCCATACCTTTAGTTGTTGTGCAAAACCTTCATTTGGATTTATGCAAAAACGTTTATGTTGCACTAGAGCAAAAGCTTCTCTAAAAAATAAAAAATAACTTAAAATTGTTTAAAAAATAGCTTTTACACATTTATACACACTATTAGAAAATACACTACAATAAAAAGAACATCATTTTCATATTTTAAGCAGAATACTAGGGTGCAAAATGTTAATATGAAAGCCAGGAGATTGTGTAAATAATTTAACAGAATTGCACATTAATAGAATATTGATGAATACATTGCATTATTGACTCCTAATGCATCCATATCCTACACCGTATTTTGTGAGTGAAGATCCAGACCTTTCTTTATGGATTCAAGATCTGGGGTTTGAACTCACCAAGTCTTCATTATGAAAGTCATTCCAAATCAAGGACTAACAATGTCAACCATCTAAATGGAGTGCAGGAAACTACTGTCATAATTGACAGTCAAATTATTAACCCGTATCTAAGTGTCGAGTCTAAAAAATGTTCATGCATTTATAATTGTTGTTAAATAACGAATTAGCAAGAAATTTGGAGTTGTTCAAAATTAATGAAACAGTGGTTGGGATTATATCTGTTGATCCTCTATAAATTATGTATTATCCGAGGAACTTTGATTTTATTCACCACACAGTAGAAAATTTTCATGTTAAGCAATTTTTCCATGTTAACCATTTTGCATTAAACAAATATTTATACTGCAAAAGTGTTCTCTGGAACAGACCAAACTTTTAGTTTCAATTGATATTTTGCCTTATTCATTTTTGGGTTAAGTGTTTTTGACTGTAATACAAAAAATAGGTTTAATCCATAACAAGTTAGAAGTGACTGTAGTTCTCAGAGCCAAATGCAGTGTCATACTGCTAGTAATCACAATTCCAAGAAAATATGTTGCAATTTTAATTATTTTCTGCCCAGGAATTGGCCATTTTTGTTTAAGTTTTTTAAATTAATCCTTAAAATTTACAATTTGAAAAAATTCAGTAACATATAAGAAAAAATATAGAAATACTTAACTGTCCTGTTTCATATTTATTTGTATATATATATATCATTATGTAGAATTAAATGCTTTTCCTTTTAAAACTAAATTTCTTTTTTCTGCTCATCGAGTCTAATTTTTGAATGAGGCTCACACCCAATTAAAACATCTTTTACTACACTGTTTTAAATAAACATTATTAACCTTTTCCGTATTTTAGTAGTATTAACTGGTATCATCTTTCGAATTCTAATGACCTGAGAAGTAAATTTAGGTGCCACAGTAAAAAAAATAAATACCCCCTCAAGCAGCTGCTTGCCACATAGGTCTGACAGGAGCCTGCCAGTTTATATGCCACAGTACAAGTTGTAAAAAAAAAATTCTGAATAGAAATAGGCAGCTTTTTAATTGTTTCAAATCAAATATTGAAAATAACATTTTTTTTTTTTCCTTTTGATTTGCAACATTTAGGGCAGAGAAGAATACTTGAAGCTACTCCTAGCTTTTACAGGTCTTCTCATACAAGAACATGCCCTATTAAGACTGAAGCCACTGTTAATCACTGCCTCAGTTAGAGCTAAGACAACACAAAAAATCCGCCTTGCTGGAATAGTAGCTAGCTTCCTAACCACTATGCCAGTTAAGCTAGTTTAAATCTATAAATTTTTTACCTGTTGATTCCACTTGAAAAAAATTATAAAGTTCAAAAATAAATCTATTTAAATTAGTATTGAATGTATGCACATGTTCGTAACAGTAAATAGCATCAAGTAGCAAGACAATTTAGTTTATGCTTTATTCTGCTGTCCCATACACAGATTATGGAGCAATTATGATACTGGTCTTCTGGCCTAGTTCCCCACTCTAGCAGAGTTGTAATGCTTTCTAAACTTTTAACATCAGATACGATTTTATCACTACTGGAAATTGCATCATCCAAGAACTATGTATATCAATTTTCAGTTAATATTTAGCAGACTTTCAATTTCAAAGACATATTTTTTTACACTAGTGCTTCTAAAATTATTTTTTATTGCTTCTCAAATGTATACTGCGATTATAAACAATAATCAGTTTGAAACAATCGAAAACAAAAGTGCTAATGATCTCTAACACCAGATATCGGGAGAACCAAAGGATTCATTATTTAACAACAATTATAAATGTACGAACATTTTTTAGACTCGACACCTGGAACACAGATTAATAATTTTGTCTGTAAATTATGACAGTGGTTTCCTGCACTCCATTTAGTAGAATGCTGACTTTGTCAGTCCTTGATTGGGAATGACATTCATAACGAAATCTTGGCGAGTTCAAAACCCCAGATCTAGAATCAATAAAAGAAGGTCTCAAAGTAAGATCTTTAAAAGGAAGGGTTTACATTAGCAATATTTTTAATTACATTTCAACCAAATAAAACAAATTATGGTTAGGAAATTGCAATTTTTAATCAAAATTTCAATCACAATTTTAAAATTAAACATTTCTGTAGCAGTTCCATACCAAAACGATTCATTCTCAATTTCAGTGCTTCAGTTAAACTTTAAATGCTTTGGAACATGTTTATTTAATTTTTTTCATAGTTCTTTATCACATTTCAGTATATTTTTAAATTTTTATTCAAATTATATTTTTTAAACAAAATAATTTTTTGACAGATTTTCTTAGGCTCAGAGTTTACCGATTGTCAAAAGTCTAAGCATATGAATTATATGCATAAATGGATAAAAAAATAAATAAATAAATGAAAGATCTTTTATATCAAAATATAAATACAAGCAGCTGCTTGCCACAGAAGTCTGACAGGAGCCTGTCACTTTACATGCCACAGTAGGTCTGAGAGGATGGCGGGACCTCAGCAGGAAAACAACATATACATCCATGCCTTACCCAAGGCTCAAACCCAGGTCCCTTATATCAGTAACCAAGTGCATTAACCACTTGGTTACAGGACAGTAGAGTGGTTATTGCACGATATTAGAATAATAAAATAACATAGAAAAAAAAATGGGATATTAAAAAAATTTGCTAAAATAATAAAAAAACAGAAAACTTTTACAAATTTAAAAAAAATGCTTAAAAATTTAACACACACACCATTTTTTGCTTCTAATTTTATTCATTACAATTAAAATTACTTTTCTTTTGGTATATATCACAACATATTTACATTCATTAATAGTTACTCCCCACCCTGCCCACAGTCAGTAGGGGGAACCGATGGACTTGGAAAGGCCATTGTCCATCAGATGGGACATTATAAGCCATGGCCCATTGGGCAGGAGAGCCACACTCTGCACATATTAAAGAACACACTGGATGGCCTTGACGGGAGGCTACCATGTCTCCCAATAGCTGTCCAGTGGGTCCCCTCCCCCAACCTTCTCTGATCTTCGGGGTCCTTGTGACCTGGCCATTTAGTCCACTTTGTGCAAAAAAGTGCCGCTCAGAGGTAAAACAACTCAACCCAACTCATTAGTTACTTCAGGAAAAGATTCTAAAAGCTTATCTAATTTTCTGAAAACATTTTAAAATAAATCTGTCCACCACAGTGAGTCCAACACTGAGTTAAGATTAATAGACTTTACATTTCAGTCAAGCATTTAGTCAAATGCTCTTTATTTTGGGGTATAACACATCCTATTTCTGTTTATTAGTTATTTCAGGATAAGATTTAAAAGTACTCTTTTTCTTGATGGATGCACTTCAAAAATAACCCAGCCACCAGGGTTCAGCTTAAAAAACCCAGTATTTTAAGGGTTAAATATTACTTAATATAAGCCTTCAAAAGTGTCTGTGTTTGAGTTCTGGGATGGAATGGTCATTTGTTATGTCATAACCTGCAGATAAGCTAGTAGCTTTGCAGGTCTGATCACAAACTGAAAAAAAAAAGGAAAAAACTACAGCTAAGTGATCACAATATGCAGGGAAGTGTTTATCTTGAACTACTGTAGCCAAATGAAACTATCACAAACTACATTTACTGCCAGAGACTCAAACATTGAGTGTTACAAGAAAAACACCCTTCTTTGACCAATCAAAGGATGTTGTTTCATAATGTCCTAATATAACCTGTCCTAATATTGTTCAAATCAAGTGTGCAAAACCAAAGACGTTTGCTGCAAAAAACTTTCACGATTGTCAGAACTTACAGCATTATATTAGCATTATCAGGAGTCTGCAAAACTAATGACCTTGAAAGTTTTACGTTCATCTAGTTTTCAAAGAAAACAAGATAATAGTTTTGGTTTGTCTATTTTTCCATCTGCATACATCAATCTTTTTTGTTTACACAGGTAAATTAAAAATTCATTTTATGTTGGATAGGTATTGATGAAATACTACAATATGCACTTTCTGATTTTCTCTAAAAGCTATAATTATGTCCCATAGCAGTGGGAAAAAAATCCAAAATTTCAAATGAATATTGCAAACGACGCTTTCATGCTAGAAATTTGAAATTTTGGTGGTGGAATGTGAAGGTCACGAAATTTCCACTGTCAACAATGTGTTGGCCTTTAGATGTGGGGGGTGGGAACACAACTTTTTTTAGCAGATAATAGTTTGTTTTTAGAGATAAAGGAAATTTTTTTGGATTATATACAAATTGATGAAATATTATGATTTGTTCTTTT
Organism: Ryuthela nishihirai; assembly: GCA_038380435.1. Lineage (NCBI taxonomy): Eukaryota > Metazoa > Arthropoda > Arachnida > Araneae > Heptathelidae > Ryuthela > Ryuthela nishihirai. Next base: position 21,131,938 of record JAWZYU010000026.1, read on the forward strand.
GGAATCTTCCATAAACTATAAACTGCACCCTTTAATGGTGAAAATTTTTTAAAATTCAAAAATTTCAATGAATATTGAAAATGACATATTTATACTAGAAATTTGAGTTTTTGGTGGTGGAATATGAAAGTCATGAAGTTTTCATTACAAACAACGAAAGTAATAATTAGAAAACTCTATTTTAATTGGATTGGTACTAATGCGATATTACAATTTGCATTTTTCAAATACTTAAGATATCTTTACAGATCACTAAATATGAAAACGGCAGAGTTTTACAAATACAGTCGACCCTCATTTAACATCACCAATTTGTTCTGGGAAAAGTGATATTAACCAAAAGTGACACTAAATGAATTACATGTTCAATGGGGTTTTAGGTAATCCATTTCAGAGACCCAGAAGTAAAAATTTATTGCCCCAAAGCTTTTAAGACTTTGTAAATGTTTTTAAGCTCATAATATTTTTATTAACATATATTAATTACACATACAAATTGAATAACAAACAAATAATAACAATAAAAAAAACTTTATTTATTTTGGTCTTGTACATGCCAAACTTGACGTGATGGTGAGATGAGAAGGGTTAGTGCTGGGAAGAAGAGCTTCCCGCAAAAGTGTCAGGGAGTTCTTCTATGTACTGTACCTCTTCTTCTGCAGGAGGAATCTTTGGTGTGACGGTGCTTCCTTCTTTTGAATTTGAAGGAGAACTGTGAAGGTGAACCGAGGGTAAACGGTTGAGTTGGGTTGTTTTACCTCTGAGAGGCACTTTTTTGCACACAATGGGCTAAATGGCCAGGTCACAAGGACCCCAAAGGCTAAGAGAATGTTGGGAGAGGGGACCCACTAGAGCAGCTGTTGGGAGATAGATGATAGCTTCCTGTCAAGGCCATCCAGCACGTTCTTTAACGTGCACAAGTTATGGCTCTCCCGCACATGGGGCCACAGCTTAATGTCCCATCTGATGGATGGCGGCCTTTACCAGGCCCATCAGTGTCCCCTACTGACTTTGGGCAGGGCAGGAAATTTTGCAGAGATAAATCTCAACGCTGACTTAGCTGGGACTCGAACCTGGGAACTGCTGATTACGAACCTGGCACGCTACTGTCTTAGCCACCTCTGCCACAGACAGTAAATGGAGTAGGAGAAGAAGAATGAATGCATGTATGCCAATGGAAGCTTTGACGCGAAACAAAAAGACGTAAACCAAGTGTGACTTTAAGTGAGGTTTGGGTGTAATATGTATATAATAGAAATTTTAGTGACAGATTTTTCAAGAGATATTCCATTGACAGCAATAATTTATTCACCTTTTTTGAGAGAGGTGCAGGAAATGCAAATTTTTAAATTTAAGAATAGAAAGATGAATACATTTATGTTGTATAATTACTAATAAAATACTATTTGCATTTTTCCCCCATCATCTACTAGCTCAAATTAAAACTTTTAAGGAGTGAAAGTGTATATAAAGGAAAAATTTCATTCTTTAAAAACGAGATTCTCATATGTGCCAGAGGCAATATGGGTTCTTCTAGTTTTTACTTTAAACCTCTCCCCAAAGACTATGTCACTGGTTAGTATAGCACATATGTTTAGAATTTAATTAAGAGTTATTAAGAATTTAAGAAGTTATAGAAGTAAAAATTTTATTATTCACTGATATAGCATGGGGCTGATAGTGCTAATATTAAATTACTATAAAGAGCAGTGTTATATATCAAACTTACTTGTATGGTAAGCCATATGTTTCCATTACATAACCAATAACAAGAGCAGCACTGAAAAACATTGATATATTAGCTATACAAATTACACAACTTATGCAATTTTCAAGAAATGACTAAAAAACTAAACCTTTCTAAGAATACAAAAATCTTTGAAGGCTAATTTAGAAAATACTACGTAAAAAGTATACCTTTTAACTCTACCAGTGTTCTCATCCTCTGCATATATTCTTCATACAACACATGAAACTTCATTTTTTAAGAATTTCCTTTTGAGATTTATATATACATAGATATCTACAAAAATATATAGTGTAGACTTAACTGTTTATATTTTCAATTTAGTGTGAACTTTGATACTATAAAAATCCTTGCTACAATTGTAATTGCCATTTCTAAATACCCATTTTTGATACAATCATCATTTCCGTTTACTTTATATTACATTCTTTCAAGCCTTCGAGTTCTACTGACAGGTTTGAACTGAATCGTTGTCAATACATTTTTCTGCCAAGTTTTAAAAGCTTTGGAAAATTAACCAAAACCTTTTTATGAAATCATATAAAATCAGAATTTTTAATGCAATTACCTTGCAAGTACTTTTTTTTTTTCATTTTGACATCTTTGTCATTTAAAATCTATTTCAATATTTCATCATTCATTGTATAATTTCCCAAAAGTGAAACTATTTTTAAATTCCTGGAACATAATGTGCTCAATAGAGTGAAGCAGAGAACTCAGATGAACCTTACAGAGCTGGACTAATTGAAGAAATGTATATCTCCATGTGTGTTTCTGTAGCAGTGACTACCCTGTTGTAAACAAGTAATTGATATTGGATACAGCTGTATTTGCTCAGTTTGTATGACTTTTATACCTATATTTTGATAAAACTTTTGTTTTTAATTTCTACAAAATCACTAAAAGGCTACATTTCTCATTTTTTCAGACACTTAGTTCTGATGTTTGTCTTAACTCAATTTACATTATTTTTCAATTTTATTATAAGCCTTGGGTTTCCAATAAAAAAAAAACTGATCTTTTATCACTTCTTAAAATGAATGTAGTCTCAGAGATGGAAACAAGATTTCCTTGGCTCAGAAATCAGCTCATCCACCCCCTGGTGATGTGAGCAGAAGATAAAATGTCAAGGGGGAATTAACTCCCCCCCATCTACCACTATGAGAAGATTTATACATATACACACACACTGTGAAAATTGTTTTTTAAAAAAATTAGTCCTTGAGTTAGCATTAGTGCACTAACTTGTAAGCACTTTGTCAGAAAGATCCCCAAAGTGCAAAAGTGACACAGAAAAATGTGTAAATGGGCATTAAAAAAAAATAAACTAAAAAAATCCCAGCAAAACAGAAATTGCCAATAGCAAAGTTATTTTAAACTGGACCACACAAAAAAATTGGAAAAGAAAAAAAAAAAAACATTAATCTTTCTTTTCCTACGTTTTATATTATTCAAAAAGAAATTCTCTTTTTATTTATATGTAATATAACAATTTTTTTAGTTCATTGTTTTCCAATATTAATCTTTAATTGCCTTGCCAGATCCTTTTTTCTCTACATCATCTGAAAATGTCATAGCTAAATTAATGTTTCCTATTTTGATTATAGCCGTTCCATAGCTGAGTGGTTAGTAGCACGCTTGACTCCTGATCTAAGGGACCTGGGTTCGAACCCCGGGTAAGGCATGGTTGTGTGTGTTGTTTATCTGCTGAGGCCCTGCCATCCTCACAGACTTTCTACTATGGCATATAAACTGAAAGGCTCCTGTCAGACCTCTGTGGCAAGCAGCTGCTTGAGGGGAATTTTTTTTTTTATTTTGATTATATATTTTATTTCATAAAATTCAGAATTTAATATTTTTTAATTTTGTATGCAACATGATCTCTGTTTATTAATTACTTAGCGAAAAAGTTCTTTTTTTTTGCCTGAGCACAGTGAAAAAATAGCTGGGCTTCTGAATTTGTTTTTCTAAATGGACCCTGGAAGTATTGATAAAATGTATTTACATATACGAGGGATGTTCTGAAGTAAGGTCATTGTGACACTGCATTATTATCATAAAGTAATTAAATCAATATCCTTTCGATAAATAATATAAAGCAACACAAACATTTGCATGTACTTAGATAATACACATATACAGAAACTTCACACAAGTTTATACCTTTAAGAAAATGAACTATATTAACACAGCAATAATTACCATCTAAGTTATTTTTTACAAAAGAAATTCTTTTGTAGGTTTAAAAAGATACATATGCTAATTTAATAACAATTTGAATATTAAAAAAAAAATGCCTGAATCTTCTATTTGCAGTTAACTCCTCTGACTGAATTCCGATCGTAATACATATTTTTCAAGCAATGGGAAACAAAAATTTTTTTTCCTCTGCAAATGAGGTGAAAATTGCTCTTTTTGCTTAATATCACATCACTCTAACATGTGCAACAAAAACTTTTAACCCTTACCTTGAAAAAACCAAATTGCACCATACGGTCAGGCTTTTTTCAATCGTGTTCAGTCAAAAAAAAAAAGGAACTTCATACCTTTTTGTCAGATAACTAATAAAAGCATCTGGCAAAGCAAATAAGAATTTATTTTAAAAAATTTATAGACAAAAATAATTATAATGCATTTGAATAAAAATGCTAATTATTTCTCAACAACAGAAAAATAATTTTTTTACTTGAAACAAGAAATTTAGTCTATTCTGTAATTTTTTCTGTGATATACTTTGAAAAATGTCAAAATTTTTGTCAACTCTGCTAAGACAAATATAAGAGTCAACTTCAGAATTTTTTTGCCAAATAACCAATCAACAGAAATAGATCATATTATATACCAAAGGAAAAAGCATTTGAGTTAAGAAAAATGATGAAAATAAAAAAGTTTTATTAAGCATTTATTTTAAAAATGCAAAGTTTTACTGCTTTTTCATATTAACTTCAATAAAAAATTAAAAAATTATTTTTGCCATATGTTTTAAAGTATTTTATTGTTTTAATAAAAATAATTCATAATATTTCTATCATTACTTAAATCTTCCACTTTTCAAAATATTTTGGTCATTTATGTAAGCTTTAATAACAATCAGCAAACCCTAAGACTAAAGTAGTAGTGTTACAAAAAATTATTTTGCCTTAAAAGCAAAATAAATTAAACTAAAAAATATATAACTATAAAAGGATAAAGATCTGTGAAAAAACGAAATAAAAATATTTCAAAGCAAATAAAGTTTGTTTTAACCACTCAAATTGAGATTGAACACTTCCAGATCAATTTGCATTAGATACTGACTGCTGTGGAAGGTTGAACTTTATAATAATGCAAAACTCAGACTTAGAAATTACAAATGATGAATACTAGTTACGAAATCACTTCAATTTAATTGAAAATAATACTAAAACAAATAAATATCGTTTCAAAATTGAATTTTTTGTTATAATGCCTTTAATCAGATATCTCCTAAGATACCTACCATTTGAGGCCATGTATACCTGATGATGTAATTTTTGGTAAAGTTTCAAATAATTAATCTTTCTAATTGCAGTGTATACTTGAGAAGCAATATAATTCCAGAAGTAGTGGAATCAATATCCTGCTTCTGCATCTCGAAATCATCACAATTGATCTAAACCACTATAGGTCATTAAAACATTTCGAAAAAAGAAAAAAAAAAGATTTCTGGTTTAACTTAATAATATCCATTAGAGTATTATTTGGTGAATGCTTATTTATATTTTAAAGACAATATTTAATGCAGTATCAGGGGAAAAAAAGCGAAATAAAAAGACTTTTGATGTTTACATGGCATTTACAAAGTATTGATCTGTACAGCCAAACACGGACAGTAAAAGTTTTAAACCAAAACCATATGTTTGCCATTCAATATCATACTCTTATCATGTTGCCGATCACATGATCAAAGAACTATCAATTTTTCTCTCTGTATTCCTTTTGTGAAATAAGCTCACAGGACAAAAAATTAGTCACCCCTGGCTGAATGCCCCCGTGCGATTATTTATTACTCGTGCGCCCCCTGTTGCTGTTGAACGGATGTAACCCTCTTACAGTGGGAGGTGACTAATTTTTTATCCAGTGAGCTTACTAAAGAAGTATTGGTAATGAGTAATTGCCACAAGCTTAATTTCACCAGTTACTAAAAAGAATAAAACTGGTCAACAAGAGACAATTGAGTGCCCAGAAGCCATAGCATTATATCGGCAGAAAATGGGAGGAGTTGATAGGGCCAATCAATTCATAGGATTATATAATCATGACAGAAAATCCAATAAATGGTGGAAAAAAGTGTTTTATACATGCCTCAGTATGTCTGCAGTAAATGCATGGATCATGTACAATGATTTGGGATGTAAGAGTGAAAAAATTCCTCACCTTTCTTTCTTAGTAACTCTTGCCAAAGAATTAATCACCAAGGTCATGAAAAATACCTCCTTGCCACCACCGAAAAGGAGTGCAATTAGTCACTGAATTCATTTCACTTCAAAGGAAGGTGCCGATTTCCATACTGAATAAGATTGCCGACGACTTATCTTCCTTTGAAGTGAATAGGAATTCAGTGACCGATTGCACCATCGATATAAATAAATAAATAAATACCCCCTCAAGCAGTTGCTTGCCACAGAGGTCTGACAGGACCCTGTCAGTTTATATGCCATAGTAGAAGATCTGTGAGGATGGCAGGACCTCAGCAGAAAAACAACACACACATCCATGCCTTACCCGTACCACAAAATAACCCTTTTGGTAGACATATGTATCATACTCCCCTGCCCACCCACAACAGATTTTTTTCATGTTTAGCAGTAAAATCCTATTAGTTGGCACTACATTAACAAAACCATATTTAATTTTTAATCTGAAACACATTACTTGTATACAGGGACGAAAGGGTTAAAACACTGCTCTCCTAAGTTTTTAAAAATTATATTTATCCTTCCTTGTTTGTAGATACATATATTAATTTGCTTTACCACAATTCATATTTTAGTATTGTTTGCTTTTAACTTTTTCCACTCTCATTTTTTGTCATAGAACTGACCTCAAACATTTACTTATGAAAATAGTCCAATCACATTTTATAGTTACTTCTTCAACTTAACAGTGGCCCCAAACCACTTCTCTATGTAAAGGAAATGTTGATTTCACTAGAAGAAGACAGAAATTAATATGTCCAGTGTTCCATACAAGTGCAAAAGAATTAAATTACGAATCACACCTTTATTCAAATATGTTATATGCAAAAATACATTCTGAATTATCCCACACTCCTCCATTATTATACATAATAGAGTAAGCATATCTAAAACAAACTGAAATGTCCTACCTTCTGGATATTCCTGCATTCCCATGAACAAGAACTTTTCCTTAAAAAAATATAAAATTACATATAAAATCATTTAAGCTGAAATATTTAAAATCTAAATTTATTTTCTGTTGTCAGAAAGTGCAACTTTACCAAAATTTTATCTTATAAAGAAGAAATTTTTTACTAATGTTTAAATAGTTAAGGAATTAGATAAAATTTGCCCAGTACCTTTCCATTGTAAAAATTCTCTTATTTAATAAGAGTAAGCATATGCTTGGATATTCATGATTCTTACTGGTGTAAGTTCTACAATTAAACATCTCGTTATCTTAATATTACTGCTATGGTGATGATAATTGCAATATGACAATAAGAGAAATAATAATCCGAAAGAAATGTAGTACAATAAAACTTCTCCAAGTTGAACTTCTACAATTCAAAGCTCTTCATAAGATGAAATGAAAACTGGCTTCCTCAACACTGCCATTAATGTTAACATCCTTTAATTGTAATCAGTTCTTTTACTTTCTATTGAATGGAAATTCAACAATTTGTAGCTGTAAAATACACAGATTAATTTTCTGTAACTTGAACCTATAAGTGATGTAGTTTTTTCCTTCATGAATTATTTTTAATTTATGCAAATTAATTTTTTTGGCCAACAGCAGTACCAAGCTGAAAACACTGGTTCTCGTCCGATCACTGAAGCTAAGCAGCTTTGGGTACAATTATAGTGTCACTTGGGAATATTGCATGCAGTTGGCAAAAAATCTGCTGGTGACCTACCATCCTCACAGATCCCTCTACTATGGCGTATTAAACTGACAGGCTCCTGTCAGACCTCTGTGACTAGCAGTTGCTCGAGGAGGTATTTATTTATTTATTATTTAAATTTTTTTGGATATTATTATTTGCTAACAAATTATTTTATTGTTTATCACTCAATTGATCATATAACCAAAGCAGCCCAAACTTGCTTGATTGCTTTACTACCAGGGTAAAAGAATTCTAATATTTTTCAAATGACATCACTATGTATGATGTTCTTCAATGCATTAGACTCCATTAATCTGTTCTTGATTCTCTTTACTTATCTTCCTATTGCTTTTCACTTGTCATTTGTCAATTTGTTGGTTATGTCTTTGTCAAACCAGTTGTTCCACATCTTTCAAATGTGAGGGACAAACTTAATGATTTATGTGTAAAATGTAAGCTTGTGATGCAGTGAATGTCATAGGCTATAAAAAATTTACCCTCATGCTTTCTTACTCCCTAAAAATAGGAAATATGAAAACAATTATTCCACTATAACTTTGGGACACAATGGGGAATTGTGACATGGGGGAATATCACAGATTACAAAAAATCCCTCCTCTCAAAAAGAGAGGAAAATACGTGAAGGATTGTTCAACTATATCTTTTGAAAGATAGGGCCAAATATGACATGTCTCTGAAATGAAAGCTTGTGATGGGAATGTTACAGGTTATGAATTAGGTGTTAAATGGGAATGTTACCAGTTATGAATTAGGTGTTAAATGAAAATTCATGTGTGAGGACTGTCATAAGCTACTTCAAATTATGCCCTCCACCATTCCCCCCCCCCACAAAAAAGGGGGGAGGAGAAATGTGGTCAATGTTAGGGAGACATACACAGTCGTATCAGAATAATATGACCACCTACCATAATATATGTCTGGTAGGTGATCATATTATTCTGATATGACTGTTTATAAAAAAAATAAATACCCCCTCAAGCAGCTGCTTGCCACAGAGGTCTGACAGGAGCCTGTCAGTTTATATGCCAAAGTAGAAGATCTGAGAGGATGGCAGGACCTCAGCAGAAAAACAACACGTACATCCATGCCTTATCTGGGTCTCGAACCCAGGTCCCGTAGATCAGTAGTTAAGCGTGCTAACCACTCGGCCACGGGACGGCTATATGACTGTTTACATAATAATAATTTATTTACATAAAAATATCAATACAAGTGATTATTGCAATATAGTACATTTATGTAATATGTGAAAAGGAAAAGAAAAATTCAAAATAGACAAAAATATTTCTCATTTAGAATCAAGGAGCATGTCAACCCATCCAGATTCTATTAATAACTAATGTATGAAATTTGGCAACAATGGAAATTTTCTGTAAGTACAGCATAATCTTTTTATATACATTATCTGAGAATGTTTTCAAAATCTGACATATTTAGGACAATATTATGTAACATATGTTTGAAAGTTGCTGGATTTTTTCCAGTTCTCATTTCAAAACAACATATTTAATTACCTTGATGTTGATATTAATTCTAGCATGAAATGGAAGAATCATGCAGAAAACTTAACGTTGAGACTTAGTTGGGTTGTTTTACCTCTGAGCGGCACTTTTTTGCACACCATGGGCTAAATGGCCAGGCCACAAGGACCCCGAAGGCTCAGAGAAGGTTGGGGGAGGGGACCCACTGGAACAGCTGTTGGGAGACAGATGGTAGCCTCCCGTCAAGGCCATCCAGCGTGTTCTTTAACGTGCACAGGGTATGGCTCTCCCGCACACGGGGCCACGGCTTAACGTCCCATCCGACGGACGGCGGCCTTTCCAAGCCCATCGGTGTCCACTACTGACCGTGGGCAGGGCGGAGAATTTTACGTTGAGACTTAGATTTGTTTTATACAAGTTATATTAAAAAGTTAGTCCCTAAAGGATTGTTAAAAGATTTATACTATGCTTGGGTATATTCCAGTTTACAGTATGGAATCACTAGTTGGGGATGAGATTATTTACATAATATTTAAAGTTGTGTTGGGTTGTTTTATTTCTGAGTGGCACTTTTTTTGCACACCATGGGCTAAATGGCCAGGTCACATGGACCCCGAAGGCTCAGAAAAGGTTGGGGGAGGGGACCCACTGGAACAGCTGTTGGGAGACAGATGGTAGCCTCCCTGTCGAGGCCATCTAGTGTGTTCTTTAACGAACACAGGGTATGGCTCTCCCATACATGGGAGAATGGCTTAACGTCCCATCCGATAGACGGCAGCCTTTACCAAGCCCATTGGTGTCCCCTATTGACCATGCGCAGGGCAGGGAATTTTGCAGAGATAAATCTTAATGCTGACCCAGCTGGGACTCGAACCAAGGAACTGCAGATTACGAGCCTAATATTTAAAGTACACAAAAAAAATTTAAACTTGTGTTTCGATTTAGGTTCACAAATCAAGGTTTTTACAATTCATCACTTCCATAATTTAAGGCAAATTTATATGTTTAAAATTATATTGCTCTTGCATCAACAACAACAGTGGTTACCTTAGAAATTAGCTCATGGTGAAACAAGACAAAAAGGATTATTGCAATATAGTACATTTATGTAATATGTGAAAAGGAAAAGAAAACTTTAAAATAGACAAAAATATTTCTCATTTAGAATCAAGGAGCATGTCAACCCATCCAGATTCTATTAATAACTAATGTATGAAATTTTATTTTTAATAAATGGGTCAATTAAAAATCATATTTATCAAATATTTAATAACACCACAGAATGAAAGAACTCTCAGTCTCCAACAAGTGAGAAGCAACAACAGTGGACCTGTGAAAGCACCAGGTCCTGTGAAGAACAGCATGCAATCCGGACTTTTCCTCCTTGTACAACTGAAGAGGCTGTCTCAGGAGGAACACGATAACCAAGCCAATACAGGTATGACTACATGTGACATAATGGAATATGTATACTGTAGGTAGAAATGTTCATATCATCAATCAGAGGAGATCTTGATCAGCAGTAGGTAGTTCAGTGGTCCAGAGCTCCTGACATGTTATCAGGAGGTCATGGGTTCGTATCCCACCCGGCTCAAGACAATTTTTCCTCTAAAAACTTGAATTGACTTAAAAGTGGTAATTACTTAGTGTATACCAAAAAAAGTCGAGTTTATTCAATATTTATTCAACTGTATACTTGTAAGATACACTTTCCATCTATATGGCATTTATCTGCCGCTTGTGGCTAGATTGCTGAAACAGCGCCTACATGTGACATAATGGAATATATACTGCAGGTAGAAATGCTCATATCATCAATTAGAGATCTTGATTGACGACTGGTAGCTCAGTGATCCAGAGCACCTGACATGTTATCAGGATGTCGTAGGTTCATATCCCACCCAGCTCAAGAAAAATTTTCCTCTAAAAATTTGAAGTGACTTTAAAGTGGTAAATACTTAGTGTATGATTTTAGAGATAAACTTTTTGGGATTCGCTATATTTGCCGATTTAGTATTGATTAAATATTACGATTCATATTATTTGAGTCTTCCAAAAGCTATAATTGTGCCCTTTAAAGGTAAAAAAAAAAATAAAAAATTCCAAATTTCAAATAAATATGCATTTTTCCTAAAAATTTGAAATTTTGGTGGTGGAATGTGACGTGACAGTCATGAAAATTCCATTGGCATGAATGAGTTGACCCTTTACCCCAGGGTGGGTAGAAAACACAAATGTTTTAAGATATAATTGGGAAACTCTTTTTCTTTTTAGTTAGAATGGTAGTATTGAAGAATTAATATTCACATTTTTTAAATCCTTAAGTAGTTTTAATTTACATTGTTATAAGTAATTAAATATGGAAACAGCAAAACCTTCAACAAATGCTGCAAGTGATCTACATATAGTAGAAATTGAAATTTTGGTGGTAGAATGTCAAGAGATATTCCACTGATAGCAGCAATCTGCCCTCTTTTCTCAGAGGGATTGAGAAAAGCAACTTTTATATTGAAGGATAAGGAGACAAATATTTTCTCTGTTATTTAAATACTACTAAAAACCTACTTTTGTTTGCACTTTCCTCCCATCACCCATTAAGTTTGAATTAATTTCTTACTGTTTCTTCTTACTGTTTGAATTAAAATTTTTAACAAGTGAAAAAGAAGTAAATGAAAAACTTCATTCTCTTCGAAAATGAGATTACCATAAGCACCAGAGGCGATATGCTTTCTTCTACATTGATAATACCCAAAGTAATTGTAATCACTAATAATTAACACTTTGAGTGCCCAAGCAGAGTTTACAATTTTTACTTTTCTGATTCTAGTGGTACATGGAGTGTTTACTATTTCATAGTGCAACATAATAAATTTTAAATTATTTTGAACAGAAATCAGCATTTTCTTTGTTTCTACTCAAATGCTGAAAATAACATTTCAGACTATTATATGTATATATATATTTTTCTATTGGTTCTGCTTAAAAAATAATTATCAAGTTAAAAAATAAATTTGTTCGAGCCTGCAGTGATTATATGGCAATGCTAAGTCATCATAAGTAGTATCAACTAGAAACAATTTCATTTAAGCTTTTACTCTGCCATACCATACGTAATTTATTGATTGGTTGCAATTTCTGATATTCTGACCTACTTATTGCTCTCTCTCTAGCAGAGTTGTAATGTTTTCTAAACTTTTAACTAAGATACTGATTTATCATTATCGAAAGTTTATTATTACATCCACAAACTTACTATAGGAAGATTTTATTAAATCTGGGAACTTGGCAAACCACTTTCAGTCAACATTTTAGCAGACATTTGATTTTAAAGACTTTTTTTTTAATCTGGTGCTTTTGGAATTATTTCTTACTGTTTCTCAAATGCTTACTGCAATTATAAAGGAAAATTAATTTTAAATGATCAAAAACAAAACTACTAGTGATCTCAAATGGTAGATATCAGAAGAATTGTAGGATTAAGCAATTAGCCTAAAAATTTGATACATTAAAGGTAAACTTATTTAGGGTTACTTTTAATTACATTTTATCTAAATACCCTAATTAACTTTGGAGATTGAGATTTTTAACCAAAATTAACTTTCTTCATAGCAGTTATGCAGCTTTATACTAAAATGATTCATTCTTAATTTCAGTGTTTCAAATTAAACTTTAAATCCTTTGAAATATTTTTATTAAATTTGTTTACAGTCCTTTATTTTTTAGATATATTGTTGACTTTTTATTCAAATTATCTAATTTTTTAAGCAAAATGAAAATTTTTTTACACTACTTTCTTTAGGCTTAGAGTTTTTTTTTTTCTCTAGCTTAGAGTTTTTTCAATTGATAGGTAATACAGTATATATTTTTTCTGAATCTTCTAAATGGCTTGCATTTCTGCTGTTAAAGGCAGCTAAGTTTTGAAAATCATCATCATCATCCTCAAGCAGCCATGGGCTACGGAGGTCCAACCAGACCATGCAATTTAGTTCTCCGAGCAAGTCTATCCTGAGCTACATCTACTGCATCTGGCCACTGCACACCAATTCTAACAAGGTCCTGTTTGACATTGTCTGCCCACTGCATCCTTGGTCTCCCCCTCTTTCTGAGGCCTTTAGGCACACTGTTCATAACCCTATTCGCCAATCTATAATTATCCATACGGGCAACATGGCCAAACCAACGGAGTCTCTCTCTGCACAATATGCTGTTTAAATGAGGTTGCAAACTCCTTTGCCTAACCTCATCATTAGTTACAAAGTTGAACCACCTAATGCCCAAGATACTGCATAAGCATCTAGTTTCCTGTTATCTTGTTTACAAAGTGTCCAAGTTTCACTACTATAACTAACCCTAGAAAGAACCAAACTATTATACAGCCTAATTTTAGTCTTTAGGTGTATACACCTATTTCCCCACAATCTCCATAGATTCTTAAAAGTCCCGGCAGCAATCCCTATTCGTCTGTTAATCTCATGCCGCACATCACCATTATCTGTTACATAGCTCTCAAGATAATTAAACTGTGACACCTGCTCAAGACTGCAACCATTCAGATTAACTGAATCACAGACTGCCTGACCAATTTTCATCACTTTAGTTTTCTCTCTGTTTATAACCAAACCTACTCTACTACCAGTCTCATCAACAGCTCGAATGAAAGAGCAAATGATCTCATCAACATCATTTGCCAAAAGGGCTAAATCATCGGCATAATCTAAGCATTTCATACTTAGATGTTAGTATGGTGATCATGGGATTTAAATTGACAACAGTGATATGCTTCCTTCTTCCTCTTCTTAGATAGTGGAATAATTTTTTTTTAAAAGATAAATGAAAGTCTTATTGGGTTAGACTGATAAGATAAAAATAAAAATTTATTAGCACTTGGATTCTTTCAATAAGTATGAATTTCTAACACTCAAGTAAAAAACTTTGCTTATTTAGTTCTTACATAGCACTAAAGCTGAAAAAAAAAAAGATAAAATGTTTTCTTTTTTAAAATGAGTTTTTCCTATTCACCACATGTGGTTGGTCTTTCTATCTAATTTAAAGAAGTTAAAATCTGAGTGAATTCACATCCTAAATAAACATTTTACACTACAATCACATTTTAAATACAGTTATATTACATGAAAGTATTTTAAACTATGTTAATATTTTTGGAAATTGGAATTTTACAATTCAAGTCAGTTCCCTGCTGATCTAAGAGACCTGGGTTCAAGTCCCGGGTAAGGCATGTATGTATGTGTCATTTTTCTGCTGAGGTCCTGCCATCCTCTCAGACCATCTACTCTGGCATATAAACTGACAGGCTCCTGTCAGACCTCTGTGGCAAGCAGCTGCTTGAAGGGGTATTTTTTTTTCCTTAAAGAATTTAGGCTAATTCTTTGTTTTCTATGTGGCAACTGCAGGCTTGAATGACTATCACTGAATGGAAATATACACTAAAAATCAACAAAAAGACATACAATTTCCAAGTGATTTTAGGGATAATCTATCTCATAAAAAAAAATTGGTTTTGCCACAAGTGGAATTCAGACCCATGTCTCCTGGAAACATACCAGTTGTGCTAACCACTACACCATCATCATTCCAGATTTTTTTCATTTGATTCATACAGTGGTGCCATCTATCGAGGAAGTGGACAATTGTGTAGTAGTTAGCATAACTGGCATATTTCCAGGAGATGTGGGTTTGAATCCCACTCACGGCAAAACCAATTCCTTTTCAGCTTATTATTTCATGAGCTCCATGTCTATAGGGCACATCCTGTGATTCTTTACTACTGAATTATTGATTTAACGCCACGAGTGTGACAAATATTAAATTCCATCTCTATGAAGCAACACAGTTATCCACTTCCCAGATAGATGGTGCCACTGTGCGAATCAAATAAAAAAAAATATGGAAAGTTTAAATGTCACATCAGCTGAAGAAAAACATTAACCGATGATGGTGTACCGGTTAGCATAACTGGCATGTTTCCAGGAGACATGGTTTCGAATCCCATTCACAGCAAAACCAATTTTAATTTTTATATTATTCGAGTCCTGGATTAGGCATGGATGTGTGTGTCATTTTTCTGCTGAGGTCCTGCCATCCTCTCAGATCTCCTACTGTGGCTTATAAACTGACAGGCTCCTGTCAGACCTCTGTGGCAAGCAGCTGCTTGAGGGGGTATTTATTTGTTTTTTTTTATTTATATCAATTTTCATAATTATGTTAAGCAACATACAAACTGTTCTATCTATATTCAATGTTGCCAAACCAAATCCAGCAACCTGTAATCTTCACAAAGGTTGGGTTGTTTTACTTATGGATGGTGCCTCTGTGCATACAGTGAACTGCATGGCAAGGTCACAAAGACTCAAAAAATTCAACAGATGGATAGGGAAAGATTGTCTTCCACTATTCATCTCTTGACTGGACATCTACCAGTGGAATATAAGATAAATCTAGGACTGGGTAGCGAAGCATTTGGGGAGTTACCAAGGGTATGTGGGAAAAGGAGAGTGGGAGGGGGGTCCAAAAAGTATTAAATGACATATTCAAACAATAAACTACAAGAATGGGGAAAAACAGTAATTTGAGGTTCAAAAATGAGTTCTATTATAAATAAGGACTTAAATTTTTAATGCAACAAAGGATGGAATAGAGGAGACCCATGTAGGAAATTTCAGACTGAATGGTCACATATTTGAAAAGTTATGGGGAGATCCAAACCTGAAAAAAAGACAGCAATCTGCTAATAAATTACTATTTTGAAGTTGATTCAACTTTTAGAGGAAAAATTGTCTTGAGCCGGGTGGGATACGAACCCACAACCTCCTGATAACATGTCAGGTGCTCTGGACTGTTGAGTTACCAGTGAGCTACTATCCCATCTGGCTCAAGAAAATTTTTCCTCTAAAAATTGAATTGACTTCAAAGTGACAATTTATTAGCAAATACTAAATAAGTCGAGTTTCTTTCATTATTTAGACAGCAATCTTTCAACAAAAAATCAAACGGTGCTTTTCTCTATTGAGCTCTTGTGAATATTACTAAGTCTACATCAATATGCACTAGTTGGAAAATCAACAACCATAGTCCACTCACTAGGAAAGAAATCACAGCTATTATTTATATTAGATGATTAATTAAACATCATTAATCTATTTGTAAAAGTTCACATAAATATTTTTAAAAAAGTATATTGCACAATATATGTTTGCCTGTATTAATGCTTACCTCCACTGGAAAAACAGTCATCAATAAATTTTTTGACCTGCAAAAACATTTTCTTTGTGAGTTATTAAACCTTAAAAACATTTTAATATAAATATAAATTAAAAATATATTATTAGAAAATGCACATAAATTACTTTTAGCTTACTTGTAGCATACCTTTGGAAGAAATTGGATTATATTCATAGTAACTGTATCAGCAATGTCCAGTACAAGATATCTACATCAAGAAAGACATGCCATAATCAGTAAATGATATAAATTATTCTAATTTTTCATTGTAAAAATGCAATTAAAACTTTTGTAAAAAAATTTTATTTGAACAACTGTGTGCTCAGTGCAATTTTAAATATTTTGATTGAATTCAAAGTTGCATCATACTAATGCACTTGGCCTTCAAAGTTATAATTTATATAATCATTCTATTTTCTAAAGTGACTTTTTTTATTGTTTTATGATGAGGCATAATGATTATTTGATTTGTAAATAGTACAGTACTGTGCGAATTAGTTGGGACAAGCGAAGGAACACTAAGTCCCTTCCACTGCAGAGTTTAAACTGCTGCAAGTCTAAACTTGTTCATAACCTTCTGCTGCAAGTCTAAACTTGCGCATGCAGCTTCCGACACACAGATGCTTCACCCCATTGAAGGAATGATGGACAGCAAAAAGTACATAGGCGTTCTGGAGGTGAAAATGGTCCCACCACTGCAGAAGCTGTTTCCTAACGGCGATGGGGTATTTCAACAGGATGGGTGGCTCCATCCCACAATTCTAAGCTTGCTAAGAGCTTCTTTACCCAGCAACATTTGAAGGTATTGGAGTGGCCAGGAAATTCACCTGATCTAAACCCCATTGAAAATTTGTGGACCATTATTAAAGCACACATATCTAAGATGGATTGCACGACCTGAAGTGAAGGAGATGTGTGGAAAGCTAGTAGCATCAATGGTTGAGAGGGTGAAAGAAGTAATTAAAGCTAAGGGGGGGGGGGGGGGGGGTCACATTCACTATTAACTACACTATTAAACAATATTTTAGTTGTGTCTTTGTTACTGCATTTTCTTATTGTCCCAACTAATTTGCACAGTACTGTAGTTAAGCTTACACTGGAAGTGGGAAAGCTGCCTGATCATTTTGCTTATTATGATATTTATCACTTTATTTTCTTTCCGACATGCTGAGAAGCAGTCAACTTCACAGGTCTCATTGCTGGTAATTTAATTTAAACCAGAGCTGTCCATCCAATAGAGAGTCACATTTTAGGTATCTACTCACATACCATATTAAAGAAAATGAAATATGAATCAGAAACATATTTCTGCTAACAATTGTCAGATTTTTGAAGCCCACATAAACACTACATTAATTTATATTATATTGCATATTAATTTCATCACCTTTTTGTATGCAAGCTATACATAGGGTAGAAAATTCAAGATACTACTATGTCATGACTCTGTAATGCAAAATCTCTATAGTTATAAATGTCTGTACTTTGTACCTTTTAACCCAAAATTTAGGATATAATTGTAATAATCATACAAGTGCCAGCTCTAAAACTCCAAATGTCCAGCCTCACAAAACTGCATGTTATTATCCTTACATTTGATCCCATGTGGACATCAATACCACAATTTAACACACAGAATTTGCAGTATAAGTTTTGCAAAAATTTGTGATTTTCTTAATGTTAACATAATTGAAGTAGGCACTACAGAAAGTTATATGAGGTAAAAAATGCTATGAGGGAATATTACTTTCATCATGGGTGATTTCAATGCCAGAGTTGGTTCTGACATTTGGGATGGTGTTATAAGCCTTTCTGGTATTGGAAGTTTCAATAACAATGGGGAAGATCACCTTTCTTACTAGGTAGTAGTAAAACTATTACCTAATAACAGATACTAATACTGTTTCAATTTATTTATAACATTCTTTAAATTAAAAAAAAGTTTTTCTTAAAGGGAAGAAGGTACTCTTTTACACAAAGGATGGAGATAACCTAGAAGCTTTATCTAGTTTGCCCTGGTGTCTTTCACAACATACAAGCACATACACAGGGACACACCTCCTGGTTCAGTAGTTAGATAACACTAACCACTGTACCAGGTAAGGCTGATATGTAAGCAAATATATAATGATTTAAGAATAACACTTTTTTACCAGGTCATTTAAAAATAGGTATTTCATTTGTTGAGTTACATAGGAAGCTCATTTTTAAAAAAAAACAGGTTATAGAGGATATCTGAGATTTGCTTTGTTACAAGTGTCTTAAGCTGAAGCTAAGGAATGTGCAAACTATAAAAGAACTGCTTTTAACACTGAGGCTTTTAAGAACTCTAGAAAAAGCCAAATCTTGCCATGATAGAAACTTTAATCATTATGACAAGCATGGTTGTTTACAACTGAGGCCTAAACAAGAATGGGTCCATTTAAGCAGATTACATATATAAGCAGGTTGAAATCAAGAGTATACTTCTTTTATCTAAAGACAAAGCTGGAGTTCATAAGTGGAGAATTCATATACACCAAAGAGCCAAAACATTATGACCAGATTGTCTTTATGCAAATCGAAGCAATTGCAGGTAAACGATGCATGTATGAAGGTCATGAAATGGTATAAATACCTGATACTGAGCTCTGTTAATCCGTGCTATTCTTGTTCTTCAGATGGACTTAAGTGAGTTTGACAAAGTCAAAATTGTAATGGCCAGACAACTGGATTAGAACATTTACGAGACAGAAAGGTTTGTGGGGTACTCACAGTCAGCAGTGGTACTTTCGAAAAGTGGTCCAAGAAGGGAAAAACCATGAACCACCGGCAAGGTGTGGGCTGACTATGGCTCATCGATGCTAGTGGTGAGTGAAGATTATCCCGTATGGTATGAGCCAACAGAAGGGATATTGTGGTGCAACTCACCTGTAATTTGAATGCTGATGACAGGAGTAATGTGTCGCAACACACAGTACATCGAACCCTGATGAAAATGGGACTGCGTAACCACAGGCCGCCTCCGAATGCCCATGCTAACCTCGGTTCACTGTCAAAAGAATTGCCTGCAATGGACATGCAGCATCAAAACTGGACCTTGAATGATTGGAAGAAGGTTGTCTGGTTCAAAAAATCTCATTTCTTGTTGCAACATGTGGACGGCTGGGTACGTGTGCTTCATTTACCTGGGGAAGTGTTGGCAACAGGATGCACCGTGGGATGAAAACAAGCCAGTGGAGGATGCGTAATGCTTTGGGCAATGTCTGCTGGGAAACCCTGGGTCCAGTCATTCATGTGCAGAAAACTATGATGTCTACCCCCTACCTAAACATCATTGTAGACCAGGTACATTTCACGGCAACGGTATTCCCCTCTAGTAGCGCCTTCTTTCATTAGGATAATGTGCCATGCCACACAGCCCAGATTGTTCGAGAATGATTTGAGGAATACGAGGAAGACTTCCAAATATTGCCCTAGCCTCCAAATTCCCCAGACATAATCTAATTGAGCATCTGTGGTTTGCGTTGAAACAGCATATCCGATCTGCAGTGACTCAACCATGTAACTTACAAGAGTTAAAGGATCTGCTGGTAACGTGTTGGTACCAGATACCACAAGACACCTTTAGAAATCTTGTAGCATCCATGCCTTGCCAGGTAAGAGCTGTTTTGGTGGCACGTGAAATACCAACATTATATTAGGCAAGTGGTCATAATGTTTTGGCTCTTCAGTGTATCAAGTAATGTTTACCAGGCATCTGGTATGTGTCGTTGTCATTTTCCAAAATAAAAAGTAACCTTTGTCGAGCCTGTAAATTATTTTCATAATGAATGAAAAATTACAAAACTTCACAGTAAGTAAACAAATAATGAACCAAGAAGTATAATATTACACCCAACTTCGTTATTTATTTATAGTATTGGTTGTTCCGTTTTTAGTGGTTTTATGGCAAAAGGACAACTACAGCACCATGCTGCGCTTACAGCAGTGGTGTTCCATATATTTTTGCGAGATATATGAGGCTCTTTCAGTTTTTTGGGTGTAGGGTTAACCAATCCTTCAAAAATATAAAGCTTTCAAAATACCTCTTTTTATTTCTTAACCAAATGGAAGGGTATATAAAACTATTAATAAAATGAAAAAACTTAACTTTCGTACAATACTTGTGATTACACAATGTATTCTAATATGCACTTTCACTTCTTATGTTGCATTTTTTAAATTTGCTCATTTCTGTCTCATCATGAGGTGGCAAAGACTTTGCACCATGCAATCCTTTCACATTAGTAGTAGCCAAGCAAGTAGTCATTCAAAAGAATATGAACAGGTATTGCAATGATGAATTACTTGACATGCCACAGGTAGCTCAGTGGTCCACAGCACCTCACATGTTGTTGGTGGGTTGTGGGCTCGTGTCCTACATGGCTTGGGACAATTTTTCCTCTAAATATTTGAATCAATTTACAGAGTGGAAATTATTAGTATATACTTGGTGTGTTGAGTTTAGTGATGGTTGTTTGTGAAACCTGCTAAGTTAGCAAAAACTCCCATTCTATGTGGATTTTAAAACTTTGGAATGTATTCTGGATAGTGGCACTGAAATAAATTTGATTAGGTCTGAATGTGTGCCCCGCAAATGGAAAACGTCTTGCAGAAGGATACAACTCTGATCTGCTTTCTGGGACAACCATTTAATCCCATTAATTAAAATCCCCATGAGGACACCAATGAAAGGGAAGGAAGGTGGCCTTACCTATCCCGAGATTATAGTCACTTGCAAAATTATGAATAAATTAGTGGCTGAAGCATTAATTACCAATGTCACCTATGAACAAATGAGAAAGTTAGAAAGTTCGTATTTTGTTAAGCACAAAGAAGACTTAACAGCTTGCAATTTGACATGGGTCAGTGCGAGACACGCTTATTGCAAGAAGGATG
Organism: Ryuthela nishihirai; assembly: GCA_038380435.1. Lineage (NCBI taxonomy): Eukaryota > Metazoa > Arthropoda > Arachnida > Araneae > Heptathelidae > Ryuthela > Ryuthela nishihirai. The sequence goes on from JAWZYU010000026.1 coordinate 21,153,431, forward strand.
CAAAATCATGAATGCAGAGTCACAGCCGCAGAGCATGGGCAGAAAAAAAAAGTCACAGCCGCAGAGCATGGGCTTTTCTCAGCTGCAGACATTAGGCAAAACTAGCAGTTCTTTGCAGAGTGCATGAGCAAGGAAAGTGCTAGAAGCAGGCGAGCCAGAAGGTAGCTGGTGCATCTAAGCCTCACTTATAAAGAAATTATCATGCAAAAATTGTGAGCATTTATGCAACTCTGACTGTACCCTTAAACAAAAGGATGGATTGTCATCTTAGCTGTGTGAATATTTGTGTGAAAGTGGCCAACTGTCACTGTGTGGAACATGAAGGTTTTTTTTTCAAAAGCATGGTAGATGGCAAACTCAGATTCAAGCTACTGCAGATGTCATAGGCAGTCTTCTTGCACATCAGTAGCTTGGGGCAAATTGCTTGGGGCAAAGAAGATTGGAGAAACACCAACAAAACTCGCTTTGTTAAGATAATGAGGAGGCAGGGAATGCATAGGGGTAGTATTGGGCACACTGTTATCTTGCAAAGAAGCCAGGCAATAGTGTTGTCTGCAGAAGTATCAAATGACAAATTGTTCAATTTCTTAAGTCAGCAAGTGGGCAATTAAGTGATTAGGTGGTGACAACTGGGACTGAACTATTTATGGACTTGAGCTATGAACTGTCCGAGTGCATGGTAACCACAAAAGGTGTGGCACTCTGCAGACTGAAAGTAGGGGTTGTGCCAATTAGTGAAAGACAGTTTCATTCTCCCATTTGAGTTTTGGGTTCATGACGGCATACCAGCATACAAGAACTTGGGAAGGGAAGTATCATTGTCAAATGCTTCCTACGTGAGTCCCTCCCCTCTCTGTTTATAGGACACCAATTCTTGGAGATGGAGAGGGATGTGAGTCTCCTTTCCAGCTGCAACAGCATGCATGCATGTTCAGTTCTGTTCACAAGTGGGGGAGCTGACAGTTTTATGAATGTCTGATAGTGTGGACAGTGGTCAGTTTCTTGTGTTCCCATATGCTACACTCTTAAGGAAGGTCATTAGTGTCTGCATGAGCTTATTGGGCCACACATAGCATCACTGTGACAAGGCGTGAGGACTTAACCCTCCCTGATGTTTTTCCCGACTGATGAAAAGAGTGGGAAAAAGTGGAGTCCCTCTAACATCTTGAGGAGGAGACACTTGTGTTGCAGCTCAAGAGAGAGCCGGTGGAATGAGAGCTGCATCCTAGATTGGCCCATGATATTAGGCCAGCTAACATTGTTTGAAGAAGTGTATAGCTGCTGAGCAAAGGGAATGCTGTGTCCCTGAAAGTGCAGAGTAGCACTGCATTATGATAATAGATGTAAATAGATGCATATAATAATAAACATGTATATAGGAATGCAGGTGTACTTGGATTATTAAGCACCATTAGTGATTGTGCATATGTCTCACTTTTGCTAATGACTTTTAAAGTGAGATACTGATTTTTACCACTACCAGAATTTATATCATCTAGGAATTATGCCATCACTTTTGATATATATTTTAGTAGACTTTCAACCAAATTTTTTTAACTTGGCTCTTCCTAGTTCTTATTCATTGCTCCTCAAATGTATACTGGGATTAGAAAGAATAATTAATTGAAACTAGACTGAAAAGGAAACCACTATATGATCTCAGATGGTGGCTTCCCACAAAAAACATACGATTAAGCAATTAATTTAAAAAAGTGATTTTTAAAAGATAAGGCTTATTTAAAGGATACAGTTAATTACATTTTAACCACATAAACTAATGTCAAGAAACAGCAATTTTTTTTAAAAAATTTGCCACTATTTTAAAACTAAACTTTTTCATAAGAATTACATAGCTTCATACAAAAATGATTCATTCTCAATTTTAGTGCTTCAGCTAAAAGATTTTTATGGCACTACTTCCTGTCTTGAATTTGCTGATTGCCAAATATCTGAAGCATACACATTATTTGCATAAATGACTAAAATTATAAAATAAAGATTTTCAAGTGCTAACAGAAATATTGATTTATATTAGAATAATTAAATAACTTAGAAAAAAATGGAAAAACAATACAGCACAAATTTGTAATTTAAAAAAACTTATAAAATTTAACTTTTTTAAATTTCTTTCTGTTTATGCCATTTTAGTAATCATATTTAAATGCTTTTGCTTTTGGTATATAAGATGATGTATTTCTGTTCGTTAGTACTTCAGGATGAAGTTCTAAAACTATTTATTATATTTTCTGAAAAATATTTCAAAATTAATTCAGCCACAACAAGGAATTCGGTTTCAGAAATCCAAAACTCTAAGGGTCAATCACAAAGTTTTAACATGCTTAAAATGGCACGAATCATTTACTTTAGTAGTGCATAATATTACCTATACTGAAGAATAGCAATATCATTTAAAGTATACTTACTAAGCAATAATTTGTAATAGATGATTTTTACCTTGGCATTGCTTTAGAAATGTCACAGAATATTTCATTATTCCAAAAAGTATGAAAAAGTTTTCTGGCATATTCACAGTAAACAAATAACAATGGTTTGTGGTATATTCTATAGATACTCACTTAAATCTGTCAGGAAAATTTGGACGGATAAAGTGGGCTTCAATTTCCTGTCTAACACATATTACATGTGACACTCCATTTTGCACTAAATGTTCTGCCTGCAATACAAAAAGAGAAAAAAAAATGAGCAAACAAATATTTAAAAAAAAAACTACTGAATAACTTCATTATTAGCCACAGCTTCCTGCTGAGGTCAGGAGCTTGCACCTTCTAGCTTCCTACTAGTTGCAAAGGAAGTTCTCTGCTAACAATAAATGAATAAAACTAAATGACAAAGACCACATATTATATGTTGATTGGCAAACAAAACTCGTGTCAGAAAGATGCAATGTTTGTGTCTCCAACATGTTATTTAAACACTATAGGCAAAAAATTCATTTTACCAACTAAAGGGCAATAATGGTTTGATATAAGAACAATTTTTAAGTCAGAAGAAAAAATTCATTATTAGCTGGGGTATTAGCTATCATCTTTGTTAAATAACTAAAATTTATTTAGCCTTTGCAGTAAATATTGAAAATTTCTTTTTCAAAAAAATTAAAAATATTCAATGGTTACAGACCTTTGATTTCATTGCTGCTGAATATGGTCCCAAAAATAAACCAGGAATGATTTCCTGCAAATAGCATAAAAAATGTATTAACAATATTTTACAGAATAACAAATTATTCATATTCATTTAATAAAGTGAAACCCTTTATTATGCTAATGAAAAACAACAAAAAGCATTAATTAGTTCATTTAAAATATAAAAATACAGCCGAGTGTCTTAAGGTCATTCTTTACAAGGTGTTTCTTTACTGATGTAAAAAGGGCAAAAATTATGAATACTATCTGTTGGAAGCAGGTTGTGTCCTTGTGATGCATTGAAGATGGGTACAATGTTCCAAGGCATTACATACACTTAGTAAATACTATGAGTCCAGCACAACATTAGTGGAAGTAAATTTGTAAATTCTTAGTAAACATTACTATGTTATCTTGTGTTGTTACTGTGGTATTGCAATCTCAATGTTACTTTAATATTGAAATCATGCAGTCAACAATATTAAGGAAACACCGGAACCATAGCCAGGCATCAATAGAACACAAGAAGACATTTTGGTAAATAAACCTTAAAATTCAGTTTGAATAAGATTTAATATTTTACGACACAGTATGTAGGTGTTAAATAAAACTTTTGGCAGACATTATACAGAGTAATAAAGGGGTTTATCAAAATAATGAAAACATGTACTGTTTGTGAAGAACATTTTATTAATAAGCCATAGGTTCACCTTGGGGGTTCAGAAAAGATGCAATTCAGTGTGTGGAATAGATTTATACAAGACATGCACATACAGTAATGGAATGTAGGACCATTCTTCCTGTAAAATATGGCCCAACTGTGCCAGTGATGATGGAGGTGGAAAGTGTGATATGATCTTGCACTCCAGATATTCCCACAAATGTTCAATAATATTGAGGTCTGGAGATTGAGGTGGCCAGAGTAGCTGCTGTACCTCATGCTCATGCTCTGCAAACCACAAAGACACATTCACACAATCCACGGAGACATTATCCACTTGAAATCAGGGATAGTCATTAGGAAACAATGCCTGCAACATTGGGTGCATGCAGTCTCCGAGAATGGATTTATATGTTGCAGATGTGACACAATCTTGCAGGATAACTAATGGCCCTAAGGAATGCCATGATATGATACCCCAAAGCATCAGGGATCCACTTCCATGCTTCGCAGTTGGAACTAAACAGTCAGGGTGGTACACTTCAAGTTTTTGCCAGACATACACTCTACCAATCTTTAGCATCCCAGTTTTTATGTGCTTTGCACCACCTTTACATGTTTTGTTGCATTGATGTCAATAATCAGAGGTGTATGGATCCCTATGATATGCAGACGGCGCATTGCATGTACTCCAGTCACCATCAGTGTTTGTATTATTTTGATAAACCCTTGTATCTTTAACCATTTGCTAGTAGCATAAGTTTCACAATATACAGTACCAAATTATATATCAATATTATAATAGAATATCTAACCATTTTATATTCTATATCTGTCATCACAACAGCAGAATAAATCCAGATAGAGGTGATCCTATGAGAGTTCCAAAGGTCACCTGATAATATTTATTATTAATTATAATGTATAATTAATAATAAATTATTTCAGAAACAAATGTATCCAGAATCGAAATAATCAACTATTATGATTATTTGCAGTAAGTTGTGCCCTGATTAGTTTGTGCCATCCTTTTGTATGTTCAAGAAGTGGTGTTTTCTTCTGTAACCTTTGTAACATCATGAAATAAATTCATCTTCTTATGCTCTTAAGGACATTTTGATTTTCATGATGCATTATATGTTTATCATCATTTTCATAAGAACATTAACAATTTCTGTGCTAATATCAGTGAAAAAGTGTGTACACATATGTGGACTATTGGACACTGCATTAAACTATTTAAATGTTTACAAATACCTTTCTAACTCCCTATATTTGCCACCAGAGATACTAATGATGCTCATTCAAATGGGTACAGTTGTTGCACTCTGATTTGCACCCTAATGCAACTTGAGCACAGGATATAGTTTCCTGGCCAAAATCATTGACATTTTTGCCCTCCCTTCTACCCATCGTCATTTTCATAGTTGTCGAATCACATCATAGTCAACCAAACAAGTGACAACAGCAGCTGCAGATAAAACGATAAAGAACTCAACACATAAGCCAGTTATTACATGGGCCTAAAAAGAGGCAAGTAGAGCATCCAAATTACTGGAACAGGTATAATATGAGTGAAGATATAGTGAACTTCACGAGGAAATATAATGGAGCAACACAATATTGCTAGATGGAGATGCTAAATTTGAAACGAACACATAGTGGAAACAATGGCATGAAGCCCTTGGCAGCTTGGATGTAGTAGGTAATTGATGACTCCTGAAATGAGTCACCATCAGCGCTGAAGAGGGCATGGAAAACCCATCCCTATACTCGCACCCCCTTTCAATGACTGGGTAAAGAAGGTGCAGATGCAAAAAAAACCTGTGACCTCATTGGCCTGATATATTCTTGGAAATGGACAAACAATAAAGGGACAGAATGGGATACCATTAGTGTGAGGTCATCATTTGGGTGAGCATCTACAAATTCAAACAAGGGTCAGTAGCACTTAGTTGTAGGGAAGCCCATCTCAAATATTAGATAGTAGAAGCAAAAAATTGCTCCCTAAAAAAGTGCAGGCCTTTTCTACTAAAATTTTGGCATCACATAGTGAAAAGCACCTTTAGCCCACGAGAATGGAAGTCCTTACTGACTTATCTAACTTTCGCATCATTGTGAATCCTGTGAAAGTAGAACATTACCTAACCATAGGGTCTGCCCAGAACCAGATGCTCTATCGCTAACTCCTCCTCTCATAATCATAAAAGCACTGACTTGTAGTCAGTAGCAGCTCCACAGTCTTGGTGATTCAGAGATTTTTCCCCCCATCCAGTTTGACATTTTTGTCATCACAGCTTATGCTAAAGAAGTAACAATATTGTTCACTTCCCCCTCATCCACCTGGAAGACAGAAAGTGTATATTATTAGTTATGCTACCTTGTTACTCAAGTCCATGGAGTTATTCAAATAGTTTAAGCTAGCAGTGTGTGCACTGTCTATTGGATTTTTGTGAATCATCACTTTGGAACCAATGGATCAGTGGGAGGCATCTTCCTTAGGTGATTTCAACCTTACAGAAGTGAAGTCAGCAGAGGGAGCTTTTTCTAACAAAGTGCTCTCCTTAGTCTGAAATTAAGCTAGACTTAAGTTAGAGTATTTAAGCTAGATAATGTTAAGGCTATTTTAAAATCAATTGATCTCAGCATTAAAAACCTAAATTTTATAAATTGTAAAAAGAGGTATCCTTGATCATAATATTCTTTCAGTTCAAAATTTACATTTTTACACTTTAATTGTATAAGATTATTTTTCACACAACCATAAATATCTGATTGATCATGAAAGTAATACATGACAAGAGCATAAAAATTTCTATAAAATACCAATATTTAAAAATAACTATGGAAAGAATACAAAAAAATTATGCAACCCCTTTTCTCTTCAATCAACTACCCAAAGAATTGTTAAATATTTTGTCCTACTCTACATTAAAACAGTTATTAAAAATTTGGTTACTTTGAAGGTAAAAAAAAAATGAACTAACAGAGCAAACACCATAACTTACACACTTTCTAAACATAGCTTACATTTCCTGCGGATAAGAAGTGGGAGTTCTCAAGTAGGAGTTATGTAATATTAATTCACAGAATTTTTTTTTTATTTAAAGATCTTATAAATTTATATGATATATACACTGAAGTGCCATTGAATTAGGGATAGAAGTTATCCAAATTCAGTACCTCAAGTCCCGCATTTGTGCACATGCGTGGCTGAAACTCTGGTCACATATAGCTGTCAGCTTTGGCCTCCCCAAGCATTCGTCATGAGAAACGTAATGGGAAAGGTGCGGATTTAGATGCATTTGACAGAGGGCAGATCATAGGTACCTGACAGATGGGACACTCAATCTCCGAAATTGTCAATGAACTTGGATTTTTTCGTACAACAGTTTCAAGAGAGTTTTGGGAATATGAAAATTACGGCAAAAAAAAAAACACACTCAGACAAACTGCAAATGACAATCAACTTTGAATGATTGTGGGCTTCGCTGTCTGACCAAACCGATAGGGGCCATATATTATCTGAAATCATCTTCCATCTGAATGTGGATTCCACCCGGGAAGTCAGTGCACGGATCGTGCAACGCTCACTTCATCGTCTCAGCTTTGGGAGCTGCTGACCTACAAGAGTCCTACTTGTTGTTTTACCTCTGAACGGCACTTTTTTGCACACCATGGGCTAAATGGCCAGGTCACATGGACCTCGAAGGCTCAGAGAAGGTTGGGGGAGGGGACCCACTGGAACAGCTGTTGGGAGACAGATAATAGCCTCCCGTCAAAGCCATCCAGTGTGTTCTTTAAAGTGCACAGGGTATGACTCTCCCGCACATGGGGCCACAGCTTAATGTCCCATCCGATGGATGGTGGCCTTTCCAGGCAGTATGGGGACTTATTGTGGAAGAACAATGCTCTTTTACTTAGCAGTCCTCTGCTCTCAGTTCAAATGATTTGCTTAAGTTAATTATTTGTTGAGCAAAAAAAAAACTGAGGTAAAAAAATGCAACATTGATCTTTGTTCTAAACTTGGTATACACATTCAAGGGTGCACCATTTTGAATTATTTCAATAAAAATTTGGATTTTGAATTTACACAAAAACACCACCACAATATTGCCAAATCATAATTTGTTAAGCTTGTGATATTAATTTAATTAACTCTTAACATATGCCAGTTTTGTAGGGCAAGAATTCACTCTGGTCGCTTGGTTAATTTTGAGGTGTTTTCAGGAGAGAAAAAAACAACAACTATGAAACCTTATCCCAGAATAACTAATAGATTTAACTGATGGTGTCCTGTACCAAAATAAAGAATATTTAATTGTGAATTTTTAGAAAATAAAATATTTGAGAAAAAAAACCCTACTAATTTTAATAATAAAATAAATATTTCCCTCAAGCAGCTGCTTGCCACAGAGGTCTGACAGCAGCTTGTCAGTTTATATGCCATAGTAGAGAGTCTGGAGTCCTCAGCATAAATACAACACAAACATTCATGCCATACCCGGGGCTCGAACCCAGGTCCTTTGATCAGTAGCCAAGTTAGCTAACCATTCAGCCACCAGGGTGGCCTAATTTTAATTACAATTTTTAAAAACAATATAGCAAAAAAAGGGTAATTTTGTTGGATTTGAGACTCATTCTAAAATAACTAATGGAAAGAATATGATAAGAAATATCTTAAATAAAGGAGAATTTAATTCTACATAATAATATATAGATTTCCCTGAAACATTTAAACAAACAGCATAACATTTTAAAAACTAGAAGGGTAGTAAAAATTGCAACACTTAGATATACACCAAAAGCCAAAATATCATGACCACCTACCTAATATGATGTTGGTCCTCCACATACTGGCAAAACAACTCTTATCTGGTGAGGCATGGATGCTACAAGATTTCTAAAGATGTCTTGTAGTATCTAGTACCAACACGTTACCAGCAGATCCTTTACCTCTTTTAAGTTACATGGTTGAGCTGCCACAGATCAGATATGCTGTTCTAATGCAAACCACAGATGCTCAATTGGATTGGTGTCAGGGGAATTTGGAGGCCAGGACAATACCTGGAAGTCTTCCTCATGTTCCGTGAACCATCCTCAGACAATCCAGGCAGTGTGGCATGGCGCATTATCCGGTTGAAAGAAGGGACTACTACAGGGGGAATACCATTGCAATGAAAGGATGATGGTGCATCCTGGTGCCAACACTTCCCCAAGTAAATGATGCACACATACCCAGCTGTCCACATGGTGCAACAGAAAACGAGATACATCAGACCAGACGACCTTCTTAAAATCATTAAAGGTCCAATTTTAATGCTTGCATGCCCAATGCAGGTGCTTTTGAAGGTGAACCGAGATTAGCATGGGCACTTGGAGCGACCTATGCTATGCAGCTCCATTTTCAGCATGGTTTGATGTAGTGTGTTGTGACACATTACTCCCATCACCAGCATTTAATTTAAATTACATGAGTTGCCACAGAATTCCATCTGTTGGCTCATACCACATAGGATAGCCATTGCTCACCTCCAGCATTGATGAGCTGTGGTCAGCCCACACCTTGCCGGTGGTTTGTGGTTTTTCCCTCCTCGGACCACTTTTTGAAGGTACTAAACACGGCTGACTGTGAGCACCCCACAAGCTTTGCCATCTCAAAAATGCTCTGACCCAGTTGTTGGCCATTACAATTTGGCCTTTGTGAAACTCACTTAAGTCTGCTGTCTTTCCATCTGAAGAACAAAAATAAACACTGATTAACAGAGCTCAGTATCAGGTGTTTATTTACCATTTCATGACCTTCACACATGCTGTCATTTATCTGCAGTTGCTTTGATTTGCATAAAGACACACTGGTCAATGTTTTGGCTTTTCAGTGCATGTAATCTTATGAAATGATGCATATATCTTCCATTTAAAAATATATCAGTTTTTGAGGCATTTGCAAAAGATTTATAAAAAGTCAAATGGCAACAGTTCAAAGAATGTTTTGCTTGAAATTTTAGTTTAGAAACATTATCAGAAAGAAGAAAACAACAGAAACATTCTGGTGTGAAACGAGGTCACAAAAATGAATGCCACAGCAGAATAATATATATATTTTTTAACTTTACAGAACAGTTAAATAACCAGGTATCTTCTTAACTATTTAATTCATTACAAGTGAACACAGTGAGTAAGAACAATAAAATGATTTTCACAATATCACTCTTTGAACAAGTAATGTCTCCTGTGTTGCAGCTTGAGATGCTAAAATGATTCGTTTTAAATATCGTGCAGTTATAAACTTAGCTGTTATATTTACCACTATGGGAGAGTAGTCTTTACACAGGAGATATCAATTGTCCATACAGTAATATTTGAAAATCATTTTATTAATTATTAAATATAATTCACAAATTTTAAGGATAATTTCAAAAAAATAATTAAATAACCTAGACATATTTGGTATCTACTAATAAATTACCACTTTGAAGTCGATTCAAATTTTTAGAGGAAAAATTGTCTTAAGCTGGGTGGGATACGAACCCACGACCTCCTGATAACATGTCAGGTGCTCTGGATCACTGAGCTACTAGTCACCAATCAAGATCTCATCTAATTAATGATATGAACATTTTCAAAAATATCTTAAAAATGGACAATTTCTATGGGAGAAAAATGAAAACTTGGAACATATTCTCTTGGAAAATGTAGATACCACTGGATATGAGATTGAATTTGGACTGGGAACTAAAGTGCCTTCTGAAATGTTAAGGGTTAATTTTGCATACAAATAATTTATATTTCCAAATTCACTTTACTTTTTTAACCATGTTTGAATTTTGAGATTACAGGAGATGGTATTAATTGCAGTTTTTAGAAATAACTTCTTCAGTGTGAAAGACATAATTATTCAGTTTTATAGAACTGACCATAATGTTGTTGATATAAATATTTTTTACCAGTTAGACATACACATTCCAAAACTCCCCTCCCCCCACATGTCACATTTGTCCAACTTGCTAATCCCCCCCCCCCCCCCACCAAGAAACCTAGGATATTCTTTCAGACCAATCCCATATACATAATGTTAAGTTTTCTAGTTTTTTACAAATCTACAGTTAGTGACACTTTAATTATCAGAGAAGTTAATAAATATATATTACCTGCATATCTCTTCTCATGGCATACGTCCATTCCTAAACAGAAAAGATTTAATGGGTGACTGCATGTAAAGTATAGCAATATATTTATAAAATACCATCAAATATCAAACAAATAAGAAGTTTTAAGGACTGAATGCATTGTAGTATTTCATGTACAGGAAATTCTTGCCAATTACAGGGATTGCATTCATTGAAAAGGCTGCAACCAGCAAAGCTATGATTTGCAAATCCAATACCTTAACTCTTTAACACCCATAATGGACCAAAAAGACCAAGATTTGAAATGGACTAGTGCAAGTAGTGCTATTTCTTTGTCTTTACTACCTCTACCCTTTGCTCAGATTTCTTGGGCATTAAAGGGTTAAAGGAAAAATCCTCATCTGCCATAGTATTGTGTTGAAAAACATCAAGTGAAAAAAATTATTAATAAAGTTCAATACAGAGCTCTCAAAACAATCAGCAGCACTTTCTACATTGAGGAACACACAGAAATTAAGTAGATTTTTTATTTCCCCAATAAGAGCACGAGAATGGATGTAATGGGATCAATGAAGGATCAACATATCTAAAAATAAAAGATTAGCAAAGTCAGATTCAATCACAGCAATACAATTCAGTAAACCAGTAAAAATAAGAATGTCACCATAATTCACTCATCAATGGTACCTTAAATACCTTTGCACTTATAGGTAGAGCCCTGTGTAGATGCAGATATCCGCATTTAAAAGCTCTTGACAGACAAAAGATTAACTTTTACATGGATAGCAGCTAAAACCATGAATAAAAAAAATTGATGTTAAAGGGGATAGTCTCGTATCTGATAAACTATCCACATTAAGGTTAATCTTTCCCCTGTTTGACAAGATATGCAGAAACTTAAGCAAACATTACTGTATTATTGATGGCTGACATGAGTGAGAAAAACTACTTGAGATAATATTAAAAGAAATCTGATTTAAAAATTCAATGATATTCACTCTAAAAAAGAAGAAATCCATTGGGATAAAAACCACAAGTTAAAAAAAACTTATCCTATATGAAAAAAAAAAGGCTATCTTTTTTGCTAGCAAAGCAGAACATAAATTAAAAAAATTACTGGTGTGTTATGTAGAAAAAGGGAATTAAATATCAGTCGAATGAAAATTTCTATTAGGAAGATCACAAAGTTTAAGAGGAGAGTTGCTGGATTATAAAAAAGAGGTCTACCCATAATCACCGATAAATAAATAAATAAATAAATACCCCCTCAAGCAGCTGCTTGACACAGAGGTCTGACAGGAGCCTGTCTGCATTTAAAAGAGCAAAATCAAATCAGAAGAATTTGCAAAAATAGAATGAAGTAAATTTTTGTCTAATTTCAGTAAAGCATATTTTTAGAAATAAAGGGCTTTCTATTTTTCACAGCATATTTTTGCAGTTATTAATTGGTCATTACTAAACCACTAGACTGATTTACTTGCAAACATACATTGGACTTCAAGCACTTTCAAAATCTCAAGTTATTAAGTAGGCAATGTATACGGATGCTGCTCAAGTTTTGTGCAGATGACTTTTTCTATCTGTGCAGGGCTCTACTTTTAAGTCTAGATGCCTGTATTTATGCCTGTTAAGTGAAAAAGATGTCTAGCACGTATCAAGTACATAAGTGCACAGATGTCTTAGCACAAATACACATATGATCAACCTCATGATATTCCGAAGTAAAAGATGCTGCAATCATGATGCCACATAATTTAGCTGAAATTACTATTTTTTTTCACGGAAGTAGTAACTTTTCGTGGTTTCTTTACTGCACTACACTTGGAGAAGCTTTATGTTTAGGAGCAATTATTCAATTAAATGAAGGTATAATTCAAGAAATAAATTTGCTGAAAAAAAAAAAAAATGACCCAAACCCATGTCTCCCAGAAACATTAGAGTCCCACTCATGATCAAAGTCATTTTATCAAAAAATTATTTCTTGAATTCTCTGCCAATAAATTAACAATTTACATACATACATACATACAAAATCCTCATGCAGCCATGGGCTACGGAGGTCCAACCAGACTGTAATTTTTGTTAGGAATACCAGATCATACTTCAGTTTTTATGATCTGCAGCTTTTTATGATCTGATTTTGAGCTGTAGCTCAAAAGAGACACATTTGAGTGTGTCTCTTTTGAGCTACAGCTGCTGTATTTGGCCACTCTAGGCCAATTCTAGCAAGGTCCTGTTTAACATTATCTGCCCATCACAACCTAGGTTTCTCCCTTTTCTGATACCCTTAAGCACACTGTTCATAATCCTCTTTGCCAATCTGCAGCTATGCATATAGGCAACGTGACCAAACCAATGCAGTCTCGCTCTGTACAATATGCTGTTCAAAAGAGGTTGATGACTCCTTCTTCTAACCTCATCATTACATACAAAGTCAAACCACCCAATGCCCAAGATATTGTGTAAGTATCTAGAATCAAAGGCATCAAGTTTCTTGTTATCCTGCTTACAAAGGGTCCATGGACGGTACAATCCCCTGCTGTTGTGCTGTCTAACTGCTTCCTCTGCTTTGTCAGCCAAGCTATTAAGCCAAAGATTCTTGTCAGCTGTTAACTGATCCTTACATAGCATAACTAACCTTAGAAAGAACCAACATTATAGTCTAATTTTAGTCTTTAGTTTTATATGCCTATTTTCCCAAACTCTCCATAGATTATTAAAAGTCTCAGCGGCAATCCCTATTCTTCTATTTATCTCATGCCGCACATCAGTACCTGTTACATAGCTCCCAAGATAATTAAACTGAGACACTTGCTCAATAGTACAGCTAGTCTAGCATCTGCCTGACCAATTACTACTTTATTACCAGTCTAATCAACAGCCCTAATGATCGAATTCATCTCACAAACATCAGTAGCCACCTGGGCCAAATCATCTGCATAATCTAAATCAGAAATTTTGAAATCTCTAGACCATTTAAGGCCAAAATCTTCCCCTTGCAAAGAATTTTGCATAATATAATCAATAACCAAACTAAAGAGAAAGGGAGACAAAATGAACCCTTGTCTAACCCCACTAGCAATGCTAAACCAATCGCTGCAAGACGTACCAACTCTCACACACGACTCAGTGTTATTATAGAGAGCTTTCATTACACTAACTAACTTCTCAGGTATTCCATATGATCTAACAATCAACCACAAATTATGTCGATCAACAGAGTCAAAAGCCTTTTCGAAATCTATAAAGCTAGCAACCACAGGTTTCTGAAACTCTAAACATTTCTCAAGAATCTGCCTAAGTGAAAATATTTGATCAATACATCCCCTATTACTTCTGAATCCACACTGCTCATCACGCAATTTGCAAGTCAACCAGATTCTTAATTCTATTAAGTATAATCATGCAAAGAACTTTATCTGGAACAGAAAGTAAACTAATTTCCCTATAATTTTCACAAGAACTGTGATCACTTTTTTTAAAAAACGGAACAATGATAGCTCTAATAAAATCCTTAGGTACAATACCTTTATCATAAAAAATATTCAAAATTTCAGTCAGCCACGTAAAAACACAAATGTTCCCAGCTCTAAGAATTTCAGTGGGACTTCATTCACCCATGGGGATTATGCAGTTTTAATTTAGAGATAGGCAAAGTGACTTCAGAATGCGACATAAGGCCATCATTAAAGCCAGTAATGCATCTATCCTCATTACAAACAATGGGAGTAGAAATAATCACATTATTTAGAACATCTCTGAAATGCTCAGTCCACCTAACCATCAGAGAATCCTCACCTTCAACAACCTTGCAATGTTATCCTTCAATCCCTGTGTACCTGTCTGTTTCTTCCCACATAAAACATTAAGAATCTGGTACAACCCCCTGCTGTTGTGCTGTCTAACTGCTTCCTCTGCTTTGTCAGCCAAGCTGTCAGTCAAGCCAAAGATTTTTATCAGCTGTTAACTGATATTTATATGTTTATTAAGCTCGTTGTAATGCCTTCTGTTAGTGCTTGCAGGGTGTTGATTCATATTAATCCTGCACTTCCTTCTTTCAGAAATAAGTTCCATAACCTTATCACTCAAATAATTTTGTTTCCTCTGTTCCCTTTTACACAAAAGAGGACTGTTGGTTACAAGAAAAGCCTGTTTAAACTGATCCCATTCTTTCTCAACTTCAGCAGTAAGCAAACCATGACTGTCATAATGACTATGTAACCTACCATGGTATGCTTTGGCTATATCTGGATCTTTCAGACCTTCAGTGCTGAAGGTAATTTTCTTAATCTTAGCACATTTCTTAAGCTTCAGCTGCAACACACTTTTGACCAGATAATGGTCAGACCCAATTTTGGCTCTCCTGTATGATCTGGTATTCCTAACTGAACTAGCCCATTTGCTGCTAATTAAAACATAATTTATCATATTCCTGTGCAATCCATCAGGTGAAACCCATGTATATTTATAAATGTCCCAGTGTTTGATGTATGTGTTAGTTATTCAGAAACCATTAAGTTTACTTACCTGTTGGAGACATTCCCATTGCCAAAGGAATCTAAAACTCCTGCCCAAAGGTCAGAGTCAGTACCAACTTTAGCATTGAAGTCGCCTAGCACAAGAGAAATATCTCCTTTCTTCACAGAATTCAAAATATCCCGAATCTGGCTGTAAAACATAACCTTCTCGTTCTCATCAGAGTCCTCTGCATTCCAGTCTTCAATTTCTGTTTTAAATTTTGCTCTCAGAAATCTTTCATTAATGCAGTCATACCTACACTTTGGAGGTGCTTTCCATCCTGCTCCATGAAAAGAGAAATTTAAAGTTATTTTTAAGTATCTAACCTTTACCTGTCCATCTGGTCTCTTGCAAGCCAAGAATATCTAGGTTATAGCACTGGAATTCCTGTGTGAGGACATCAAGAGAATAATCTCTATGTAATGTCCTCACTTTCCACGTTCCTACACAGAGAAAACGATTAGTAGGATTTTTAAAGAAACTAAGTTTGTTGAGATAGGTAGGGCCAAAAATATCAAACAGCTCCCTGATTACAGGAATGGGGGCAAAGACCTGTTTCTCCTCCACTAAAGGCTGAAGTCACAGATGCTGGTAGGAACTTCAGGCACCACCTTTTCAAGTGGACTTTTTCAAGAGCCATATGGTCTGCCTGAGACACATTACTCCAGTTTAGGATTGACGATGCCCAACTAGCAAAGTGAGGTTCAGGTACCTGCGATGGCCTCTGATTAGGATTATCCACCAGCTGATATAAGGTATCCCATGCCTCTGTTCACTCAGGGCTGGCAACCTAGAAGCAAAAAGAAAACACAGCGGCAAATTCTCCCTCAACAGAGGCCCACCAGTGCAGCAAGTTCAGGATCAATAATCAAGTTCAAATCCATAAACAATTCCAGTCTAGTAGGTATAAATGGTCAGCACCAGGACCTTGTAAAATTGACCACTCCTCAGCAGGGTTGAAAAAAAAGAAAAGAAAAAAGTGACCATACTGAACGGGCAGCCCTTCCCTTCCATTCCCTTCCAAAAGAGAATATCTTTTTTGAAAGGTACTAACTCTATGCCTCGACGTGTGGCTGTACTGCTGAGGGCTTGAGGAGGACCAACCCATTATTAGGCACCTATCCTATGACTTTTGGCCTCTCAGTGTAATATCCTGTATTGAACTTATTGAGTTTCTCATTGTTAACACTCTAGAGGGAAAATTCAAGAACTTCTAAATTTTATCTAGGAACAATCGAAACCACAAATGCTAACACCTACTGGCTTTCTGCTTGCAAAAAAATTGTTTCTGATTTGGTGCAAAGCCAAAGAATGTTTAAGAAATAATCTAGTTTGAATCATCTCGTTTAATTTTACTGAGTTTTTTGTAAGTGTAAAATGGAGCTGCATTGAGACCCCATATCAGAATAATCCAATTAGAGATACTAGTCAAATAATGTAAATTGCTGAACTCTTGCATTTTCCAGTTGAAAAAACAAATAATTAAAAAAAAAACCAAGACTAAATAATCCAATCACCAAGCCCAGATCTAGGGGGAGTGGGGATATTGCTATTTAGGGCATGGAGGCAAAAAATTAAACTTTTATATTTCACACATTTTTCAAGACATTTTAAAGACCTCTAAAACAGAGGGGGAAATGTTATATACTGCAATGGAATTCTTGTCTCTTGACCCCCCCCCCTTTCTTCCAGTTGATCCTATCACCCCTAATCCTTTATTTTTTTCTACACTTGGGCTTGCCAATTACTGAGCCTGGAATATTAGCTATATTCAGCCAAATGTTTAGCATGAAATGTCTGTCCACTGATAACTTTTCTCATCAGTAACGTACTACTCCCTTTGCAACATTTAAGGTAGGTGATAGCAATGTCTCCAGAGATTTTGTACCCTTGCAGCAAATTTAATCCCGAATCACTGAAGCTAGAAACCTGATCTATTAACCCAATATAAGCACATCACATGAAATTTAGAACCAATTACACAAGTAACCGAGAAATCATAGGGAGCCAAAAATTTCCACCACCTAGGATCCACAAGAAACACACATCTATCTGTATCTCAGTGCTCACTGGATCAGCCCATTATATCTATTTATTATGATTATCTGTTTCAATAAATAAAATTCACCATTAAAGACAACAAACGTAAATTAAAAAAATATCATTAGCAACACTGTAGCTCAAATTGTATATCAATGTACTTAATCAACCCCCAGTAGCACAGACATCGGTAGACTATGCCATTGCGATAGTCCATTACAAAACTTTTCTTAATTTCGTAATTAATGATAACCCATACAAATTGCTTCATTACCCACATTTACCTCACTGAAATGCACCTATTTACCACAATTTGAACTTACCAAAAACTCATTGAAAACTCAGTAAGCTATTCTAAACAATTACCAAATTGTCTTTTGTTACCATATTTCTGTTCTATTTGTATAGCAGAAGTTGAAATGTTATTTAAATAATGATTTAAACTTATTACACTTTTACCTCTCCTGCAACTATAAAATAATAAAATAATTCCTCCTCAAGCAGCTGCTTGCCACAGAGGTCTGACAGAGACTGTCAGTTTAATATGCCAAAGAGAAGATTTGTGAGGAAAGCATGACCTCAGCAGAAAGAAAACACAAACATTCATGCCTATCAAGGAAATATTAAAGTGTTTGGCCTCTTTGAATCTTTATGTATGAATAAAGAGAAAAAAATATTTTCCATATAAAAAAAGATTGATTTAATATTAATTAATATATCATTGTTAAAACATAAGAAGGAATTTGATGAATGGAGTACCTTTAAGTTAAAAAAAATGCAGCCTGTTAAAAATAAAACATTTTACTTAATACTGATGAAATGCATATGCACATCTGATGGTTGATGTTAGGTCTATCTTATTACACTGATATATATATATACAGTACTGTGCAAATTAGTTGGGACAATAGGAAAATGCAGTAACAAAGACAAAACTAAAATATTTATTTGTTTAATAGTGTAGTTAATAGTGAATGCGACCCCCCTTAGCTTTAATTACTTCTTCCATCCTCTCAACCATTGATGCCACTAGCTTTCCACACATCTCCCACACTTTCATGACACTTTCTATCATTTTGGTTTTCGTAGTGCAATTTATCTTAGATATGCACGCTTTAATAATGGCCCACAAATTTTCAATGGGGTTTAGATCGGGTGAATTCCTTGGTAAAGAAGCTCTTAGCAAGCTTAGAATTGTGGCAAGGAGCCAGATCCTGTTGAAATACCCCATCGCCATTAGGAAACAGCTCTACAGTGTTGGGACCATTTTCACCTCCAGAACGCCTATGTACTTTTTGCTGTCCATCATTCCTTCAATGGGGTGAAGCGTCTGTGGCCCAGAAGCTGTGAAACATCCCCAAAACATGACCTTGGGTGGGTGTTTGGGAGATTGCTGGATGTGGCCGGATCAAAGAGGTTCTCCAGGCAAGCGGTGGACGAAATTTGACCTGTAGCCATGCACGTCAAAGTGGGTTTCATCGGAAAATATCACTTTTTCCCAATTCTCCACAGTCCAGTCTCAATGTTTCTTTGCCCAGGATAGCCTTTTTTGCTTCATAGCAGGTGTCAAAAGCTACTTTTTGAAGGGGCGTCGAGCCCGATGGCCACACTCCAGAAGGCGACGGCGTATGGTGGAAGCATCTATATTAACCCCATGAGACGCAATCTCCCTTTTGATGTCTCCACTGGTCTTCTTCAGGTCTATCATACTAATTCTTCAAATTAGACTAACATCTCTAGGGGTGGTTTTTCTTTTTCTTCCACAATGCCCTTTACGGACGTGTCCACGGACCCTGTCTCCTTATGCAGCTTTATGATGCTTGTCCCAATTAATTCGCACAGTACTGTATATGTAAACCTTACATTAGATGCCTAATTTAAATACTTAGATTCATCTTACTTAATCCAGCATTCATTTTCTGATTATCAAATTCACTTAAAATTTCTATCACACTTATAGATATCCCACTTAGCTGTGCATCAAATTTTCATCAACAGCAAACAGAGTATTAATTGCAGCACCATTTTCCTCTGCACAAAAAGTATTAATAATAAATCAACCTAAGGTTTTATAAATATGTTACCTAAAATGCTAATAATTTTCCAAATACTACAATCTCAGGGGAGGAGGTAGCTCAGTCGGTAGTGTGCTAGACTTGTTATTTGCAGTTCCCAGGTTCAAGTCCCACCTGCACCAGCATAGAGATTTATTTCTGCAAAACTCCCTGCTTTCAGTCAGTAGAGGACACATATGGGCTTGGAAAGACTTCTGTCCACTAGATGGGGAATTAAGCATTGGCCCTGTGTGCAGGAGAGCCATATCCTGTGCACATTAAGGAACATGCTGGATTGGCAGCTACCATCTATCTTTTAACAGCTGTCCAGTGTGGTTGAATTACTCTTGAAGGCTATGATCAAAAGGTTCAAGGTGTAAAGGGATTGCTGGAACATCAATTTTGAAGAACATGGTGAAATTAGCCTCCAATGAGGGGTCCCTACACCAGTCACAACAGTAGGGTGAGAAGGCAGAAGTAGAAAATACTACATTTCTGCTATATCACGCAGGTCTGTAGAAAACAAAATAGGGAAAATAGTAGAGGCAAAATCAAAGACATTAGACTTTGCAGAAACTGCTGATGTTCTGAAAGAAATCGATGAGTAGTTGCATGTGCATTCGCAGCGGCTTCTTGTTCTGGTGTGTGTCAAGAAGGGGGGGGGGGGGGTGATCGAGTAATCTGTGGTTCCGACAGCATGAAGCACCCAAAACAAAACTTCTCTTTCAGCACTGTAGCAGGAGCAGTTAAGTGAAATAGTCTCAGATGGCACAGTTAGGACTGTAGACTCTGCTGAGAGTGTGAAGAGTAGAGTTGCTGTAGATGACTCCAACTCAGAGATGATGTAGGAGGGTTTCCTCAGATTGCTTGAGGTTAACACACAATCTCTTGCAGTCGCTGAGAGAAAGACGGAAATTAGTAACATACCTCTGACTCTCAAGTGCCTCTTTAGAAGTCTGATCAGCAAGCTCGTTGCTGGGTATCCCAACATGGGACCCCTCCCATGTGGGACCAGCAATGATTTCTGCCGGTATCGGGATCCACTGTAAGTGGATCACGATACCGGCAGAAGTGAGCTTGGAGCATGTCTCCATGATCTTCTGAATAAGGAAAGGGTTGCTGTCTCTCTTCTGGAGGGCTTGCAAGGCTCAAGGATGACAAAGGAGGGCTTGAAGTCACAGAGGATGACATAGTTGCCACTCCCTATTCTCCCACTTCTACTATGGCATATAAACTGACAGGCTCCTGTCAGACCCTGAAGCTCAGCACTGGTGGAGAAAGTGAGATGCGGGAGACGGAAGCCTCTGATGATGTCAGTATCAAAGATGGCAAATGCAGAGCAGCACACCGTTTTTCCCGATCAACAGATCCATCGGTATAGATCTCGGTACACCTCTTATATCATGGTGACATAAGAGGCGGAGAAGAGTCTGACAGCCATGGGATCTGAGTCACTCCTTCAGTCTATCGAGGGGATGTAGACATTGATCTTAAAATCACTGTTCCTTCAGAGTGGAAGATCAGGAAAGAATGTATTGCCAGCAGTGGAGCTAGCAGGAACGACTCGGCTGTAGAAGTCAGTAGCAGATATGGTGATGGCAGAGTCTGGTCTGTCTTGCAGCTTCCTGAGCAGCTCATGATTGAAATGGAGGGTGTGCAGCCTCAAAAGATGACACAGTAGATCCCTCTTCTGATGCAGTTGGAAAGCCATGTCATCAGCCTCTGCAATGATGCATTAAGTGTGTTAGGGCAGAGTCTGCGACAGAGGCGGAGAGATATAGTGTGGACAGTGGCCAACTTCTAAGCTGTGAAACAGAAGCATTGCTCAGAAGGTGACCACTGTAATTGATGCGGGAGAGGATCTAGTGCCAATACAAGACCAGGAGGGTCTTGCAGGAACTTCCCCAGTGGGTACCAGCAAGGAAAGACAGTATATTTCTTTCTGCAGTGGCAACTGTCTTAAGATGCTGGATGTGAGGTCCCCAGGTCAGCCTGTTGTCCAGGACAACACCAAGGAATTTATGCTGTTTGATGACCTTGATGTGGTCTGGTCCAAGCATGATGTCAGGGAAGGAAATGGAAGGCGTTTCTTCCTCAGAATCATGGCCCGTCTTATCGATGGAAAGAGTGAGGCTGAGGTTGTTGAAGAACTTGATGACCGTAGCCACAGCTTGTTTCATCTTGAGCTGTGCATAGGAGGACTTCTGGCTAAGGAACCAGACAAAGATGCCATCCGCGTAGATGTAAATACCTACTCTATTCTCGGGTCGAGTGGGTAGGCTTGATAGCAAGATGTTCAGAAGCATCAGGCTGAAGACCCTACCTTGAGGTATTCCACGATTGATAGTATGGGAAGCACTGTGTTGCCCAGATTGACAAGAACTGTCCTGTTGCAGAGGTATGCCATGATCCAGTGAATGATATTTCCTCTGAGACTGAAATCGTAGAAGCTGCAGAAAATATCAAGAGTGAGAAAGGGAGTTAAAAGCCTTCTGAATGTCAAAGAAAACAGTGACAGTGGTTTGTCCTTCAGACATTGCCTGATCAGCGGCAGAGGTGAAGTCGATAAGATTATTAGATGTTAAAGA
Source organism: Ryuthela nishihirai (assembly GCA_038380435.1). Taxonomy (NCBI): domain Eukaryota; kingdom Metazoa; phylum Arthropoda; class Arachnida; order Araneae; family Heptathelidae; genus Ryuthela; species Ryuthela nishihirai. Next base: position 21,175,565 of record JAWZYU010000026.1, read on the forward strand.
ACATGCTGGATGGGCAGCTACCATCTGTCTCCTAACAGCTGTCCAATGTGATTAAATTACTGTCAAAGACTGAGATGACCCATTGTCATAAGAGATGGCACCCAAAACCAGGATCTAAGCAGTGGGTGCTGTACAGTGCTTAATAATACATGACATGGAAGCTCTTTCATCAGTACATTCTCGGAGGCAATCATCCTGCGAGAATCCCATCATTCTGTTCCAGCATATCATTCAGCAAGTTAAAAGAACTGAATTACAGAAATGCATAAACAGAAAATTTAATCGATGCATTACAAAAATTGGTATGCATGGATAAATAAATTATAAACAAAAATTAATATCTGTTCTATGTAGGGTATTTAACAAAAATCACATTATATTTGGTATTAACCTAAATTAGCTGTCCCATGGCCAAGTGGTTAGCGCACTTGGCTATTGATCTAAGGGAACTGGGTTCGAACCCTAGGTAAGGCATGGATGTTCATGTTGTTTTTCTGCTGAGGTCCTGCCAACCTCACAGAACCTTCTACTATGGCATATAAACTGACAGGCTCCTGTCAGACCTCTGTGGCAAGCAGTTGCTTGAGGGGGTATTTATTTATTAACCTAAATTAAAATATGAAACATGTATGTATACAGTAGATAATACTAATTGTAATTATTATTTGCCTCATGTATCTGTGCACTAATCCACCACTGCACTGCCAAATTTGGGAGCTGAATCATATTAGTGCAAGCTCCCAGTTTAATTAATCTTATGTGAGAACATTTTAAATTCTATTTATATATATTAATTTTGTATTACTTAAAATCAATTAATGAAAAACATTACAGTAAAAACTCAATTATGTGGATTAACTGAGGAAGTAGTTCGGAAAATCATAAAACCAGATAATAGATTTCAAATAAAACAAGCATTTGTATTACGTATACAAATATTTTTATTGTGTATTAACAAAAGTATTAAAATAAAGACAATTCAACTACTTAAATTTTAGTTAATTATACAAATAAAGTGAAAAATTACATACAAAACTGACAATCTTTAAATGAAAAATTATATGCAATTTAAATTATGCATATCAAGTGCCAGTAGTGCTGCACTGCAATCTTGAAACCTGATGTGTTGTTGGCTAGAGTTAATTTAGAGTCCATCTTTGAAGAGATATATCAGTTTGAAGTTGAATTCTTCCCGAGATTTGAACCTCATAAAAATGTGGTATTAGCCTTCAATTGTACAGAGATGACTGGGAGTTTTCAGTTTGGTCCAAATACCATTAATCTGGGTCAGAAATCAAATACCTTGGAGTGTTATTTAACACAGGGAAAGATTTCCTTTATAGACACAAGCAGATCCTTACAATGAAACTGCAAAGATATACTGGAATTATTAAAAATAAGGGCAATTTTTTCCTACAATCATTTTGAAGTCTCAAGAATACTTTGGAAAAGTGTTGCAGTACCAACCTTGACATATGCTAATGCAGTTTTAGTACTAGGCCAGGAGCTTAGGAACTCTTTTGAGGCAGCTCAAAAGCATACTGGTTGATTTGCCATAAATTCAAGTTTCTTGGTACCTAATTGTGTTATCCAAGGGGAGATTGGCTGTACTTTTGAATGATGCAGAGAGTAAACTGATATTTTATGGGAGGTTATCCAACTTAGAACTCCAGTAATTATTAAAATTAATTAGTTGAATTAATATTAAGTACAATGTGGTACCTAATATTTGGAATTCCTTTTTGACTTCTGGTTGGGAAAAAGCTGTTAGGAAAGGAGTAAAAAGAAGTTCCCAAGAAATCTGGAAAAGTCAGTTGGAAAGAAATTGAGCCTTGAGGGAATCTATAGTAGAAAAGAAAAAAAGTTATCTATTTTGATAATACCCCAGGCAGCTTCCTTCTGTGTAGAGACAGAGCATTAGAAACAAACTTGCATTTAAGCAAATTCCTTCAGATCTCAGACAGTGGTGATGTATGTGGTTTGGTTACAGACTCTGTTCAACACATCATTTTGGAATGTCATAAGTTAGCTCGTATGAGATCATATTGGTGGTGGCCACAAGAATCCTCATCATGGAGTTCTGAAGCAAAACTTTGTTGGTGCTTAGGTTTTGGAATTGAAGGCAATGTTATCTATGATTAAGAACTCAGTAAAGTTCAATGTTCAAATTTGGCAGTTCAGTAAAGTTCAATGCCTGTTAGAATACTGGCAGAGAGAATTCAAAAGAAATGAAATTTAACTGCCAAATTTTTCTTCTGAGAAGAATGAAGTCAACAACTAAAATTAACTAACTGTCTTCAAATGAAAGCACAATGAACAAATTTTCAAAATGTACCATGTAGTCGGGATAATCAAATATCCGGATAATAAAGTTTCTATTGTATATATTTTATATGAATTTTTTTCTTGGTAGCATTTTTTAACTTTAGGTGGTAAAGGGTAGTAGAGATGAATGAATAGTATTATACTTTAGCCAACAATGATAGATAGACTAAATGCCAGTTGTGAAAAAATGTTACTTTACATGTAGTCTGCTACAATATAAAATCTCAATATATGTTGTGGAAACACTGGACAACCAAACCATGCTCTTCAGTCGTTCATGTTTTAATACAGTGAAGAAACACTTAAAATTGTGTACACATACATTGTGGAGGAAATATGCTACCCTTTGCATTTGTAAGTTATATCTTGTTAATAATTTTAAACTAAAGGGGATTTTTTTAGAAATAAAAATAGAACAGATTCAGATTTAAATATTAAGTTCAGTCATTCTGCCTCTGGTGTACCACATTACTTATGTGACTGTAAGATATTTTTTGCAATTTCAAATATTGGAGGCAGTATTACATTTAGAAGAATAAAGAAGTACAGGGTATGAAATTTTCCTAAGGAAAAAAAAAAATGCTATAACAATTTTATAGTGGTGGCTTGTGAGTTTCTAAATATGTGGAGCGAGTATATTTTTGTATACAGAGAAACCAACTAGGCAGGAGAGGTGATAGCTCAGATGGTAGTAAACAACACTGCTGATTTTCGTAACTAATCCAGACTCTGCCTTCAGTGACAAAAGGGACATTGACTGGCTTTTCCAAGCCAGTAATGCCCCTTTTGTATACATATATATACGTTTAATAAAATTTTCATACATATATTGTGACTCATGTTATAGGAGTTTCTTTATGTTCAGAAGCAGAAGGGCTTGCATTGCAAATTTTTTCACTATATATAAAAAAAAAATAAATAAATACCCCCTCAAGCAGCTGCTTGCCACAGAGGTCTGACAGGAGCCTGTCAGTTTATATGCCACAGTAGGAGATCTGAGAGGATGGCAGGACCTCAGCAGAAAAACGACACACACATCCATGCCTAATTCCGGGGCTCGAACCCAGGTCCCTTAGATCAGTAGCCAAGCGTGCTAACCACTCGGCCACGGGCACATATAAATTAATTTATGATATTATATAATTTCTCATACTCATCTCATACTAATCTCTCATCTGTTGTATCTTAATTTCACATTACATAAAAATATCAATATATTGCATTGCTGCAAAATTTTCCATAAAGCTTTCCACCTTGCTTTCTGTGTTGCGCTAAAAAATTCAAGCCTCGACCAACGAAACAAGTTTGAAATTGAAACCATTTAAATTTTTACTCTTGCAGAGTTGCAGGGGGGTGGGAGGAGAGATTCAAAGGACCTACTGATAGGGTGACCATACTTCTCCATTTTTTTGGGACAGTCCATGGATAAAGGCTCTGTTCATGATGAATAAATGTCCCTGGAAGTGTACCTGGTATTCAATTTTAATATTTTAAATAATATTAGATAGATAAAATATCATATCTGCCATACAGCTTGAGAAGATTTCTATCAAAGGTGAAAACAAATTTTCATGCCTCCTGTGAACAACTTAGTGCAAAACTTGCTGACAATGAAAAATTTTACAGAAAATCCATTTTTATGAATACACAAAATAACAGTGATCTTTTAATCTACATTACTTAAGTTTTATTTTGTGCTACTAGATTTATTAATGCTTATAGATTTTTGTCTGCCTACTAGGTTATTATTATATACAACCTGATAACAATGTGCAAAGCAGAAATATCGAATCCAGTCACGTGGGAGAGCGAAGCTGGCAATCCTATAAAATGAGCAGGTCTTCTCTAGGCATTGGAAACCTTACTCAATGGACAAATTATTATATACATCTCAATAACAATATGCAAAGCAGAAGTATTGCGTCTAGTCACTTGGATGCTGAAACTGGCAATGCCTATAGAGCAGTTATTTACATATTGGAAACCAGTCATGGAGAAGTAATCATGGTAAAGGCAGCAATGTGAGTTTGATTATGGTCAGATAGTAGGTGCAAGGAAGGCCAGTTGTTTGATCACCGCAACTGCTGAACTGTTGGGATTTCCATATCAGACTGTTGCAAATGTATACCAAGATTATGTGAAATGTGGCAAAAGTTCCAACCAGAGGGAAAAATGTGGATGTAAGCATGCAATTGATTCTCGAGGTGAGCACAGTCTTGCATCATTACAAGGAAACGCACAGCTACCATGGAGAAGAAAACATCAAAATAGATTGAGGGCACGTTCACAAGCTTATGAACAAAAACTAGCCATCATACCAAGGAAAAAATAGGCTACGGCAGTCAATGTCCTCATCGTGTCCCCTAGTTAACTGCAAGGCATTAAAGATTAGGCTGCAGTTTGCAGAGGCCTATCGCAACTGGAGTTAAGGGGCTGGAAATGCATCATTTGGTCTGAAGAATAAAGTATCTCATTAATATGTTTGGCTGATGTATCAATATATCTCGTTAATATTTTTAAACTGAGAGGGATTTTTTTTTAGAAATAAAAATAGAACAGATTCAGATTTAAATATGATCATAAGTTTAGTCATTTTGCCTCTGTATACTGTATTACTTATCTGACTAAGTTTTTTTTGCAATTTCAAATATTAGAGGCAGTATTACATTTCCAGTTTCAACTCTATCATGCTGATGGGAGGGTGCTTGTGTGGCATAAACCACACAAATGATGATCCCAGCTTACCAAGTTGGGATCATACAGGCAAGTGGAGGTGGTGTAACAGTTTCAGGTGTGTTAAATGGGCTTCCTTGGCACCCCTCATATCCATCAAGACCTCTGTCACTGGCACAAGGTATGTGAACATCCTCACAGACCATCTACACCCATTTCTAATGATTCTCTTTTTGCACCATGATGCCATCTTTCAACATGACAATGCCACACCACATACTTCCCGAGTGGTGACCAATTGACTCCAGGAGCATTCAAGTGAGTTTACCACACTCGATCGCCAGACCACAACACCATTGAGAATTTGTGGGATGAATCTGAAAGATCTATTCCATCCCGACAACAACTGTGGATGCTCTTAGGACTGGCAATTCTTGCTTCATGGGTGGCAAAACCACCACCACGTTTTCAACACCTCATTGAGTCCTTACCAAGACGTCTGGCTGCTGTTGTGAGGGCAAAAGGTGGAGCAACAGGTTATTAGGTAAGTGAATATAACAATTTGTCCAATCAGTGTATTTAACTGAATGCTATGGAGTTGGAGTTAAAGGAATTTTGGTACTACTAGAGTTGGAGTTGGTACATTTTCAGAAACTCCGACCTCAATATAAATTTTAATAAAATATGCTTTTGTGTGTGACATCAATGGCAGCTATGGTGGTTAAACCACTTAAATAATAAACACAATATTTTCCATTTCAGACACTAATGCCATTATTTTTTTTTTCTTTTCAAAAAATGCTTTTGATTCTTCAATGCTTATTTAATTTCGAGTTCCTTCTAAATTTTATAAGTTTTAAACTTTCAAGTCCCCTTTCACAACAGCAAAAAGAATTCAAACGAAGTCTGCAGTTTTGGAATATTTTACAAATGGGTAACATTTTGTTTGTCAGTGTATGATAAAAGATTATGATGGTGAAAAATTATGTCATGCACAAATCAGTGGTTTTAGTCGCTCTAGTAAAAATGCACCAACCAAAGCATCAAATTTAAAGAGTCGGATAGAAAAAAAATTGAGGAGTCGGAGTTTTTGTGTGCAGACTCCATAGCCCTGGTATTTAATGTGAGATGATTAATGATAAGCAGATAAGGGTAATTAGTCCATTGCCCTTGTTTTTTCACAATTTCATTAAAATATGGTAAATTATGAGTTAAGATATTTAGGAATTTAAATTATTTAATATTAGGAGGGTTGTTGTTGAAACTGTTAGGAGGGTTGTAGTAGAAACTTTTATAATGTTATGGAAAGATTATTCAGAAGTGGGAGTTCGGTAATTTTTATGGCTGTGTGTGGGAGGGATGTTTTAAATAAATTATTTGGATTTAAATTTGGAAGGTGAGGGGGGGGGGGGTTCAGATTTTTTCAAATTTATTTATTTTTGTGCTTAGTAGGATGTATGTGTTTTGTTATGAGTATGGAACAAAATGGCCAAAGTTTGGAATATGGGGAATTCTACTTTTTAACGGGGCATTAGTGTTTTAGAAGAATAGTTTTTGGAGAAACATGTACAGTGAATTTGCAGAGAATTCTAATGTAGTGGGTAATTAAGTTTCGTGAAAGAATGATGCTTTTTGCGTTGTGGAGTGAACATGGTGGCTGGAAGATTAGAGGGTTTTTTGTTTTTGAGAAATATGAATTTTTTTTAATGGATGGAGGTAAATATTTCTGGTTATGAATATTAATAATGATAGTATTTATATATTTAGTTATAGAATTAATATTTGCTTTTAACTTTGTTTTTTATTTTTTGTGGTTAAGAAGTTAATATGGTTAATTGCTGAAAATGGATAATTTTTTAATGGGTGCAGAAATGTAATTAACGTTATGATAGATATTGCAGGTTGGAATAATGTTGGGTATATGGCTTTTTGTTATCTTTGATGGTGTTATTTAGCTCCTGGTTTTTTTTTTATAATTCAGATCGGTGGTGCACTCTTTCCGAATTTCTTGTTTTTTGATATGTGTTGTCTCCAATCAAATTAGTTTCGGATCGGCAGTGCACTGTTTCAAATTTCTTGTTTTTTTATGTGCTGTCTACGATGAGATTATTTAGTTTCAGGGACTTTTTTATAATGCAGATCAGCAGTGCATTGTTTCCGATTTTCTTGTTTTTGTTAGATGTGTTGTCTCCAATGACATTATTTACTTTCCGAGTTTTATTTGGGTAATTCGCACTGTTTCCAATTTTAATGCTTTTTGGTATGTGTTGTGTCCAATGACACTATTTAGTTTCGGGGCATTTTTATAATGCAGATAATGGTGATGTGCAGCATGAGATTGACAGAAGAATAGGGATTGTTTCCAGGATTTTTAAGAATTTATGGATAGTGTGGATAAATAGGCGTATACACCTAAAGACTAAAATTAGACTGTATAATAGTTTGGTTCTTTCTAGGGTTAGTTATGGTAGTGAAACTTGGACACTTTGTAAACAAGATAACAGGAAATTAGATGCTTTTGATTCTAGATGCTTATGTACTAAACTTTGTAACTAATGATGAGGTTAGGCAAAGGAGTCGGCAACCTCCTTTAACCCTTCCAGGGACCAGCCTGAAAAACAGGTTTCTACCCTAAATTAAAAAGGTATTGTATTTTTAACACCTCTAAAATATAAGTTTTTTGGGCATATATATTAAAATTTTTAAAATTTGCATTTCTATTTTAAAAAAAATAAAGTTTGGTGTGTTGTACTAAGACCACATGCATACGTCATCGGCTCTTGCAATTGAGATTCTCCGAACATATATATATATGGGTTGGGCCCTGGAAGGGTTAAGCAGCATACTGTGCAGAGAGAGACTCCGTTGGTTTGGCCATGTTGCCCATATGGATAATTATAGATTGACAAATAGGGTAATGAACAGTGTGCCAAAAGGCCTTGGAAAGAGGGGGAGACCTAGGATGCTGTGGGCAGACAATGTCAAACAGGACCTTATTAGAATTGTTGGCAGTGGCCAGATGCAGTAGATGTAGCTCAGGACAGACTTGCTTGGAGAACTAAATTGCATGGTCTGGTTGGACCTCCATAGCCCATGGCTGCTTGAGGAGGAAGATCAGTAGTTCACGATTTTCTTGGTTTTAAGATATGTTCAATTTGATTAATTCTGGTGATTTATTTAGGTTAATTTTTGCATGTGTGACTTGATTTATTAGTTTAGTTGGTGAAAATATATTTATGGAGTGTTTTAAGTGTTTGAAAAAGAGGGGGGGGGGGAGTAAAGACTGCAGGAATTGGTACTATGTGGGAAGGCAAGTGTTGTGTTATCTTGTTTTTTTTAGTAATTCGTAATTGTGAGATTTTTTTAAGGGGGAGTGTCAGGTTTTTTTGCTACATTGCATTTGTTTAGAACGGAAAGTACCATTACCATGATAATGGTACTTTGTGTTTGAAGTAAACTCAAGTTATCATTACCATGGTAACAAAAAAAAAAACATTTTTTCTAGAAACTCGTTTGGGAGGGTTGTTGAAATCATCATAAAGGACCGTTTTGTTACATTGCGTACAAAAAATGGTGGTCGATACCGTGATGTGCACTACTGCCTTCAAAAACGTTTTCTGAAGTCTTAAATCTATAGTTTATTCAGATTGCCTTTACAGTATGACAAAGAACTTGATCCACTTCACAATCAACGACTGCCTTTCATTTGTTGATTAACCATGCCACAAAAATAGAAGAGTAGCAGATAGAAAATATTGCTGGTGAGAAGTAAAAATTAAGATGTTTTTCATTGTTACAAACTTACAAAATATATACTGCAAGTTTGTAATTTATTAAAAATATATTTAAGAACATACTGTAATAAAAACAAAAATATGCAAGTTTATGATGTGCAAAAAAATACTTCAAATAACCTAAAAACTGAGCCTTTCTGTTTACTAACAAGATTTATTTAAAAATGCATATCGTTTAATCAATACATCACTCGCTTTATTAAACGATTTTATATTGACTTCATTAAAGTCACAACAAAGCTGCAAGAAACATTCTAACCCGATTTATTGTGCAAGAAAACATGGCTGCGATACAGAATAACGGCAGATACACGTTTGCCTATATGGTTATAGCTGAATAAGTCTAAATTTATGGTTTTATTTTCTTCACACTTTTAATTCATTCTACAGATTTTTGCTTTACTGAGTTAGGTTAGCGCTTGTCAAATCGATAGTGCCTCGTGAAAACAATGGCGTAATTTCCGCTTATACCCTATTTAGATGTACCAATTTCATTACTTTTCTACTAACTCTGTGCCTTTCTACGCGCCTCGAATCGAGTTTCTAGCATCAATACCATACAATTATTTCTTCTGGTCAACTCAAAATTTTTTACAAAGTATCGACAAATTCCATATAAAAATAATAATGGACTTCTAAATGTTGACAACACAGTTAACGATCTATCGCAAAAACTTCTAGATTCTTCTACAAAAGAATTTAAGAGTACTTACTAAAGTATCATCCAATTCGAGCAGCGATGGAAGTTTTAGCTTTTCCATTGTTCAAGGGTAAGCATAAAACGTTTTCAATAATATAATCATTTATCTAAGATTGCAACTATTTTACCACCACCATAAAGCAGGCATGAGTAATTACTACGGTTACTACGTTATCGTTACAAGTAAAACACTCTATGCGATCATAAAATGAGCCAAAATGTTTTGTAATTTTCGTGGTAGTTACTAGCGTCAGTTCCGGGATTGCAACGTTTACAATTCCTTAATTCTGAGAATTTCAAAAATTCAGTAAGGTTTCATTCAGAAAGCTCGGATAGTTGTATCAATGAAACAATTATTCAAAATTTATCTAAAAAGTGCATATGACAGGCAAAACACGACTGATTTTAGAAACGATATATACCAGTCGAAGATACCAGTAAATGTAATTATCGTTATCACAGGCGGCTCGTCCATTAGGCCACCTGGGGCTTTGCCCACCAAATATAATAATGAGAAATAATAAACGAATTTCAAATTTACAATTCACAATTTGCCATATCTAAATCAACATGGAACGATCCCGTGGCCGAGTAGTTAGCGCGCTTAGCTACTGATCTAAGGAACCTGGGTTCGAGCCCCGGGTAAGGCATGAATGTATGTGTTGTTTTTCTGCTGAGGTCCTGTCATCCTCTCTAGACCCTCTACTATGGCATATAAACTGACAGGCTCCTGTCAGACCTCTGTGGCATGCAGCTGCTAGGGGGTATTTATTTATTTATTTAAAAATCAACATTATATCCTTTTTATATTCTTTTGGTAACAATTATTTGTCGTGTTATGTACAAAATCACATCATTGCCTTTATGAATCGGTGTTTTGTTATCTGCTTTACTTTATAGTATCATATATAGAATGCAATTTTTCCCATTATGGCCCGAGTCCGTTATCTTCATCATCATCATCATCATCATCATCATCATCATCATCATCATCATCATCATCATCATCATCATCATCATCATCATCATCATCATCATCATCAAGCAGCCATGGGCTACGGAGGTCCAACCAGACCGTACAATTTAGTTCTCCAAGCAAGTCTATCCTGAGCTACATCTACTGCATCTGGCCACTGCACACCAATTCTAACAAGGTCTTGTTTGACATTGTCAGCCCACTGCATCCTAGGTCTCCCCTTCTTTCTGAGGCCTTTAGGCACACTGTTCATAACCCTATTCGCCAATCTATAATTATTCATACGGGCAACATGGCCAAACCAACGGAATCTCTCTCTGCACAATATGCTGCTTAAAGGAGGTTGCAAACTCCTTTGCCTAATCTCATCATTAGTTACAAAGTTGAACCACCTAATGCCCAAGATACTGCGTAAGCATCTGGAATCAAAAGCATCTAGTTTCCTGTTATCTTGTTTACAAAGTGTCCACGTTTCACTACCATAACTAACCCTAGAAAGAACCAAACTATTATACAGTCTAATTTTAGTCTTTAGGTGTATACGCCTATTTCTCCACACTCTCCATAGATTCTTAAAAGTCCCGGCAGCAATCCCTATTCGTCTGTTAATCTCATGCCGCACATCACCATTATCTGTTACATAGCTCCCAAGATAATTAAACTGTGACACCTGCTCAAGACTGCAACCATTCAGATTAACTGAATCACAGCCTGCCTGACCAATTTTCATCACTTTAGTTTTCTCTCTGTTTATAACCAAACCTACTCTTCTACCAGTCTCATCAACAGCTCGAATGAAAGAGTTCATCTCATCAACATCATTTGCCAAAAGGGCTAAATCATCAGCATAATCTAAATCAGAAATTTTCGTATCTCCAGCCCATTTAACGCCAAAATCTTTCCCTTGAAGTGAATTTCGCATAACATAATCAATAACCAAGCTAAAGAGAAAAGGAGACAAAATGTACCCTTGTCGAACACCAGAAGTAATTCTAAATCAATTGCTACAAGCCTTACCAACTCTAACACACGACTCAGTGTTATTATAGAGGGCTTTCATAATGTAACTAACTTGTCTGGTATACCATATGATCTCACAATCAACCACAACTTATGACGATCAACAGAGTCGAAAGCCTTTTTGAAATCAACAAAGCTAGAAACTCTAAACATTTCTCAAGAATCTGCCAAGTGAAAATATCTAATCCACACATCCCTTACCACTTCTGAATCCACATTGCTCATCACGCAATTGACTGTCAACCAGATTCTTAATTCTATTAAGCACAATCATGGAAAGAACTTTCCCTGGAACAGAGAGTAGGCTGATACCACTATAGTTATCGCAAGAACTGCGATCACCTTTTTTGAAAATAGGGATAACAATAGCTCTGGTAAAATCCTTAGGAACCATGCCTTTATCATAAAAGATATTCAGAATTTCAGTCATCCAAGTGGTAACCAAAACATTCCCAGCTCTAAGCATTTCCGTAGTAATTTCATCTACCCCTGGGGATTTATGAAGGTTAAGTTTAGAAACAGCCAAAATAACTTCAGATTGTGTTATAGGTCCAACATTAAAGCCACCAATGCATCTATCATCATTGCAAACAATGGGAGTAGAACTAACTACATTGTTTAGAACATCACTGAAATGCTCAGCCCACCAAGCCATGACAGAATCCTCCCCTTCTATAACCTTACCTTGTTTATCCTTCAATCCTTGTATGCCTGTCCGTTTTCTATTACACAAAACATTAACTATCTGGTACAAGTCTCTGCTGTTGTGCTGTCTAACTGCTTCCTCGGCTTTGTCAGCCAAACCATCAAGCCAAAGATTCTTATCAGCAGCTAACTGATCCTTTACAAGTTTATTAAGGTCTCTGTAATGCTTTCTATTAGGACTAGTAGGGTATTGATTAAGGGCATTCCTGCAGTTCTTTCTTTCTGAAATAAGCTCAAGTGCCTTATCACTCAGATAATTTTGCCTCTTCTGCTCCTTTTTTCCTAAAGGAGTACTGTTAGTGTCCAAAAAAGCCTGTTTAAAATGATCCCATTCTTTCTCAACTTCAGTAGTAAGCAAACCATGACTGTCATAATGCCTAAGTAACCTATCATGGTAAGCTTTGGCTATAACTGAATCTTTCAGAGCTTCAGTATTAAAAGTAAATTTTTTAACCCTAGCACAACACTTTTTAAGTTTAAGTTGCAACACACTTTTAACAAGGTAATGGTCAGATCCAATTTCAGCTCCCCTATATGCCCTGGTATTCCTAACAGAACTAGCCCATTTGCTGTTAATTAATATGTAATCAATCATATTCTTATGCAGCCCATCAGGTGAAACCCATATGTATTTATGTATGTCGCGGTGTTTGTAATAAGTGTTAGTTATTCTGAATCCACTGAGTTTACTTACCTGTAGGAGACGTTGCCCATTGCCATTGCAGCTACCAATACCAAAAGGGCCTATTACTCCTCCCCAAAGGTCAGAGTCAGTACCAACTTTGGCATTGAAGTCACCAAGAACAAGGGTAATATCTCCTTTCTTGACAGAATTCAAAATATCCTGAAGTTGTTCATAAAACCTATCCTTCTCATCCTCATCGGCATCCTCAGTGGGGGCATAACAGCAGATAACATTCAAGTCTTTAATGCTTGTCTGAAATTTTGCTGTAAGAAACCTTTCATTAATGCACTCATATCCTAGAAGAGCATCGCTAGCGTGTCTGCTGAGAAGCAGACCCACGCCTTGGTGGTGCTTATTGTCGTCCCTCCCTGAAAAGAGAAATTTAAGATTATTTTTAAGAATCTGACCTTTATCAGTTCATCTGGTCTCTTGCAAGCCGAGAATATCTAAATTATAATATTGGAATTCTTGTGTGAGGACATCAAGAGAAAAAGCTCTGTGCAGAGTCCTCACATTCCAACTACCTATGGAGAGAAAATGGTTAGTGGGATGTTTAAAGAAACTATGTTTATTGAGAGAGGGAATGCCGATAATATCAAACAGCCCCCTAATCGCAGACATGGGGCAAAGACCCGTTCCCCCACTACTAAAGGCTGAAGCCATCTACACTGGAAGACTTCCTCCAATGTAGAATTTGACGATGCCAATAGAAGCAAAGAGTTCAGGTGCCTGCGATGACTTCTGCTCAGGATTATCCACCAGCTGATAAACATATCCTGTGAATCTATTCACTTGGGGCTGTCAACCCACAAACAAACAGAAAACACAGCGGAAGATTTTTGCCCACCAGTGCAGCAAAATCAGGATCCATAATCAAGCTCAGAGCCATATATCTGTCCAGTCCAGTAGGTTTATATAGGCAGCACCAGGACCCTGTGTGGTTGACCACTCCTCAGCAGGGTAGAAAAAAAAGAAAAGTAGCCATAGTTGTCCAGATCAGTAGGCCACACTAATCTGGCAGCCCTCCCCTTCCGTTCACTTCCACAAGAGAGTATCTCTTTTGAAAGTTACTAATGGTCCGCACCACGAGAAGGCGGGGTTCGGACATTAGGTGCTAGGCCTGGCCGGTTCTATGCATCATCACAGGGGATTGGTGCATAGCTCTCCTTCCAGTGACTATCTAGCTACCATTTACAGACCGTTATCTTAGGACTATCTCCGAAGATATTAACCGTCCGTATTTCCTATGGTGAACTAGTTCGTGTGTTAAAAAAGTTCTCTAGTTCACTAGTTCCTGTTTCAGAAGATAGAGCGAACTATTTGGCTACGTTCACACTGAAATATCAATTACAGATAAAGGAGAAGACGAAGAACCAACTATAAGTAATTCCAACCAGAGACTTCGTGAAACCGAGGTCTCTGGTTCTAAACGAGCTGTAGACGAAAAGTTCCTTTTTAGCGGCAGGTTCCATGGAGTTTTCGGGCCTCGAAATATCTAATAAAATATGGCAGAAAAAGTGTCCCATACCAGTAGAAGGCGCTGAGTACGAAATTCTTGCCTTCTTAACAATACCCGATATAGACGTTTTGCGCTTCATTGACTTTTAAACATAGAAGGATTTATGCAATGATTTTACCATTCAAATGTATATTATTCCTAAGTATTTTAAATGAACTACTGAAACTTAGAGAACGCTTGAGCAAGTATATTTTTTTAAAACGAAGAAAACTGATGCCGTTCGATCAAAACAAACCGCATTCCACTTTACGTATCACAGCGAAGCAGTGATCGTTTTGATTTGCTCTTTGATAAACTCTTCGAATGAATGAGGACTAGCAATCTCTGCATCTAAATCTGCGGTCTTACCCATTACTCACAAACACATTCCCATCAATTCCCCCCTTATCACAATTAACACACATACAATTCCCACTGTCAACTACTATAAATATTTAGGGCTAACAATGGACCGCAAGCTTACCTGGAAACACCACATTCAAAAAACTAATCTCAACTGCACAAACACACTTAACATCCTCTCAGCCATTTCTAAAGCCACATGGGGGACCAATGACCTAGCTATGATCATATTTATCAAAGCTTACATCAACTCCGAATTGGAATATGGCCTCCCAACCCTAAATACAGTATTTCCTTCACAAATTGAAACAATCCAAACAAGAGCTATAAGACTTGCCCTGGGCCTAAAACTAACTGCCCAAATCTGGCCACCTGGGCAGAAGCAAACATTCTCCCCTCACCATAAAAAGACAGTTCCTCGCTTGCAAACACTACATCCAATTAAAAAACTTTCACATCTCATCATTCTGTTATACACAGAATTGAAAATAATAACCTTCCCACCCCCACTGCCTCAGCTATCAGTAACCATCCCCATTACACCACTTGGAAACACATAAGCTCCATATATCAGATTTTATCTTGGAATAAACATATTTTAAGTTCTTTTCATTTAATTGAATCAAAATATTCATTGCTTATCACTAAATAATCTATGTCTTTATTCCGCTTGTTCTACACCCCACCAGATATGGTTGATGGGAGTGAGAACTACGGGGAAACCGATAGGTCTAGACCCCCAAATAGTAAGCTGTCGATTGCGTTGTGTGTTTTTTTTTTGGACCTTAACCCACCTGTGAACTGGTTAGGGAAACTTCATCAGTATACCAACGTGATTGCAAGAACCTGGTCATACTTGTTGAGTGAGACCTCACACAGAAAAGTTGGGTTGTTTTACCTCTGAGCGGCAGTTTTTTGCACACGATGTGCTAATTTACCAGGTCACATGGACCCCGAAGGCTCAGAGAAGGTTGGGGGAGGGGACCCACTGGAAAAGCTGTTGGGAGACAGATGGTAACCTCCCGTCTACAGCAACCAACATGGTCTTTAGCATGCACAGGGTATAGCTCTCCCACACCAGGAGCCATGGCTTAACGTCCCATCCGATGGACAGCAGCCATTCCAAGCCCATCGGTGTCCCCTACTGACTGGGGCAGGGTGGTTAATTTTGCGGAGATAAATCTCAACGCTGACTCAGCTGAGACTCGAACCTGAGAACTACAGATTACGAGCCTGGTGCACTACCGACTGAGCTACCTCCGCCCCCAGACAGAAAGGTAGGTTCAGGAATAATGATTTATTAACTAAAACTACATGACCCATCGCTAAGGTCGACTCTGCAACAATCGTACTCAGTTACACGCCAGGCTAGTCTGCCTTACTTACGAAACAGGCGGGGCGACACACAGAGGAGGGGACATTCAGGGGCTAAAACTAGAGAGAAAAAGCACAGAAAACTGCTTCTGACCTTTTTTTTGCACTGTCCCCGGTTGCACATCTGTCTAACTGGCAAACTGCGGCAATCTACACACTGGAAGCTGGTCGCCCGGACCCTTCAGCGCCCAAAAGTTCATAGTAGGGGTGCATTTGTAGATTCTTCGGGGCGCACGAATGTTCTGGATGGCAGAAAACTTCAAAGTCTCCTTCGTACGTTAGATGATTCTTATCAAGCAGGGGTTGCTGGTCTCTCCATGGGACTGTTTCGGCCTTCACTGGTGCTGCACAGTACGATTTTTGTTTTCTCGTGAGGTTCTACTTCTAGTACCCTGTCATCAGACGGGATGCTTCGGTGCTCCGTCTCGAGCCATCTTAAAAGCTAACAGGCTTGTTGTCTTGTTGTTCAGGCGCGATGATCTCGGAACAAGAGGCGGCACGTTCGTCCTTCATCTCGTTTGGCACAATTGTCTCTGCTGACGGTCGCCGGGCTTCACAACCGCGGATTCTGAGAACTCTCTGGAACAAAAGGGCGCTAGCTTCCCTAAGTACGCCTCGCCATCTCGGACATTACTCGGTCCTCTAGTCGCTTTTTCGTCACACAGTAGCACATCCTTTCACACTGAAGTCTCGGTACACTCTCCCCTCGCTTGCTGCATTCGTCCATTCAGGGCTACATGACGCCACTTACCATTGGGCAAAAAGTCAGTTCCTCTTGGGCCCAAGAGACAGTGGTGGTCCTAGCCCATTGATGTGGTATATTTTATTGGAGCTGCGGCCATCTGACTTGGTCATGGAACATCCGGTCCAGCCGGGATGACCAACACCGCGCACTCTGAAAAGCCCTTTTATGATCTTGTTTTTCGTCTTTCTAGCTTAGGTAATGGGTGCAAAGGCCCAGATGACCCGCCGTTTCAAACGATGGTGGCTCGAAGCTGTCCTTTCTACCGTCCTACTGAGAAAGCGTTCGGTGACAGAAAAATGGGGGACTGACAGATATGTCGGACTCGGAATTGGAAATTTCGAGTGCGACACCCTTCAATTACTCTCAAGAAACATTCTGAAATATTATAAGCAAAAATCATTTTTATTTCTTTACAATTATATCTCTTATTCTCCCTCTGATTCTTCACAATGAATTGATTAAATTAATTAAAATGATAGAACCATTAATATTGAATAATACGTTTTTTCCGTTTTGAAGAAATAAAATTACTGTATGCATTTCTAACATCTTCAAAATTTTAAATAATCTTAGTAATGGTTAAGAAATTCAAGTGGAGAAGAAGCAATTTAAAAAATGACCAACAGACAAAGCAAAACACAGTTCGGAAGAACACTGAAATTAAGAGCAAAAATCTAGAGGCTAATCAACGCTAAAAAAGCATAACGACTTACCGATTCATACACCAGTTGCAGGAAACCACAGATCTTTAAATCTGAGAACAGAAGAATAAATATTGAACTGCTGTCACGCCAGTCTTGTTAAACTCTCCTTTCTCCTTATAGCCAGCTGAAAGTTACTTGGAATCAATTTGTAGCCAATATCGAAGTCAGAGGAAACCTTAAAAGAGGCTGCTTTTGGTCCAAAGTAGAAATTGCACAATTTGTTCACACACACATGTTTTTGTTCAATTTCACTCCTTAAGGGTCTCAGGCAAACCGTAAACCACTCTGAGTTGATCACTGCAAACAACAAAAAACAGTATTTATCTTAATAGTAGGAATTTTTTTTAAAATCATATATCAGCAATTGTAAATTTAGTGGTGCTCCTTATATAGATCCTGCCTTGCAATGTGACGCAGCAATGGATTGAATCTTTTGAATTTCTTTTTTAAGTGAATGCTCATTTGATGATATGGTGCAGGCTCTGCGGTGAAGGCTCCCCGTGTTTTATGCAGGGGGACCTAGGTAGGTTTTCGATATATTAACGTTTACAGTCCTTAGTGAGCTTTTTGGATAAAAACGACTAAATAAGGGATGGCGCTGCTATTTTCCTCCTCCTCGTAAAATGCGTTGTAAGACAGATATTATTGACTGCATTAATAAGGCAGTTTAATTACTCATTGCTGCTATTCCAATTTAAAAATATATATTCAACATAGAGACACCAGAAGATGGATAAAATTGCTGCTGAATTGAATAATTTTGTTTTTAGGTCTTGAAGGACAAACTTGGACAAGATGTCGAAAAGGGGTGATTCCATGGGTCCCCTCAATACTGCTTGTAAAATTTGGCAATTCGTCAAGTCTTTGAAAATTCTCGAAAAATTCTCAATTTCTAGATCTCACCAAAATTTTACCATCTCTCCAAGATTTTTTCAAAGTTTTCCATATTTTACAAATTCCTCAAGATTTTTCAGACTTGTCTTAGGTTTGCCAACTCCCCAGGAATTTTCCAAGTTGCCTCGATTTTGCCATCTCTCCTTAATTTTACAAAACCAATCCCGGTTTTCACAACTCACCTGTATTTTATCAAGTAGCTTCGAATTTTGCCAACATCCAGATTTTTTGAACTCCACATAATTTTTCAGAAAAAAACCTCAATTTTTACATCTCACCTCAATTTTACCAAGTCACTTCAAATTTTCTAACTGAGAAAATAAATGTATAAATTTAATTCTGTCTCTTCAAGAACGTTCACAGGCTTCCGTTCGGTTGGGGAGAGGCAACAAAAATTATAAAATTGGGCAGTTTGTCATAATTTTAAGAGAAAAAATCTCAATTTTTACATCTCACCTAAGTTTACCAAATCACCATAGTCTTACAGAAAATTCTCATTTTTTGCATCTCACCTAAATTTTGCCAAATCTCTTGGAATTTGACCTTCTGAACAAAAGTTTTCAAACTTTTTCCAGATTGTGCAAACACCTCAAGTTTTTTCAGACTTGTGTGGGTTTGCCAACTCTCCACGAGTTTTCCAAGTTGCTTCGAATTTGCCAACTCCCCACGAGTTTTCCAAGTTGACTCGAATTTGCCAATTCTCCTTAATTTTAGACAACCAATCGCAATTTTCACAACTCACCTGTATTTTACCAAGTGTCTTCGAATTTTGTCAACTTCCTAGATTTTGCCAACTCGAAATAATTTTACCGAAAAAATCTCAGTTTTTTACATGTCACCTCAATTTTACCAAGTCACTTTAAATTTTCCTGACTCACAAAGATTTTGCCAACTTCTCTTGATTTTGTGAACTCGCCATAATTTTACAAAACAATCTAAATTTTTACATCTCACCTCAATTTTACCAAGTCACTTGCAATTTTCCCAATACTCCAAGATTTTTCCTGGTCATTTACATTTTGCCAACTCTTTCACAATTTACCTCTATTTTACCAATTGACTACGAATTTTTTCCAATTGCTGTAGATGCCTATATTTTTGCCAAGTTGCCTATATTTTGCTAATTTCCAAAGATTTTGCGAAATCCCCAAGATTTTGCAAAGTTGGCTTGCTTTTCCCAGCTCTTTTACAACTCACCTGTATTTTACCAAATGGTTTCGAATTTTGCCAATTGTTCTAGATTTCGCCAAGCTTCCTCGATTTTCCAAACTCCCCTTGTTTTTCTAATTCGACATCATTTTATGGAAAAAAATCTGAATTTCTACATCTCACTTACATTTACCAGTAACTTCGAAATTTGTCAACTCTCCTAGATTTTGCCAACTCTCCTTTATTGCACTGAACAATCTCAATTTTTGCAACTCACTTGGATTTTATCAAATCACTTCCAGTTTTGCCAAGTCCCCTTTATTGTACAAAAAATTCCCAATTTTCCCACCTCTCCTTAATTTCACAAAATCAACCCCAATTTTTACATTTCGCCTATATTTTACCAAGTGGATTCGAATTTTTGCCAAGTGCCCTTTCTTCAAGTTGCCTCTATTTTGCCAACTTGCCATAATTTTACAGGAAAAAATCCCAATTTTTGCATCTCAGCTGAATTTTGCCAAGTACCCAAGATTTTGCCAACTCTCTTTAATTTCATAAAAACTATCTCAATTTTCACAACTCACCTGTGTCTTAATAAACGGCGTCGAATGCTGCCAACTACTCTAGATTTTTCCAAGTTGCTTCGGTTTTGACAACTCCTCTAGAATTTACCAAGCTGTCTACATTTTGTAAACTCTCCTTAATTTTGCAAAAAAATCGCAATTTTCAGAACTCATCTGGATTTCACAAAGTCACTTCGAATTTTCCCAACTCCAATTAATTTTGGGGGGGCTCCCCCATCCCTGCATAGCTACACCCCTGATTATAGCTATAGTCGAAAATCTTTTAGGAAAAAAGGAGAAAGGAGACAGAATTATTTGAGTGATAAGGCACTTGAGTTTATTTCAGAAAGAAAGAACTGCAGGAATGTCCTTATCAATACCTTACTTGTCCTAATGGAAAGCATAACAGAGAGTTAATAAACGCATGAAGGATCAGTTAGGTGCTGATAAGAATCTTTGGCTTGATGGCTTCGCTGACAAAGCCGAGGAGGCAATTAGACAGCACAATCACCGATTATGTATAAATCACCTTACTAATCACCGATTGGTAAGAATTATTACTGTTAAAGGGTGCAAAATTCGGAGAATAGAAACATTAATGATGTCTGTGAACGAAAATCATATTTTAGCCAGAGGGAATATGTTATCCTTCTAGATCTTCAGTGAAGGGGAAAACGGATCATATTTAAAGTATTTAGTTGAAACTATGTTAGCATTTTGCTTACTTTGCTGTCACATCTTCCCTCTTCCTGGGATCATTTACCAGCACAATAATGGCATGCCGCACCACGGCTCACCACTCCCGGGAACGTCTCAGTGATTTTGAAATCCTGCCATGTTATCATTTTTTGGGGCACAATAATTTTTTAAAACTGTATTTGTGGATGCTTTAAGGACATGTCTTAATAGTACTTCAACAGCATGTCCATTACCACACTGGTCCTGTAGCAAATATTCTCTTTCCATCAGTATCTGGAATGTAATATCTGCCACTAAACTTCTTTGGTTTTGCACTTTTAAAAATAAATACTCAGATTCTTTGGATAAGAGCTTTTTAATATCAATGTAGTTATAGGATACAGCTTGAACAATAACTTGATGGAGATAGAGTAAACTGCCCCTAGCCATGCTCTTTATGCAAGAATATGTGTCGCCTATATCCAACATTTTATCGACTGTTAAACTTGTCCTGCATGATTTGCATTTGACTTTCCACAACATTAAAGGCATTAAAGGCCATTAAGGGCAAAATATGAATTTGATTTAAATCATCTGCAGTTACTTTGAGTGATTTAAAAACAATTTTAAAAGTTTCATTGTTATTTATTTCATCTAAGTCTTCGGGTTCTTCAAAGTTATTTACCTCTATTTTGCCAAATTTTGATGATTCAATTATGAATGGCAGATGATCTTGAATTCTCAATTTAGTTTCAGATTCAAAAATTTGAACAATGGATACATGATACTGAGATCCTGACAGTCGACGATATTTACCAAATCTCTCTTCTAATTTTTCTGTTTCTATTTTCACTGAAAGAAAATAATTGAACTTTAGTTCTTCGAAACAATACCGAGAAATTTCAAGGATAGCATATGTTGTATGTGTTAATGCTGCATGGGTATCTTTTGAGGGCGTACCAGTTGAACAATTTTTTTCTTTCCAAACATCAAGCCAAGTTAGAAAATTTTCAAGAAATATTCGTCTCTCATCATTTTCATCTGCTGTCAGTGGTTCTTGATATTTGCTGTTTAATCTATTTCCTACAGATGGATTTTTCACATTAACAATTTCAAACCATGTGCATATGATATCTATGAAATTAGTATAGTGTTGAAAGCTAATAAATTGTGCTTTTTTCCCATTTCAACAAGACCTTTTTGAACAAACCTATTGAAAATCTTCAGTGCCAAGGTCACATTTTGCCATCATAAATTGCTTGGATTCAAGGCTTTCATTGTTAGGCCATGACCATATTTTAATAGCACTGTGCTATTTTCTCCACTTTCTAACTGATACATTTTTTTAAAGTGAGGAATGATGATGTCAGGATTTTTTCTTGCACCCCAGATGTAATAAATTCTGGGTAAAAGAAACATTGACCACAATTTTTCTAGTTAAGCCACTTATTCCTTATACATTTCAGTAAATCCACAGAATCAATAGAAAAAAATAATGGCCTTGATGCATCAGCAGGATGGTTATAAACTATAGGCATTTGAGGAGGAGATGAAAAAAAAAGACATTGCCTTTCTATATATGGCATTATTGTCACTGACAACAACAAATATCCTAAATCCTATGTTTTCCAAGGCAATAATAATTTTCTTTAGAAAAATAAATAAATTATCTGCAGTTAACTTGGAAACTGGTAGAATGTGTACAACATCTTTATATTTGGATTCTATGCTTTGCAGCATAAACACATAAGCAGTTGTAGCAGCATTAACAGCATTATATGATGCTCCAAGAATGTTGCCACCTTTATAATCAAAGAAAGGTTTCATATGGATTTCATCTATCATTAAAATGACATTAGAATCACATGGTTTTAAAAAAGAAAACTTACCCTGAATGTAATTTAAAGAGCCATTTTCAGTTTGTTCAAATTTTAGATTTATTTGATACCTTGAGCATAATCTCCAAATTGTACTAGGATGGCACAATAAAATTTTTGGATGACATTAAAAATTTATATGCATGAGGAGAAATTGAATACAATAAAGCAGAAAATATTACTGTATCAGAAGTTTACCTAAGCCCCTCTTTTTTTACAAAACAGAAGTGTTAGCTGTTCAAACAAAAATCCAATTACACACTTCATTTCCTCATCAACATATTGCTTTAATTTGCTCATCATATTGTGCAAAACATGTACAGTTCTCATTTCATTTTCATCACATTCAGACTGACACCAAAGTGAATTAACATTTTCAATAAGTGATGAAAGCTCATTAATATTATTAATTATTTTAGGTATGCATTTTTTACCTAAATGCGACAAAAACGTATTACCAAAATAAACTTTTACTTTAAGTTCAGCAGTAATTAAAACAGATGCTACAATGAATGGATCAGAATCTAATACTATCAATGAAAATATAACAAGATCCTGTTTCTTGATAACAGATCAAGATTCAGGATAACTCACCAAGTTTAGTTTCTCCTGTAGTTCACCTAAAGTAGAAAAGTTCATTTTTTTATCATAAATTTCTTTTTCTTTGACACTCTCAGATAGTGCTTTGCAAAGTGCTTCATTTTCTCTTTGAAGTCTCTTATTAACAGGGCTGTCTCTACTATTGCGGTGTGTAGACAAATATGAAGGGCAGCCTGGAAAGAGACGTAGGATGGAGTTCGGTGCTAATCTTGGACACTTTAGAGGTGCAGAAAGCTTTCTCCCAGTTTTCTTGTCAAACATGCTGGTTTCTCTTTTAACATCAGATGGTGCAAAGTGGAGTTCACACACCTATGTAAGCAAAAGAAATATTAAGAATATGTACTAAAAAACCTGTGTTGAATGATAAACACTAAAACAAAAGTCCAAACACCAAGAATACTGTTCGTCATACACTAAAGATTTTTATTCAGAACTCAAGACGTTTTCCCTTTGAAAGTAAAAAATATAATTGTGTTCAAAATAATTCTAGAATCAGTGTATTTTTAAGATTTCAATCAAAATCCATGGTTGAAGAAATTAATTCCACCACGGAGTGCACCTAGTTATTGTACCAGTAAGCTAGTTTTTCTCAATATTTCTATCCCTTCATTTATCATATAGAGTTCAGCGTGAAAGATAGTGCTAACCATTTAATAGCATTTCACTGCTAGTGCTAACCATAAAGTGCTATTGGTAATGCCATTAAAAGGTGATAATATAAAATAGAATGCGAAAAATCACACTGAGCTGAAAATAATTTGTAACAAACTCTTATGAATGAATGCTTAAAGGTTTGAAATATTCCAGTCTAGGAATTGAGCCTGAAAACAACTCCATGTAACGCTCCAAAGAATTTGATAGTTTTAAAGTTTGGACCCTTTGTCTGATCCAATTATTTTCATGCTCTGGATAGCTGAGTCGGGCGCCAGGCAATAATTAACAAATTACCAAAAAAGAAAGTTTAACTATGGTTCGAAATACCAGAGAGCATTAATGAGTAAGAATTCAAAAATATTAAATGATTGTCAAAATGTAAAGGTTAATTCTAATCAAACAATTAACGTTGCTCAAGAGAAAAAATCAGTAAAGACTCAAAAAGGTTTAAATAACAAAACAAATTTATTTCCAAAAATCACTGACCAAAACTTCAATGAAGAAGATACTCCATCATTTTAAACTCATTATAAACTCTTCAACAAAACTCCAACACTCAACACCAACTCCATTGACTAAACACTGACTGTGACTAACGTGTCATCAGTTTATAACAAGAGGTACAAAGCCGCACGTGTCATGTTGCACACCGGGAAAGACATTTGCATAAATTGACGAGCGGCGCACGCTCTGACGCAAGAGGGGGCGTGTCCTTGTACACGGCTTTAGCGGGTGACAATCGAAAGTTCGGAGTTGCGCATGCGCAACTCCTAACTCTTGGAAACTATGGAGGTAGGAAGATAAGAGGAGGAGGCCAAAGCACTTGAAAATGATGCTAGGCAGCCATGTTGTTCTATTCAAAACATTGATCAGTAGTTACTCACCTATACTAAGTTTTGTCGAAATTTGTATTTTGGCAGCCTGTTCAGCTTACGGCTGCACGAATCGCACAGTAAAACTGAGTGTAAGTAGGCTTGATTGCAGCGGCAGACGGTTTGTTTTGAATGCAACAACATGGCTGCCGCAATGCTGCGGTAGTATATGCGGTATATATGGTCCGTAAGCATCATTTTCCTTCCACAGGGAAAGCGTTAGGGCGTCTCCTTATCTTCCTACCTCCATGTTGGAAACAAGTGCTGTGATGCCAAAAAGGAAATAAAAATCCCCAAAATGATAAATATAACGTAAATTAAGCAAAACTGGTTAAGGTAAAGTAAAAGTGAATGAGGGGGCATCACATCCAGTAATAAGTATATTATTTCCGGCAATTTCGTCTTACTGCGATTTTCAGTACATTAGGATAAATTTGTTTATATAGACAGCAACTGGCATATTAATGCTGAAAAGTATTAGGAATTGATTGGTCAGGAAGTTTAATGTTGTCGACAGTTTCTACAATAAACTTTTACCATTACATATCAGTAAAATTAAAATACCTCAAAATTTTGTGATAATTTATGGATTCCTTCAGTTGTAAAATCCAAACCAGTGGTCAGTACAGAGGATAAATTTTGAAGTTAACTCGAAAACAATATTGTATGCATTTGTGGTGTTTAACATATTTATATTCACATAATAGATGAAATGACAGATATCCCCTCAAATATTCTCTAATATGATTATAGAATACATTTCTAACAAAATTAAAACAAAATCTGCAGTCACATGCAATAAAGATATGACAGTAGACTGATATACCTTTATTATAATATATCTGACTTATCTCATTTTACAATGAGAGTGATTGGAAATATATGCAATTTTAATTGCTCCTTTGAAGGTAAAAAAATTCTTTAACTTTACTATTAAATCCTTTCTCAAAATATTCTTTCATTTATTAATCCATATGTACACTAGTTGTAGCCCACCCATTCTTCAATATCCACTATAACTTGACCTGATTTCAGAGATAAAATTATGCAGATTAATTTAATGCTGAAAGTTATTAGGAATTGATTGGTCAGGAAGTTTACTGTTGTCAACAGTTTTTACAATAAACATTTACCATTAACTGTCATGCTTTTATTAAAAAATAGCTGATGTGTGAGGTAGGCAAAACTTCAGCAGGAAAATAATACATATTCACAAAGCCATCTCTTGGCTTTGAACCTGGGTCCAATTTGTATCCAAGTATACTAGTCGTCGTCGTCGTCGTCGTCGTCATCATCATCATCATCATCATCATCATCATCATCATCATCATCATCATCATCATCATCATCATCATCATCATCATCATCATCATCATCATCATCATCATCATCACCACCACCACCACCACCACCACCACCACCACCACCACCACCACCACCACCACCACCATCATCATCATCATCATCACCATCATCATCATCACCATCATCATCGTCGTCGTTGTCAAGCAGTCCTGGGCTACGGAGGTCCAACCAGACCATGCAATTTAGTTCTCCAAGCAAGTCTGTCCTGAGCTACATCTAATGCATCTAGCCACAGCACACCAATTCTAATAAGGTCCTGTTTGACATTGTCTGACCACTGCATCCTAGGTCTCCCCCACTTTCTGAAGCCTTTAGGCACACTGTTCATAACCCTATTCACCAATCTATAATCATTCATACGGGCAACATGGCCAAACCAACGGAGTCTCTCTCTTCACAATATGCTGTTTAAAGGAGGTTGCAAACTCCTTTGCCTAACCTCATCATTAGTTACAAAGTTGAACCAACTAATGCCCAAGATATTGCGTAAGCATCTAGTTTCCTGTTATCTTGTTTACACAGCGTCCAAGTTTCACTACCATAACTAATCCTAGAAAGAACCAAACTATTATACAGTCTAATTTTAGTCTTTAGGTGTATATGCCTATTTCTCCACACTCTCCATAGATTCTTAAAAGTCCTGGCAGCACCTATTCGTCTGTTCATCTCATGCCGCACATCACCAGTATCTTTTACATAGCACCCAAGATAATTAAACTGTGACACTTGCTCAAGACTGCAACCATTCAGATTAACAGAATAACAGCCTGCCTGATCAATTTTCATCACTTTAGTTTTCCCTCTGTATATAAACAAACCTACTCTACTACCAGTTTCATCAACAGCTCGAATGAAAGAGTTCATCTCATCAACATCATTTGCCAAAAGGGTTAAATCATCAGCACAATCTAAATCATAAATTTTCATATATCCAGCCCATTTAAGGCCATAATCTTTCCTTTGAAGTTAATTTGGCAAAACATAATCAATAACCAAACTAAAAAGAAAAGGAGAGAAAATGCACCCTTGTCGAACATCAGAAGTAATGTTAAACCAATTGCTACAAGACTTACTAATTCTCACACATGACTCAGTGTTAGTATAAAGAGCTTTTGTTATGTTAACCTCCTTAGATGGTATGCCATATGATCTCACAGTCAACCACAAATTATGATGATCAACAGAGTCAAAAGCTTTTTTGAAATCAGAAAAGCTAATAACCAAAGGTTTCTGAAACTCTAAACATTTCTCATGAATCTGCCTGAGTGAAAATATCTGATAACACATCCCACTACCTCTTCTGAATTCACTTTGCTCATCATGAAATTGGCTATCATCCAGATCACAATCGTGCAAAGAACTTTCCCTGGAACAGAGAGTAGGCTGATACCCCCATAGCTATCACAAGAACTATGATCACCTTTTTTTTAAAAAAATAAGGATAATAATAACTGTGGTAAAATCTTTAGGAACCATGCCTTTATCATAAAAGATATTCAAAATTTCAGTCATCCAAGTGGTAACAGAAACATTCCCAGCTCTAAGCATTTCCATAGTAATTTCATCTACTCTGGGGATTTATGAAGTTTAAGTTTAGAAATAGCCTAAATAACTTCAGATTGTGTTACAGAGCTAATATTAAAGCCAGTAATGCATCTGTCATCGTTGCAAACAATGGGAGTAGAACTAACCATATTGTTTAGAACATCAGTGAAATGCTCAGCCATGACAGAATCCTCACCTCTATAACCTTACCTTGCTTATCCTTCAATCCCTGTATACCTGTCCGTTTTCTACCACACAAAACATTAACTATCTGGTACAACTCTCTGCTGTTGTGCTGTCTAACTGCTTCCACGGCTTTGTCAGCCAGGCCATCAAGCCAAAGATTCTTATCAGTAGCTAACTAATCCTTTACACGTTTATTAAGCTGTCTGTAATGCTTTCTGTTAGGACTAGTAGGGTATTGATTAAGGACATTACTGCAGTTCTTTCTTTTTGAACTAATCTCAAGTGCCTTAGCACTCAAATTATTAATATTAAATCTGTTATAATTATTAAGAATAATTCTGGTTCCTCTACTCCTTTTCTCCTAAAAGAGTACTGTTAGTTTCCATAAAAACCTATTTAAAACGGCCCAATTCTTCCTCAACTTCAGTAGTAAGCAAACCATGACTGTCATAAGTAACCTGTCATGGTAAGCTTTAGTCTTTCAGAGCTTCAGTATTAAAGGTAAATTTTTTAACTTTTGCACAACACTTTTTAAGTTTAAGTTGCAAGAAACTTTTAACAAGGTAATGGTTAGATCAAATTTCAGCTTCTCTATATGTCCTGGTATTCCTAAGAGAACTAGCCCATTTGCTGTTAATTAATATATAATCAATCATATTCTTATGCAGCCCATCAGGTGAAACCCATGTGTACTTATGTATGTGTTTGTAATTGTACTTGTGTATGTGTTTGTAATATGTGTAAGTTGTTCTGAAATCATTGAGTTTACTTACCGCTAGGAGACGTTGCCCATTGCCATTGCAGCTACCAATACCAGAAGAGCCTATTACTCCTCCCCAATGGTCAGAGTCAGCAGCAACTTTGGCATTGAAGTCACCTAGAACAAGGGTAATATCTCCTTTCTTGACAGAATTCAAAATATCCTGAAGTTGTCCGTAAAACTTATCCTTCTCATCCACATCGGCATCCTCAGTTGGGGCATAACAGCAGATAACATTCAAGTTTTTAATTCTTGTCTGAAATTTTGCTGTAAGGAACCTTTCATTAATGCACTCATATCCTAGAAGAGCATTACTAGCGTGTCTGCTGAGAAGCAGACACACCTTGGTGATGCTTATTGTCGTCCTTTCCTGAAAAGAGAAATTTAAGATTATTTTTAAGAATCTGACCTTTGTTTGTCCATCTGTCTCTTGCAAGCCGAGAATATCTAAATTATAATGGTGGAATTCTTGTGTGAGGACATCAAGAGAAAAGCTTTGTGCAGAGTCCTCACATTCCAACTACCTATGGAGAGAAAATGGTTAGTGGGATGTTTAAAGAACTTTGTTTATTGAGACAGGGAATGCCGACAATATCAAACAGCCCCCTAATCGCAGACATGGGGCAAAGACCCGTTCCCCCACCACTAAAGGCTGAAGCGATCTACACTGGAAGACCTCCTCCAATGTAGAATTTGACGATGCCAATAGAAGCAAAGAGTTCAGGTGCCTGCGATGACCTCTGCTCAGGATTATCCACCGGCTGATAAACATATCCTGTGAATCTATTCACTTAGGGCTGTCAACCCACAAAAAAAGAGAAAACACAGCGGAAGATTTTCCCTCCACAGAAGCCCACCAGTGCGGCAAAATCAGGATCCATAATGAAACTCAGGGTCATAATTCCATTCAGGTTGGTATATATGGTCAGCACCAGGACCTTGTGTGGTTGACCACTCCTCAGTAGGGTAGAAAAAAAAAGAAAAGTAGCCATTGGATGTCCAGATCAGTAGGCCACACTAATCTGGCAGCTCTCCCCTTCCGTTTACTTCCATCAGAGAGAATCTCTTTTGAAAGGTACTAACGGTCTGCACCACGAGAAGGCGAGGTTGGACATTAGGTGCTAGGCCTGGCTGGTTCTATGCATCATCACAGGGGATTGTTGCAGAGCTCTAATAACACCAAAATAATTTTCTAATACTTATGCAGAGATTTTGTATTTAAAAGTAGATTTTCCCATGATCTTGCCTTTGGCTCATATATGTATTTCAAGTTTAACAGTATTATCATATTAGCTTATACGAGATATATTTGAACCCTATGGATATATAAATATAGTGATATAACATTAGACCCTGAAACTATCCCAACAAAAGTACCAATTCTTAACTTACTGCTGGAATCTATTAAATAAAAAGTCTGGTCACTGTGAAATATTCTTTTTTATTTAAGCATTTTAACATATGTACATTCGACATTTTTTATTCCAGCATATTAGGTTTCTTACTTAATAAAAATAACGTCAAATTAATCCATACAAATTCAATGATATCATATATGTATATTTTACAAACGTAACAATAGTTAAAACGATAATTTTTACTTTAGAAGTTCATAAATATGACAACAGATATTATACAGAATAAAGTTCTCCTTTCCTTGGATGCTTTCGTTGGACAGAAGTTTTGTCTTTGTATTGAACGAATCCATTTCTGTCGCAAATCGATAACTTCTTGAAATTTAAAAACTGAGAATATTTTTTCCCCGTCGTAATTGCTACTGAGGAACGCAGCAGCGCGATGGTATTCGGTAAAAAAAATAATGAATTTAATAACAGAATGTTTTGTGGACAAACGCGGCAAAACTCGTTAAACACTGACTATAGCAAGATGGAGGCGACGCTGCTAGAATACCATGTTCTCATGTGTTGCCTAAGTCGACTACGGGTCGACTAAAAATGACGTCATCAGAATCGCTTCCCCGACTGGTAGGGCACACAGATCTAGGTGGTGTTAGCAATGCAGCCATTCCGGAATGTCGACGAAGTAGCCCAGCAATTAGAGCACGCGTGGTAGAGTTTGAAACAGCACGACATCCGATTGTTCTTTCTCGCAATGACAGGCAGGATATCGGTATGCATCCCCGTCATAGGGGGCTGTACTATGTACTAACCTGTTACGCTTATGGAACCATTGCTCTGCTATACATAACCCTGTTGCTGTAAAATTTTCATCACTTCCTTATCTCTACAGCGTCATTGCACGTGAAAAGTTTCAACACGATCGGACACTTGCTTCGGGGTGTTTTTTTTTGTCACAGAGTGTATATATATATAAATAAATTTATTTATGAATTATGGGTGAAAACCTTAATCGAGAAACAGATTTTATTCATCACCATCCTCTCACTTTTCTGTGCATATTTCGGGATTTTTATTCTTATATATAGATATACACTTTCCTTCTTAAAAAAATTTTATGTTATATTAAGAAA
The DNA here is from genome assembly GCA_038380435.1 of Ryuthela nishihirai. NCBI lineage: Eukaryota > Metazoa > Arthropoda > Arachnida > Araneae > Heptathelidae > Ryuthela > Ryuthela nishihirai. The sequence goes on from JAWZYU010000026.1 coordinate 21,206,761, forward strand.
TTTTTTTATATTAATAAATTTTTTTTTAATTTTTTGCACTGAGGGGTTTTTGGGAAGATGAGGGGAGAGGAAAACCGACCGCAGTGGGCATTTACCTGGATACTCTCCTTTTTGGGTGCATTTTCTTTTAATTACAAATTATTATTTTCTTTTAATGGAAAAAGGGCCGAATTAAGCTCGGAAACGCCTTTTCTCCCGACCAGATTTGTTTCGTTAATTTTTTTAAAGAAAAATATAGAGGTCTCATTTGGAATGTAGGTATAGGACCAGCAATTTCTTTATTTAGACTTCTGTGACAAGTAGCTACTTGAGGGGGTATTTATTTATTATTTTTTAACCTGAAATGGAAAAAAAACTGTAAACATATATTTTGTTTAATTTATTGCTATGTTAACTGTCTCAGGATGTAGCCATTGCATCCTCTGGAAATGTTTTGTAATATGGGGGCTCATGAACCAGTTTTAATACAATTGTTCTAAATATAGGATTGTTGAATTCTACTTTGTCTGAACTCTGAGAGCTCGTAAATTTTGATTTTGAATGCAGTAGATTTTAACAACTGGGCCAAAGGAAATATGCTGCGGAGTAAATTGAAATGTATATAGTGGAAATATTGAATCTGGCAATATGCTATTAACGTACGAAATGGTTAAAATGGCTGATGTACCTTTTTGTTTGCAAATCGTTCTATATGTGAAAACGAAAGATAAGTATTGACAATTAGCGTAAAGATAACTTGAATAGTTTAAAAGAATAAGGTTAAATATAAAATTATAGTAATAAAAATATAGTAATTGCCGATTTTTATCCTCTATCAGCCATGTATCAAACTTGGCAACAGTGGTCCGCCGCAGCTCGCCCTAATGATGCAGGCTATGTGCAACCAACTACTGGAGCCATTGGGTCGATGAGCGCAACTCCTGGAAGCGGGCAATGGCAGACTCAAGCCGCTGGATATAATCAGTATGCAGTTCCTCCAAACATGCAACAGCAGCAATGGAGGTGGGATCAAGGAACTTGGGGTAACCAGGGACAGTATAATTATGCTAATATGGCTATTGGAGCAGTGGGCCAACAACTGAGACCCCAGTATCCACAAATTCCAGTTACTGGGAGTTATCCAGCTGGCCAAGCCTATCAAGCAGTACAAAACTATCAGACTACTACAGCAGGTGCAGTTTGGACTGCTGATGGTTTTCAGTCTGGTCAAAATGTTGGATTCTCTGGTGAAGCTCAAGGAAATGCTGAAGAAAAGCAACCACCACCACCTCCACCACCAGCAGAAGAAAATGCTACAAAAGTTAATGATAAAGGTTCAGAAGCAGGGGAGAATGCAGAGCAGCCCAAAGAAGAAGTAAGTTTTGATATCTGTAGTAAATGTTAATTTTGCATAAATTTTAGAAGAAATGTGACAACTCGGGAGTACACTTGCATTGATTTTTTACCTTACCTGTGAACAGTTTTAGAATTTTGTAAATTAATTATTCAGAATCTAGATGTCTATTTTACTGTTGGCTGTGAATATTTAGGTAGATTGGCCAGCAGAGATTGCAGTTAGACCTCATAAGTTATTGTTAGCTATTTCATTCATATGGGTTAGTCTGATAGGTTATTTAGTGTTAATGATTTTTTGAAAGGGCAGAAATGAGGTTTAAGAACTGTGTTGTGTGAACTAGTGTCTGATTGAATTATTCATGGTCTTTCAATAGAATTTAAATGAGCATTATCTAATGATATACATCTGCTACAATATCATAAAATATCTTTGTTTCATATGTGAAAAAAACCAAGTCAAATAGCTAATCTCTTGACACTAGTCTATATAAATGCGAATTCTCAAAGAAAGATGCCTTCATTCAGCATTTTAAAAAGTCACCTAGACTAGACCATAGCTTCTTAAACTATGGGTCATGTAATCGGATGTGGGGGTCGCAAAAAATCTGGCAACAGTAAAAGGTTTCTGAACGCGCAGTGATCAAAAATTAATTGAAAATGAAACACATAATGAATCCGAGGTGTTTCTGGCAGCGCGACTTCACTGCAGCCTTGTTCTTAACACACAACATGCTCACTTTGAACTGCGCATGCCATCAGGCCACGCAATGTCAACGACACTGCCAGAAACACCTTGGCTCGAATTCGAAATTATTGTATTTTATTATTAGCATTGTTTTGTCTGTACATGTAAAGTTTTCTGCTCTTATAAAAACGTAATAGTTTAATTACGGAAAATAAAGACTTTTAATATTTTCCTACTGTCATTCCTCAGCACTTAAGTATCAAAATAGTACATCTTTGGATTGTATTGGATTATGGATAAGTGGCTAAATTTAAACAGAAGAGGTAAAAATACTGATGAAAATGCGGCAGAGTCTTCGCTACCAGGTTGTAGTACACCTAAATTGACAAGAAAAAGAAAATATGTTGAATCATTTTTGCAATATGGATTTACTTCTAATAATCATGATGGTGTGGAAAAATCTCTTTGCTTAATATGTAATGAAGTTTTGGCTGCGGAGAGCATGAAACCAGCCAAACTAAAATGACATCTTAATACCAAGCATGCAGCGTACTGTAATAAACCAAAGGAATATTTTGAATGACTTGTAAAATCTTCAAATAAAGAAAAACAATGTTTTGAAGAATTTGTTACTGTCAACTCTCAAAGTATTTACTTGCATCTTACGAAACTTATTTAATTGCAAAAACTAAAAAGCCCTACACGATAGAAGATCTCGTGTTACCTGCTGCTATTAAAATGTCGGAAATAGTTCATGGGAAAAAGTATGGGGATGAAATTCGTAAAATTCCTTTATCGAATGATACTGTTTCCAAAAGAATTTCTGAAATTAGTAAAGACCAATTCCAGCAGCTCATTACCAGGCTTAAGGGCAGCCTACTGTTTGCAATTCAGTTAGATGAAACAACTGATATTTCTAACATGGCACAGTTGTTACTTTATGTAAGATATATTTATGAAGGAAGCATACATGAGGAATTATTGTTTTGTCACCTTTTGGAAGGGCACACAAGAGGGAAAGATATATATCTTAAAGTCGATGAATTTTTCACAAAAGAAGGTTTACAGTGGAAAAATTGGGTTGGAGTCTGTACAGATGGTGCTGGAGCAATGATGGGCGAGAATGTTGGATTTGTTCCAAAAGTTAAAGCTGGTGGCAATAAACATATCACTTTTCATTCATTTTTTTTCTTTTTTTCTTGGCTGGTGGCAATAAACATTAATTTTACTCACTGCATGATCCATCGAGAGGCACTCGTAGCCAAAAAAATATCACCAGAGTTAGATGTTGTGCTTTGCGATTCTATCAAAATCATTAACTTCATTAAAAACCGTGCCCTTAAAAATCGTTTATTCTCAAACCTTTGCAAAGATATGGACTCCGATTACAAAAGCTTATTACTACATGCAGAGGTAAGGTGGCTCTCAAGAGGATGAAGTTTAAACAGATTATTGAAAGATGAAGTTGTTATATTTTTGATTGAGCAGAAATTTGATTTTGTTAATTTTTTTCATAATGACTTATGGCTTTCAAAACTGTGTTATTTGTCGGATATTTTTGAAAAACTAAATAATTTAAACATGTCTCTTCAACGAAAAAATTGTAACATATTTAAGTTAAAAGATAAAATTGAAAGTTTTACAAGAAAAATTAACATATGGAAGAATAGGGTGAAAAATGGTTCTTTAGAAATGTTTACAGCTACAGATGATTTTATAATTGAAAATAACCTTCCCAAATATTTAATTGTAAGAGTTATAATTGATGATCTGAAGTGCCTGGAGACACAGTTTCAGAAATACTTCCCTTCAAATTTTGATTCTGACAAACTAAGTTGGGTTCATAAACCATACTCAATTGAAATCAAAAATGTCAGTCATCTGCCATTAAAAGTTCAAGAAGAATTTGCCGAGTTATCAAGTGACACAGGTTTAAAATTTGAGTTTACTGAAAAATTGTTAAATGAGTTTTGGCTTGGGATTAGGACAGAATTCCCAACAGTTTCTGAAATGGCCCTAAACATACTTTTCCCATTTTGTACTACGTATTTATGCGAAACGGCGTTCTCAGCATTGACGATTGTAAAATCAAAATATCGATCAACTCTGAAAAACGTTTAAGATGCTCTACATCCTGCAGTGTCAAATATTCAGCCAGGATTTAATTCTTTATGTAAAAATAACCAAACACATCCATCTTATTAGTATGCCAATTTTTTTTGTCTTTAATATATGTTAAAATTATATGTATACCAAAGAATTGTTTTAAAATAATTTTCTTTATTATTCATTATCAATAAAAGTTTGATCTGTATACCTATTTTATATACCTATAAACCAGGGTCGCATAAAAATTCTCGGACGAAAAGGGGTCAGGAGTGGAAAAAGTTTAAGAAGCCCTGGATTAGACCAAAAATATTTTTGTGGCTTTGCAAGAGCTGTATATCCCTTCCCCTGTGTTTCCTTTTATTGAAAGTGTTTAGGTAAAGGTCTCTCAATTCACTGGTTCAGAAAAATGGAATGGTTGTAATTGGCAATTTATAAAATACAAGCTGTAAACACTTAAGCTCGCCAAGGTTACCTGAACTGTAAAATTACCTAAAGCAAATTACAATCATGGGTGATCTAAAAAACCATAATAATAAATAAATAAATAAATACCCTGTCAAGCAGCTGCCTGCCACAGGGGTCTGACAGGAGCCTGTCAGTTTATATGCCACAGAAGATCTGAGAGGATGGCAGGACCTCAGCAGAAAAACGACACACACATCCATGCCTAATCCGGGGCTCGAACCCAGGTCCCTTAGATCAGTAGCCATAGTGTATATTTAATCAATAAATAATATTCATAGTTACCTGTTAACTTTAAAGTCAATAAATCGATAAATAGTTTCATGGAAAAAAGTTTTGCAGCGAAACTTTTTTTCCACAAAATTATTTATTGATTTTAAAAGTCAAAAGGTAATTCTGGGTTGTTGTTGGGTTGTTTTACCTCTGAGCGGCACTTTTTTGCACACCATGGGCTAAATGGCCAGGTCACATGGACCCCGAAGGCTCAGAGAAGGTTGGGGGAGGGGACCCACTGGAACAGCTGTTGGGAGACAGATGGTAGCCTCCCGTCAAGGCCATCCAGCGTGTTCTTTAACGTGCACAGGGTATGGCTCTCCCGCACACGGGGCCATGGCTTAACGTCCCATCCGATGGACGGCGGCCTTTCCAAGCCCATCGGTGTCCCCTACTGACCGTGGGCAGGGCGGGGAATTTTGCGGAGATAAATCTCAACGCTGACCCAGCTGGGACTCGAACCTGGGAACTACAGATTACGAGCCTGGCGCGCTACCGACTGAGCCACCCCCGCCCCAGGTAATTCTGGGGATATTATTTATTGATTAAATCATTAATAATACTAATAGTGTAAAGTAACATTTATTTTCATCTTATTCACTGCTACATTGAAAGAAATAGTCGCCAGGGGGTTTTCACAGGCCTCAGCCAAGAGATGGCACTGCTCAGCAAATGTATGATTTCGAAACATAAAGTACGATGTAGAAAAATGTAATGTTAAAGTAACTGTGAGTTGTTTGTGGCCTATGATTCTGTGATTCATTTCTTTTGGGCAGGTAACATGAAGTTGCATATCGTGTGTGATTTGACATAAATGTTTCGATATTTTGTCACTCTTGCTTGGATAACTTGCTGATATGGTCACAGGAAAGTGGATATGTGTAATATGAATATTACGAGGAGTTTTTTTGTGATAGATAGAAAAGGGGTAGTTAATCTATACCCCTTGTTTTTTCTAAATTTGGTTAAAATGTAATAAGTTATTTAAGGTGTTTAGGAATTGAAGTTATTTAATATTAGGAGGGTTGTTGAAAATGTTAACCCATTAACTGCCAATTTTTTTTTTTAGAATTTTTTCATATTTGTTTAGATATAGTATCAAATAAGTACTAAAAAATGTTTAAAAAATATAAGTCATACAAATGTTATTAAAAATTACATTATATTTTTGGTAGTCATTTGAGGCCCATGGCAGTTACAGTGAACGTTATGTGTTACCAGTAAGCAAGCAATTATTTTAAATCTTTTTTGTTTTGAAAAATGTGATTGCAGATAAAGATCTCAATCATATAAATCAATATCTTGATTTTTAAAAATTTTGTTTAGAATTTTAATGAGTTATGGAAGTTTGAATATTTAACAACAAAATGCCAGTCTTAAGAAATGTATACAAAACTGAAGAGTAGTGGAAGAATTCTTTATGCAAAATTCTAAAATACAAACTTATTAAAATGCTTTGATACAATACTTATTACTAAGTTTTAATTAACTCCTGAAGTCAATTTTTTTGACTGGCATTGTTATTGCTAAATATTCGAACTTCTGTAACTCATTTTAAATACTGAATGGATATTGTTGGAAATCGAGATATTGATTAATATGATTGAGATCTTTATCTGTAATCACATTTTTCAAAACAAAAAAAATTATTTTAGAAGTTATAGAGCTTTATCATTATCTTCCCATTGACTTAACATAGGGATTTTCTTTAATTTATGAAACCAGTTTGTGTGTGTGTAAGGCAGGCATGCACTGGAATTTGTGGAAACCAGTATGTTTGTGTAGGCAGGCAGGCAGGCAGATCAAACCATGTAGTCAATGAAAGCTGTTTCACAAGCTTTCATTTAAGACAGTTTATTTTTTGTACTACTCTCAGGAGATACAGGGGAACAATCATTTTCATATTTCCCCCTTTTTTAGTGGGAGGGAGAAAATATGGGTGGGGGGTAATTTTTTTACAGCTTATAACATTTTCTACATCACAAACTTCTATTTGATGTATAGCTGGTTACTTTTGGCATTTGCATTCTGGAGATATAGCAGAAGAATATTTCCCATCATTTAGGGGGGAAGAAAGCATGGGGATCAATTTTTATAGCTTATGACACTGCCCGTCACAAGCTTTCATTTGGCACATAGCTTGTTATTTTCTGCTCTCATGTTCAGGAGATAAAGGGCAACATCGTTTTAATATTTTCCATTTTTGTTAAGGGGGGAAGAAAACACTGGGTTCAATTTTTTATAGCTTATGACACTTCTTGCATTGCAAGCTTTCATTTGATGTACAGCTGGTTACTTTCGACTTTGAAGTTCTGGAGATATAGCGGAATATTTTTAATATTTCCTCTTTTTTAGGGGGAGGAAAACATGGGGAGCCAATTTTTTATAGCTTATGACACTCCCAACATCACAATCTTTCATTTGACACATAGCTTGTTATTTTCTGCACTCACAGTCAGGAGATATAGAGGAACAATAATTTTCATATTTTTCTTCTGTTTTAGGGGGGAAGAAAGCATGGGAGGGTCAGTTTTTTATAGCTTATGACACACTGCACTTCACAAGTTTTCATTTGACGTATAAATCATTAAGTTTCTCCATCATGTCGAAAGATGTGGTGGAACAACTGTTTTGACAAATCCACAAACCGACAAATGTCAAGCCAAAAAGCAATAGGAAGATAGGTAAAAAAGGCTCACCTACTCCTGGGTTAAGTAAAGTTCCAAACTGCAGTTTGTGTATGTATTTTTTTCATTACTCTATAGACATTTAAGAATCATTCTTTTTGCCAATTCTACTCATCTTAACCTTTGTAATAAATAAATAAACACTCATTTTAGAGTAAACTTCTTTAATTAGCCCATAGACTAAACTACTAAAAATGATACAATCTTAATGTTTTTGTATGATAGGAATTATAAAAAAAACTTCTTTAAGCTGCAAATGCCCTGTGTATCATCATCTTGAGCACTTTAAGTTTAGTTTTTCTGCATTTTTTGCCAGTCAATTGAAATGTTTTAAAAATACTTATACAGGATAATTTTTTAATTGCATCAGAATTTTGCTGCTGATTAGTAATAAAATTATGCTGATTACTAAGATATAGAAAATTAAAAAAAAATTCAAATTGATGCTTAAAAAAAAAACTCTGGTTTCAGAATTACAGGTAAAAAAGTTACTCTCTGTCATTTCACATTTAAAAAAATTAGATAGTTTAAAATAATGTGCACAAGGTTTTCATCAATGTCATAGTCTACAATGATTGTTTTGCTCTATGCTTCCCAACAAGGGTGGTGCAAAAATTTGTGCAATTGAATAAAATGTGAAATATTGTTTAAAATATTTTGTCCTGTGTAAAACTCAGATAAAAATTCTCAAATACATTAATCTTTTTATTTATCTGAGCATAATAGATATAATGGCAAATTTGTTGGTGAACTGTAAGATACTGGATAAAACTGCAATTTATTGGACTTGTGGCACCAGCAATTGCAATGGAGCCTATGTAAATACCATCTCTACCCTGAAGGCATGGAATCAAGTAGATTATGTTTGTGAGGCCAGGACCTCACTTCCCCCATTATAAATAGTAAATATTTGTTTTATGTAATTTTCATTATATACATTTTGTGTAGGCTCATCATTGTATCATGGCAATATAAGCCGAAAGGGGAGGGTCTCAAGGAGGTGACCTTGGTTCCCACTGCCCGATGCTCTTGCAGCTTGAGACAAGCCTTCTCCTTGAAACCCTAAAGTGAGAAGGAAGCATGGGAGAATAGAGTGGAATGTGAGAGAAGCAGTAGTAAGGACTTAACTGTTGGTCAGTGCAGATGTTCAGCATATGAGCACTTTGCCAAATCATTACTGTCTCTCTGCATAAGATGTTTTTCATAGTAATTGCTCAGAATGACCAACCTCAGACTCAACAGTGCTGTCCTCAGTGAATCTTGCATGTAGCTCACATTAGTTTTTTTTTACAATTGCTCTTCATGCTGTCAACAACATCCAAAATGTGACAGAGTAGTATATCTTATGTTACTATTTTACTCTGGTATACTAACTCTTTCATGTATCCCCACTGATAAAAATCTAGAGGGTTCAGGTCCAAAGACCTGGATGACCGATTTGTGTACCACCAAAACCAAGCCATTTACTAAGTAAACAATTGAGATGTTTAATTGATTTGGAGATCATGGGTTCATATCCCACCTGGCTCAAGACAATTTTTCCTCTGAAACTGATCGATGTTAAATTCAGAGTGATATCTTCCTTAATTGAGATGTATTTTTCTGTAAATGGTAAAATGTGGAAGTTCCATCATGATGGAAGCAAATACACAGTTGTTTTGCCAAAGGTACATCATTTAACAGTGGTGGCAATTTATCTTGCAGAAATCATCAATAAATGTCACCTATAAGACAACCATTGAAAATAAACAGACTGAGCAGCTGATCACAGACAGTACCACACCATACATTGATACTGAACCAATAATGAAAATTACTTTCAACAGTGTCATGAGAATTCATTTCTGACCACACAGTTGAATTGTGAGGGTTGTTAGCATTATCATAGGCAAATTGAGCCTCATCATGAAATGAGACATTGATGCAATTGATGATTAATATCAAGTCAATTACAAAATTCCAGCTGTTGAGCAGATCCTTAAGTTCAAGGTTCTAAATGTGCTGATGTGGATGGATAGATGTCTTCTTCATTTAACATTCTACATACTCTTGTTTGAGGAATGCAAAGATACATCGAAGTGTTTTGCATACTAATACCAGAACTCCAGTCTTACCATCTGAATAATTTTTTCTTGTTCAGTCACATCTTGTACCAGAGGCTCTATGAAATAGAAATGATATTGAATGAACTTCACCCCCACAATACCAGATTGAAAGAAAACACTATCTTAATCTCTGGGAAAAAGTTGCTAAACATTCATTGATTCAGAATTCTTCAATTTGGAAGATGTCTTTGGTATTCTGTGATAGCTGCAGTATTACAAAATCTGTAAGTGTACACCATATTGGCATATTTGTTATATGAGAGTGTAGAAAGCATGCTAAATGCATAAAACATCTATTGCACACTATGACACACAAAAACTGAATACTTAGCTGTGGAGTCAGTCGGAGTCAGAGTCAAAAGCAATTTTGGTTCTGCTGGAGTCGAAGTCAGTATATTTTCACTGGTTCTGACCTCAATATAAATTTTATATAAAAATATGCTTTTGTGTGTTACATCAATGGCAGATATAGTGGTTAAACCACTTAAATAATAAACACAATGTTTTCCATTTCAGACACTAATGCCATTAAAAACACAGTGACAGTTAAATTCACCAGTGATTTTAACTGTCAATGTAATTTGAGCGATAGTTTAAACGTATTCAGTGGAAGGATTTAAGTGTTTTAATTTTCAAATGCCTTTAAAACCTTTGTTAATGCAATTGAATCAAAACCCACTACTGCTAATAGTAAAGTGATAAGTTGCAAGCTTAAACTTGGACTTAATTAACATCATCTTCGTAAAGTGAGTGAAAATCAATGATTAAAACAGTTGCAAAATCCTGTGATGAGATTGAGATTCAACTACAGCATGGATATCAACAACCTCGAGTGCATTGTAAACCAAAAGGACTGTTTCTGCACGGAAAGTGCTGAGTGTACCAGCAAACTTTGCAAGACGTGCTGCACAGGATATCAAAACATACAAGTATAACAATGTGAGTATGTAAGTAACTTGTGCGAGTATATAAGAATTTTAAAATACTTGAATTAATAGCAAGTAATAACCCATAGGTCTTCCTTTGTAGAAAATCATATGTATTAATGGGAATAAGCTAGTACTAGTGCACGTTATAAATTGCAACAATGTATCTGTAAAACAAGCTCTAGAGCAATAAGGGCATTTGAATATCATTACATTTTAAACAGTGTAGATTGTGATTAAATTTTATTTTTACTAATGCCATTTTTTTTTCTTGTCAGAAAATATTTTTGATTTTTAATGTTTATTTTGAGTTCTTTCTAAATTTAATAAGTTTTAAACTTTCAAAAATCAGTGGTTTTAGTGACTGGTAAAAATGCACCAACCAGAGCATCAAATTTAAAAAGAGGAGTCTGAATTGGATAGAAAAAAATTGAGGAGTTGGAGTCAGAGTTTTTGTGTGCACACTCCACAGCCTTGATAGTTAGTAACAGTTTGGTTCAAGGTCACGTGCATACTTGAATTTTAAACATCCATAACTCCATAGCTGCTAACAATTGGACCTATTAATACAAAGTTTTGATTGGTAATCATCTCACCTAAAGCTCCCAAAGTTATGACATTTAATCATAACACACCCTGTACTTTTTCTGTATTCCCTTTTCCCACTTGTGTTTGATTACACCATCTAATTCCTAAGCTACTGCTCAAGCTACTTGAATCAAAAGTATTAAGAATCCTGTTATCTTGCTTCCAAAGTATTCAAGTTTCTCTACCAAAGCAAGTTTTAGAAGGAACCTAACTTTAATAAATAATAAATAATTGAACTACAGCTGTAAATATCTATTTAATCCACAATTAAAGCTGTATTACATTAAAAAGCTCTTTAAAATTTAACACGAGGATGGGATGTGCTTAACAAAGTTTTACAGATCAGCCATACTGTTAGGTCCCCTTTGGCCCTAATTTTAGCTTTATCATTACTTTGTTTTGACATGATATATGATTGTCATATCTCGGATTATTATCCTTTACCACTTTATAAAGATAATCTAGAGAATGTTAAAATATAATTACCAGAGTCCATCTTAAATTGATTAAAAGAGATTTAAATTGATTAATTGATTCTTTGATTAAAGAGCTTTTTAATGTAATAAGCTTTAATTGTGGATTAAATAAATAACCTAACTTTAGCTGCATTCTACTCATTCAAACATTAATTATCCTATTTTTCTTCAATCTTCATAGATTCTTAAATGTCCCAGCAACAATACCTTATATTTCTTGTTGCACAACACACCAGTATTTGTCACACAGCTCCCAAGGCAATTAAACTAAGACTTGCTTAAGGTTGCAGCCATCCAAAAGAACTGTAGCACCATCCATTTGACCTCTTTTCATCATGTTAGTTTACTCTCTGTTTATTGCTGAGCTTACACTATTACTAGTATCATCAGTGGCCTAATGAAAGAGTTACCCACACTGTTCATCACACTTAAGTTTAATAGGGTCTTATCATCCTTCAGACTCATATTAACCTTCTTACTAACTAATTTAACTCATTATGTAAACAGGAGCATAGTTATAGGTGGGGGGAGGCACCCCCCAAAGTTAATCAATGTTGCCAAAATTCAAAGCGACTTTGTAAAATCTAGATGAATTATATAAAATTTTTTTTTTTGTAAAATTAAGAGAAGTTAGCAAAATCTAAAAACAACTCGGCAAAATCTAGAGCAGTTGGTAAAATTCAAAGCTACTTGGTAAACTATAGGCAAGTTGTGAATATTGGGATTATTTTGTGCAATTAAGGAGAGTTGGTGAAATTCGAAGTGACTTGGCAAATTCAGGAAAGATGTGAAAATTGGGAATTTTTCTGTAAAATTAGTCACTCAAAAGACGAAGGGATGTAACTAAAAAAAATGGCAAAATTGAGTTAAGCCCACCAACTACGTTACCTAAAGCATGTCTATGAAATGCCCAACTTGTCATATCTCTCTGACTTATCATTATGTAGTTATAATGAATTAGATAGGAGGCTTATCTCATTTTTGACACTTGATGAAAAGACAAATTGGCATAACTCTATTTACGCCTGTTCGTGTTGTTTTGTTATGGACGCATAATTAGTTGGGCCCTCTGAGAACAGTGTGTAGAGATCTTGAATTTTTGGGTTGGGACTGAAAGCCATATTACTATCTGTAATATTGACCTTCTCAATTAATTACTTGAATTATACTGATTTACACTTACTTTTGTAGATAGAAGGCTAATTTTGAGTGATGGATGTCCTTATCGAATGCAAAGATTGGAGCTTGTATGTGGGTTTCTTAAAGAGAAATAAAATACGTTGAAAAACCTGCTACATTAGATCAGAAAATAATGTACTAGAAGCCTTAAATATTTTTTGGGAGAGTAATAGCAAGCAGAAGTGAACATTTTATTAGGGATAGCAATGATCTAACTTTACAAAGTTTACAGAACAAAGTTTATGAAAGTTAAGATCAAATTCCATTGCCAGTTCTTAAAAATAGAGAAAAAAGATTTAAGAAATTATCAACTATATTTAAAGAGATTATGACACCTTGTCAAAAGGTGATATCTACAAATAGGTGATGATACAAATGAAGACCTTACCTATATAGTATATAAGAATATGAAGCCAATGACAACCAAGAAACACTTAATGCTTGTCAATCACATTTGACTCTGCTATGCTAGGATCATCTTTGAAATACTAGACCAGGGGTGGGGAACCCTTGGCATGCGTGCCAAACGTGGCACGCCAATGACTTTTTTCCAGCATGCAACCCAGGGCTCACCTTAAAAATAATTAAATAAATAAAAATGGTAGCTCACTGGAATGAAACTATGCACCAATCCCCTGTGATGATGTATAGAACTGGCCAGGCCTATCACCTAATGTCCGACCCCCGCCTTCTTGTGGTGCAGACCGTTAATATCTTTCAGAACAGATACTCTTTTGTGGAAGTGAATGGAAGGGGAGGGCTGCCAGATTAGTGTGGCCTACTGATCTGGACAACTCTGGCTACTTTTCTTTTTTTTTACCCTACTGAGGAGTGGTCAGCCACACAGGGTCCTGGTGCTGACCATATGTACCAACCTGAATGGAATTATGGCCCTGAGTTTTATTATGGATCCTGATTTTGCTGCACTGGTGGGATTCTGTGGAGGGAAAATCTTCCGCTGTGTTTTCTGTTTGTTTGTGGGTTGACAGCCCCAAGTGAATAGATTCACAGGATATGTTTATCAGCCGGTGGATAATCCTGAGCAGAGGTCATCGCAGGCACCTGAACTCTTTGCTTCTACTGGCATCGTCAAATTCTACATTGGGGGAAGTCTTCCAGTGTAGATGGCTTCAGCCTTTAGTGGTGGGGGAACGGGTCTTTGCTCCATGTCTGCGATTAGGGGGATGTTTGATATTGTTGTCATTTCCTCTCTCAATAAACCTAGTTTCTTTAAAAATCCTACTAATCATTTTCTCTCTGCAGGAACGTGGAACATGAGGACATTGTATAGAGATTATTCTCTTGATGTCCTCACACAGTAATTCCAGCGCTATAACCTAGATATTCTACGATTGCAAGAGACCAGATGGACAGTTAAAGGTGAGATACTTAAAAATAATCTTAAATTTCTCTTTTCAGGGAGGGACGACAATAAGCATCACCAAGGCATGTCTGCTTCTCAGCAGACACGCTAGTGATGCTCTTCTAGGATATGAGTGCATTAATGAAAGGTTTCTTACAGCAAAATTTCAGACAAGCATTAAACACTTGAATGTTATCTGCTGTTATGCCCCAACTGAGGATGCCAATGAGGATGAGAAGGATAGGTTTTACGGACAACTTCAGGATATTTTGAATTCTGTCAAGAAAGGAGATATTACCCTTGTTCTAGGTGACTTCAATGCCAAAGTTGGTACTGACTCTGACCTTTGGGGAGGAGTAATAGACCCTTCTGGTATTGGTAGCTGCAATGGGCAATGTCTCCTACAGGTAAGAACACTCAATAGTTTCAGAATAACTAACACATATTACAAACACCGTGACATACATAAGTACACATGGGTTTCACCTGATGTGCTAGTTCTGTTAGGAATACCAGGACATATAGAGGAGCTGAAATTGGATCTGACCATTACCTTGTTAAAAGTTTCTTGCAACTTAAACTTAAAAAGTGTTGTGCTAAAGTTAAAAAATTTACCTTTAATACTGAAGCTCTGAAAGACTAAAGCTTACCATGATAGGTTTCTTATTATGACAGTCATGGTTTGCTTACTACTGAAGTTGAGGAAGTATTGGGCCGTTTTAAACAGGCTTTTATGGGAACTAACGGTACTCTTTTAGGAAAAAAGGAGCATAAGAGGCAGAATTATTTGAGTGATAAGGCACTTGAGCTTATTTCAGAAAGAAGGAACTGCAGGAATGTCCTTAATCAGTACCCTACTAGTCCTAATAGAAAGCACTTCAGAGAACTTAATGAACGTGTACAGGATCAGTTAGCTGCTGATAAGAATCTTTGGCTTGATGGATTGGCTGACAAAGCCAAGGAAGCAGTTAGACAGCACAACAGCAGAGAGCTGTATGAGATAGTTAATGTTTTGTGTGGTAGAAAACGGACAGGTATACAGGAATTGAAGGATAAACAAGGTAAGGTTATAGAGGTGTGGATTCTGTCATGGCTGAGCATTTCAGTGATGTTCTAAACAATATGGTTAGTTCTACTCCCATTGTTTGCAACAATGACAGATGCATTACTGGCTTCAATGTTAGCTCTGTAACACAATCTGAAGTTATTTTGGGTATTTCTAAACTTCATAAATCTCCAGGGTAGATGAAATTACAATGGAAATGCTTAGAGAAGGGAATGTTTCTGTTACCACTTGGATGACTGAAATTTTGAATATCTTTTATGATAAAGGCATGGTTCCTAAAGATTTTACCAGAGTTATTATTATCCCTATTTTTTAAAAAAAGGTGATCATAGTTCTTGTATAACTGTAGGGGTATCAGCCTACTCTCTGTTCCAGGGAAAGTTCTTTGCACGATTGTGATCTGGATGATAGGCAATTGCATGATGAGCAATGTGAATTCAGAAGAGGTAGTGGGATGTGTTATCAGATATTTTCACTCAGGCAGATTCATGAGAAATGTTTAGAGTTTCAGAAACCTTTGGTTATTAGCTTTTTTGATTTCAAAAAAGCTTTTGACTCTGTTGATCATCATAATTTGTGGTTGACTGTGAGATCATATGGCATACCATCTAAGGAGGTTAACATAACAAAAGCTCTTTATACTAACACTGAGTCATGTGTGAGAATTGGTAAGTCTTGTAGCAATTGGTTTAGCATTACTTCTGATGTTCGACAAGGGTGCATTTTCTCTCCTTTTCTTTTTAGTTTGGTTATTGATTATGTTTTGCCAAATTATCTTCAAAGGAAAGATTATGGCCTTAAATGGGCTGGATATATGAAAATTTATGATTTAGATTGTGCTGATGATTTAACCCTTTTGGCAAATGATGTTGATGAGATGAACTCTTTCATTCGAGCTGTTGATGAAACTGGTAGTAGAGTAGGTTTGTTTATATACAGAGGGAAAGCTAAAGTGATGAAAATAGATCAGGCAGGCTGTGATTCTGTTAATCTGAATGGTTGCAGTCTTGAGCAAGTGTCACAGTTTAATTATCTTGGGTGCTATGTAAAAGATACTGGTGATGTGCGGCATGAGATGAACAGACGAATAGGGATTGCTGCCAGGACTTTTAAGAATCTATGGAGAGTGTGGGGAGTCAGTAGGGGACACCGATGGGCTTGGAAAGGCCGCCATCCGTCGGATGGGACGTTAAGCTGTGGTCCCGTGTGCGGGAGAGACATACCCTGTGCATGTTAAAGAACACGCTGGATGGCCTTGACAGGAGGCTACCATCTGTCTCCCAACAGCTGTTCCAGTGGGTCCCATCCCCCAACCTTCTGTGAGCCTTCGGGGTCCATGTGACCTGGCCATTTAGCTCATGGTGTGCAAAAAAGTGCCGTTCAGAAGTGAAACAACCCAAACCAATATTCAGGATTATGAAGTGTTATCTGCACGTGATTAGATGGAATGCGTATATGTTCCCAAAATTTTGGCTGGCACGTGAGAAAATTTTGCATCCAAGATTTGGCGATTTTGGACACACACTTAAAAAGGTTGCCCACCCCTGTACTAGACCATGTGTGAATGATCACAAAACAGTAGTGCCAGTAGGGCATACAAATGCTGCAGCCACTGAATGGGTACCCAAAGGAATAAAATCAATAGGGTATATAAATATTATCAGCTTCGCTGGTGAAGGTTCAGTCAAAGAGGAACAAAAGAAGAAATATTGAAATCAAGAGAGAACAAGAAAAAAATCTCTCATGGGCTGCAATGCCAAGGTATGGAATATAAAAATCCTAAGATGGGAAATGAAATTCCAGCAAGAAGCACATTTAGACCGAGGTGCATTGTAACTACCTGTGGGAAAATTTAGAAAATATTCTACTTTGATTACTGACACAGAGAGGAAATAATTTTTGCTGTTTACGACACTTCCAGTCTCTAAATCCTAAGACAGTGCACTGCGCTATTTGTTAAAACTGAAGCCACAAGACAAAACAGAGGTTAGACAGCATTTAATTGCACACTTCGAAAGATTTCTTTAAATTCAATCGCACACTAGTACAGGAAGACTACTAAATAATAGTATTTTACATTCAGATTTCACTCTAAGGAAAATGTGACTTTTTTGTCGAAGAAAATATAACAGCTATACTAAAATAAGTTACCAAACAAATAGAAATATATTTCATACTTTGAAGTTATCATTTCGTCATCATCCAAAAGAAATACCAGTCCGAGCATGTTCACCTTACTATCGAGATGATAACAGAGAAAAAGAGATATAACACTTTCATAAACAATGTGGAAAAAATAGCAGTCTGCAAGAAGAAAGCTGACACATAGTTGGATGAAACTAAATAAGAACGTTACCTCTGTTTTTGATTTACAAGTTATATTTTTGCTAATAAGTAAGGAAGACAGCTATTTTATCGTTGTCTATTAATCAATTACAATTTTATAATTTACATCAAACCGAGCAATATGACTGCTTAACCCAGTATGTAGGCATTTAGCAAATGCATGCTAGGATGCAACAAGCCTGAGCTGTTACCTTCAAAAACTCAACGAGGAAAGGATTGGAAAGATATCATTATTCGCTGATAGTTGCAGAGGTGAAAATAAGAATTTGGTGATAACTGCTATGTTGCTTCATTCTGTGTTTAACTTGAAGAACACACAGTCTCATAGTGTCATCAATAAGGATATCGACAAAGCAGGTGATTTATTCTTGCTTTCCCAGCATATTCCAATCTTTAGCAAGATATAAATAGAACTTTTACATTGTGCTTATATCAGAAGACTTCTTGTGTTGCAAAGTTCTGTAAAAAGACCTTTGCATATTATTAATAAGGTTGCATATTATTAATAAGGTAAGATGATGATGGGAATGCATTTTACTGGAAGAGCATGCTAGAATAAATAAATATCTCCTCAAGCAGCTGCTTGCCACAGAGGTCTGACAGGAGTTTGCCAGTTTAATATGCATAGTAGAAGGTCTGTTAGAATGGCTGGACCTCAGCAGAAAAATAACACAAATATCCATGTCATATCTGGGGCTTGAACCCAGGTCTCTGATCAGTAGCCAGACACACTAACCACTCAGCCACAGGATAGCTCTGAGAGAATCATAACAAAAAAAATCCCTGGAAAATATGCTGTATTATATAATATTATAACTTAATTTCATTGGTAATCTATTTCCAAAATATCATGGTATTATCCTAATAGTGGCAATCAATTTCTCCAGAAACAGTATCATCTAGGTTAAACTATCAACCACCCAAAATATCTCTTGATCAGTACAATGACCTCATGGCACTGTGTCCAGGAGAAATACCAGTGATACGATTACCTGAAAATGTTCACTTTTTGCAAGAACTTACCTTATTAAATTTACTTTGAATATTATTGCTTAACCTCTCTGATAGTTAAAAATATCCAAGGTTATATAACTTGAAGTTGTAATAAAATAAAAAAAAATACCCCCTCAAGCAGCTGCTTGACCACAGAGGTCTGACAGGAGTCTGACAGTTTAATATGCCATAGTAGAAGGTCTGTGAGGATGGCGGGACCTCAGCAGAAAAACAGCACACACATCCATGCCTTACCCAGGGCTCGAACCCAGGTCCCGTATATCAGTAACCAAGCGTGCTAACCATACATTTAAATAATAATATTTTATTGCATTACAACATATTATTTATGGCTTTTTTTTTCATTCAAATGTCTAACCTTCACTATGCAAGTACAACAGTTATAGCTTTGCTTCACTTAAAATGTGTAGTTTTGCTGACAAAAAAGCATAAAATCGATAGGTAATCACAAATCAGCCCTTCTAAACTACAGGTGTAACTCACAGATACTGGTCAACAAGGCACTACCAAAAAAAGATGAAGTGGCATAACTTATTTAATGGTGAATATCACCCTTTATTTTAATATCGATAATTAAGAGTCAATACACCCTATAAACTACATACATTTTCTTATACAATAATGCCAAGTACATTGGTTTAACTCCAAAAAACAGCTCAAGCCATAAATTGAAACATACGTGAAATCTTTAAATCATTATTCTGTAAAGTTAGAGAGATTGAGATACGCCCCTTCGTCTTTTGAGTGACGAATTATGATGAGTTGGCTAAATCGAGGTAACTTGACAAAATAGAGGTCAGTTGGCAAAATTAGAATCCACTTGGCAAAATACAAGCAAATTATGAGAAATGGAATTGGTTTTGTAAAATTTAGGAGAGTTGATAAAATCTTGGGGAGTTAGCAAATTTCGAAGTCACTTGGCAAAATTCAGGTGACATGTAAAAATTAGGATTTTTTGTGTAAAATTATTTCAAGTTGGCAAAATTTGATGGCAGTTGGTTAAATACAGGTAAGTTGTGAAAATTGGGATTGTTTTTGTGCAGTTAAGGAGAGTTCGCAAAATTTGAATTGACTTAGCAAATTCAGGGGAGATGTAAAAGTTGGGATTTTTTCTGTAAAATTACGACAAGATGCCAAAATCGAGAGTTGGCCAAAAAGAGGTAACTTGGTACTTGACAAATCTTGGGCAGTTGGCAAAATTCGAAGCCTCTTGGTAAAATGCAGGAGAGTTGTGACAATTGGAATTGTTTTTTCGTGAAATTTTGGAAAGTTGGCAAAATCGAGAAAACTTGGGCAAATCTTGGGGAGTAGGCAAAATTGGGACAACTTGGGAAAATTGTGTTGTTTGGGTAGTCCCCCCCCCATACACAGAGTGAAAATCTGTGTGCAGACTGTGATAGAGAAAGAATTTATGTAAAGGTCTTATTTTCTCATTTGGCAAAATTTTATTTCCGAGTTGATATATTTTCGTTGTCTCTCCCCCCCAACCATAGTCCTTCACTATGCCCCTGTTATTCACTTTGACCAACCTTTCATACCAACCCTCATTCAAAAAACAAGTGATTATGCTATCTTAGTACAGTCATAATACTGCAGCTCTTTACATAGGCAGTGAGCAGGCTAGTTTTTTTTATAATAGCGAAAAATCATGTTTTTGATAAATAGGCAAGCAAAATATTTGCCTAATTCCTTCCCATTGTTTAGCTATTAATTTAATCTTTTTATATAAATTTATTTGTTATTATTACTACTAATATAAACATTAAATCAAGCCTTTTAGAATTTAAATCTTCCTTTCCATTCTCAAGTTTTAAGTTGTCCATCAGCCAAAATCTTAAGTGCAAATGTTGCACCTTGCATGTTAGATAGATGCAAACACTAATTTCATTTTAGCAGTGTGTGGATGATCCTTCTTTCTGCAATGATTTTGGTGTTGAATTTGGATCAGTGAAAAATGTTCATCTCTGTTCTTTTTGTAAAATGTAGATTTTTTCACTTAAAAAATTGTTTAATTTTTATACACTTACCACTTTTGAGTCGATTCAAATTTTAGAGGAAAAATTATCTTGAGCCAGGTGGGATATGAACCCATGACCTCCTGATAAATGTCAGGTGTTCTAGACCACTGAGCTACCAGCCACCGATCAAGATCTCCTCTAATTGATGATATGAACATTTTCTACCTACAGTACATATTCCATTATGTCACATGTAAGTGCTGTTCAGGCAATCTAGTCACAAGTGGCAGATAAATACCATATAGATGAAAAGTAATATAATATAGTTACAAGTATACAGTTGATTAAATATTGAATAAACTTGACTTTTTTGGTATACACTAAGTAATTACCACTTTTAAGTCGTTTCAAATTTTTAGAGGAAACATTGCCTTGGGCAGAGTGGGATACGAGCCCACGACCTCTTGATAACATGTCAGGTGCTCTGGACTTTCCTCTAAAAATTTGAATTGACTTAAAAGTGGTAATTACTTAGTGTATACCAAAAATGTCGAGTTTATTCAATATGTAATGCATTTTATACTATTTACCCATTCATTTGCTAATAGTAATTATAATTTTAGAACAGCAATTTGTTTTCCATTTTTCACATGTTCTTTGCAAGCTACAAAGCTTTTTTCGTGGGCTGAATGTGGCTTGCAAGCTATCATTTGATTAACTGTGCCCCAGGGCAGTAACCAAACTCAAAACAACAGGGGGGGAGGCACTAACCAAAGAATTTCTTTTATAAAAATCAGACCTGACCTTAGCCTATGGCATAATGTGGGCTATCACACTTTTTCCCATTGAGTCATATTAGTTTAGAACAGTTTCAAAATTTCAAGCAGGCTAAAAAGCTTGTTAGAAGGGGCTTGTGGACTTGGCAGTAATTTTGAGCCCCCCCCCCCCCCCCCCCTACCCACTCTGGTTATGGTCCTGTTTCACCCTACAACAGTGGTTCTCAAACTTTTTGAGTCTGTGTACCCTCTAACTCAAACTTTCGAGACTGTGAACCCCCTAACTCAGACTTTTCAAATCTGTGAACTCCCAACTTGAACTTTTTTTAGGCATAGGTTCTACCTGGTCTAGTGGTTAGCGTATCTGACTACTACCCAGTGGGGCATGTCCTTATTTAAGTGTTTGTATGTTGTATGAGAAAACAGGACAAGAATAATATAGCTTCTAGGTGTCCTCCTTTGTGTAGGGAAGTACCTTTTATAAAAAAAAAAGAGGATCCCCTAAATCAAACTTTTCAAGTCAGTGGACTCCCTAAACAACACACTGCCCACTCTTAAACCCCTCACCCCTCTGCATTTAAATTATGTGCATATCAATTTAAAAGCAAATTCAAATAAAATGTTTAACATATTTTAATGCATGTAACCATGTTTACAAAATGTTCATACCTGTTACATTGTGAAATTTTTAGCTCAGTTGTTTAATGGAAATTTTTTTCTAACATACTAGGAAGACAAAAATAATCTCACTGATCCCCTGGAAACACCATGAGGACTCTTATGTGTCCGCAGATGACACTTTGAGAACCACTGCCCTACAAGATTCAAACGGAGACCACAATATCACTATTTTTATACCCACTTTGAAAATACTAATGTAGAAATGGTTAACATTGATGATATCATGGTTTTAAAAGGATATTCTGATTAAAATGATGTAAACTGTTGATTATCCTGTATTAGGATGTTAAACCATGGCCCAAGTGCAGGAGTGCCATACCATGTGCATGTTAAGGAATGCACTTCTAACATATGCCCAATGGGTCCTTGGGATTTGGTCCATCTGAAGGATTAAAGGTTTGAGAAACATAAAAGTTCATTAAATATTAAAAAAAAACATTATATAATTCTGTATATATAGCTGTAAATGTACATAGTTTCTTATCTTGTAAATCATCTTTATTAACTCAATTTAAGACTAAACAATTCATCAGCTTTAACATTACTACCTCAATCTGATTTCTGTAATGATAAAATCAACCAAATTTCAAATGAGTTTAGCCGAGAGAAGTCTTTGAAACTGAGAATCATGTGAAACATCAAGCTACCTCCTAGTGTATGTAAATATGTGAAATGAAACAATGTGGATTTCAGCTGCCTGGATGTCTTGGTTAAAAAAAGTTATCTGGAAGTAAGAAGACAAAGGGAGAAAGTAGATGAAAATGACAAATTATGTTTAAAAGATAATTCATATTGCATTTCCAAATTTTTGTTTCTAATCAACCGTGTAAATTAGTGGTGCCCAAACTTCTATAGTTATGACCTGAAATTCAAATTCCCCTTAACCTTGCATTCCAAATGGTACTGGTACCTATAGGCTATCTGCTCCAGTCAACTTCTTTTTGAGAGGAAGAGCCTTCTGCAACCATCAGAAAAACCTCTCAATCCAAGTTTGGGAACCACTGATGCAAATAAATATATACATTTTGTAAAATTATATTTCAATTATTCGTGTATTTATTGGTCCCTGTTAACACATGAATACTCAGGAGTTTGCTTTCTTTGATATATCAGTATGATGGTACTTTTATGTTTTATCAGTGCAGCTATTGCAATGAAACTGTAGAAACAGTGTTAAAGCTGTAGTAGTTTAACTTTATTGACACGATCAGATTCACAAATTAAAGCTTTTCATTGCATTTTTGTTTCGATAATTATCTCCAATTGCTATACCCCTTCAAGCAGCTGCTTGCCACAGAGGTCTGACAGGAGCCTGTCAGTTTATATGCCAGAGTAGAAGGTCTGTGAGGATGGCAGGACCTCAGCAGTCAATTGCTATACTGAAGTAAAAAGTATATCAAAGATTAAATATCTGATTTCTACTAAACTTATTCAACATTGTTTTTTTTTATAATTTTGTGATGAGTTTTTCTAATTTTTGTGTGGTAAGTTTTTCTAATTTTGTCATAGTGGCTTATAAGTATAAATATTTGCAGTGTAACTGAAGAGTCATTTGCATAAATTCACTGATCTGTGGTTCAATTCCTAATAACTGATTTAATAAAATTAGCATCAATTAACAGGTTGGGTTAAACAAATTCTTGTTAAACATATTAACTAATTTTAAAAGTAATAATAGCCATATGATTTATCAGATCTTCTTCATGATTCAGTGTAATTTTATTTTTAATTTCAACTTTGTTATCTAAAGTTAACAGATATTTTGATTGATTTTTACCTGTCATTCATTTAGAAAAAGGCATACTCAAATTATCAAACTGCAGAGTGTAGTAAAATTTTCATTAAACTGCAGAATGTTTTTATTAGATGATAATTCATTCTCATTACTTTTATAATAGTGATGCTTAAAATGTTGTAATATATAGATATAAATTATTATACTGATTAAATTGACAGTGATAAAACTTTATTGCTACAGAAAGTACCTTTGTACTTTTGAAATAAATAGTTATAAAATATGTTGTGTACATTGTGACTAATTTCAGTACTAATAAGTTTTTATATATTTTTTTTAAATACTTGATCGTGTCATATTTAGAAAACTTAATAATGGAAATCTCAACTAGATACTTAATCATAATTGGAAGAGGTGATTAAATGTAACTTGTTTGAAAAAGAAATGTGACTTAGACTTTGTTCCTTTAGCTTGCTCCCAAAGATGATGCTGAGTTGGAAAAAATGAATCAGCTGCGAGCTCAGGCACAGCAGTGGAAAAGCCAGCAACAACAGACTCCTGCTTGGTCCTTCCCACCTCCATCCATACCTCCTCCTGCTCCTATCCCTACTCCTGCTCCTACTCCTGCCCCTGCCATTGCACCTACTTCTGCACCTGTCCAAGGTCAGTGGATGCCAGGTTCTTGGCAGCAAGGGTCATGGGGTCAGGGTCAGTGGGGTCAGCAGTGGGCTCAAACATGGGGACAACAAGGCTCACAGACCTGGCGGCCAGAAGGGGATCAGCAACAGAAATCCATCGAACAGCAAAATTGGCAGAGACCTCAAGAAGTGCAACAGCCACAGCAACAGCAGCAGCAGCAAACTGTTGAACAAAATACACAGCAGCAGGTGAGAATCTGCAATAATGTCTTTCATAGTATATAAACGAATATTAAGGAGAATCTGGGAAATAATGATTAGCAAGGAATTGAGCCCAGATCTCTCAGTTACATGCTGAATGCTTGTACCAGTTGGTTAACCATCTGTTTTTTTTTTATAAAGCTTTGGCAAGTGAACTTACTTAAATGATTTTTATTTCACTAATACAGTAGTATTAAAGTTTCTTGAGTATTCAACTGTATGAGTAATAGGAAATACCTTTCTAAAGTTCATTTAGTAGAATATATTTTTATTTTTTTATATTTTCTTAAGATATATGAACCTCTAAATTAAAAATATAAAAAAAAAAACTATGCATTAAAATGTTGTCAAAGCTCTAAAATGTTATTCTTTGCGAAGTGGCTGCACTTACTGCTTTGAATTTGTTTCCAAACTATTAAAACTCTTGTAAATTTCAGTTCATTTAAAAATGAAAATAAATTACCCCTCAAACAACTCCTTCGCACAGAGGTATAACAATAGCCTGTCAGTTTAAATTTACTTCAAATCAAAACAGTAATGTAAATATACACTAATGTTGAAAGAAGTCACCAGACACCAGAGTGTTTGACAAAATGTCACATTTATTGAAATTTCAGTAGGTTATCAGCCCATCTTTTGCCGCAGTTATACTCTGCACTCTTTTGGGCATAACTTCAATCAGTTTTTGATAATGTGCGGCTGGTATTTTCCACCACTTGTCCTTCAACATGGTAGTTAGTGTTGACAGGGAAGTGGAATGTGTTGGTAACTGATGTTCGAGTACATCCCAAAGGGCCTCTTTTGTATTCAGGTCGAGGCTCTGAGCAGGTCAGGGCATGTTCTCCACACCTGAGTCATGAAACCACTGCTGAACAGACTTTGCTGTATGACATGGTGTATTATCATGTTGATAGATGTATGGCCCCTCTCTGTAATACTGGAACAGTGTTGGTAGTGCAGAATTGTCTAGAACGTCCAAGTACATCTCGACATTCATGCTACCGGCTATAGGAACCAATGGTCCAAGTCCATGCCACGATACACAGCTCCAAACCATCATGCTACCACCACCAAACTTCACAGATGGGACAATACACTGTGGCAGGTAAAGTTCACCAGGCATTCGCCACACCCAGCAGTGACCATCGGATTGGAACAACATGAAATGTGATTCGTTGCTCTCTAAAATTTGTTTCCATTGGTCCAGGGACCAATTACGACAAGCATTGTACCAGGCTGGACGCTATTGTGCATGTTTAGGAGTTATCAGTGGTTTGTATGCAGCTGCTTGGCCATGGAAATTCAATGTATGTATCTCTGTATGAATTGTCCTACTGCCTACACTAACACCTGTGAACTCTTGAAATGTTTTGGTAATGGTAGCAGCAGATGAATTGTGAGAAGAACGTACCACAGGTTTCACAGCTCTTCAATCCCTTTCCATCAGTTTTCGTGGTCTATCCAACCGTTTCTTGACTATTGTGACATCTTCATGTTTCCATTTAGTAAACACATCCTGCACGGTTGACCTAGGATGCTCTAATTTGGCCGCAATTGCATGCACAGATAAGTTACTCAAATGACATCCTATAATGACCCCTCTCTGGAAGTCCGTTAACTCAGCACATTCATTCATGTTTCGAATCAATGTCTCCACTGAAGTCTGTTCTGTGCCAATTCTCTTATACCTTGCTAGTACTGATCACATGACCAGAAATTATGTTTTCCCTTTGCCAATCAGGGTGTCCGGACACTTTTTTCAACATAGTGTATGCAATTAAACCTATTCAAAGCCCTTAAAGTGGCAAGTTAATTTTGAAGGGTTTTCAAGTTGAAAGCAAAACAATAGTAGAACCTAATCTTGAAAGTTAAAATAACTTTAAAGTCCTCTGTTGTTGAGCAATAAAATTATTAAGTTCATCCTTCAAACTTTGCATGTTAAAGTTTTTAGGAGCAAACTCGAAGATTTTGGAGCAAGAACAGCACTTTATCTTCAGTGAAGTGACACTATGTTGTGACGTTAGGGCTCTGAGCTTTCCATATGTTGTGAAGGGTAATTCCAGTGTCTTGGTTGCAGGTGGAGATTGCGAGGTCATTATTTCAGTAGCCTTGCGGATGATGGTTCCATAATAAGTGGATGCACGTGCTAGTAGTGTGGCATGCTCCAAGTCTGTAGTAACTGTGTGCTGTATTGCCAGCTTGGCAGCAGCAGTTGTTAGCTTTATTTGACTGATATCTGTCTGATGCTCTGTGAACCTCTCCTGCAAGAAAACGTATAGTTTTTCCAATATAATAAACGATGGAATTATCTGGCAAATGTAGGAGAAATCTATATGCTGGATTTTTGAAGGAAGCTGAATTTGTCTCTGCCCCTGTTTATAATTTTTGTCAAATTTCATGCTGGGTTGAAAACAATTTTGATTTATTTTGGACTCTGAGTAATTTGCAGACTGATTTGCACAGGACAGGAATGTAAGAAATAAATCAGGCAAAGGTTACCCACTCGGAGTCGGAGATAGGGAGGAGAGCTGGATCTGTCCTTTTGTCTTTTCTATGAGCAATTAAAAAGGCCTTCTTGCTCAAAAATTAATTAAAATAACTTAAAGTTCACTGTCATTGAGCAATAAAATTTTTACTTTATCTTTCAAACTATTTGCATGTTAAAAGTTTTTAGGAGGAAAAACTTTTTGGAGCAAAGACAGCGCACCATCACCATGGTGTCACTTCAGTGAAATCTGAGTGTTATCCTTGCTCCGAAAAGCTTCTGAGTTTTCTTGTAAAAACTTTTAGCATGCAAATAGTTTGAAGGATAAACTTTAAAATTTTCTTGTTTAATGACAGGGAACTCTACTTATTTTAATAGTCTTTTCTATACTTATTGATTAGCTTCTCTATTGCTTTTTGGTGGAAGCCATGGAGTGCAGCAATGGATAATGTTTTGAATTTCTTTTTTAAGCAAATATTCATTTGATGATATGGTGAAGGCCTTATGGAATATATTGTAGGATAGATACTGTTGGCTCTGATAAAGAGGCAGTTTAATTTCTCATCGCTACCATTACAAATTAAAATGTATTGTCAACATAGCAGTACCAGAAGATGGTTAAAGAGGCTGCAAGTTGACTAACTTTGTTTTGAGTCCTGCCTGTAGATTTTGTTGTCGAACTGGAAATAATTATTTTCAGTGACTAGCTACTTTTCTTTTTTTTCTACCCTGCTGAGGAGTGGTCAACCACACAGGGTCCTGGTGCTGACCATATAAACCTACTGGACTGGACAGATATATGGCTCTGAGCTTGATTATGGATCCTGATTTTGCTGCACTGGTGGGCTTCTGTGGAGGGAAAATCTTCCGCTCTGTTTTCTGTTTGTTTGTGGGTTGACAGCCCCAAGTGAATAGATTCACAGAACATATTTATCAGCTGGTGGATAATCCTGAGCAGAAGTCATCGCAGGCACCTGAACTCTTTGCTTCTATTGGGATCATCAAATTCTACATTGGAGGAAGTCTTCCAGTGTAGATGGCTTCAGCCTTTAGTAGTGGGGGAACGGGTCTTTGCCCCATGTCTGCGATTAGGGGGCTGTTTGATATTGTCGGCATTCCCTCTCTCAATAAACATAGTTTCTTTAAACATCCCACTAACCATTTTCTCTCCATAGGTAGTTGGAATGTGAGGACTCTGCACAGAGCTTTTTCTCTTGATGTCCTCACACAAGAATTCCAGCATTATAATTTAGATATTCTCGGCTTGCAAGAGACCAGATGGACAGATAAAGGTCAGATTCTTAAAAATAATCTTAAATTTCTCTTTTCAGGGAGGGACGACAATAAGCATCACCAAGGCGTGGGTCTGCTTCTCAGCAGACACGCTAGCGATGCTCTTCTAGGATATGAGTGCATTAATGAAAGGTTTCTTACAGCAAAATTTCAGACAAGCATTAAAGACTTGAATGTTATCTGCTGTTATGCCCCCACTGAGGATGCCGATGAGGATGAGAAGGATAGGTTTTATGAACAACTTCAGGATATTTTGAATTCTGTCAAGAAAGGAGATATTACCCTTGTTCTTGGTGACTTCAATACCAAAGTTGGTACTGACTCTGACCTTTGGGGAGGAGTAATAGGCCTTTTTGGTATTGGTAGCTGCAATGGCAATGGGCAACGTCTCCTACAGGTAAGTAAACTCAATGGATTCAGAATAACTAACACTTATTACAAACACTGCGACATACATAAGTACACATGGGTTTCACCTGATGGGCTGCATAAGAATATGATTGATTACATATTAATTAACAGCAAATGGGCTAGTTCTGTTAGGAATACCAGGGCATATAGGGGAGCTGAAATTGGAGCTGACCATTACCTTGTTAAAAGTGGGTTGCAACTTAAACTTAAAAAGTGTTGTGCTAGGGTTAAAAAATTTACTTTTAATACTGAAGCTCTGAAAGATCCGGTTATAGCCAAAGCTTACCATGATAGGTTACTTAGTCATTATGACAGTCATGGTTTGCTTACTACTGAAGTTGAGGAAGAATGGGATCATTT
Organism: Ryuthela nishihirai; assembly: GCA_038380435.1. NCBI lineage: Eukaryota > Metazoa > Arthropoda > Arachnida > Araneae > Heptathelidae > Ryuthela > Ryuthela nishihirai. The sequence goes on from JAWZYU010000026.1 coordinate 21,235,973, forward strand.
TAAACAGGCTTTTTTGGACACTAACAGTACTCTTTTAGGAAAAAAGGAGCAGAAGAGGCAGAATTATCTGAGTGATAAGGCATTTGAGCTTATTTCGGAAAGAAAGAACTGCAGGAATGTCCTTAATCAATACCCTACTAGTCCTAATAGAAAGCATTACAGAGAACTTAATAAACTTGTAAAAGATCAGTTAGCTGCTGATAAAAATCTTTGGCTTGATGGTTTGGCTGACAAAGCCGAGGAAGCAGTTAGACAGCACAACAGCAGAGATGTGTACCAGATAGTTAATGTTTTGTGTGGTAGAAAACGGACAGGCATACAAGGATTGAAGGATAAACAAGGTAAGGTTATAGTCCTATAACACAATCTGAAGTTATTTTGGCTGTTTCTAAACTTAAACTACATAAATCCCCAGGGGTAGATGAAATTACTACCGAAATGCATAGAGCTGGGAATGTTTCGGTTACCACTTGGATGACTGAAATTCTGAATATCTTTTATGATAAAGTCATGGTTCCTAAGGATTTTACCAGAGCTATTGTTATCCCTATTTTCAAAAAAGGTGATCGCAGTTCTTGTGATAACTATAGGGGTATCAGCCTACTCTCTGTTCCAGGTAAAGTTCTTTCCATGATTGTGCTTAATAGAATTAAGAATCTGGTTGACAGTCAATTGTGTGATGAGCAATGTGGATTCAGAAGTGGTAGGGGATGTGTGGATCAGATATTTTCACTTAGGCAGATTCTTGAGAAATGTTTAGGGTTTCAGAAACCTTTGGTTGCTAGCTTTGTTGATTTCAAAAAGGCTTTTGACTCTGTTGATTGTCATAATTTGTGGTTGATTGTGAGATCATATGGTATACCAGACAGGTTAGTTAACATAATGAAAGCTCTCTATAATAACACTGAGTCGTGTGTGAGAGTTGGTAAGGCTTGTAGCAATTGGTTTAGCATTACTTCTGGTGTTCGACAAGGGTGCATTTTGTCTCCTTTTCTCTTTAGCTTGGTTATTGATTATGTTATGCGAAATTCACTTCAAGGGAAAGATTTTGGCGTTAAATGGGCTGGAGATACGAAAATTTCTGATTTAGATTATGCTGATGATTTAGCCCTTTTGGCAAATGATGTTGATGAGATGAACTCTTTCATTCGAGCTGTTGATGAGACTGGTAGTAGAGTAGGTTTGGTTATAAACAGAGAGAAAACTAAAGTGATGAAAATTGGTCAGGCAGGCTGTAATTCTGTTAATCTGAATGGTTGCAGTCTTGAGCAGGTGTCACAGTTTAATTATCTTGGGAGCTATGTAACAGATAATGGTGATGTGCGGCATGAGATTAACAGACGAATAGGAATTGCTGCCGGGACTTTTAAGAATCTATGGAGAGTGTGGAGAAATAGGCGTATACACCTAAAGACTAAAATTAGACTGTATAATAGTTTGGTTCTTTCTAGGGTTAGTTATGGTAGTGAAACTTGGACACTTTGTAAACAAGATAACAGGAAACTAGATGCTTTTGATTCCAGATGCTTACGCAGTATCTTGGGCATTAGGTGGTTCAACTTTGTAAGTAATGATGAGGTTAGGCAAAGGAGTTTGCAACCTCCTTTAAGCATCATATTGTGCAGAGAGAGACTCTGTTGGTTTGGCCATGTTGCCCGTATGAATAATTATAGATTGGCAAATAGGGTTATGAACAGTGTGCCTAAAGGCCTCAGAAAGAAGGGGAGACCTAGGATGCGGTGGGCAGACAATGTCAAACAGGACCTTGTTAGAATTGGTGTGCAGTGGCCAGATGCAGTAGATGTAGCTCAGGATAGACTTGCTTGGAGAACTAAATTGCACGGTCTGGTTGGACCTCCGTAGCCCATGGCTGCTTGAGGATGAGGATGGGATGAGTTTTAGTGCTTCATTAGTGGCGTTGATTTCAGGAAGGGAAAATTTTTGTGGTTCAGTGTTTTTTGTCCAAAATAACGTAGCAATATCAAAAACTGGAATGGATGGGAACAAAGATGAAGAAAGTAACAACACTTGTCCATGTTACGAGGGGCATTCATAAAGTTCTAGACATACATTTACAGAAGGAAAGCCATTGCATTTACTTCAACCAAACTTTTACTGTCCTTTGAATACAGGGTGAGGCGCAAAAATTTCCTTTTTTTGAAGGCGAATGAAAGAAAAATAGTTGCTGATAAACAAAATTTATTTTTTGATAATGAAAGAACATAATTTTAAATTTCAAATCATGCTGTTTTAAACAAAATATCTTGAAGGTGGTGGCCACCGTTCTCTACGCACTGATGCAACCGATTTCTGACATTTCCCTCTACACGTTCCAACATGTCCAGTGGAATTCGGGCTATTTCCTGCTGAATAACATTCTTCAGCTGAAGCAGGTTTGTGGGGTGATTGTTTAAAAACCTCTGCCTTGAGGTATCCCCATAAAAAAAAAATCACAGGGCGTTAGATTGGGTGAGCCCACGGGATGTCACCTCGAATCATGATGAGCCTTCTGGGGAACATTGCCCTCAAAACTGTCATTGAACTCGGGCTGTGTGGGCCATGGCACCATCTTGTTGGAACCAGACATTTCCTAGGTTCATTTCTGCAAGAGCTGGTTCGAAAAAGTTTTGAATCATGTCCACATACCGCTGTGAATTGACAGTAACTGCTCGATTGTCCTCCTAAAAGAAATAAGGACCAATAATTCCAACTCTTGACAACGCACACCATACTGTCACCTTATCATTGTGAAGTGGCCTCTCATGGAGCTCTCTAGGGTTGTTACCACTCCAATAGCGCATATTTCTTTCTACATGACACATCCGGATAGGTGAAAATGTGCCTCATCACTAAAGAAAACAATTGCGTCAAGGAGAACAGTTTCCAATAAAGTTTCGCACGCTGCTAATCGGTTCTGGAAGCGACGTGGTGACAATTCTTGTGCAATACACATCTTGTAGGGATGTAAATGAAGATGTTCATGAAGAATTCGATGCATTGATCGATTGGATATTCCTAGGGCGACTGCATGTTTGCGAGCATCTCGTCTCAGAGATCTCAAAATCGACTGTCGAACAGCCTCCACATTTTCTGGCGTCGTAACGTTCCGTCGTTGCCCTGGGCTTTTTTTCACCACACTCCCGGTTGTCCTAAAGCTCTCTACCCACAAAACAATCGATTTCCGGTCAGGAACCGGACCTCTGGGCTGAATTCTAAAGTGAGTACGGAACGCATGCTGCACCGCCACATAGGAATAGTTGTTCGAAAAATAGGCTTCGACCGCAAACGCACGCTGCTCCTTCGTCCACCTCATGTTTTCTACTGAGGGGTACTAGACAACAACTTCCGTGACTGCTGCGTTCGCCAAGCCCATCCCCACTTTTCTACGACCTTACCTCCATTCACAATGTGCCGTCAGGAAAAGGAAGTTTCTGTGCCCCACCCTGTACTATCTTCTAGCATCTATGCAAAGTTGCAAACCTCTACACCAGCTCTGGAATACTTGGTGATATTTCTGTTGAGGAATACTCCCTAACTCTGAATGAACACATTTTACAAGGTTTTTCACCCATGGAATAGATCTCCCAGCAAGTTCCTTTTTAATTTTTGGAAACAATCAAAAATTACATGGTGCAAGATCAGGTGAATATGCAGGATGGGGTGGCTGTTTGATTTTTTCCTGCTCCAGGTAGGTTGTAACTTGCCGGGTTTTGTCAGCACTGGCATTGTCATGAAGGAGAACTCTTGACACGCTTGTTGTTGGATGCTGCTCCTTTATCTACTTAACCATTTTGGGCAAAACAATGTTAGTGTAGTGTTGGCCATTTATAGTCCTTTTTTTTCAGGTAAAGTGTCAAAGGCTTCTTAGGAAGTGAAAAAAATTGTGAACATCCTCTTCCTTGAGTGAAAGTCTTGTTGGAGGATTTGGTGATTCATCTTCTGCAACCCAAATGTAGTTGTTGATCTTTCTGGGCCTGATATATACATAATATAGCAATAAAACCACATGTCATCACATGTGACGTCTGTGTACCATATAGAGCCACTAATTTCAAACATTACCACCATCTCCTTGAATGAGTTGACTCTAGCCCTTTTTTGCTGTTCTGTCAGTTTGTAGAGTACCCATTTGCCATAAATCTTTTGGAACTGTAAATGTTTATGAATAATTATTTCCACACTGCCAATAGATACACTGAAATCTGTTCATGAACAGCAGCGATGGTTTTTCTCTTTCACAGCCTCTTTCAGTCTTCCTGCACAAGGGAGGTCTTCAAAGCTCCACTGTCCTCTGAATTTGTGCATCCATCCCATAACAATGCCATATGAACAGGCACGATCTCTATATACTTGTGGTAAATCAGCATGAATTTTTTTCACATCATCCCCAAGCTGCATTCTTTTGCAAATGTGAAATCTTTCTTCATCTGCAGTAAGCTCCATAGTAACGACAGATTTGACCAAACCCTTATGTACTGCCAGTGAAGAGAGAAATGATAATATGGATTTTTGTTTTTAATGCATAACAAGAAGTTCAGACAAGCTTTCAAACAAGTCGTGGCTTGTTAACTTCAGAGGAATTAATGCAAATTTACAGACAATCATCTATTACTATTTGATCTGTAGCATGTAGACCCATGGCCGAGTGGTTAGCACACTTGACTAATGATCTCAGGGACTTCGTTTCGAGCCCCTGATAAGGCATGGATGTTTGTGTTGTCTTTCTACTGACGTCCCGCCATCCTCACTGACCATGTACTATGGCATATTAAACTGACAGGTTCCTGTCAGACCTCTGTGGCAAGCAACTACTTGAGGAGGTATTTATTTATTTTTATTGTACTTTGCTACAAATCAAAGGGACCTGGGTTAAAATCCCAGGTAAGTCATGGATGTTTCTCTATTTGTGTTGTCTTTTAGTTGAGGTCTCGCCTACCTCACAGACCTAGTCTGTGGTTTATTATACCGACAGGCTTCTGTCAGACCTGTCAAGCAGCTACTTGAAGGGTAATTTATTCTTATTAAAACTGCAGAATTAACTTAACTTTTGAGAATTGTTTTAAAGCTTTGGCCCTACTAATGTGAAAAACTGTTTTAGTGCTTAGTTTTAGATCTCTGTGTATGTGTAATATATCAATATTTCTAAACATTTTAGTGTCCTATGAAATATATCTGGATTCTTTAAGATTTTTATTTTAATAAGTACTTTCTTTTTGGTAAAATATATAAATATTTATGATTGCTTGTTACTGAATAAGTTAGGGAGTTCAGAAAAATCTTTTGTTTCTGGGATTTTGAAGCTTGCCATTTTCATTATTTAATAGTGAATTTGACATCATTCATCATATGTTTTAAATATCAAGTTATAGAATATCTGTACTTCTTTTTCTGTTATAGTAGCCATACTTACAGTGGTTAAAAATGTGCAATGAAATCTGTTGACTCCTTTGCCCCTGAGGTTGATTATATTTTTACGACTTTCAAAAGCCTAAAAATCTAACATTTCCAGAGATTTTTTTTTCTCTCACTTTTAGTAGAACCCAAGATAGTTAATTTTAACAGGTTTCACAGTATTTACATATGCAATGTTTAAATCCCACTGGGGTTGATTTCAAATGCTTGCTAATGATTTTAATCTTCAGTTCCATTATTACATTGTGCATATGGTTGCACAATGTAAAGAAGGGCTTGTTACTTAGTGAACTGTTAATTGTCTAATAATTGTCAGGTTATATTATTTTTGTTACTTTGTGTGTTGCTGTTAAATAATAAATGCTCTGTATCCAGTAGTATCGTCCTAATTTATTAGCAAACAGTTCTTTTCAATTGTAACTCTTGTTTTACTATTTTAGCATACAGTGGTATGAAATGCATTTAGGTGATTCAAATTTTTAAAAGTCAATCAAGAAAGTGGTTCATTTCATGTCATATGGGCAGATATTTAAAGAAAAAGTGAACTTCTATTATCTGACGATCACACCTTTTTTTTTGCGACCTTCATATTCAAATATAAATAAAAATCAGTTTTTTTTATTTTCTGTTTGTAAATTTTTTATGATCAAGCAAACCTTAAAAGGATTTACTAAGAAATTTCTAAAATACATGAATTAGAGTCAACTTAATTATCATGCCTTGGTTTCTAGTTTATTTAGATTAAATTCAGAAAGCATATTAATCCAAATGTATAATTTAACCCATATTTGATGTGTACAAAGAAAGGTTTAACTCAACATGAATGATTATTATATAAATTACTCCTAGAGATTTTGTCTCAGACAAATTTCATTTTCTGATTAACACAGTTGCTCTCTGGATTGCAATATGAGCATTTCCATTTTTGTAGTGAATCTACTCTATTATAGGTATTCTTAAAGTAGCACTATTACAGGTATTCTATGTTATAGGTATTCTTCAAGTTGCTTATACAAAATTAAGAAAGGTATACAAATTTGCATAACTAATATTTGCTGTTTTATATTCCATTTTTGCCCTTTGGAGATGTGTTATACAAATAAAATTTGCTTAGGAAGGAAATTACCATTGCTTTAAGCATGTGAAATATCATGTTTTTAAAATCAGATAATTTTGGTAACTTACAAGAAAATTAACTTTTTTTGTCATTTGCATTTATTAATACATGTATATAATAGGCACTAATGTTCTATTTTCATGATTATAGAAGCTGAGCTCTTTTGACAGTACTCAGCAGTCATCCTCAGGGCAGTGCAAAGTTCCAAGTTTGATGGTGAAATGTTAAATAGGTGAAAGTATTACCTTTTTCTTGAAGACATATTCTGATGAAAAAGGTCCTGCAGCACAGATAGTTCCATGATTCTTGCACGGTCAGCACGGTGATTCTGTACCAAAAATCATTGTATAGCTGAGATCTTTGGTGTGTTGCCAGGAGCATTTGAGTGCGTTTTCATGCAAGCAACAAGAGGCAAAGAGGAGAGAGCCAGTTTTACAGTGCTGTGTTGGTCACTACTCTGAAAGGAACAATAACTGGGCAGTTGGTGTGTTGGATTGTTTTACCTCTGAGCGGCACTTTTTTGCACACCATGGGCTAAATGGCCAGGTCACAAGGATCCCGAAGGTTGGGAGAGGGGACCCACTGGAACAGCTGTTGGGAGACAGATGGTAGCCTCCCTTCAAGGCCATCCAGCGTGTTCTTTAACGTGCACAGGGTATGTCTCTCCTGCACACGGGGCCACGGCTTAACGTCCCATCTGATGGACGGCGGCCTTTCCAAGCCCATCGGTGTCTCCTACTGACCGTGGGCAGGGTGGGGAATTTTGAGGAGATAAATCTCGACGCTAACCCAGCTGGGACTCGAACCTGGGAACTGCAGATTACAAGCTTGGCGTGCTACCGACTGAGCCACCCCCATCCCAGCAGTTGGTGTATTGAGAATAGGCTTGTGCAGGGGGGGGGGGGGGGGGTGGCCGATTGCCTGATGGTGGTGATATCTCGCATAGCAAGATGTGCCAGGCAGCAGGAAGAAGGGGTGCATCAAAGTTGCAACATCTGTCTCTGAAGGCAAAGATTTTGAGGATTTTCGGAAAGCAACTTGAGGTTTCGAGTGGGGGGAGGAGACATTGAATTCTGAGTTAGATTGCAGGACTACCTGACCTTCAAGGACAACTTGAGCAAGAGCAGTGTGTCAGATTTTGTACTGAATATCCTGTTTATGCATGGCAATCCTCTGTTAGACCACTTCATCAAGCTTTGTTGAATATCTCCCAGTTGCCTGATGTTAACAAGGCATCAAGCTCCTAAATAATATTAAAAAAGACCCCTCTATCCGAATACTTTCAGCTGACAAATCCTCACAACTTGTTATTCTCGATACTCCAATCTTTGATACAAAAATGAAACAAATCTTAGCTGAATTAAATGTTAAAGTGCTTCAGAGAGATCCTACTTTGCAACCTATCTCAAAAAGTCAGAGCATTCAAGAGCAATACTTTTTTTTCCAGACAACTTGTGGAAATTTGCTTTTACACGCCTTTACCCCCAGTCTCCTGCCATATTTGTTAAAATCAAAATACACAACCCTTCACAACCTTTCTTACCCCATGTATCAAAATATTGTGCACCTACATTTAACCTTGAAAAAGGGTTGTTAAAATTCTTTCAATGATTTTTTTCTCCAGACCACAGAACCACCTCCTCAACTGTTAATTTTCTGTTGAAGATCCAGTCATTAGGGGATACTGATGGATTTGGAATGGCCGCTGTCCGTCAGATGGGACTTTAAGCTGTGGCCCTGTGTGTGGAAGAGCCATACCTGGCGCATTAAAGAACACACTGAATAGCCTCGACAGGAGGCTACCATCTGTAGATGGTAGCCTCACTTCGAGGCCATCCAATGTTGGAAACAAACAAACATCCAGTGTTGGAACAGAGTTGGAAAGCTCCCAACAGATGTTCCAGTGGGCCCCCTCTCTAACCTTCTCTGAGCCTTCGAAGTCCTTGTGACCTGGCTATTTAGCTTATTGTGTGCAAAAAATTTCTGCTCAGAGGTAAAACAATCCAACCCTGTATAAACAGGTTACCAGATGGCCCATTGGATCTCCTCTTTCAGGTCTGCTCGCTGACATTATCCAGCATAACCTTGAAAAGCGTTGAATCGAGTGGCGTGAGCTCAAGCCCCTCTTTTGGACCAGACCTGTAGATGATATTTTCCTCATACACTCAGGAGCTTGTTAAAGCAGAATGGTAGGATAAAATTAAACAACAAAATGGTAGGATAAAATGAATTGAGCTGGTCGAAGACCAGCTCAATTTATTTTATCCTATCATTTTGTTCACACAGGAGAATGAGGTAGATAGAATCCTCCTCCTATGTCTGGATCTTAATATTCGGCGAACCAACCACGGCACCTGATCACCGAAGTTTTCAGAAAATCTGGTTTTTACTCCACTCTTATTCCCTTTGAGGCCTTTGCCACTACACAGTTTAAAATCACGTTTATCTATTCTGCATTTTTTTGTGCTTTGTGCACCTGTAACTCACCTCACCAGTCAACTTCCAAAATGAAATCAACCTTATCTTTGCCTCCAGGTGCAATGCTGGATATACTAATGCCTTTATCAACAGAATTCTTCACAAAACTTAAATTTCACAATCACCCACCCCCACCTCTCCAACCCCAGCATAACTTCACCCCCTCCATTACCTTCTGCAATATTGCACCCCTTGTTAAGCAACCTCCTAAAACCCATTAACCTAAAAGTTCCTTTCAAAACACCACCCAATCTATTTTAAATTCTTAAGCATGACAAAGATTCTATTAGCCAAGTGGACAAAAGTAAAATTTAGTTTATTTCCCTAACCCCTACTTCGCCCGCCGATACCCCCTCTTTCTATATTGGCTACACTACACGTACCCTAAAGGAGAGGATTGTAGAGCATAAATGGGATATTAAAAACAAAACACACATTGCCCTTGCTAAAATTGTCCTTGAAGGTCAGGTAGTCCCGCAGTTCAACTCGGCATTCATCGTCTCCTCCTCCCCCCCATTTAAAAACTCAAGTTGCTTTTCGAGAAACTCTCAAAATCTTTGCTTTCAGAGACAGATGTTGAAACTATAACACATCCCTTCCTCCTGCTGCCTGGCACAACTTGCTACATGAGTTCCCACCCTCACCTCCTCACTGTGCAAACCTAATCTTGATACCCCGAATACCCAGTTATTGCTCCTTTCAACATAGTAATCAGCATGGCACTGTAAAAATTTCTCTCTCCTCTTTGCCTCTTGTTGTTGGTATGAAAATGCATCCAAGTGCTCCTAGTAACACACTGAAGATCTCAGCTACACAGTGACTTTTGTTACAGTGCAAGATTCATGAAACAACCTCTGCTGCAGGACCTTTTCATCAGAATATGTCTTCAAGAAAAAGGTAATACTTTCACCTACTTAACATTTCACTATCAAACTTGGAACTTTGCATTGCCCTAAGGATGACTGCTAGTACAGTCAAAAGCATTCATCTTCTACAATCATGTAAATAGAACATTAGTGCCTATTATTTACATGCATTAATAAATGTAAACGGCAAAAAAAGCATTATTCTTTCTTGTAGGTTATAATGATGCTGTGAAATCGTTTCTCGATTTTTTTTTAACCTCCTCCTCTAATTTCGGTAAATTTTTATAATAATTATTTATTATAAAAATTGTGCTCTAAAATGATCAAACCATGGTTTTTAAATAATCATAATACTTCTGTTATGGTACAAACATTTTTTCTTCTAATGAATCTGTCCTATTATAGGCACATCCTTATGAAGTAGCACATTCACATTATACACGAATAGTTAAGACAAGCATGGAAATTTGAAAAAATATCCATTTTATACCATATTTATGTATGTTTTTTCCCCTGTAGGAGAGATGTTAGAGAAATGAAAGTTGCTAAGGAAATAAATATGAACCATTACTTTTTGGTTTACATTTTAAAAAAACAATATATTTTTGGTGAATAGCAATATTTGGTTACTCCGTAATAAAGACGTGAAAATAAAACTTGTACACTAATGAATAGCACAAAATATTAGAGTTGGTTGTCATTCGCAAAAGTTGTAATATATCTATTATATATTTTAAAGAGTTTGTCTCTCTGTTTAAGAACTCTTAAACAGTAAGAGCTAGGACCACCAAATATGGTATACAACTTCAGCTCATTCTAACTTAGTGAAACATAAGGGTTTCGACTGCATAAAATTCCATACATACATATGCACGCACACACACAATACTCATGCAGCTGTGGGCTACGGAGGTCCAACCAGACTGTGTAATTTTCCTCACCAGAAGATATGTCTGTTCTGAGTTACTGTTGCTGCATTTGGCAAAGTCCAGTCTAGTAGGTATAAATGGTCAGCACCAGAACCCTGTGAAGTTGACCACTCCTCAGCAGGGTTGAAAAAAAAAATAAAAAGTAGCCATAAATGACCAGATCAGTAGGCCACACTGAGCTGGCAGCCCTCCCCATCCATTCCAACCAAAAGAGAATATCTCTTTTGAAAGATACTAACGGCCTGCACCACAAGAAGGTGGGGTCGGACATCAGGTGCTAGACCTAGTCGGTTCTGTGCATCATCACTGGGGATTGGTACACAGCTCTCCTTCCAGTTTGTCCCAGCTACTATTTACAGACCCCCCCCCCCCCAAAAAAAAAAAGATAAAAAAATAAAATGATATGTAAACAATACTTGGAAATCTCAGCTTTACTTGTAGATGTTTAAACATCTATAAATCAATAAATGTTTTTGTGTAAAAATTTTTTTGTTGGCATATGGGATTTGAACCCACATCTCTCCAGAAAATTTCATAGTATTCTAACCTGTTGAACTAATGCTGGCTGTCTTTTTTCCACTAATAATGACTATCACTCTTCCCATGAATTTTGGGTACCTCCTTTTTGGCGACATCTATGATCTTGGGTGCAAGGATACTGAGTTTTTAATAATAGCCATTCAACTATGCACACTGACCTAACAATTTAGTCATGTTCACACAAGACTCACGGATTAGTGATATATCAAAAGTCTATCATTTTTACTGTTTTGGAACAGTTTGTGTCAACTTTTAGTTTGTTACTTTTGGACCCTTTATAACTTCCCAAAATGCTTAAATGCTTGGTCCCAAAATTCATATAAGAATTTTCCCCTTCACACTATGTATTGCATTAAAAACAATCATGCTCTTAAATAGAAAGCAGTTTCAAACCTGATGTCTCTTTTTGCTACAGATCTACATAAATATTAGCTGCAGTTGTTAACAGGTTACTTTTGCTTATGCTAATGGTTGGGCTGACTTTATGTGCTCGTGACAGTGCTACTGTGTCTTATGTTTTTGAACTGAAACTTGCCAAGTTGCTTCCTTATCCAAAGCCAAGGAGGAATTACATGAACTATTAGAGCCAAACAACTTTCTGCCTCACAAAAGAGGTGACTAAATCTCTCGCAGATTTGATCTTAATGAGTTTTATGTAAAATGGAAACTTGGTCTGTTGGGTGTCATTTACAGTATATTAAAACCAGAGCAATGTCAATTAAACCTACTAGTTGTGTTATACAGGGTGAATCTGAAAAAGTGGGCAAAACTTTACGGGGTGGTAGAACGCAGCTATACGAGCAATATTCGTCATAGAATGTATGGTCGGAACGCAAGCGGTGAGAAGTTAAAAGGTAGTTTTCCACTGTCACATTTAAAGAATGAACACAAGAAGGAGAGGAGATACTTCAGAAAACATTTTATTAACAGGAATGTAATTGAGGTACATGCTCAAAGAAATTGCTCAAAAGAGCTGCCACCAGCTGTAATGCAAGCTTCACACCTGCGGGATAGGGACCGACGCACATTTGCGAAGACACCAGGCATTTCCCGAATATCACTGGCAACAACGGCGATCCTGGCGACTAGATCCATATCGGTTTCAATGGGGCACTCGTAGATTAGGCTTTTCATATAGCCCCATAGGAAAAAGTCCAAACACGAGAGAACATCCTCTTGGCAATCCACGGTAGAAATGCCGTTGGGTGCGAGGACCGACCCTTTTATACCATTTCCAACGCCACCTAGTGGCTCGCCGTTTGCATTCCGCCCATACTTTTTATGACGAATATTGCTCGTATAGCTGCGTTCTACCACCCCGTAAAGTTTTGCCCACTTTTTCAGATTCACCCTGTATATATATGCCAGTTTGAAGAGATGTTAGAATAAAGTTCAAAATTCATCCTTGATGAAAGTAGATGTATTGCTTTATTCACTAAATTCAGCAATGTTACAGAAAATTTATTTTGCCATAAACAATATTATGAAAAAGATATGGTTTACATTAAGTATAGCTTTAAAATTATGTAAAAGTTTTAAGATACTAGTGTTAAGACACTAGTATCTTAAAACAACTGAGAAATTTAGTTAGTTTTTTTATTTGTACAAAATTTCCTGGGTTTTGTGAGAGGTAATCCAATAACAAGTTCAATGTCCACTGGAAGATAGCATGGTCTTTATTATTAAGAGTCCACATTGTTCCTGAAGCAGTCTTTGGTTGTAAGGGTTTACTGTTGTGTTGAGAAGGATATGTTGATTGGAAAAAAAGACAGAAAGATGACAAGATTCTGAAATATGAGAATTGTTGCAAGTGTTAACCCAGGGTGTACAGAAAACCAGAAGATGTTCACAACTTTTTAAGTTACAAGCAATTAATGTAAATTATTATATGCAAAGTTTTTCTACAAATCTGCATAAATATTAGCTGTTAATGTAGTGTAATATGTAATATTAACTGTAAATTGAAATGCTATGCATTGTTGCTCCAATACATCAGGCAAAGAGAGTCTAAATCTATTCTCTTAGAAAAATTTGTTTGTCTTAACACCTTTCCTATAGGGTGAAACAATAACACAAAAAATATATGAATTGGATAGGTTTTTCAAATTTGCATGCATATATGTTTTAATTTTTCTTAATTTAGTTGAAAAATATGACTGCCATGGATATAAAAAGTGCTATATTTTACTTCTAATTTATTCTATTAGATATTAAAATACAAAAACATTTCTCGAATGTTCATTTATCTCATTGAGTACCAATAAATGCAAACTAATTAGAAACAACCATATACATGTCTGAATGGGAGCCCACAGTGATCCAGTTAGAAGTTATGTTATATTATGTTTATTAATCAGGTTATATATTTTTTAGTGCAGTGTAGTTTATATTTCACTAAAATATAATGCAAAATTTATCTGTATTACAATTTAGGGATTATCATTTCTAACTCCTTATGTTTTTTTGGCATTTGTGCAGCAAAAATCTTCACACAATATTACTGTTACTAAATAAATATTGGAATGTTCATACCATCAGTGAAATTAATCATAACCTGAAAGAAGATAACAGTTGTGAAATATCTGTGCACTGCAGTCTGCAAGTTTCTCCAAATCTTGTTAACACTGTGAAAAAAAGTGCTGCTCAGAGGTAAACCCAAATCTTGTTAAAAGTAACAAGTCATGAGATTTACACATCAAATAATGAAAGGCCTTACCTTTAATTTCATTACAGTTCAAGATCTCAGTCTAAGCTTCCCAGCATTGTACTGTACTACCTATTTGCATCTCCTTGCACATTCTCAGAGATTGTCTTCCATCCATGACACTTAATCAAAGCTCTCAAACTACTAACTTTCTCCAACATAATAACAGTACTGTCATTATAATCTGTATTATTTATTTTATTAAGTATTATTTCATTTTTAGCATTATTGTATTTACTTAAAAACACTTCTTTCAGGCTTTTATAGTGCAGGTTAAGGTGAAACATGGAGAAGAATAAACATTACATATTCTCACATGCTGTGCAGTGTTGAGAGTGTGTTATATTATTGGACCCAAAACCTCGTTTTCCCATAAATCTTTAGTCTCAGAGATTTGCTGTTTACGGTAACATTCAGTAATCTAATCCCTGCAATTGGTGAGGTCTACTGTATTTCACATATTTCTGGGTAAATCCTTTTGAAGTTTGTTTTTCCATAAAAGAGTTAACAGAAAAGAAAAAAAAATCAGATAAATGTTTATGTTGAAATACTGAAGGTCATAAAGAAATTTTGTATTATATCCATGTACACATCATTTATTGATTTGCTAGGAATGACTCAAGGGTAACCAATTCTCTTTATATACCTATATTTGCTTCATTGTTAATAATTGTTTATATTTTATATTTCGAATTTGTTTTTTAACAATGGTTTGATGATTAAAAATATATTTATCAACTGGTTTGATTGAACTGGTGGGAATCCTGGATGACAGCACTGCCATGTTAGCAAACAGGATGATAGCAATAAACTAGATTAAGGAGGTTGGCAATAATGAATCAAACAGTTTGAACTGTTAGTTATCAATGAAAAATATCCATTTTTGTTTTCTGTCTATGCATAGAGGTAAAAATAAATTACGAAGTATGATGATTTTTTTTCTTGCCTATTCCTAACAGTAGGAAGAACAATAATAATCAAGACTGTTATTCTTGAAAAGATAATTCAGAATGCCTTGTATAGAATATAGTATGTGACTGTATTTTAGGCATGCTGTCAGGCCATTCTGAAAGTCTCTTTAAACTTATAACGCAGA
Organism: Ryuthela nishihirai; assembly: GCA_038380435.1. Lineage (NCBI taxonomy): Eukaryota > Metazoa > Arthropoda > Arachnida > Araneae > Heptathelidae > Ryuthela > Ryuthela nishihirai. The sequence continues at coordinate 21,251,115 of JAWZYU010000026.1, forward strand.
CTCATGTAAAAGTATATTAAGTGGACTGTTTAAATGAATAGGTTTAGTGCAAATAACATTTAGGCTATTAAAATATTGTAAAGAAGTTTCATTATAATAAATGCATAATTTATAGAATGTTTCTGTAATGTAGCATTCAAATAACAATTTTGATTCAACTGGTTAAGTAATCAATATGCTAACCACTTGACCAGCTAATGTTTAATAAGCCAACTTATTTTTTTGATATGATGAAAGATGAATGAAATGATCAGAAGGAATGTACACAGTTCATGACTACTACAGCAGAGTGCATAATATTCTGGAAAGTTGTGACAGGGAATATCTGTATATATTATTATCTTTACATATATATATTACCATAAGAGTGAAATTCAGTTATTCTGTGAAATAATTAGGTGTTTTATACAATAAGGTTCTTTTAATATAAAGTATGAAATCTTTTCCCCAGAATGATTAAAATAGATCTCTATATATCACTCATTAAAGTATATAATTTTTCAGTGCAAAGAGGGTTCACATAATTTAAAAATTTCTAACACTCTTTCGCTGATAAAAGTACTACACTTTTATGTACACTTCTTGTGTGTCTTTATTCCTCACCAGTAATGATTCTTTATGCAAGTTAGAATTTGAAATAAATATCAGCATTGTTCATATATTAAACATTTAATTGCACTGAAAATCACTTACCAAAGTTTACAAAAAAAAAAACATATAGGAAATATTACTTTAAAGTTTAGTAAAAATTGTAACCCCTCTCTGGCACTGAAAGTGATCTTTTAATAGTATATTGAAATTTTACTTGGAAGTACCTTACTGTCAAATTTTGTAGCATAATAATGGAGAATTTGCAGAAAGATATCTACCTATCCTAGATTCTTTAATTTTAAAAGAATAAAAAGACAGTTTGCTGAAAAAAGACTAGCTTTGATAGCTCAGTGGTTATGGTCAGAGAGAAGATCATTGTTTCATTATATCACATAAAGTGAAACTAAACTTTTTCAGAAAAACTTTCATGAAGTCAAATAATTGTACTATAGTGTTTTTACATGGGTATCTACCTATCATAGATTCTTAATTTTGCATATGCTACAGAGAAGAATGTGCTATAAAGTAATACTTCATTCAGTAAATCTGACTATTATCTGATTAATGCATGCTTTTAAATCAAGTTATATAGCATTTTCATTTATGTTATGCATAATTTGTACAATAGGCATTATAAAAGTTATGAGCACATTTATTTTACAAGACATTAAAGAATATATACACAAAAAAAAATTGATAGTAGTATCTGGTAAGTATTGACAGGAGACAATAAATGTCCCATCCACATGTGTGTCCCATCCTGTGTCCTCACGAGTACACAGGTGTGTCCCATCCTGTGTACTGCCTATGCATATCACATAGGAGCCTGTGTACTCCTATGTGAGTACACAGGTGTGTCCATCTTATGTACTTGCATAGCTTGAACATTAAGTTTTTGCAGATGGAAACTTTAAACTCCATTGTTTCTCTAAACTAATATAACCAAATTTTGGTTGTTTTTATTTTTTGAAAAATCTGATTCTGTGTGCATAGCACATAGGATATAAGTAATATGCAGGGAATATACTAGTATATGTAACCTCATATTGTCAGATCTACAGGATGGTAAGGAAAGTCCTTAATTGGGGAATGTTGCATGAACATCTATTGCTGTGGGAATAGTAGTGATAGGTGCACATAGGAAACTGGTGATGATAATTAAGTGTTACTGATATTAGTGTCTTTGGTGGCATTTTTGAAAATTTTCAGCCCTAACATCTAAACTCGAACAATGGAAAAATGATGTTGCAAAGTTATAGAGTATCTGTGATTTAGTAAGATTCAAAACTTACCAGCTGTGTATAACAAAAAGAATATAGCTTAAAGCAATGAAAGAAAAACAGTCAATAATTTATGAAATGCAAATTCAAAATGGTTTTCAACACACATGATATTGTTTTGGAATTGTGCAACTTAGTCTCCTTGCATGGTTTGTAATATGGTAGTGTCAGTGGTGCAGCACTCTGTAATTATACACCGATCAGCCAATAAATTAAAACCATCTTTGCGTTATGCAAAGAAGTGCGTGTACAGCCCATCATTGTCACCTGCCAAGGTCACAAATGATACCTCAGTCGGAACTCTCACAAGCAGTATTTCATTTCATCTCAATATGGGAAAAGCAAAAGATTTATTTGATTTTGACAAAGGCGAGATCGTTATGGCAAGATGCCTTGGTAAGAGAATCTCCAAAAATAGCAACACTGGTAGGTTGCTCACGCTATGCAGTAGTTAAATTAGTACCTATCAAAGATGGTCTGAAACAGGTGACACTTCGAACCTTCGACAAGGCGTAGGCTGGCCAAGCCTCATTCATGCCAGAGGTCAGCACATGCTACCTCCTCTTGTCCGCAGCAACAGGAGGGCTACTGTGGCTGACATAATTTCAATTGTGGTAAAGGGCCCAATGTGTCCAAATACACAGTTCATCATAAGCTCTTGGATATGGGTCTCTGCAGCTGCAGACCCATTCGTGTATCTATGCTCACAGCCGTTCACCATCATCAACGCTTGCAGTGGGCACATAATCATCAACATTGGACCATAGAAGACTGGAAGAGGGTTGCATGGTCAGATGAATCCCATTTTCTTTTACACCATGTGGACGGACGAGCTCACATGTGGCGTTTACCCACGGAAGCCTTCTCACCTGGATGCACTGTGGGACGGATCCGTGCGGCTGGAGGGAGTGTGATGGTCTGGGCAATATTTTCTTGGGGAAACCTTGGACCGATTATTCTTGTAGAGCAAACTCTGACTGCTGTCACCTACCTGAACATCATGGCTGACCAAGTACACCCCTTTATGGTGACTGTATTCCCTGGCGGAGATGGTGTCTTTCAACAAGACAATGCCCCAGGTCACACTGCGAAGAAGGTTCAGGAATGGTTCCTAGAACATGATGAGGAATTCCATTTATTGCCATGGCCCCCAAATTCACTGGACATGAAGCCTATCGAGCATTTGTGGTTTGAGTTGGAGAAATGGGTACGAACAGTATCACCCCAACTACGCAATTTACAGGAACTGTGGGATCTTCTGTTGCAGTCATGGTACCAAATATCAAGCGACACCTACCAACATCTCGTTGAATCTATGCCTCATCGGGTGAGATCTTTTTTGGTAGCAAGAGGAGAACCTACATCATATTCAGTAGGTGGTTTTAATGTTTTGGCTGATTGGTGTATATTATTTGAACTACAGTCTGTGCGAATTTGAAATAGCCCCACAGGAAAAATTTCCAATGGTCTTGTGTCATATAATGAACTGAGTCCATAACAGTCAGTTTTATCCTTTGGGACACAAAAATTATCAGTCACTGATGAATGCATCGTTCCTGTATGATGGAACTCCATCGTGCTGGTATCATATTTTCTGCAACTGTTTTCGAGGCATATTCTTCATCCAGTTGTGTGCCAGATTTCAGGTTTTAAATAATGCTCCTGTTTACTATATTTTCATGTAGCTTACAATCTGGTTGACTCAAATGCTGAATCACACATTGGTCAATCACTATACCTTATTTTTGATACTCCTTGTCCAGTGTTAAAAATTGTATTAAAAATCAGTATGTAAAAAATTAATTATTGATCTGTGTTATCTTTTAGTGTGTTCAACAAAATGTGCCAACTAATTGTTGGACATCATTCCTGATGTGCAATAGCAAAATTTTGCTATTGAAAGTATTGGTATGGATAAACAGTGTTTCAGTGAAGGATTTCATGTATATATTTCTCAGTGCAGGATTTTATATTTAATTTCTTGATAGGTTTTATTATTAGATTCTGAAAGCTGAAGCATTTTGAAGATTTACATTCTTATTTTTAAGAAATCCAAGCCGAAAACATTGATTTTGTTTTGTGTCTTCATCATGTCGATGTTTATATGTAGGCACAGGTGCCAAACTCCATGAAGCACCAAGTTGGCAGCTGTGCCATATGTTGAGTAAGTGAACTAGAGCAAAGACCAATGTTTCTTCTAAGCTGCACAAATTGTCCATCAAATGTTATACATTTTATTTTACAGCTTTATATATCCCCAGCAATGACTACTTATGTGTATCTTGAAAGATTCACTCAAAGGATAATAATAGGGAAAAAATGTAATTTGTTTTTATTGGTTATGGCTGGCCACTGTTTCACACTGCCAGTTTTCTGTAGGATAGAAGTCCCAAATATTTTTGTGGAACTAAACAGTCTCACATATGTAAAATGAAAGTGAAATTAAAGTACATTAGCAATTTTTTTATTAATAAAATTTATTAATAAAAAAAATTAATGATATGAAGACTGAAGCCCTTGGTAACCATATATCAATAATTCAGAAAGCTGTTTTATGTTCTCAGCACCCATGTTATATCCTGCTACTCACATCAGCTCACTACCAACCAACATTGCCTCTAATTTTTGAGTGCTTATGCAGAATTCTGAGTGTCATTTAAATTAGTGTACAATGAAGATGATGGAACATGTAGGTTTTTTATTTGCAGCATGGCCATACATATATACATGTATTCAGCTTAAAGGAAATGCTACTGTCAATTGCATCTACAGTGGAGTCAAGAGAACTGCCAATAGTATCTACTATGATACTTAGTTGGTTTTAGGAATGACATCATGTTGTATCCAATAACATAATTTAATGGGTGCATAAATGTATGCCCGATGAAAGAGCTACCCCTCTTGCATTCAAGAACATTCCACTCAAACATTTGGTGTTGTGCTATTGGGTAGTCAATGTATTCAAATACCTTTGGTATATATTGATGGCACTCTGCCTGATGTTATGTGGAAAGTATCCTTCAGCCTATACTTCACAATCAGTACCATTTTACGATAAGACAATGCTTACCCTCACACTGTAAACATCTATTGAACATGCTCATCTTGCAGCTGATGTTCTGTCTTGGCTTTCTAGACCAGTGGTCTCCAAAGTGGGCTGCCTGCACCCCACTTTGATTCTAATTTATCATTTTTATAAAAAGATTTTAAATTTCCAGAAAGAAAATTGTTAACGTACTTTAATTTCACTTTCATTTTACATATGTGAGACTTTAGTTCCATAAAAATGTCTGGGACTTCTATCCTAAAGATACCTTCAAATCGCCAAATCACAAGACAGCACCTCCTAGAAGAGGCCATACCACTAAGTTATGATGTCAGCATAAGTGGATCTAAAAATCTATAAATTTCTTATGTATTTTTGTTATTATTACTGGTAAATTTTAAAGTAATATTTATACTAATTTATATTTATAAATATATGTTATTTAGAAAAAAATGATTTGTATGTATTAAAAGTGTAATGATAATGCTAATACATACAAATAATTTTACTTCTAAAAAGTATATTTGTAAATAAATATAGTAAGGGACCTGGGTTCGAGCCCCAGATAAGGCATGGATGTTTGTGTTGTTTTTCTGCTGAGGTCCTGCCATCCTCACTGACCTTCTACTATGGCATATAAATTGACTGACTCCTGTCAGACCTCTGTGGCAAGCAACTGCTTGAGAGGGTATTTAGTTATTATAAAGATTAATTTTAAAACTAACCAGTAATAATAGCTGAAATAAATGTATAAGAAAATTCGTGATTTTTGAGATCCATCAATGCTGACGTCAAAACTTAGTGGTACAGCCTTCTATTCTACGAGGTGTTGTGCAAGGTGTCAAACCAAGATTTTCAGAAATTATGAAGCATCCTCAGTTACATGTTCTCATTAAATTATATTTTTGTTTATTTTCGTCTTATTTCAGTTGTGTACTTATAAAATAAATATATAAAATATATATACACACACACACACACATACATATTGGGGGTGCATGCTATTTGTTTTTGCTCAATAGTGGTGCATGATCAAAAACGCTTAGAAGATTCTCTCTAAATGATGTTCTAGATATTTCACATACATCTGGAAAATATTGAGATGTTTCTAAACTATCACAATCATTGATTTTCACAGCTAATTACAGGTTAAATGAAAGGATATTCTTTAGAACTCTATTCAGCACCTGACATATCTAGTGCCAAAGGAATTTTCAGCCTGTGAGGTGCCTTGGTCATATTCAATACTAATGTGGGCCCCATTTTGTCAATGTTGTATCTTGTAGAACAAGATGGCAGTCTCCTTATTTATTCCTTGTATTCTATGCAAAAGCAATGTGTTGTATCCTGTGAATGATTCTGAGTTCTAAGGCAAATTTCCCATAGGATGGCTTACCTAATTTTTCATTTTGGACTCGCTGAATTTTTTTAAAAACAAATTTAAAGATCCAGAAATCAATAGTCCAATCCAATCAATGCTATTCCTTCCTCTTTACTACCTCCTACCTGCAATTTCTAGTATGGTAGTGAAAGAGTTAAGAACAAAGTCTTCTTGCAGTGGGGGCGGGGGTGGCTCAGTCGGTAGCGCCAGGCTCGTAATCTGTAGTTCCCAGGTTCGAGTCCCAGATGGGTCAGCATTGAGATTTATCTCTGCAAAATTCCCCGCCCTGCCCACGGTCAGTAGGGGACACCGATGGGCTTGGAAAGGCCACTGTCCGTCGGATGGGATGTTAAGCCATGGCCCCTTGTACGGGAGAGCCATACCCTGTGCACGTTAAAGAACACGCCTGATGGCCTTGACGGGAGGCTACCATCTGTCTCCCAACAGCTGTTCCAGTGGGTCCCCTCCCCCAACCTTCTCTGAGCCTTCGGGGTCCATGTGACCTGGCCATTTAGCCCATGGTGTGCAAAAAAGTGCAGCTCAGAGATAAAACAACCCAACACTTCTTGCAGTGAATTCCATATAACATAATCAATAACAAACTAAAGAGAAAAACAAATGCAAAACAACTCTTGTCAAATTCCAGTAGTAATGCTGAACTGATAGTTTCAAGCTTTATTAACTCTCACACGAAAGAATTATTATTTATAGCCATCATACATCTACTCAAGGCCTGGCATGGACAAACCTTTTAGCTGAGGGGCTGCATAGAAAACTAAAAGCAAATGGCAGGCTGCCAAATAAAACTGCAAGTGGAAGGACAGGCTGTCCAAGAAATATATAATCAATAGCATATGTATAACCAATGGGAAAAAAATCTAAAGTGAAGCATAAGCAATATAATTTTATTGAAATTAATTACTTTAATAAAGAATTTGCTTCGCTGAAGTTGCATTTCTTGTTCTATATATATATGTTCATTTCCTCTTTTATCAATTTAAATTTTTGGTCAATAGTAGCTTGTGGGCTGCACAAAAAGAGGTATTGTGCCTTAGTTTTCTCAGGCCTGCTCAAGGCTCTGCCAAAGCAAAAATATTTTATCTCTGCATTCCTACCACTTCTGAAACCACATTGTTTATTATGAATTTGTCCGTCAACATCCCAGTTCTGGTTCTGTGAGCATTAATAGCCCACCTAACAGGTTTAGAATAATAAGTAGGTGTGTATACATAAGTGAAGTTATATAGAGATATTATTAATTCTATTAAACACAATAATGCAAAAAACTTTATATGAAACAGAAAGTAGACTGAGTACCCTATAATTATCATGGGAGCTGCGAAACCTTTCTGAAAATAGGGATAATAATAATAACTAGTAAAATTCCTAGAAACATCTTTATCACAAAAAGCATTCAAAATTTCAGTTAGTCATGTAACAACAAATATTTTCAACTCTAATAAGCATATCAGTAGTTAAATCTGTAAATTGATTCCTAGGACCTGGGTTCAAGCCCCGGGTAAGGCATGGATGTGTGTGTGTTGTTTTTCTGCTGAGGTCCTGCCATCCTCTCAGACCTTCTACTATGGCATATAAACTGACAGGCTCCTGTCAGACCTCTGTGGCAAGCAGCTGCTTGAGGGAGTATTTATTTATTTTTTGAGCCATCCCATGGCCGTACGTTAGCATGCTTGGCTACTGATCTAAGGGACCTGGGTTCAAGCCTGGGTAAGGCATGGATGTTTGTTTATTTTTCTGCTGAGGTCCTGCCATCCTCTCAGACCTTCTGCTGTGGTGTATAAACTGACAGGTTCTGTCAGACCTCTGTGGTAAGCAACTGCTTGAGGGGGTATGTTTTTTATATATATATATAGTTTTTAATGACAAAGGTTGTTATGCTATCAAAGTGTCAATGAAACAGTTTGTGTGCTGAAGCTCAGTTATAAAAAGGACCAGATTGGCAACATAATCTAAATTGGATGCTTTTAGCTCTCTACACTATCTTAAATTCAAGTCTGTCACTTTCAAATATTCATTATAAGATAATCAGTCAATAAACTATATACAAGATATCCCTTAAGGGTTGTATATTCCGAATACATGGAGAAATAATTATATTTGCTGTATAGGAAATTAGTCATCATATTTTATTAAATTTTAATTTTTTTCATCATTTTCTTTATAATTCTGTAGCCCAAGTTTGTATTATTAAACACTTCTTTCTTAATATATGCTTAACTGTTATTTTAGCCTGGATCACAAAGGGACTTTGATCGTGAAGAAGAGGAATTTGAACATCAATTCAGTGAATGGGAAAAACAATTTGAAAAGTGGAAGGAGCAGAATATGAGCCATCCAGACAAAGAAGCTTTTGCAGGATATGAAAAGCAGTGGCAGGAGTGGCGGATGCAGCTACTACAACGAAGAGATCAGATGCGACGTTTGAAAGCAGAGAGACAAGCAGCTGAAGCTGCTGCTGCTGCAACATCTGTAGCAACTCCTCCTGTAAGCAATGAATCATCAGAAATGTTTCAGAAATCTTCTGATCAGGTCACTAGTTCCAAAGAACAAGAACAGACCCCAACCTCACAAGCAGACACTTCACAGCCATCAGTTGAAAATGCTGCTACACCTTCAAATGGTGAGTTTATTATATTTTTAGATACTCTGGGTTCACTTTATATTTTCCTCCTTTAGATTTTAAGCTAAAAAAATATAAAGCACAGTACGGTGCCAATTATTCCATCTTCAGTTATCTGAGCTCCATGTTATCTTATCCATCTTGAGTGCCCGTGAAAAGTAGTCTTAGAGGTTGACTGTTTGTTCGAAAACTCCTTTTAAATGGTTAGAGCTAGGTCACACAATGAAAAAAAAAAAAAACAAAAAAAAAAATGGATTAATGTATATGATAAGTGAGCCAACTAGTTCTTAATAATAGCTGATATTTCCAATTGGGTGCAACAAGGCACTTTGATGTAACATTTACTTCATATTCACATAAGACTCACCAATTGATCGACTATTCAATAAATTGAAGGCATTTTAACACTTTTGAATAGTTTGTGTTTTGTGTTTTTAATTTTATTTGTATTATTTGATATTTTCAGTTGTCTGTCCACCATTCAGTCCAGTTTAGGTTGGATAATTGGTATTTTACTTTATGCTAAACTTAGTATGAGTATCACTATGCAAAATAAGATATTTTCCCATGAAAAGGATATTTATTTGAACCGTGGTTAATGATTCTTAGAATTTATGGTTAGTCATTCTTAGAGTAAAGATAAAAGTTCCAGCTTGAGATCTGAAAAATTTTATTTTTGTGGACACAGAAGACCAGCAGGGGGAAAGCATTGATAGCTTGTGGCTTGAATGTCCTGTCAGTGCAACATGTATGGAAACAGTTCCATGAGTTCAAAAATGGTCACATGAACATGGTGGATGAGAATCTCCACACCTGGTAATGCACAACTGTTGATACACACAGGGGCATCTCTTGCAATTGCAAGTGCAGGTGGTGCAGCTGCACCAGGGCCCTGAGCTAAGATAGCCCAAAATAAAAGCAAGAAGTTTCTCTTTTTTAAAAATTTTTCAAGTACTGATGGCAATTTTTTTTTACATATCAGATTTCAGAGTAGGGGAAACATTTACAAAAGGAAAAGGAGTAATTTTACAATTCCACTAATACAGAAGAAATAGCAATGATCTATTAAGCAATGCAGGTGGTGTGAAGAAAACAGCATTTAAAAAGAGATTCAAACAGAAATTTTTTTACAGTTGCAAATAGAAAATATTTTTTTATGTTGTTTTAAGCTACTGCTACTCACCTCCATACCTCCCTACTCTTTCAGTGTGTGGATGGTGTATTTTGATGACTGTGAAGCTTAATCCATTTATCACCAGTGGAGTGCTTATCATAAACTAAATATTTCACCTTTTTCATTCCTGACTTTACTTTCTTCTATACCTCTTTTTAGCTGATGTGAGATGTTTAATGAAACAGTTTAATTGCTCCTTACATAGGGAAAATATCCTCCGACTTGTAACTTCTAACCTTCCAAATGCACTGTAATCATCTCTAATGAGCTTTTAACACTGTGAACAGTGAAACATGTTACCAAAATCAAGAGTTACATAGCTGTTGCAATTCCAACCATCTTTCACCCTTTCCACCCATCCCTTCCATAGCCTTTAGGGGCCTTTGAGTGTTGAGCCAGGTTGGGTTGTTTTACCTCTGAGCTGCACTTTTTTGCACACCATGGGCTAAATGGCCAGGTCATGTGGACTCCGAAGGCTCAGAGAAGGTTGGGGGAGGGGACCCACTGGAACAGCTGTTGGGAGACAGATGGTAGCCTCCCATCAAGGCCATCCAGCGTGTTCTTTAAAGTGCACAGGGTATTGTTCTCCCATACACGGGGCCACTGCGTAATATACCATCCAACGGACGGCGGCCTTTCCAAGCCCATCGGTGTCCCCTACTGACGTGGGCAGGGCGGGGAATTTTGCAGAGATAAATCTCAACGCTGACCCAGCTGGTTCTTGAGCCAGAGCCACCTCAAAGTTGGAATTCCTATCATTGTTCAAACCAATTGGTTTTCATGTCCCACCAGTAATTAGGATGGTGGTTGGCCACAGAAGCAACAACTGTATGTTGTGGTGGGTTATAAAAAAAATAAATTTACTTAAAAATTAAAAATAAATCACTTCAAAGATAATCTTTGAAGTGATCAACTTGGGGGAGGGTCAGAATTTTGAACCTATGCACTCCATTTTGAAGTTCAGATATTTACTGAGAAGGACTGACCAGAAAAGGTTAAAGGAGGGGGTCGAACTATGTGGTTTTGCATGTAGATAAACATTAATTGGGGTGTCTTACTGTAGTTGGGTACAAAATATAAAGCCCCGTCTTTCTTCCTCTATCATATTTCTCTAGTTTCATGGGTAATTGTTGCCAGGAAGATTTTTCCTCTCCGATTTTTCTGTATGTGTACACAGAAGTTACTGTTTCATATATCTACTTTTTTAAGTCTTGTAAAAGAACTCTTAAGAATAAATGATGGGAAGGGAGACCAATATATGATTACTGACATAAAAATAAGTAAAACTGAGTAGATAATGGAAAATGATTATTTTGAAGATTTCTTTATGCCATCTTATTCAAATGTTTGTGACCAAGATAATTAAGTTGATACCGACAAACTAATGCCAATAGCATGTGATAGTGCTTTGATTATGAAACGTACTAAAATATTTTAAGCATTGGGGAAAATGACAATAATTAATTTCCAACACCCATGCACTAGTAATGTGAAAAGAATGATTACCAATAATGGGCCATGCCAATCTGTTTCCCAATTTCAGATATTCAAAGCAGAATAACAGGTGCTTTTCAGAAGCCTATTACTATTTGATGAATATAATAAAGCTGGAGTATGAATAAAACTCACATGGCTCTGTTACTGTTACTCTATAGGGAATGATGCAGTATATTGTCAGGCCTTTTGGATTGTGGAAAAAAGGAATATAGCATGGATTTCTAGGATTTAAGACTGGACCCATACTTCGAGATATATTAAGCTAAATGAAGGTTGGATTGTGTTATTTTACTTCTGAGCAGCACTTTTTTTTACATAATGGGCTAAATGGCAGGTAACAAGGACCCTGAGGGCTCATAGAATCTTCGGGGAAAGGGACCCATTGGACAGCTGTTAGGAGACAGATGGTAGCCTCCAGTGAAGGCCATCCAGCATGTTGTTTAAAATTCACAGGGTATGGCTCTCCTGCACACAAGGCCATGGCCACCTCTCATCCAATGGATGATGGCTTTTCTAAGCCCATCAGTGTCCTCTACTGTCTGAGGGCAGGACATGGAGTTTTGCGGAGGTAAATCTCAATGCTGGCACAGTAAGGACTAGAATCTGAGAATTGCAGCACAGAGCTTAGTGCACAACTGACTGAGTCACCCCCACCTCAGCTAGATGAAGAGTCTACACTCCATATTACTTATTAGAATAAACTTTCTGGAATGAGTGGTGAACGTTACTCTAATCCTGGTGCTGTGTTGTATAATCTGCCATTCAGAGGTCACGATGAAAGTCTTCAGAGTGAAAGCCAAGATATGTTTTTATAAGTTGTATCTTTGCTTTCCATGTATGATTCTATTTTGAATGAATTGGAAAAAAAGATGGGGAGAGGTACAGTAAAATATTTAAGTCTCGCAGTAAAATTATATTATTAAAATATTATTGAGTAATGTCAAGCATGAAATTTGTGAAGAGATAATAAAAGCGCCATTGTTTCTATTATTTCTGATAGCATGCAGGATGTTGCCAAAAGTGATCAGTTGAGCTTAGTAATTCTTCATGTTCCAATTGAAAATGGTGAGAATCGAATTTCTAACAAACTGACCATGAATCTTTTTTTGGGGGGGATTTATTGTAGCAACTTATTTATTCAGCAGCAAGACTTTTACAAACTTCTGGAAGCTAACTTGAAGGAGAGCAGTCTAGATTTAAATAAAATACATACACAGAGTTATGATGGAAGAGCTGTAATGAGCAGTGCATATAATGGGGTGCAGACTAAGATTGAAGCAAATTACAGCAATGTGAAATATATGCATGGTGCAGCTCATAACTTGTTAATGATTTATAAATAACTTAAAATTCTCTGTTGTTGAGCAATAAAATTTTAAAGTTTATCCTTCAAACTATTTGCATGTTAAAAGTTTTTAAGAGAAAACTCAGAAGCTTTTCGGAGCAAAGACAGCGCTCCGTCTTCAGTGAAGTGATGCTATTTAGTATGTACACGTGCAAGCAGTGTACATGTATGTATGTATGTGCATTTTCTACAGAACCATAGTCTGCGGGGCTATTGAAATAATGACCTCGTCTGTCCCCACCTGCAACCGAGACACTGGAATCGCCCTTCATGACATGTGGAAAGAAGCTCTTTGTCTAAACAACCTAACGTCACTACATATCATCACTTCACTGAAGATGGAGTGCTGTGTTTGCTCTGAAAAGCTTCTGAGGTTTTCCTAAAAAACTTTTAACATGCAAATAGTTTGAAGGATAAACTTTAAAATTTTAATGTTCAACGACAGAGAATTTTAAGTTATTTTTAATTAATTTCTGAGCAAGAAGGTCCTTTTAATTGTTTACTTATTGTTAATGACACTATGTCTGCATCAGTTGAAGTAAAAAGATTTTTGATTTAAGTAAATGACTTCTCATCTTTTCTCTAACATTAGTAAAAAGGAAGGAAATGTTTCAGTCTGACTCTACTAAAATAATGTTAAAAAGTTTTTCGGCAACATGCTGGTCAAAGTATAAATCTTTGCATGCCTTGAAATATAAATTTATGCAGATTTGATGAAGACATTAACACAAAAAACTCTTCTCATAGACCACAATGAAGCTTTGAATGCAAAAGCTTTAAGAAAGAAATTAGAAATTTTTTAGATATATTTTTCCTTGAAATACTACCAAACATTTTGCAATCAATATATGCTGTCTCCAAATTTCTGCAATTTCCAGATGTTGCCTTTCATAATCCTCCCAATTGCTGCACATTGCAATAGAAGGCTTGCAGGAATCGAGGAATAATTTTAACAAATTCAGTGAAAATGTACAAAAGATTATATTAATGTGGGGTATAGAACCAGATTCCAGATTTCTCAAGTGCCTAAAATCAAACATATGGATGGTGAGCTATGTTTGCACCAAAGACTTATAAATGCAGAAAATCACCTCAAAATCTAGGTATTCAATGTTACTTTCAACAGAGCTATTATGGAACTTAAAAGGCATTTTTAGAATTCAAATGAAATTGCTACAACTTCGTCACCCTGAATCCAAAAACTTAAAAGCAGTATGAGAGGAGTTCAAAAAGTTCTTGACATGCATCTGCAGAATAAAAACCATTACACTTACCTTGACAAAACTTTTCCTATCCTTCAAAGTACTACCCTTCAGCTTCTATGCAAAGTTGCAGACATTTATGGCAATTCTGGAACTCTTGGTGGTACCCCTGTTGGGGAATGCTTCGCAAGTATAAATGAATGCATTTTGCAAGGTTTTGTACCCTTGAAAAAGGCTTCCCAGAAAGTTCTTTTTTAATTTTTGGAAAAAAACAAAAATTGCATGGTGCAAGATTGGGTGAATCTGTATCATGGGGTAGCTGTTTGTTTTTCCTGTTCCAGGTAGGCTGTAACTTACCAGATTTTGTGAACACTGGCATTGCATGAAGAAGAACCTTTGACACCACTGTTGTTGGATGCTGCTCCTTCATCTCCTTAACCTGTTAATTTGTGTGATACCCATTTGGCACAGATCTTTCAAAACTCTAAATGTTGATGAATAATTGTTTTCACACTGCCAATCAATACATTGACATCTAAACTTAACGCCTGAATGGTGATGTGTGTGTTTTCCTTATTGAGTTCAAGAACAGCAGCGATGGTTCTCTCTTTCATGGCGTCTTTTGGCCTTCCTGCATTAGGGAGGTCTTCGAGCTCTTGACCATCCTTTTTTGAATTAATGCATCCACCCTGGAGAAAACAGCTTGCCTGTGAGTGCCAGCCATTTAACGCACAAGCTCAGAGAAAAACTAGCCAGCCACAATGAAAAAATTGCATATAATGATCATTTTAACATTTATGAACTATACTAGGAATAATGCAAAATATTTCTCAAGACCTGGTGCTTCAAGTAGGAATTTTTTTATTTATAGTAACAAAGCTTGGACCACCTAGTGTTGTGGTAAGATGTGTTGGCAAGTAACAGATACCTGAACGATGTTACAGTACTGCTGCATACTGCCGACTCAACCATAAGAAAACAATAAGCCATGCCCAAATAAGCCAATGTTGCAGAAATCCCCATGTTGGACACAATCACAGTGACATTATAATTCACCTTGATATTACCATCTAGATCAGTAGTTCTCCAACCTTTCTTTAGTTACAGACCACTTAAACATTTTACAAAAAAGATGTGGACTGCCCTTAAAAAACTGCATATCATTTTAGAATGTATTTTTTGTGACAGCTTATAATTAAGAATGCAACAACATAGATGTATATATGAGTTACGTGAATATGCATGCCAAAGAAATAAATAGAAATAGTTTAATTTTTAGTCCTATATTATTGATATAGTTTTTTTTTTAAATGAACTATCATATGCAAAATAATTCTTATGAGAAAAACAGATTTATATGTAAATATAACTTTACAAAAAACTCAAATGTGACTATAATAACCAGGTAGGTTAAAATTATCAGTAAAACAATTATTCATCACTAATCATATTTTTAATCAATATCTCAAGTTTCAGAACAAAATGCATCTAAAAGAATGATGAAGATCAATAACAAATTGTCTTACTACAACTTCTTATACTAAAGTGACATTTATTAATGAGAAACCTGCCACATGGTCCTTCTGTTAATATCAGTATTAGACTCAAAATAAATTAACACTGTGGACCACATATTATGGCATCTTTGACCACAAGTGAGTGACCCTACACAAGTGGTAGGTTGGGAACCAGTGAGCTAGGTGAATGACTGTTTTACATTTAAAGGGAGCATTGAATTTTGAAGCTTCTGGTTTTATTATTAACCCATTTAAATCGGATGATGAGCTCTGCTCGCGCGGTGTTCTTATATGCTAAAATAGGATGATGAGCTCTGCTCGCGGAGCGTAGAGGTATGAAAAATGCATTCGTAGTCAGTGTGTTAGATCAGAGATGATTCTCAAATGCATTTTTTCTTATAGTGGAAGTACATGGCAATACTGGGATTAACTTTTTTTTGTCCTTCTACAGTGGTTGAAATGAATTTCATAGAAAAAAATTTAAAGCTGTGAGTAAAAATGGCATCAAGGAAAGTTCATGGTAATGATAGTAAGGGAATAAACCAGCTCTTAGAATCTGTATTAGGCAGTGAATCTGAAGTTTCTGATTTATCTGATGATGATAGAAGTGATAGTAAACCTATAAGTGAATCTTAGTGTACCTCAGTGGAAGAAAATAATGATATAAGTGATTATGAAAGTTTCATCCTGTTGCCCATGAAACGACAAAAATGCGTCATGCAAAGTGATTGGAAGTGGGTAATATCAGAAAATAACCCTATTATATATCCATTTAGTTGTTACAGTTACGTTGCAATCGAAATAAAAGACAAATATGAATCTGAATCCCCATCTGAACTGCAAATATTTCTGGACTATATGGACCCTTTGTTCTCCGTCATAAGAAAAGAAACTAATGATTATGCACGGGAACAGTTAGCTAATCCTGATAGAAAGAAAAGAAAAAACGATGACAAATGGTTCGAAGTAACAGAAAGTGAAATGAAAGGTTACTTTTCCTGGTAATACTGATGTCCCAAGTTCGTAAATCACGTTTACAATTGTACTGGTCCAAAAACAGGTGCATCGAAACACCAATTTATGGGGAAATTATGAGCAGAGAAAGGTTTCAACTAATCTCTCGATTCCTACATTTTGCTAATGACAGAGATGCTGAAGAGAAGGACAAGCTAAAAAAAAGATTAGGCCCATTATCTGATATTTTTCAGAAAAATTCTCGTCTCTACTTTCCTGCTCAAGACATAGTGTTAGACGAGAGTCTTATGAAATTCAGGGGGTGCCTGTCATATGTGCAGTGCAACCGTTCAAAGCATTCACGTTTTGGAATAAAGGTGTATAAAATTTGTGAATCTTCAACTGGATATTGCCATTATTTCAAAATTTATGTTGGAGATGACATCACTGACCCCAGTCTTCCCACCAGCACAAACGTGGAAATGGGCATGTGTCAACCGTTGCTAGATAAGGGACACACCATCTTTCTAGACAGTTGGTACACCTCAACAGATCTTTGCAAGAGACTAACAAATTGTTCTGCAAATATAATAGGCACTGTAAGGCCCACGAGAAAAGAGATGCCTAAAAATATTTCTGCCAAGAAATTGAAGCCTGGAGAGTATGACATCTGGTCAGCCAATAACATTCTCTGTGTGAAGTGGAAGGAAAATAAAGATGTTCATTTTTTGACGTCTAAACATAGATCAGCTGACATCAAGGGCACTGGAAAATTACAGAGAGAGAGAGAGAGATCAACAGCCACGAGAAGAAAGAAACCTGCTTGTGCCATTGAATACCAGAAGGGGATGGGAGGGGTAGATCTCCAGGATCAGGTAACTGCTCTTTTACCCACAATGAGAAGAACTGTGAAGGGGTATCAGAAGATATTTTTTTATCTTCTCGCTATATGTGTTTTCAACGCATTCATTCTTCACAACAAACTGACTGGCAAGAAGAAAAAAACTTTCTCTGACTTCAGGATTGACCTTGCAATGCACTGCTTGCATCATCTGATATGCCAGACTATACTGTGCGTGGGCGACCTTCATCCAGCAATACACCTCTACGACTACAGGAAAAAATTGGGGACACTTCCGAATGCATATCCCATCCACCATGAAGAAGAAAAGTATTACAAAACAGTGTGTGGTATGCTACAGCAAGGGTAAACGAAGTGAAACTACATGGCAGTGTGAAAAGTGCAACACTCCGCTTCATTTACCAGAGTGCTTCAAGGTTTACCACACTCAGACATTCATACTGAAACGGTGGTGAGTATGTAATTCAAGTAATTTCAAAATTTGAACCCCACAATACTCAATGGTTAATTTTTTATGACTTTTTGAAGTAATATAAGCATTGTTAAAATACTCAGTAGGGAAAGGGGATTTAAATCAGATTCCTGCAGTACAGGCAGGGCATTTAAATATGAAGTGAATGGGTTAATTTGCATTTGTCAAGAAATGCTAAAATAGGATGTAATTTTGCCTCACAAGGATTATGGTATTTCTTACTATAGTGTCACCTGATATATGTTTTTGATGATGTGTGGTTACATTAGAGCAGCATGAAAGTTCTCAGATCATGTGGTTTAGCCTGCCTAATCATGAGCTGCATTAATGAATGATCACCATTAGAAACAGAGTTTGAGTTCCATCCACTTGCATATATCATTGATGAGAAAAAAATTCATTTTTATCATTATGATTTTTGAATATTATTTAATTGTTCTTGTCATTTGCATGTAGTCATATTTTCATGTTTCTTTAATGCTTTATATGCTTTTTTAAATGCTTGTGTTTCTAATCTTTATAAAAACTATTTTCTTATGAAAGCTTAAAAAAATACGGTTGGAATGCAAACTCCTATTTAATATGTTCATGGAAAAAATTCCATATGTGTTTTCAGCATTATGAACAGACTTTAATCAATGTGATGCAAGATTAATCTTTTTTTTTATTCTTGTGCATTTTATAATGGTTTGGCAGTTTTTATTTGAATTACCTTATATACAGTGCAATATCACATACTATCAATGTGCTTATGGAATGTATAATAAAATACCCCACCCCTGACAAACCAAAAAAATATATATAAAAGTTGATTTGTTTTTGGTTGTTTACCAGTGATAGTGAAGTTAAGTCCCACCTTGGTCAAAAATAAATTTTTCGTTGTTAACAAAAAAATTGCTCTTGGGTAGATTACTTAACATTTTCATAGGTCAGTGTATTTCTTTTTGTGTCATTATATGTTCAATTAATCAAAAATTAGAAAATTCACACTACAGATTTCAATGATATTCAGCATGCATAAGATATGCAAATGCACAAAATATTATGAGTTAAACTTTTTTTTGACAGAAGTTATAGCTATTTAAACTAAGGGGGGCAATTAGAATTTTTTTCTTTGTTTCTATGGCTGGTGATAACATCAAACTTTAACCACTGCAAATTTTAGCTCATTTTCACAAAAAAAAACAAGCTAATGTTTTCACTGTGTCTCATTTGTAGGCATTCAATATCTTTGTTTTTAGAGAAAATTAAAAATTTTTTTGGATGAATTAGGTATTTAAACACTACAGGCTACAGTTTTCTAATTTCCCAAAAGTTTTTACTGCACTCTGTGAAAGAGGAAAAAGTTGAAAATTTCAAAATTTTAAATGAATATTGCAATTTATTTGGGCTAGAAATTTGATATTTTAATGGTGGAGTGTGATCAAGATTATTTACATTGGCAACAATTGGCAAACATTTGGTTACATTACATTGGCAACAATTTGTTTTCCATCACCCCCCAAGGGGGTGGGGAAAATGCAACTTTTTGTTTGTAAAAAAATTTGTAAAACGATTAGGTAAAGTATTGTAAAGATATGTAATAAGGTCTGTCATAGTATGCAATAGAGAAGATCTATGAGTATTCTTGCGGCCTTGGCAGGATAATACAAGAAACAAAGCAAACATGGCTTATCAGGGTCTCGAAACAGGTTAGTTTAATTAGTAGCCATTAAGGGCCACATCATTTTGTTAAAAATTTAAATTTGTATGTTTTTTTTAATTGAAACGTGAATGCATTTTGTGAGTTTAATTTTTTTCCATTTAAGTTCATAATCAAAAATTGCACAAACACCAATTTAATATTCTCATCTGCCAAAGAAGCAAAGAAAAAAAATATTGATAATTCAATATACAAATTTCGATTTCTATATTTCCTCTGCTTGGACAGTTGCATATCTTATGTTTGCTAACATTTATACCAAATATTGAAATATGTGATTAATAGTGGACTGACCTGGTTGAATTGAAATGGAATGACTGTTTTAAGTTTTGTAATTTCTGATTTTCCTTTGTTACTTTGCATTATATTAAAAATAATGATTTATTACAGAGCATGGTCTTTTTCAAACTGGAGCTGAAAACACAAATTCAGGTAATGTCAGTAACTAAGTTTTTAAATTAATTGTTATTCATTAAATAATCACATTTAGTGTGGTTATATATTTTTATTAAAAAGCAAGATTCATCCCACATTGATAGAATATGTTGATGTTTTTTTTTTAGTTGTCACTCTTTTCAAAATATCTGACTCAAGTTACACTTAATGGACAAATTATTATATACACCCCAATAATAATTGCAAAGCACATTGCAGAACACATTTTAATATCGTGTCCATGTTTTAACTTTGAACGATGTTTGTATTTTACATTTAATGATTTTACGTCCGAGCCCCTTACACTCAGACATTTGTTATCTGATCATTGTTGTTTTAATGCTGTCTTTCAATTTTTACAATTTACAGGTTATTTTACTCTACTGTTTATTATATATATGATTAACCCAGGTTGTTTACACCTGGTTACTTTTATTTTTACAAAATATTTCTACATTTGTTTATTGTTATTCACTGCTTGTTATTTTATTATTCTACCTTTGTCGTGTTAAATTTCTAGTTTATTTTTAAAAAATGGTTGAGGGTTTCATGACTTTTATCTTTTTACATTTTGGACATTCGTTTGGCGCATTATAGCCTTAGATGCTAATGCGCCATTAAACCCTAAACAACCCAAACCAAACCTGCTTACAGACTGTAGTGCACCAGGCTTGTAATCTGTAGTTCCCTGGTTCGAGTCCCAGCTGGGTTAGTGTTTAAATTTATCTCTGTAAAATTCCCCGCCCTGCCCACAGTCAGTAGGGGACACCGTTGGGCTTGGAAAGGCCGCTGTCCATCAGATGGGATGTTAAGCAGTGGCCCTGTGTGCGGCTCTCCAGCACACAGGGCCAAATACTATGTTGCTAAAGAATCAGATGCCATAACCCTGTGCATGTTAAAGAACACACTGGATGGCCTGGACGGGAGGCCACCATCTGTCTCCCAACAGCTGTTCCAGTGGGTCCCCTCCCCCAACCTTCTCTGAGCCTTTGGGGTCCATGTGACCTGGCCATTTATCCCATAGTGTGCAAAAAAGTGTCGTTCAGAGGTAAAACAACCCAACCCTGATTGCAGATGGTGCCAGGTCTGTCATATTTAGGTAAAACAACAAATGACTTGTGCAATGTGATCTACGTTGCAGAAGTGAATGACAGAGCTGGTGGTTAGTTTACTAGTTAGACACTATAGCATATATTTGGACAGATGTGGTTTGAGTCCTGTACTGAGAGCAAAATTCATTTTTTTCTGCATAAGTATTTATGGAGTTATATTTCTACAGGTAATCTATGTATTTACTATGGATTTGTGATTTCGGTTAAGGAGTTTTCTTTATGTACTGGCTAGACAGAGAAATTCAGATTTCTGTCAAGAGCTATGATTTTTGTGTGGAACTATATTTTATGATTATTATAAAATTAAACACATTCTCTAAAATGTATATATGATAAAAATATTAGTATGTATGCATGTTTTACATATTTCAGGTTCTCAACCTGATGTAACTTCAGGACAACAAATACCAGGACTTGATCATTTGCAAGAAGACCAAATATCAGCATCACAGCCAACATCTCTAACAACTACATTGTCATCAACTTCTGACCCATCTTCTCAAGGGCCTCCTATTTTTCCTGATCAAAGCAAAAATTTTTTTCCAAATCAGTTCCCTATGCAGAATCATCAGATGTTAGCACAGACGCAGCAACCAATGATGCAACCGCAAACAATGCCACTTCCTCCACATTTGTTGCAGCATCAGTTTCCACCACCACGACAACCACCCCCTCCTCCAGCTGTGCATTTGCGTAAAGATCGGAATGAGCCTGCAAAAGCACTTCTTCCAGATCCTCCAGGCTATAAGATGAGTCAAGATCAGAAACGACCATTGTTATCAACACCACCTCCTGTTGGTCAGGGACCAATGCCCAGAGGAGCTTCAGCTGGACTGCTTCCACTTCCACCACCAGGATCTAGAATTGGAGCTACACCAAATAGAACTCCAACTCCTTCAGATTTTACGTCACCTAATAGCTTAGGCTTATCACATCCTGGGCAGGTTGGTGAACCTAATGAGGATCCTAATATGGTATGTATTTTTTTTTAATTATTGCTTAAGAAGCTTAAAATTTACATTGACTTTAATAATAGAATACTGAAAAAGTGTGGAAAGGAAACTAGAACTTGTCAGAAAAACACATCTAATAGTATATTCACATTGAGATATGAATGATGTCAACAATTTCATTGTTAAGCTTGACTAGTTCGTAACAATTTATTATAATTCTGTTATAAGAGCTATACATACCACAATAGCTTGCCACAATAGAATACAGTCATTTTACTTAATTAAATTTAAATACACAGTGATATGTTATTAAAAGAGATTTAATCACAATTACACTGTTTTAAAAAAGGTTATTCAAATGCCCTTATTGTTCATTAGCTTTGTTCTCATATACATCATTGCAAAATGGTACACGTAATAGTACTAGCACATTATTCTAACGACACAAAGTCTTCTACATAAGAAGCATGAAATGTTGGCCTTTGATACTAATTGAGTAGTTTATAAGTTCTTATATATACTTGTATATATTATAATGGCATGTTGTACTTGCTTAGTTGTATGTCTTGTGAAGTAGATGTTTCGTAGTTCTGTAGACTTGACTGGTACACTCAACACTTTCGTGGAGGAATACAGCCCTGGTTATCTGCGGGGCACTTGACACTTGTTGACTTTCATATTGTAGATAAATCTTATTCTTGTCACAGGTTATTATAGTTGCCGTTATCATAGATGTTTTTTCACTTTACGGCTATTTGTTGTTGACTTAATCTGATGTTAACATGCAGCCGTTCCATTTGGTATCGTAATTGTAGGTTTAATTCTTGAGCATAACTGATATTTAAAGGCATTTGAAGTTAAAAAGACAAATCTTTCAACTGAATACATTTAAAACTTTTGCATAAATCATATTAACAGTTAAAAAAATCCCCCTATAGTGCAACGTGTTTTAACATCATTCAGTCAATGTCATTGTCAGGCAGCAGAATGTCCGGTATGCACAAGGCATATATATATATAAGGCTGTACCTTTATTGGTGAGTCACATGCTCCAACCAATAATTATGCATAAGGATGTTCCATGCTGTTGGTAGGGAGGTTACATTGCTGTTGCATAGTGTTTCTTTATGCAAAGGTGCAATTTCCATGAAATTTAATTGATATTTAGTGGGTGGAGAGGCTATTATTCTGTAATCTAATTTATTTATAGCTAATTGATGTATTATGGTTTGCAAAAATACTGTTTGGCCTTTTCGATGTTGAATATTACGTTCCGCTATTCGTTCGTCTATAGTTCTGTATGTTCTACCGATATATTTATTTCTATTACTTAATATATTATTTGGATCATCTATTTGTACCCATATATTCCACCAGAAGGATGCATTCTATCTTGATCATTTATCATTAATGTTTTTATAATAATAATAGTACTAGGTGTATTTAAATTAAAAGGTTGCAGAATTTTATTAATGGCTTTTGATCGCTTCTTTTTTTTTCTACCCCGCTGAGGAGTGGCCAACCCCACAGGGTCCTGGTGATGACCATATAAACTTACTGGACTGCTCTGAACTTGATTATGGATCCTGAATTTGCTGCACTGCTGGGCTTCTGTGGAGGGAAAATCTGCTGCTGTGTTTTTTGTTTGCGGGTTGACAGCTCCAAGTGAATAGATTCATGGGATATGTTTTATCAGCTGGTGGATAATCCTTAGCAGAAGCCATCACAGGCATGTGAACTCTTGCTTCTACACACATTGTCAAATACTACAATGGAGGAAGTTTTCCGTTGTAGATGGTTTCAGCCTTTACTGGTGGGAAAGTGGGTCTTTGCCCCATGCATGTGATTAGGGGGCTGTTTGATATTGTCGGCATTCCCTCTCTCAATAAACATAGTTTATTGAAACATCCCACTAATCATTTTCTCTCCCATAGGTAGTTGGCATGTGAGGACTCAGCACAGAGCTTATTCTCTTAATGTCCTCACACAAGAATTCAACTGTTATAAATCAGATATTCTTGGCTTGCAAGAGACCAGATGGGCAAAGAGACCAAGGTGTGGGTCTGCTTCTCAGCAGACATGCTCAGTGATGCTCTTCTAAGATATGAGTGCATTAATGAAAGGTTTCTCAGAGCACAATTTCAGACAAGCATTAAAGACTTGAATGTTAACTGTTGTTATGCCACAACTGAGGATGCCAATCAAGAAAAGAAGAATAGGTTTTACAGATAACTTCAGGATATTTTGAATTCTGTCAAGAAAGGAGATATTACCCTTGTTCTAGGTGACTTCAATGCCAAAGTTGGTACTAACTCTGACCTTTGAGGAGGGGTAATAGGCCCTTTTGATATTGGTAGCTGCAATAGCAATGGGCAACGTCTCCTACAGGTAAGTAAACTCAATGGTTTCAGAATAATTAACACTTATTACAAACCCCACGACATACATAAGTACACATGGGTTTCACCTGATGGGCTGCATAAGAATATAATTGATTACACTGGGCAACAAATTTTCATAAAAGTCATGCTTCTGAGATAAAAGTAGCCATTTCTTAAAGATTTCAAGGTGCTGAACATGAATATGACTAAAAATGCAAAATTGGCTACGATTTCTGAGAAATCTGCAATAGTTTCTTATATAATAGAGTAATACGTACATATGACATGTAATTGGTAAAACTCTACTTCTACTTCCAATGTTGCTTTGCCTGTCACTTGTATAGCTGCTCAGAATCATCTCTGGCGAGCGTCCAACAGTAGTCAGCCAACATTGAAGTGGACCAGTTTCCCTGGTATTGTTTTTCCATTGTTGCAGTGTCCTGGTGAAAACATTCACCTTGCTCATCACTAACCATGCTGCAGTTGTCAGGGGAAGAAATCTAAGTGGGATTGGAGAAAGTGGATCTTTAAGAACATATTGCAGCCAAGTTTGTGATACAGAGACAACATGTTCTTAGCCAGTTTCTTGGAGTTGTCTGCCCTGACATTCCCGTGGAATTTAGTTGACACCAGATGAAATGCATCCCAAACCTTTTTCTTGTCACCCTTGAAGCAAGTTGTCGAACATCTGGTCTCTGAACAGCTCGTGAATCTGAGGACCCACAAAAATTCCCTCTTTAATTTTCACTTCGCTGAGTCGAGGGAATTTGTCAGCCAAGTACTTGAAAGCTGATGCAGTCCGGTCCAGGGCTTTTACGAAGTTTTTCATCACACCGACTATGATATGTAGGGACGGTAGCAGGATTTTGTGTGTTTCTGCCACTGTTGGGTGTTCCACATTCTTCTCTCCAACCTTCAGAGATTTCCTCTGAAGCTGGTTTCTGTTCACATAGTGCAAAGTCTTTGCTTGGCTGTACCATTCACATAAGAAACAGCAGAATTTCATATATCCCAGCTGCAGACCCATCAACAGAGCCATTACCTTCAAGTTACAACAGAGATGCCAGCCATACTTGCTGTACAACCTAAAACAGCTGTTGAAGACAGTTCAACAGCTGTTTTAGGTTGTCATAGGTTTCTTTCATGTAGACAGTGTGTCTGACTGGAATGGATGGAAGTCTGTTTCCATTATGCAGCAACACCACCTTGAGACTCAATTTTGAGGAGTCTATGAATAGTCACCATTCTTGAGGATCATGTTTGATTCCTAGGGCATTCATCAGGCCATCTATATTGGAGCAGAACACAAGGTCATCTTCCTTTCTGAAGTAAGACGCAAACTGCTCATGATGAGTTTGAAATGAAGTCGCTTGGACATTTTCCTTGAGAAGATTCCATTATTTAAGTCTTGATCCAAGTAAGTCTGCTTTAGCCTTGAACAGCTCCAGATCACGAACAAGATCATTCATTTCTTCTTTGATGAGAATGTGTGATGCAGATGACGGACCATGGCAGACATATGGATCATCATTAGACACCAAAGGCTGCAGAGAACCTGACATCGGTTCACTTCTTTCCTCACCTGAATCAATGGAAAATTCTTTTGGAGGTTTGGGAACAGGAAGGCCTTAACCATGCAGAACTGGTCGTAGAGCAAATTGTACATTCGAGTATGCTATTGTCCACTTCTTTTTTCTTGTGATTTCTCCAGAAACAAATGGAACCATGCAGAAGTAGCAGTCATTTAGGTGATTCCTTGGCTCTCATCAAACCATAGGAACAGCAATTACCATTTTTTTGCCTTTGAGCCACTTCAGAAGATTTGCACACATACTGCAGCATATGTGTGTGTCCAGGCCTTGTGCTAGTCCTTGATCTTGCATCCAAAATAAAACTCATATGCTGCTTTCACTATTGGAGTGCTGGCCCTTTTCTGGCTTGCAAATGTCACTTCTCCGCAAATGTAACAAAATATATCTGCGCTATTAACGCAGTTAAAAGGCATCACTCCTGCTGGATTAAAACTGCCAGGATCACTTGTGTTGTACTTATGACTCAGGGGTAAATGAGAGTCGCTCAAAAGACCTGCTCACCCTACTACAAGATGTCACTTACAACTAACCTTGCATCATCTTTTGTCCGCGATTGTAAAGCTGCGATGCCATGACTCAAGTACATTGCATCAGAGAATGATGCAGTACCTCCCGGGGTTGTGTGTATGGCGGACTGATACAACACAATGCAATATGTTGCAATCTGTAGTTCAAAATACAGCTTTGCAAAATGGTTACCTATGTACTGAATGCCGACCGAATTGTTTATACATGACCACTTCTGTCTCTCCTAAACGAGCGAATCGGTAAATTTTATTATCATTTTCGTATTCAGCATCTTGAAATTTGTAAAGATTGGCTATTTTGATTTCAAAGCCTTTTCGTGTGTTGCCCAGTGTTATATATTAATTAACAGCAAATGGGCTAGCTCTTTTAGGAATACCAGGTCATATAGGGGAGCTGAAATTGGATCTGTTAAAGAGTCTTGCAACTTAAACTTAACAAATGTTGTGCTAAGGTTAATTCTGAAGATATGAAAGACCCAGCTATAGCTAAAGCTTATCATGATAGGTTACTTAATCATTATGACAGTCATGGTTTACTTACTACTGAAGTTGAGGAACAATGGGACCATTTTAAACAGGCTTTTTTTGGAAACTAACAGTACTCTTTTAGGAAAAACAGAGGAGGCATAATTATTTGAGTGATAAGGCACTTGGACTTATTTCAGAAAGAAGGAATTGCAGGGATGTCCTTAATCAATTCCCTACTAGTCCTAAGAGAAAGCATGCAGGAAACTTAATAAACATGTAAAGAATTAAATAGCTGCTGATAAGAATCTTTGGCTTGATGGCTTGTCTGACAGCAGAGAGCTGTACCAAATAGTTAATGTTTTGTGTGGTAGAAAACGGACAGGTATACAGGGATTGAAGGATAAACAAGATAAGGTTAGAGAAGGTGAGGAATCAGTCATGGCTAGGTGGGCTGAGCATTTCAGTGATGTTCTAAACCAGCGCTGTCCAACTAGCGACCCGCGGGCCGCATATGGCCTGCACAAGGATTTTTGTGGCCCGCGAACAAAATCAAGTTTTTACCCGAAATTTTGAATAAATACCTGTAATCCACCTTATAATTTTTTGTCAACTTATATTACTTTACTTGATATGCAATCTTCAACTTATTCATTCTATTTGGAATTATTATTGCATTATTTCAACTTACTCATTCTATTCTTATTGCCCAACAACTATAGCCACAATGCTCCCATTAAATATTTGATAAGGTTTAGAAAATTTATATTGGTTTATTATTATTTATTATTTTTTGCATTAATAAAATAATTTTTTGAGGTGACATGAATTGACTTTTTAATTACCTATCCTATCCTATTCTTTTTTTTGGCCCGTGAAATATTGGCAAAAGAAAAAATGGCCCGCGAAATATTGGTGAAAGAAAAAATGGCCCGCGGTCTTAGAGAAGTTGGACAGCACTGTTCTAAACAATGTGGTTAGTCCTACTCCAATTGTTTGTAATGATCATAGATGCATTACTGGCTTTAATGTTGGCCCTATAACACAGTCTGAAATTATTTTGGGTATTTCTCAACTTAAACTTCATAAATTCCAAGGGGTAGATGAAATTACTGTGGAAATGCTTAGAGCTGGGAATGTTTCGGTTACCACATGGATGATTGAAATTTTGAATATCTTTTATTATAAAGTCATGGTTCCTAAGGACTTCATCAGAGTTATTATTATCCCTATTTTTAAAAAAAGGTGAAGATGCTGGAATTAAGGGATAGATGTGAACACAGCCTTTAATCACTTAATACAGCTATGTAACTCACATAATAAAAAAAATAAATAAATACCTCCTCAAGCAGCTGCTTGCCACAGAGGTCTGACAGGAGCCTGTCAGTTTATATGCCACAGTAGAAGATCTGAGAGGATGGCAGGACCTCAGCAGAGAAACGACACAAACAGCCATGACTTACCCGGGGCTCGAAACCAGGTCCCTTAGATCAGTAGCCAAGCGCGCTAACCACTCGGCTCTCATAATGTGAATGAGGCTTTTGATGAGTTTTTGTGGTAATAAAAGTTGTTTTTTTATGAACAAAATTTTAGTCATTTTGTTTAATATTTATGAGTTTAAAAGTGATATTTTGCAATGTGGTAATTTTTATTATTGTATATTTGTATACTTAATAATATATATATGTTAATTTTGTGTGTGATATGAATTAGGATACTTGCAGTGGTAGAATAGTCCAGATAAGAGTTTCATGTCATTTTATCCAAGGATAATGGAGTACCAACCAATAAGTTGATATTTGAATATCATTTAGAGATCTGGTTAATATCAAATTCATCAAAAACTATGCAAGAATATTCATAATCATGAATTTCATGAAATAACTATTTGGAACTAATGTATTCTGAGGCATTGCATTAAAAAAAAAGCATCTTTTATTTAAAGTTGCTGAACTAGAGAATTTAATTATCAAAAATTTTGAGTAGCTTTTATAGCTGATTATGAACAGAGAGAACTGTTTCAAGACTATTATCACATCAGCTCTGTGAATTAATGCCAAAAGTAATATTGTTGTAGAGCATGCTGTATCTTTTTTTTATGTTGAAAATTGAAAGACAAGCTATGCATGTTATAAATGTGTGCCTATGCAGTTGTGATCTTTGTGTATCATCATTTAGATTGTGGAAGGTTCTCAAGAACAACAGTTTGCACAACAGTTGCCACTGGCTCAGAATAAAGATGATCGATTCAAACTTGGCCAGATGCGAAAAGATGTTTCCAAAGAAGAAGAAACTAGATTTCAGAAAGCTGCAGAATTACTACAATCTAATGCAGATGCTTTTGGAAACAGAGAACCATACATGTCACAGGTGGGAATTGAGGAGGTAAATTGCCCTTGAGATTAATTATTAACAGCATGCTACTTTTGAAATTTAAAATAATAAGTGAAAACATTCTTGGTGAGAAATACAATAAAGTTCTGATTCAATATTATTAATATTAATTTACCTGTAATTTGTATCACTTCGTATAGATTTCATTCTTTATAATTTTATCTGGCATCTGTGACATGTTTGTTTTTGAAGAAAAATATTTTTCACATTGTTGTCTAGAGCTTGGTATTGCTTATCAGTGCATGCATAAAAGCATACCACTTTGAAAGAGCCAGCTATCAAATTTAGGCATAGTCCCATTGATGACATTTCAGCAAGATTAATAAGTCCAAAATTTCTGCAAAAACAAAATCTTGGTGAGAAGTTTTATTATAGCCACCTTCAGTATGGTGTGTGAGCTAAGTGATTTATGCTGCTGTTAGTATATTAACAGTGGTTCATAAAGTCTGGTGGTGCGAACTTTAAGATCTATCTTTCCAATAGCCATTAAAACTTGTCAAGCATTTCTTTTAGGTGATAGCCCAAAATTACAGAACCCAGGTAGCCCACTAATTGGATTCCATTCTTACAATACATGCCTAGTTAATTGACTAAATATAACATATGCTAGTATTTGAATGAATAACTGAAAGTGTAATTACGGCCATACTAACAATGTTAATGCATATTGCAGTGCAATGCTTTAATTAATTTCTATACCTGGGATTTTTTATACTTTTGCATAGACCAATTTTATGATGAGCAGTTTTTAGGATATTTTGTTTATTTGTAAAAAAAAATTTAGTCCTGGAAATATTTCAATATTTGTTTCAGTACACTAGAAGAATTATTTTTACTGATACTGATTTACAGACAACAAATTGATTTTCTCAGAATATACATTTTCCAGCTGTTATAGTAGAAAAGACTGCATATTAACAAGAAATGAACAATAAAGTGATGTGTGCACTTCTCTTGCCATTCCTGTAATCTGCATCTCCCAGGTTCGAGTTCTGCCTAGGCCAGCAGTGAGATTTATTTCCACAAAATTACCTGCCCTGCCATCGGTCAGTGGGCTTGGAAAGGCTGCTGTCCATCAGATCAGATATTAAGCTGTGGTTCCATATGCAGGAGAAATCCATACCCTGTGCATATTAAAGAACACACTGGAGAGTCTTGATGGGATGCTACCATCTGTCTCCTAACAACTGTCCAGTGGTCCCCTTCTCCCAACCTGCTTTAATCCCTTGGGATCAAGCCATTAGCCCATTGGGTGCAAAAAAGTGCTTCTCAGAGGTAAAACAACCCAACCCTTGCACTTCACTGGGATAGAAAATTCTCCAGAGTACACATCCAGGGCTTGCCTAACTTTTTGGTTAGTAATTCTTTAGATTTTATGTTATTTCATGTATATGCCCATTTGTTTGCCAGATGAAAAATTCTCCTTGTGATTTTTGTGTGACTCTGGATTAGACGTCATTTGTTTATCTTAGGATTATTTGACCATTTATTCTGAAGTTAAAAATTGAGGAACCCCTAAGACGCTCTTACTCTGCCATCTTTGCTTGAAGATTACCACACTTATAATTAGAGGAGAGAACTTTAATAGTTCTTACAAGGAGAGAAATTTATTGTTGCTAGAGCAGTACTAGGTCACCCAAAAGTCACAACATCTTGAGATGATGAGTATCTGATTTTAACTTCCAGATGTCAAAAAGCACTGACAGCTCCCCAACTTGCTTTGGGGCTTGTATCTTCCACAGGATTACCGGAAGGAACTCTTGAGGAAAGGGTTTTTTGTGCAAGATGATAGTAGTATTGGTTCTCTTAACTCCCCCCTACAAAAGAGCCCATCTGTATTTGTCTCAGAAATGTTGATGATAGCCAGGAACAGTCAAGATTTAGTTTACAAATTGATTATCAATGACATTCATATGGAGAGAACATGGAACATGGCATCATCAGGGAAATGGACCATGGAGGAATGTGGAGGTGGTGATTTTATGATTTTGGCAGTTATCAGTATCAATGGCTGCACTGACCAAGTTTGATAGAGGTTCTCTGACTGGCCATTTGCAGGTACAGTGGACTCAGATGCTAATGTAATTGATTAATTGATTTATAGCCCTTGGATACATAAAGCTCACCTGATGGACCAATATCCTAAATGTGTGGAGTGTCCTGCAAAATCCTCCAATCCCAATCTTATTGAGAATGTCTAGCATGCCTTGGGGAGATAGATTGCCAAGTCTCAACCCTGCTCTCAGAAGCATTCATGATCTTATGACAACCCTTTTGCACCAGTAGACTAAACTGCCTTTGGAATTGATTAGAGATATTGTTGGTAGTATAAAGAGCTGTGACTTACTTTTGTACCTTCATGTAAACAGAATAATTAATTGTATAACTATTCATTCTGCAATCTTTATTCTTATGCAGAATTGTAATCATACTATAATTACTACTATTTAAATTTTCCATAAAATCCATAGAGAGCTTTGCCATTTCAGTGGTTGTAACTTTTACACTTTACCTAAGATAACCTTGGAAAGTGTGCTTTTTTTGACAACCAAAAAGAATTAAATTATATTTTTTGGGATTGGGGGGGGGGGGGGGGTTGGCTCAATCAGTAGTGTACTAGGCTTATAATATGCAGTTCTCAGGTTCAAGTCCCAACTGTGCCAACATTGAGATTTATCTCCACTAACCCTCACTCTACCATTGATATGAAAGGGGACATCAGTGAGCTTAAAAGACTACCACATGTTGTATGGGACTTTAAGCTGTGACCCTATGTGCAGGAGAGCCATATCCTGTGCACTGTCCATTGGATCATTTTCCACCAACCTTCTCTGAGCCCTTGTGACCTAGCAATTTAGCCTATTGTGTGCAAAAAACACTCCTCACAGAGGTAAACCAACTCAACAGCATTATTAAATTCTTCTGTAATTTTTATAGCATCAGAATTCAGCTTTTCAGTCATCATCTTTGAACCTGGATATAATGTTATAAACCAGGTCTACTCAAACAATTTTCTGTAACTCACATCTAGCACATAAACCAGTTTCTTAGTTTTTTATTTCATAACAGCTAGCATAATTAAAAATAATGCTATGTTGCAAAATTGCCAAAATCCTAAATTTTGTCAATATAAAAATTAAAAAAAAATTTGATGCCGCAAAATTAAAAAAAAATACTTAAAATTCATAGAATTGAAAAAACTTGAAAAATAAGTAAATTTGAGGGAACTTGAAAAAAAAAACTTATTTATGGAAATTGTTCCAGAAATTCGCAGTGCAAAAAATTATTGATTATACACAGTTAATATGATAAATAATTTGTAAGTAAATTAATGTCTACGAAGTTTGCTTTTAAGTAAACTGTACTAGAGTTTACCAATTCACTAAAGCATTCCCAGCATAATTTAACAATTTTATATTATTTTTAAAGATCTCTTATTTTAATCATTTTGTAATAGTTGTTAAAAGTAGACTTAATTATCTTATGGATTTTTTTTATTGGCTAGTAATAAAATTAAAGAACATATTTAATTTTTGGCTGAGGTATTTAATGTTTATTTTTATTATTTTAATTTAGTCTCAAGATAACATGCGAGATAACTGGAACTTTGGTGGTGATCGTGGCCGTGGAAGAAGCCGGGGTATAGATAGAGATCATATCAGATCAAGAGGCAGAGGTCGAGGACGGGGACGTGGTACACGTTGGGTAAGTATTTCCATATCATTTAAATAAAAAAAAATTTTGTTAGAAATCAGATATTTCTTTTATATGGCACATTGTAAAATATTATAAAGATGAAAAAGTCTGAATGTAAATAATAAGTTGATAAATTTCACTAAGAACACTGATTACAAAATAACAATTTCAGAGGTTTTGGCAAATCATGGAGCTATCGCAAAGTTGTAAATAATGTGCTGAAATATGTAGCATCACAAAAATAAGAATGATTCTAAATAAAATTGATTTTATTCCAATACAATTCATGATGGTGGAAAAATATATTTCAGTTCGATTGAGCACCAAAAAAAAATCTCAGTTGATAATTTTAAGAAATGCAACAGTTCTCAAATTTGGTGTCAACAATAAACATGAATAAATTGATATGTATACAGTTATAAAATTGGGCTCTCTAATTGATTTTTGCTGTCCCATGGCCAAGTGGTTAGCATGCTTGGGTAGTGATCAAAGGGACCTGGGTTCAAGCCATAATATGTAAGGCATAGATATTTGTGTTGTCTTTCTGCTGAGGGCACACAATCCTCACAGATCTTCTACTGTGGCAAATTAAACTGACAGGCTTCTGCCAGACCTCTGTGGCAAGCAGCTTCTTGAGGTGTTTATTTTTTTTACTACTTGATTTGTTTGCATTGGTTAGAAGAAATGGCTTTTGTGAATGGAATCTTAATAGCACATGCCTATATTTTTTCAGTACCGTAGAAAAGTGCTATTATCTGTTAGAGATGTACTTCTGATGGAGGGTGCAAAAATTAAAAGGTGTAGCACTATTTTTTCCATTTCACTTCAAAATAAAATACAACTACTGAATTGCCAGTAGTAGAAGCTATATTTCTGTAGGAAGAAATACACTCTATGTGTAGTTTTAAATGGTGCAATTTGCTCAGAGATAAAAACAAATGCAAAATATTTAGATTGAAGAGTTTTTTTATGTATTTATTCATATATTAAGGAAGATATCACTCTGTATTTATTGTTGATTAATTTTAGAGGACACATTGTACGGACCGATAGGGGCCAGACATTATCTGAAATATTCTAACTGAATGCTGGTTCCAGCTGGGAAGTCAGTGCACACACTGTGCAATGCTCACTTCATTGTCTTGGCTTCAGGTGCTGCTGACCTACGAGAGTCCCACTTCTAACAGCATGACACTGGGCCCAATGCCTTGCCTGGGCTAAAGAACATCGAAACTGGACCATCAAAAATGGCAAAGGATAGCCTGGAGTAATGAATCCCAGTTGTAAATCTTCATCACGCTGATGGGAGACTGAGGATATGGTGCCAACCCCATGAAATCATGGATCCTGCATGTCAGGTCGGAACAGTACAAGCTGGTGGTGGCTCAGTGATGGCCTGGGGTGTCTGCAGTTGGATGTCTGTGGGACCTTGGTACGTGTACCGACGACTCTCAATGCATCCTGGTATGTAGAACTCATGGCTGACCATTTACACCCATTTATGGTCATCATACATCCCAATGGAGGTGGGTGTCTACCAGCAAGACAACTGTTCATCTCACAGGTCCAGGTTGGCTACTGCATGGTTGCAGGAGCATTCTGCTGATTTGGAAATAATGAATTGGCCACCTAGAAGCCGAGATTTAAATCCCATCGAAAAATCTTTGGCATACCATTGAGCAGAGTGTTCGGGCCTGTGTCTCATCAGCGACAACCTTGAGAGAATTGTGGACAGCTCTGAAGGATGCATGTGTTGCCATACCTGTGGAATTTACGCAAGCTTTTGGAGTCCCTTGCCTGGTTGTGTGGCAACCGTTATCACGGCCAGAGGGGATCCAACATGTTACTAGGTTGCTATCCCTAATTCAATGACACTTCAGTATAATATGTTATATGATCACCCCTGGTAGTCATATAACTTACAATATGTTTCATACTATTGATGAGGTGTTATTCTAGTAAAGCTCAATCTTCACATGAGCAAATCTGAGTTTATGGAAGGTACTAGAAGGGGACAATTTACTGTGAAGAGCATATTTGCCTACTGGCCTGGGACCCGAAGGTGTGTTGCATCATGTTAAACAAGCTCTTGTATTGACAGGGGTGAAAGGGAAACAAACCATTGGTCTTTGTGCATATAGACCTCATTTATCCATCGTCTTGTATACAGTGCATCTTGAAGATGCTCATATGGCTGCTGACAACTTGTGAGATATTTATTAGCTTATCATTTCCTTTATGTATTCATGTTGTTAAATGCGATTAGAGGGTAACTGGAGCTACAGCTAGCATCTCTTGTATCTTGAAATTGTCTTAAGAGGGCATTTTGAGGCACCTTTTAGGTCCTGGGTACTTTCATCCTATCTACTGCACTGCACTATGTCATTCATAAGTCATCTTTGTGACACGTTAAAATCAAAATGCTACTCAAGTTAATGCCAGACTGGCTGTAACAGAAATGAGTAGCAACTGCAGCCACACACTCTTTTACAGTAACCATAATTTGCATGCTTTTGGTTGCGTCAATTAAATCTTCAGGGATTTTTATCCTCCACACCGCAAAATGTACATGCTTAACACACTTCCTCATTCCCTTGAATGCTTTTTGAGATATTATATTATCTTTTAATTTTATCCAATGTTGCTTTTGCTAACCATGTACAACCAGGAAGAGAAACGAGTCAATAAACGTTCTTTACTGTACACAGTCACTCCAAACATCATCTTCATGATAGAGTGAAATCAAATTAATGACACACTGGCTGGAATGGAAATGAACGCAATGCATTCTTTTATACCAAACCACCTGCAGTTCTTCAATTAAGGTTGCCTGCATTCTTCTGCATTGCAAAATTTTCATGTATGCTATATTTCACATCCCTTATGTGCTTTTTGGGAAATGACATTATCGTGTGCACTGATGGACTTAAAAGGCTACCATTTATTCGATGGAGATATGAAGCTTACATTACACCTGTGTCTGCTGGCAACTTGTGAGACAATTTATTAACAGTCATTTCCCTATGTAGTCTTGTTAAAGACAGATATAGGTCATCATGAGCTATAACTAACCTCTCCTGTTTGTTGAAATTGTCTCCAAAGTCTTGAGAGGACATTAAGTGGTACTTTTAAGGTGCTAGATACATTAATGTGGTGTTGACCCACTTCTTTTCTACATAACATTCTCTACTGTACACAATCATCCAAAACATTTTTGTGGCATTATATTATTATATGTATACAACATTTTGTATCCTTATGTGCTTTTTGGTATATGACAATATCTGCACTAATGGACTTCAAAAAAACTGCCATCTGTCAGATAGGTATGTTATGCCATGGCTCCATGTGCAGGAGTCATACCCTGCACACATTAAAGAACACACTTGGTGACTTTGATGGGAGTCATCCATCGGTCTCCTAACAGCTCTACCGTGGGTCCACTTCCCCAACCTTCATTGAGCCCTTTTGAGTTCCTTGTGACCTGGCCATTTAGCCCATTTTGTGAAAAAAAAGTGCCACCCAGAGGTAAAGCAACTGAAACCTTTTTTGCTTGATTAGCCGTAGCCAATACGTTTTTGGGCCTAAATGGTCTAGAGATACAAAAATTTCTGATTTAGATAATGCTGATGATTTAGCCCTTTTGGCAAAAGATGTTGATGAGATGAACTGTTTCATGTGAGCTGTTGATGAGACTGATAGTAGAGTAGGTTTGGTTATAAACAGAGAGAAAACTAAAGTGATGAAAATTGGTCAGGCAGCTGTGATTCTGTTAATCTGAATGGTTGCAGTCTTGAGCAGGTGTCACAGTTTAATTACCTTGGGAGCTATGTAACAGATACTGGTGATGTGCGGCATGAGATTAACAGATGGATAGGGATTGCTGCCGGGACTTTTAAGAATCTTTGGAGAGTGGGGAGAAATAGGCGTATTCACCTAAAGACTAAAATTAGACTGTATAATAGTTTGGTTCTTTCTAGGGTTAGTTATGGTAGTGAAACTTGGATGCTGTGTAAACAAGATAACAGGAAACTAGATGCTTTTGATTCTAGATGCTTATGCATTATCTTGGGCATTAGGTGGTTCAACTTTGTAACTAATGATGAGGTTAGGCAAAGAAGTTTGCAACCTCCTTTAAGCAGCATATTGTGCAGAGAGAGACTCCATTGGTTTGGCCATGTTGCCGTATGGATAATTATAGATTGGTGAATAGGGTTATGAACAGTGTACCTAAAGGCCTCAGAAAGAGGGGGAGACCTAGGATGCGGTGGGCAGACAATATCAAACAGGACCTTCTTAAAATTGGTGTGCAGTGGCCGGATGCAGAAGATGTAGCGCAGGACAGATATGCTTGGAGAATTAAACTGCACGGTCTGGTTGGATCTCCATAGCCAATGGCTGCTTGTTGTTGTCGTCGTCGTCGTCGTCGTCGTCGTCGTCGTCGCCGTTGATGATGATGATGATATTCCATACAAGGCATATTTCAAGTTTTATACCTTGTTTTATGCTCCACTTAAAACAACCTTGTTAAAAGTATCTTACAACTTCAACTTGAGAAGTGTTGAGCTAAGGTTAAAAAATTTACCTTTAATCCTGAAGCTTCGAAAGACCCAGTTATAGCTAAAGCTTACCATAATAGGTTACTTAGTCATTATGACAGTGATGGTTTGCTTACTACTGAAGTTGAGGAAGAAGGGACCATTTTAAACAGACTTTTTTGGAAACTAACAGTACTCTGTTAGGAAAAAGAGTAGAGGAGCCAGAATTATTTGAGTAATAAGGCACTTGAGCTTATTTCAAAAAGAAAGAACTGCAGGACTGTCCTTAATCAATACCCTACTAGTCCTAACAGAAAGCATTACAGAGAGCTTAACTAACTTGTAAAGGATCAGTTAGCTGCTGATAAGAATCTTTGGCCTGATGGCTTTGCTGACAAAGCCGAAGGAGCAGTTAGACTGTACAACAGCAGAGAGCTGTATCAGATAGTTAATAGTGGAATAAAATCATATAGTTAATAGTGGTAGAAAATCATCAGATAGTTAATAGTGGTAGAAAACATACAGGGATTGAAGGATAAACAAGGTAAGGTTTTAGAGGTGAGGATTCTGTCATGGCTGAGCATTTCACTGATGTTCTAAACAATATGGTTAGTTCTACTCCCATTGTTTGTAACGATGACAGATGCATTACTGGCTTTAATGTTAGCTCTGTAACACAATCTGAAGTTATTTTGGCTATTTCTAAACTTTATAAAACCCCAGGGTAGATGAAATTACTATGGAAATGCTTAGAGCTGGGAATGTTTCTGTTACCACTTGGATGACTAAAATTTTGAATATCTTTTATGATAAAGGTATGGTTCCTAAAAATTTTACCAGAGTTATTATTATCCCTATTTTTAAAAAAAAGGTGATCATAGTTCTTGTATAACTATAGGGGTATCAGCCTACTCTCTGTTCCAGGGAAAGTTCTTTGCACGATTGTGTTTAATAGAATTAAGAATCTGGATGATAGTCAATTGCATGATGAGCAATGTGAATTCAGAAGAGGTAGTGGGATGTGTTATCAGATATTTTCACTCAGGCAGATTCATGAGGAATATTTAGAGTTTCAGAAACCTTTGGTTATTAGATTTCTTGATTTCAAAAAGGCTTTTGACTCTGTTGATCATCATAATTTGTGTTTGACTGTGAGATCATATGGCATACCAACTAAGGAGGTTAACATAACAAAAGCTCTTTATACTAACACTGAGTCATGTGTGAGAGTTGGTAAGTCTTGTAGCAATTGGTTTAGCATTACTTCTGGTGTTCAACAAGGGTGCATTTTCTCTCCTTTTCTTTTTAGTTTGGTTATTGATTATGTTCTGCCAATATATTTTATAGTCTAAAATTTTAGGTATAATTACAATGATTATGTGTACAACCAAATGTAAGAACTGGAGTAGTCCCACCTAAACAGTTTTCATGACTTTAGTTTTCCAATCCAAGTAACAGATCTAATAAAAACATTAATCTCAACACCATATGCAACAGTGCCATATCATCATTATATCATAGTAAGCTATTTGTAAGATCTTTAGATAATTTAAATTAAAAATATCATCCTTGCTAAGCTTTCCTCATGGCATAAAATCAACACCAGTGTAAAAAGAAATGCATTGTAGAATTGTGTTATGACTTTGACCTAATAAAAATCTTTAATCTTCATTTTACACAGGAGTATTCCTGACATACTATTCAGTCATCTCATTAAGTTTAATCTGCTTTTTGCATATTAATGTTGTGACTGTTTTAAGAAAATCTTAAAATGTATGTAAGGAATAAATATTTTAAATGTAATACTTTTCATATTAGAATGTTTAGTAATTTGAGCAAATTCAATTGCTTTTGTCATTTATATTATTTTTAATCATTGGACTTTTATGAGCAGGTCTTATTAGTTTTAATATCTGAGATAAATATTCAACTTTTTTTAATATGTTAAATTGTTTTGTTTATGGAAGTGTGAATTTTTTTAAGTTATAATTAATAAGGAGATTTTATGCTTATTATATATAAATGTATTACAGTCTGATGATACTGATGATGATGAGGGCAGAAGGTCTTTTGGAGTTGGTCGTGATAACATGCTACCTAGAGATGAATCTGGAGATAAAAGGAGAGAAGTGTTTGGAGAAAAGACTGACCAATCTAGTGGGTTTGAAGAAAGGTACATATATATATATTAATTATTTCATATGAGTAACAGAAATTATTCAACAAAATTAAATTAACTTGAAAATTTTACAGGAAAATTCACACATCTGAATTTTGTTAGGCTTTTATGAAATATTATATATGTCACAATAAAATAGTGTCTCAATTCATGGTTATTATTAACCCTTAAAACATCAGAAGATGATATTTCACTTTTCAAAAACCACTATAAATGAGCCTACAGCTTTTTTATATTTACGTTTTTTTACCTTTGGGTATTTCCTGTTTTATTGCTCAGAATTGAATACTTTTTCTTTTTATATGTAACATAACATTTCATTAAGATAAAGTCCCAAAGTTGAGCTGCTTTCTTTGCAAAAAACAACTGTGCTTTAAGAATTAATAGTACCACCACTATAAATCACAGAAAATATATAAAATTACTCATGTTAAAAAAATTGATGCTTTGTTGATCGAAACAGTATTATTGTCATTAGTGATAAATGCATGCTTGAATTGTTTTTTAATGTAGCAAAACAATTTTCACATATTATCTACTATCAGATTTTTATACAGCAAGTTAATACATAAAGTACAGGTAAAACTTTTCTAAAGTGCAATTAGCTACTCGTTATATCATCAGCTCATAGTATTGCATTTTAGTTCAAATCCTCCAAAATTTTATATGCATTGCAAGCTTTTGAAAAGATTTTATGGAAATCATGGTGCATCTCATGGAAATTTGAAAGGGAAAAATTCTTTGGTTTACCGAAAACCCCTGTATTAGTACAATTGCTGTCCATAATGTTTTGAGACATCCTATGAAATTACTTACTCATTGCACACATTTATATATTTAAATTCATATACTTGACTGTGACAAGGTTACAGTCAAAAGAAAAATTGATTTAAAATTTCTTCAAGAAACAGTTTCATGAAGGTAAACAAAATGCATGGTATAATGTGGCTTGTAGGTGTAATGATTCTGAATCTATAGTACATTTTGTCTGTTACCCTTATATATTCACTATAACCAGTTTTTTTTAAAGTGAAACCTTATAGTGCTTCACTATAACCCAGTTTTTTTTTAAAATATACTACATACAGCTGTGTTGTAACATGCGTGATTCAGTTTTCAGCTGTTTAGATTGTTTTGTTGGATCCTTTTCTATTTAATGTTATTTAAGTTCTGTCAGATATTGATAAAATATATATATATAGTAAGAACTGGGATATTGCATTTGATAATTTGATTTTTTTTCTTCTTCCAGGGATAAAGCTGAATGGGACATGAATCAACCTCCACCACATGACAGAATGGATTTAGGATCACAACCTTTACTTGATACACAATTTAGAAGTGAAGGCTATCCACCTGATGAATATAGAGATAATTTTATGTATAAAGATGAAGAGCGATATTCTTCTGGTCGTCCAGATGAAAGATTTCCTTCTGGTTCTATGCCTCAAGAAGGATTTCCCTCTGCAGATGAATTTCCACCTGGTGCTCCACGTGCAAATGAAGAATTTCCTCTTGGCCCTCATGATGATTTTGCTGCTGATTCCACCCAAGTACATGGATTTCCATCTGGCTCACTTCAACCAAATGAAAATTTCCCTCCCTTTAAAGGTGAAGGTTTTCCTCCTGGTCCTTTTAAAGGTGATGGATTTGCTCCTGGCCCATTTAAAGGTGAAGGATTTCCTCCTGGACCTCTTAATGAAGAACAATTTCCTGAACATGATGAAAGATTCCCAGGATTCCAGTTTGAAGGTGAAAGATTCTCTCATGATGTTTTTCCTGACGGTCAAAGATTCCCCCCTGCTGGCCCAAGAGACAATGATAGGTTTCCATATGATCCACAGTTTGAAGATGGGAGGTTTCCACCTGATGTAAATCCTGAAGGTAGAAAGTTCCCACCAGGTCCTCGCAGTAAAGGTGAAAGATTTCCTGGCCAGTTTCATGAAAATGAAAGATTTCCTCATATCTCTGAAGAATTTCCTATTTCTTCGAAAGATGGCGATAGATTCCCACGTGGTTCTCTGCTCAATAGGGAAAGATTTCCTTCTGGACAGCTTCATAAAGGAGATCAGTTTGGACCAGGAGGTATTCGTGATATAGACAGGTTTCCTCAAGGTTTCTTACCTGATGGGGAAAAAATTCCTCTGGGTCCACCTTTTGAAGAAGATTTTCCTCACGGGCCACCCTTTGATGAAGAAAGATTCCCTCATGGTGAGCGGTTTCCTCCACATGAAGGAGATCGATTTATGATGAGAGAGGAAAGATTTCCTCCAGGCAGATTTAGAGAGGATCGTTTTGGACCTAATAATTTTCCTCCTGAAGAACTA
Organism: Ryuthela nishihirai; assembly: GCA_038380435.1. NCBI lineage: Eukaryota > Metazoa > Arthropoda > Arachnida > Araneae > Heptathelidae > Ryuthela > Ryuthela nishihirai. The sequence continues at coordinate 21,293,378 of JAWZYU010000026.1, forward strand.
ATGGGAAGACCAGGAATTCCTCCTGGAGATAGGCCTTTTCTTGGAGAAGAATTTCATGGTAGAGATTTCCCTCTAAATGATCTGGATCGTTTTAGGTAAAATGCAAATCAAAATTTTTTAAATATATTATTATTAATAAACAACTTATTCTGTAGAAATTATATTTTTACTAATATTAGGAAGTTCCTTTAGAAGAAAATGACTAGTTGAAATTGTCATTCTGTGTATTATTTTCCTCTCCTAAAAAGTAACCTGAAATACTTCATGTTAATAAAACTATAAATTGTAATGTTGAAAGAATAGTAATATATGCTAAGTGGGAAAAAATGCAAATTATATTATTTGTTACAACTGGTCAGAGGACTACACTATTGACACATTTTCTTTTGCATATTTTGTAATTGGCTTATTGATTCTTTAGACTAAGTGTTGTGAATTTAACTAAAACAATAATAATAGCCTGTGAATTTAACAAACAATAAAATATAACACTTGATTAGAACTGATTTGAAATAACTTTTCCTGAACAGTACCTTTAATTACAGTGCAGTACAACAGAATCCCATAGATCTTGATGTTTGAAAATTCGCTTTTATGGTAGGGCAATGCTGCTTTAATGGTTAAACACAGGCTGAATGCAATGAGATTGGCATATTGTGACAGAAATTCAGCAATATTTACCAAAACAAAATGAAGAATCAGCAAGCCTCCACAAAAAAGAGTAATGCCAGTCTATTTTACCAACTGGAAATATGAAACAATGTCCAGTGGACTAAAAAATAATAACCTCGATTCTGCCAACAAGCATTGTGGCCATACAACATGAAAAATGAAATAGAGTGGTCCACCACCCCAACATTTGTTTCTTCTTTTTCTTTTTTATATTCAGTGTGTAGAGCACATAATATGATTTACAAACTTCCTTGCAAAGCTAATAGCTTAACTGCAAAAATGTTAACCACACATTGTAGTTATGATCACTGAATTTATTATGTACAAAGTAAAATTGTTCATAGCATACTTGCAATCTGTTCAACTTATGAGAAGTTCTAAAAAATACTTGTATAGAAAATAATAATAAATGTAAAAAAATTGAATAATCCTTAATAACCAAGTTTCAGTTTCAGTGTTTAACAGTGCTCTAGTTAAGGAAATAAAGATATGTAGAATTTATATAACTTTGGTTTTATTTCCTAAGTTTAAAGTTGGTAAGAATTGCTATCATATATGGGCTATTATGACCTATTTTGATTTTTTAATAACTTAAGAAAAACATTTGTGGCACATTTATAGATATCTTTCACTTGTTTTTCTTTAATTTCTTCTTTTGGTATTAGTAGGTGTAATGGCAATGGGCAGCATTTCCTACAGATAAGTAAACTTAATGGTTTGAGAATAACTAACACTTATTGATTGCAAATACTGTGACACATAAGTACATGAAGGTTTCACCAGATGGGCTGCATAAGAATATGATTGATTATATATTAATTAAGAGCAAATCGGCTAGTTCTGTTAGAAATACCAAGCCATATAGGGGAGCCAAAATGGGATCTAACTATTACCTTGTTAAAAAGTGTTTTGCAACTTATTGTTGTGCTAAGGTTTAAACGTTACCTTTAACAATGAAGCTCTGAAAGACCCAGTTATAGCTAAAGCTTACTGTGATAGATTGCTTAGTCATTATGACAGTCATGGTTTGCTTACTACTGAAGTTGAGAAAGAATGGGACCATTTTAAACAGGGTTTTTTTTTTTGAAACTAACTGCTCTTTTAGGAAAAAAGGAGAAAGGAGACAGAATTATTTGAGTGATAAGGCACTTGAGCTTATTTCATAAAGAAAGAACTGCAGGAATGTCCTTAATCAATACCCTACTAGTTCTAATAGAAAGCATTATAGAGAGCTTAATAAACATGTATAGGATCAGTTAGCAGCTGATAAGAATCTTGGGCTTTATGGCTTGACTGACAAAGTTGAAGAAGCAGCTCGACAGCATAACAGCAGAGAGCTGTAACAGATAGTCAATTTTCTGTGTGGAAAGAAATGAACAGGTATACAGGGATTGAAGGTTAGATAAGGTAAGGTTATGGAAGGCGAGGATTCTATCATGGCTAGGTGGGCTGAGCATCTCAGAGATGTTCTAAACAATGTGGTTAGCTCTATGCCCATTGTATATAATGATGATAGGTGCATTACTGGCTTTAATGTTGGGCCCATAATCATATTCTGAAGTTATTTTGACAATTTCTAAATCCTCAGGGGTAGATGAAATTACTATGGAAATGCTTAGAGCTGGGAATGTTTCTGTTACTACATGGCTGACTGAAATTTTGAATATCTTTTGTGATAAGGCATTGTTCCTCAGGTACCTCACCAACCTTGGATTCAATCAAGAATGTTATTCTCACAGTTGGCAAGGAACTACTGTACTGACAAAAATGGTGTCAAAATTGAATAAACCAATATATACTTTACATATATAATAATGAGAAGTTAATTAAAAAAATTGGATGAAGATAACATCAGCTCAATGATGCTTGTTCTGGTGTTTCATACCACATACAAACATGTACACACAATCATGCCATCTTGAGACTTGAACCCAACAGCTCAATTATCTCTGCCACCGAGGCCCATGCTATTAGTTCTATAGTGTTATCTTGTTATTAGTCTATCATGTTTTGTTCAAATTGTTGCTGAAAATTTTGTTTGTTTTACTGTCTTATAAACCTTTATTTAATTGAACTATGGCTCCTAAATGTAAAGTCTTTTCGAGTGGCTGGCAATGTAGTAAATGAATCTCATGAAGTTCAACTTTGGTTGGAAAGAAATACATTTTAGGTAAATTTCTTGGCAGAATGATTACAGTATCTCTTGCTTGAAAAATATCAAGTGAATGGATCAACCATACATGGTATTCTCGCATGAGGAACATATCCTTTCTAGCATACTTGCATATGTATCTATAAATACAGGTTCTGTATGTTTTTTTTTTTGTGTTATATTCCATGATTGTGTATCATTTAAATTTTTTTGTAAGGTTTGGTATTCGTGGACTACTCTGAACCCTGTTTCTGGACAGTATTTCCTAGTTCTGTCTGCAGTAGTGTAAACTATTGCGATCTTGATCAGGGCTGCAAATTGTTTGTTGCATTGGCTGAGTGGTTAGCACACTTAGCTACTGATCTAAGGGACCTGGGTTCAAACCCCGGGTAAGGCATGGATGTATGTGTCATTTTTCTGCTGAGGTCCTGCTATCCTCTCAGATCTGCTATGGCATATAAACTGACAGGCTCCTGTCAGACCTCTGTGGCAAGTAGCTGCTTGAGGGGGGTATTTATTTATTATTTATCTCTCAATGCTGTGTGTTTTTCATTAAGATTTTTTTCACTGTTGTAATGCAGAACCGATAAAGTTGTTCATTATTTGTAGTAAACCAATTCCACTGCAATTTCTATATGAACTATACTTGTGATTAACCCTTTAATTAATACTAATTTGTTAACGTTACTCTGTGTTAAAGCAATCACCTGATTTAAGCTCACAAGTTTGATTTGAACTATTATCAACATATTTTTCCTTAAATTTTTGAAAATCTCCTAAAAATTAACAAAAAGCTGCAATTTTTAAAAATGGAAGATTTTGGAAGTAATTATGAAATATGTACCTATTTTTTTTGGTATACCACTGTAAAAAGTGTTATTAAAATTAATAAATAGTAATTAATAAATAATCATAGTTTTAACTTCAATAAAAGTCAGAATTAAATTCTCTTTAATTTGGTATATAGCACAACTTATTTCTGTTGATTAGTTATACGTTAAAAAAATATTGTAAAGGTGACTTGTTTATTGGACTCTACAACAAGCCTGCACTTTTCTCAAAGTATGGTATGGAGAAAAAAATTACAAAATGGAAGAAATGTTAACTTTAAACAAAAAAAAAAATTTTTTTTTTATTCAGAAATAGCCTTTTTATCCATAATAATCATTTCATTATTATCATTTGTATCATAATCATTTCTGTCTATTAGTGTTTTTTTTTAAATAATTTTTTTATTTGTGTTGCCAGATGCATTTTTTTTTACTGCATGACTCTAAAAAAGCCCTATTAAAACTAGTAAATATTGTTAAATATTTTATTTTCAGAAAATCCAGAATTAAATGTTGATTAATTTGGCATATAACATGACATAATTCCTTTCATTAGTTATTTGGCAAAAAAGTTATAAAGTTAATTTTTTTGCCTGATAAGAATGAAGAAAGAACTGGACCTGGAAAGGGTTAATACACTCTCCTCCCTTTTTTTGAAATTTCCTGGATGTTAATGGCTTAAGCACTCTTTGTTCAGTTATCACTTGTAGGTCCTTTTATGGTAAGATGCCCATTTGGAACAAAAAAGTGCTATCTACTTAATGGTTTGACTTGTAGCTTTAGCAAAAACTTTAAGCATTGTTACTGATTTTCAATTATTTTTACTCCCAAGAATATAGCAGAAATGCAAAGGCACTTAGAGCTTTTATATCTGTTTTTGTGCATTTATAAATAGTACAATTGAATTTGAAATGAACAGTATTTTAAAGTCATTTTTGCTTAACATTGAATATTTCTGATTATTCTGTCCAACATCGGTGTTTTCCTTCTTATCGCATAATTAATCACTGAGCTTAAAATCTGTGATCGACAAGAAAGCCATAACTGTGGTCACCTCACACCACTATTTGGGACCACTGATTTACAATCATGAAATAGCACTGCTTAGTGTTTTTGAAGAACATGTAAAATGATACAAATTTTGAGTCTTTGGTTTTTTTTTAGGTTTGGCTATCCAGATGATCGTTTCCCACATCGCTTCCCAGATGAAAGGGATAGAGGTCCATTTCCTGAACCAGGATTTTGCCCTCCTGGAAGAAGGCCTCCATTTCAAGATCGAGGAAATGGTGACAGATTTGGAGAGCCACCAGATAATATAAGATTTAAAACTATAGATTACACCCATCGACCTGCTGTTTCAGTTTTAGGAGAAGAATTTTCAAGGAAGTATGATGCCTTTGACTATCGGTTTGGCTGTGACCTTATGAGTTACAGAGGTAAGTTATTGAATCATGAATGTTTTTTTATTTTATTTAGCACTAATAATATTTTTTAATATATTTGCTTTTATTCTTATTGCACTATCACTTCAAACATTATTTCAAATTTAAAATTAAGTTGAATAAAAGTTTACTGATAAGCTTAAAAGACAAAGTTTGTAATAAAAGTTTGATCACTAATGAAAAAATCAAAAGATACAGATTGTAAGGTCCAGATTCATCTGTCTACTTTAGTTAAAATTATAACTTAAAAGTATACATAGTAAGAAATAGGATTTTCTTAACAATGGCTTCCTTAGTTTTCTCTCTAGAGTTAGTTCATTAATTTTGCGTATTCATCTAAATTTATATTTTTAACCTTTTTATTGAACTCGGTGTACTTTCTGCAAATGGTTTTCTAATTATGATTTTGTGCTCTCTGGTCTCTTCATATACTCTTAAAAATAGGCTTTCCTAACACTGTTGCACTCATAACAACCATGTTGACTATTCGTATTTATAATTTTTTTCTTTATCCACAAATTTTAAAACTGTAATCAGATTTAGTGTTTTTTTTCCCTACATGTTTTAAGATTAGTATTGGGGAAATAAAAGTTGTGCTAACAATTGACTGAGTGGCATACAATAGCTGTAATAAAGTTAATTTAGTTCTGAATCTTAAACTAGTAGAAATATATGTGGAAATGCTTTCCAATATCATATATTCAACTCTTTTGTGATTATTTCATTGTTGTTCTGGTACAAATTTTACAGATAACTTACTACACAATAAACTTGTTAATAAGACATTGCCTATATAAAATCAAGTTGTATGAGATATAATGGTCTGCATTCTACTAGTATTCAGTAGATTTAGCAACATTCTGATGTTTTTTTTTGGATATAATTTTCCAATCTGTTTTTGTGCATCTTCCTTGCTTTACATTTATTATCAACATCTTGCTGTCTAATACAGTGCAAGACTCTGTGTAAAACATTGTAAATATTTTTACGAATTAAGAATTGAGAAAATGACTTTTTGAAGTTTACAATACTATACTAAAAATATCTGTGATGGCAGAAAGTAATACTTATAAATATAAATCACTCTGTTAGTACTAACTTCAGATAAAAATTTTATACAGTGAAACTTATAGAGAGTTGGCTTACTAGCAATGTTCAGTTTAGAGTTGGAAATGCTTCTAGAAAGAGTAGGAAAACACTAGTTTTGGCAGTGATTTTTGATCAAAAGTCGATTATTTAGTAAATATATTCTTTGTGTCTGCTCACTTAATTGAGTGATACACATAATAAGAGAACTTAAATAGCAGTATCTTCAATGGAATCTATGAAATCATTAGGTAAAGTCCATAAATAATATTCTGATGCATGGTTAAAGCGGAGGCCTCAGTCAGTGAGAGTGAATATTAGAATAATAAATGTGCCAGAACCTTCCTTGGTATGGAAAATGGTTCAGGTTTGATGTTCTTTGTTTCCAATTGAGAATTTTTAACACATCAGGTCTCAACTGTGCTAGTATTGAACTGTTCGATCCATGCATGCATCTTGATCTTATGTGAAAATTGAGACATGAATTATTTGGAAATACTACCACATAAATTGATTATATCACTTCATGAGTTAACTAATATTAGATCACTAGTACACTATTCATGAATGTATCAGGTATTGTGACCATTGAGCTACCAGCTGCTCAGTGGTCATAGTACTTGATGTATCATCAAGAGGTTGGGGGTTCAGATCCCACCCAGCTCAAGACAGTTTTTCTTCTATACTTGTGATACTTGTACAAAGCATAACAGTTATCTAATACTTAGTCAACCTGTGAAGTGCTGTGGATAAAAAGTAACTACCACATAAGACATTTCCATAGTCCTGTGTATTGGAAAGCAATGTTCTGTTCTCATTTGGAAAGCTGACGGATGGCCTTGGTAGGAGGCTGCATTTTCCTTCCTAAACTTTTGCCTAACCTTTGAGTGAAATCCCAGGACCAACCATTTATTAAGTTCATTGGGTATGAAGGAGCCTCTCACATGCAATCCATCCCAATCACATTTGAATTTAGAAAAGCATTTAGTCACTGTTTAAAATGTAGAATCAGATGAAGAATGTTGGTTTCATTAATATTTACTACTGATGAAATCCTTATTTCATCAGTAATACTGTGTCCATAGTTTAGCAATAATGTTATAATACTCTTCAGTGCAAATATTTTAATGTGTTTGCGGTGATGAAGCAAATGTGGAGCCAGCACTTTTTTTTTTTGCTTTAGCTTTGGTGTAAATATTTACTGCAAGAATTGAAATCAAATAAACTTTGTTTTTGGATCATTGCAGGAAAAGTAGATTTGGTCTGGTTTAATTAAACTGACACTGTGCTTATTAGTCTACTGTGCTGTCAAAAATTAAATGATCAAAAATAATATATGAAACATTTCAATGAAATCACAAGTGATTAATCCTGGAATAGTTTCATAATGATGTAAGTGACTAAACTGTGTAAGATGATTATATACATTATGAAAAACGAAAGTGAGTATATCCTCATTGAATATGTTGAGATTGTAATTGGCCAAAATTAAAAACTGAGCAGTGAAAGCATTAACTAAAGTGTATTGAAACCTATATGTTGAGCTAACTTAAAAATATACTCCCTCAAGCAGCTGCTTGCCACAGAGGTCTGACAGGAGTCTGTCAGTTTATATGCCATAGTAGAAGGTATATGAGGATAATGCAAACCAACAAATTTTTTAAACGCAAACCCAATTTCAAATGGATTGAAATATCTCTCAACCAGGTTTTTCGAACTTTTTTATTTCATATACAAATAGGTACAGTAAAATTCATAGATTTATTTATTTTTGCTATTAAATGCTATTATTTTAAAATTTGTACTCCATCTAAAGTGTTTGTGAATTTAATTAAATTTTTTACTATCCAAAGTGATTCCAAAAAGGCCAAGTTATTTGAAATGGTCATTTTATCCCTGACTGATAGTTTTTTGCTACACAATAAACAACCAAGCTACATGGGAGGGTGGGTTAAGGAACATCCTTGTCTGTATTGTTGCTTGAGTAGATTAGTTTCTTGTGTAAAAGATCCACTTTGTTCTTTTCAATTTATAATAGATACCTTTCAAGTCCAGTTTGTTTCAATCTTAAATGAAGGCAGAGTGTAGAAAAACGTTAAAGTTATTAATATTTCAGATTTAGATTTTATACTTTTCAAATTGTTATTAAAGAATATCCTTTTGTTTTTATTATAAATGATAAACAAATAATCCAATTTTAATCTTCTAAACGATATTTAGTGTTCCCCATTCATTATGAGGTTTGTTTGAGCATTCTTGATTGTATTCTTCAAGTTGGTGTCTTACGCTAGAGTGTCACTAATCAGCCAAAAATGCAAGCAGTAAGAGACGGGGGTGGCTCAATCGGTAGTGTGCCAGGCTCATAATCTGCAGTTCCCAGGTTCGAGTCCCAACTGGGTCAGCATTGAGATTTATCTCCGCAAAACTCCTCGCCCTGCCCATGGTCAGTAGGGGACATCAATGGGCTTGGAAGGCCGCCATCTATTGGATGGAACGTTAAGCTGTGGACCCGTGTGTGGTAGAGCCATACCCTGTGCACATTAAAGAACACACTGAATGGCCTTGATGGGAGGCTACCATCTGTCTCCTAACAGCTGTTCCAGTGAGTCCCCTCCCCAAAACTTCTCTGAGCCTTTCGGGTCCTTGTGACCTGGCCATTTAGCTCATGGTGTGTAAAAAAGTGCCCCTCAGAGGTAAAACAATCCAACTCAACAAGCCAGTTACTCACTGTTGACAATCAGTGGATATGCACTCATAAAAATAGTGTTGTATTATTTTCTAATGTTTACTCTCTTTCAAACACTATCTTTTTTATTTGTGGATAGTGGTGCACCCAACAGGGGATCTCTTTTATCATCCTAAAGCTTTACCATTTCAGTGATTGCAGTTAAAAAACCAAGTTTCCAAATCATGTTTGTGCATAGTGTCCATGTCAGTGTTTGGAAAGAGTTTCTCAGCATTAGTCTGTGTTATCAACAAAACACAAACATGACTTCTGCCAGAAACAGCCAGCACATTATTTGTTAATTGCAATATTATTTATTCCAACGAGTTACTGGAAGCTGTTATATTATTTTTTTTAAAATTAAGGCTTTGTGTTAATTTATGCAAAATTTACTCTCGTCTTATTGCATGGCATGATCCATTTCTGTTTGCAACTTAATGTGGTTTAATTCTGTTTTTTCTGAAAAGGTTAAAAATTAACCTGGTCAAAAATGCAGTCCTTGATAAAATTTCAGCACTTCAAAAATATTACAACTGTCAGCAGATGTTTTTTAAAAGAAATATTTTTTACACCTTTGCTTGCGAGATAAAATAATTAGTACACAACCAAACGTATAGGAAAATAAGATATAAGTTAAGAAGTATAAGAAAATAGAATTTGTTATGGCGTTTTAAAATACAATAAACCCTTTATGTGTGCGAGTTCCATTTGCATGAATTCAAATGTGCCTGAACTATTTTTAATGCCCTCCTTTTTTTGTATATGAACCAAAATTCAAATACAGACAGTCAGCCATTGAGATTCTAGGAAGTCTTTTGGCCTACGAAAGCTACATTTTTATCCATGTTCACATTGCAATCTATGTTAAATTATTTGCATCTTGTGAACTGAAAAAAGTGCAATAATGCCTGGAGCCATGAAGGAGAAGAGGAAGATGATGATCTTAGAGAAGAAGCTTGAGATCATCTCAAGGATTGAAAAGAAGAGGATGATGAGCTTAGAGATGAGCTTAGAGAAGAAGCTAGAGATCATCTCAAGGATTGAAGTGGCGAAGGTGCATTGGCCATAGGGCATGCATTTGTTTTGTAAATTTTTTATAATTTTTCAATTTCCATTGTATGTACCTTTAAAAAAATGTAGTAAATTCATTTCTCCTAAATCTTTGTTTTGTATCACTTTTTATTTGTATTCCTTTACAAATTTACATAAATAATTACACTAGAAATTATACAGATGTAATTGAAAGTGATTCCAGAACCTAATCCCTTATTTCCTATTGTTTCTTAAGCTCCATTTGTGCGAATTTAATGGGTGTGAGGTTTTTGTAGAATGGAACCCTAGCATACATGGAAGGTCAAGTGTACCTGTTACTCTGCGTGCTTAGGTTAAACGTAAAACTAATACACTGAAGTGCCATTGAATTAGGGATAGGAGATGTTATCTAAATTCAGTACCACAAGTCCTGCACTTGCACACATGTGTGACTGAAACTCTGGTCATATATAGCTGTCGGCTTTGGCTTCCCCAAGCATTTGTTGCGAGAGGCATAATGGGAAAGGCGCAGGATTTAGATGCATTTGACAGAGGGTAGATTGTAGGTGCTCGATGGATGGGACACTCAATCTCCGAAATTGTCAACTAACTTGGATTTTTTCTCAAGACAGTTTCAAGGGTGTTCTGGGAATACGAAAATTCTGACAAAAAAACAAGCATCCGGACAAACTGCAAATGGCAACCAGCCTTGAATGATCATGGGCTTCACAGTCTGACCCACATTGTACGGACCAATAGGGGCCAGAGATTATCTGAAATCACTTCCCATCTGAAAGTGGGTACCAGCTGGGAAGTTAGTGCATGGACTGTGCAACACTCACTTCATCATCTCGGCTTCGGGAGCTGCCGACCTAAGAGAGTCCCACTTCTAATGGCAAGACACCAGGCTCAATTCCTTTTCTGAGCTAAAGAACATCGAAACTGGACCATCAAAAATTGGCGGTGGATAGCCTGGAGTGATGAATCCCGATTTAAACTTCATCACACTGATGGGAGACTAAGGGTATGGCGCCAACCCCATGAAGCATGGATCCTGCATGTCAGGTCAGAACACAACAAGCTGGTCGTGGCTCAGTGCTGGCCTGGGGTGTCTTCAGTTGGACGTCTGTTGGTACAACTCTCAATGCATCCCGGTATGTAGAACTCATGGCTGACCATTTCCACCCATTTATGGCCATCATTGCATCCCAATGGATATATCTTCCAGCAAGACAACTGTTCATTTTACAGATCCTGATTGGCTACTGCATGGATGCAGGAGCATTCTGCTGACTTTGAAATAATGAATTGGCCACCTAGAAGCCCAGATTTAAATCCCATCAAAAATCTTTGGAATACCATTGAGCAGAGTGTTCGGGCCTGTGTCCCATCAGCAATGACCTTGAGAGAATTGTGGACAGCTCTGGAGGATGCATGGGTCGCCATACCTGTAGAACATTTTCACAAGCTTGTGGAGTCCTTGCCTTGTAGTGTGGGGCCGTTGTCAGGGCCAGAGGGGGGCTCCAACACATTACTTGGTTGCTATCCCTAATTCAGTGGCACTTCAGTGTATAACAGTTATGGCAATATTAAAATTTTCTGTCATTTGAGTGCTGTAAAATATAATTTTTGGCATCAGTAGGATTTATGAGAAACATTAAGATCGAAGAATAAAGAGAAGCAGATTCTCTAAAGACAAGGAGTATATATATATATGAGTATATTAAAAAACAATGGAATATGATGTTTCAGCAGGTACCAGGGTATGTATTTCATCTGGGTAATGCAATTTTGAGTATATATACTCTTATTGCACCTGGATAGTATTCTAGTAGGATCCATTTACCTTAGTAGTTGTGCTCCCAGGTGAAAGCTACATGTATCTTGTTATGTTTGATCCATTGTAGAAGAAGTGTAGATAGGTGTTGGCAATTTATTGCTTTAAGACTGAAGAAGAGTTGCAATCTGTTCTATGATGAAACATAACCCAACATTGAAAGTTTACCATACATATGGAAGTTTCCGTCTAATTTTACTATCTAAATTTTTTTAGAGGATGATTTAGAAAGGGGGTTGCTTGTTTTGATATACATCATTCTTAAGTGATGTGTGGATTTTCATGTTCATACTACCAGTTATATGACAGACAGTCAAGATGAAATGCTTAGGCCTCTTGCAGGTGCAAGTGTTAAAAGTTTTGTGGAGAATTTTCTGTAATTCAAAGCCATCATATGCCTGGAATAGCTAGTTTGTTTCCTGTACCTAAATTCAACAGAGCATACTTGGGATGCTCTTGGAAAAGGTGTAATAGTTCTTGCATGAAGTATAGTAGTTCTTGCATCCTCCATCATTCCAGAATTTACCAAGTGATGAGAGGAAATGTAATTTAATGTTCACTACCACCTGAACTTGCTGATTGAGCATGAGAAGATATTGAAAGAGTCAATATTGATGTTAGGGAAGACATCCCCATTAGACTGCATATGTAAATTTTTTCCTAGTTCTGTTATTCTCTATATTAAAATGTCAATATTTTTATGTCATTAAAATAAATAAGTTTTGATTGTTTACCTTGAGTGAATCCTTTTACCTGTATTCAGACCTATTTGTATGCTTTTGGTACTTATTGATTTTTCCTGTATACATCATTCATTATATATTGATTATATTAAAGGTATATGAAACCCATCTATTAAACTGAATAAATTAATGGCTCACAGATAAATGCTTTCTGTTGATTAAATAGTAAGTTTTTATCACTTAAGTTGTTGGCCATCTGGTACTTAATCTTTGTTAGCAATGTAGATATATGAAAGAAATGTATATAATGTGATAATTGAGAATTTACAGGATCACCAAGTGGAAGACTTCTGAGTATAATCCTCTAGTACACTACATTTGTGTATACATTTCTAAAAATACCCACCAACATTTGGAATTGCTACATTATGACAATATGTATTGTAAAATGCATTACAGAAATTCATTTCAAGCTAAATGAAATTATTTTTTATAAGCATCTGCATCATAATGTATGAACATATATTTTTGATTATATGATATATATTTCTGAACAAATTTTTCAGTTTGAGCAACCATTCTGAGAAACAACCTAGAGAGTTAACTGTAGTTTGTAACATTTTGTATTGAATATGGGATTCTGTGTCTTTTGTGATGGTATATAGAAGCTGGGAATTTTTTTTTTTACTTTTACAATGCATGAAAAACTTTATGCAATATAATTTCTTGCAATATTCTTATTATGGAGATTTACATTGTGTATAAGGGCATTTTTGGGTTGTGGGACATCACATTTTTATATATATATATAATATGATGGAAGGTATATATATATATGTTTATTTTCTATATGAAGATATTTAATATAATTGTGCAGAAAAAGTTTCTTATATGTAAATAATTGCTAGATGCTTAAACCTTCTCTTTAGAGAAAAAAATATCATATTAGTAATCATACGAGTCCATTGTATCATCTGAAACTTCAGGTTGGGATATTGAACTGATATAAATTTGGCATAGATAATTGTAAATATTAAAGAAAATATTGAATGTGGCTGATAATTCAACTTATGATCCTTCGGTTACATACTGAATGTATTAATCTTTTTTGGCTATCACAAATAATTTCCATGACCTTCATGCTTGTCATAGTTTTCTCTTAATAATTTTGCGTAAGATCATAAAAGTTGCTGACTGTGCATTGTCTAATATCCTGGTCTTTTTTTTTTCATATTCAAATGTAGTGGTAGTGATGGTTTAACAATTAAAATCGTTAATGTCAATTACACTATCACTAAATTACAAACACGTGTAGTGAATTTGTAACATAATTTCAATGCTAGTTTGTTCAAATTCAAAGCAATATATAAAAGAATCATATACAAATAGAACAAACAAAATGTAAACAAGAATGAAAAGAAAGCTGGAATCAAGGATTATGTAGCTCATCCAGGTTCCAGATACAAATATTAGAACTTTGACAACAGTGGTAAGTAAAAAATATTTGATTAAAGATCAATTATATCAGTCACTTCCATTATTTTTATATCATAAAAATGTGCTTGAAAAATATTTGGTTTGGTAATTTAATTAATTATAAAATGAAAACAGTAGTCCATTATTATAATTATAATAATGTGGATTAATGTGGCAGAAATAGACACATCAAGTTTAATACAAAATTTTAATTTTGTGCAAACGTTTTGTGTTTAATCCAAGTGTGAGACTTAGAAACACTGATAAATGTATTTTTAAAGATACCTTCAGTTTTTACCTATCTTCATAATGCTTTCATTTGACAGCTTGATGGTTTTTTAATTTATCAAAACCGTTGTTCCACCATATCTTCCCAGCTGATGGACAATTGTAATAAGTCACATATAAATGAAAGCTTGTGATGTGGCAAGTGTCCATAGACTGTAAAAAAAATCACCCCTATTCTTTCTTCACCATAGACAGAAGGAAAGTGTAAATGATATTTCTCATATATATTGAGTTACATGTCAACTGAAAGCTTACATTGTGGGACATATCATAAGATTAAAACAATTTACCCCATCCTTTCTTCCCATAATGGGAAATGTGTAATAACTGTTCCACTGACCTTCTATATCCAGGATGAATGGGAACACAAGAACCAAATGTAACTAGTTTAAATAGCAAATTAAAACTTTTGACATGTAGAGTGTGATAGACTACTTAAATTATGCTCCTCTTCTCCCCTCAAATTATGCCCCTATTCCTCCCTCCTCTACCAAAGAGGGGATGTAATGGGGTCCTATAGTAAGTTGTGTTTTGAGTGAAAGCTTGTGACATGGTGAGTGTTGTAGACTTCCACAAATTATGAACTCTCCTTTCATCACCATGACAGAGATGGGGGTGGGGGTAGGGCAATTTAATCAGGATCACTCTTAATATGCATATATCAAATGAAAGCTTATAATGTACAGAATAATGGGGAATATAACATTTTTCTCCTCTGAAGTAGGGGTTAAAGCATGCTTGTCTAAAGTGCGGCCCAAAAGCCTTTAAAATGCGGCCCAAATGCAAATTATGAAAATATTTAAATTTACACATTTTTATTAAAAAAATAAATGTTTGCAATATTTTTCATATATAATCGATTCGTTGACATTTATTTTGAAATAAAAATTTAAATAAAAACATCTTAGTATGCCATGAGAATTTACGTTTCGAATTATGTGTGTATCCACTCGACGGCGAATTTTTTGAAGAATTACAATATTTGTATGCAGTATATTGCATTGTATTTTGATTTCCTAATCCTTTTGGCCAAGGGAGCCCTTCACAGAAAAAGGGGCCATCGAACGTTCGCGAAAGTTCGCCAAATCAATCCGACTCATTGGCTTTCCTCTCGCTGAATTTTCAGCGAGTTTTTGATATCCCACTAGTTTTATATTGCCCTTTTTTATTTTATAATAGAAAACAAGAAAATAAATGAAGTTTTATTATTCATATTCATTAACTATATTTTATATTTTATGCGCGGCCCAAAACACTTCATCTTCACTTAGTGTGGCCCAGGGAAGTCAAATATTCACTCAATGTGGCCCAGGGAAGTTAAAAGTTTGGACACGCCTGGGTTAAAGTATGTGTTTTAGTGTTTCCCACTCACCTTAGGGTAAGGGGTCAACTCATTGCTGTAAATGTAAACTTGACCTTCGCATTCCAAATTCAAATTTTCAACATAGTTTATATTTTTTTTAAATTTTGGAATTTTCAACTTTTTCGTTGTTAGAGGGTGCAGTTAAAGCTATAATCATTCTTATAGTTGAAGGCAGATATTCATAAGCTAATTCATGTCTTTTCCTAGGTCATAGTTTTATTACACATTCTTTGGTGGATGACAAACCTATGTGCAAGTTTTGTGACAGTTTTATCTATTAGACCATTTTAATTGATTGTCCTTGTTTTAACCATGAACAAACAACATTTTTATTTGAGCTACCATGATTTTACTCTTGAGCACCTAACACTCTGACATCTTTTTATCTGATAAATCACTTTTACTATCTATTTTTGACTTAAGATATACTGATTGTTTTAAGCATATTTAATATTTTATTTTTGTATTTTACACTTGTTAATTTTTGCTTTATACATGGGTCCTACACACCCACTGTTGATTTTGGGTTTTCTGATTTTCCTTTTTTCTCTCTACACAGATTCTTTATCCCATTTTTGTTGTTATATAGTTTTATTGTTGCCATTTCTACTTTTAACTTTGGTTGTTTGTTTGAAATTTTTTCTATTTCTTTTTATTTTCTGTCTTGTTTGGTACAGCATGGCCTTAGTTGCCCTTGTGCTATAAAAAAACCAACCAAAGCTATTCTTGTGAGTTCTATATCTATTCAGTTGCCTAATGTGCTATGCAATTTTTTTCTTTGTTCTGTCTAGTAGTCATGGTCTCTGTGCACATAGGTAAAGTGAAGAGTTTTGAACCCCTGTCATCAATAAATCTGTTGTTACCTTAAACTATAGTAGATGTTAATACACTCATAAAGAGTAGTATTGAGGGAATTTTCTTTTCCTCATTGAAACGTGTTTTTGCTGTTTAAATTGAAGGACAATTTACCACATGGCGAAAGTGACCAAAGGGTTCTACAGTGTAGAAATGGCACAAGCAGTTTTGGAATATGTAAAATAGCCACATTGAACACATTTTGTTTGGCATACCGTAGCTGTAGTTGTTTTTGTATCATAAAATCCCAAGCAAACAAACCACATTAAACAGGTTTTGTTTGGCTCAGCTTAACTCACATGAAATCCTATCAGCATTATACACCTATCCCTCAATTTACACAGTATTCAGTTTGCACTAAAATTATATTCTTGCCATTATAATGCAATGTTTTGTGACAATGAAATGAAGCCTGTTTCGAAACAGCAGTGAGATCTGACTTTCCTAAACCGAATTTTTCAGACTAGTAAAATCCTTATTTTATCTTATTTTTAGCAACAAGTTTAAATTTGTAAATTATTATAAGACGAAATACAGCATATTCGTAAGTATATTGTTTCATAAAATATCATATAAATACTAATTTTATAAAATAAGCACTAAGTATTGGTACAAATTCTTAATTTTTAATTTATATTGAATTCATAAATATCCTTTCTAATTTCATCTCCAAATTCGATGGTGTACATCTACTTTGAGTATTTTTATTGAATGAAATGTATGAGAAATTAAGCTTCTCTGAATTAGTGCAAATAAAATACAAGATGCTGTTACATTAATGCTTATTATTACTGCTGAATTGAAAATTGGATAAATATCATATTAAATAATTCCGGACAAATGGGCTGACAAACGTGTGATGTCATCAGTGGTAGAAATGGAAGTTTTCCTGTGGTTCTGGCTACTTGATTGATCAATTCTAAATTTGACAAGGTGGTTCCCATTTAGTTCTAGCCCTTTTGGGTAGCTGCAATGGGTCGGAAGCGATCCTTCAAATAGATTCCAAAATTTCTTGGGGTACTGCTGTCACCTGCCTTGTGAATGGAGTAGTATGTGTGTAGAGCTGTGAATGAACTTACCGATGGCAAGAGTTATCAATACGTTTCGCACCAAACCTTTGGCATTGGTTTAACTAGTGTATAAATAAAAACGTCAATGTACATTTTATTCATAAAAAAGATTTTTTCAGAACCTATTCCCTTTTTTTCCACAGGTATTTGGTCTCTATTTCCATGGTTTCAATTTACGGAGTGCAGAACTATCTACAATATAAATTGAAGGATGGGTGTAATCAAATCTGAATTGTTCACTCTGATTGACGACTCATTACAATACTGATACTAACATAGCATCTAGTTTAGTTAGGATAAATATCAGAAATACTTAAAAAAAACTTGGTCTAAGTAAAGTGACTGCCAAATAAGTTTCTCAGTTACTCAGAAATGACCAGAAGGCAAAACTAAATAGAATCTGTACTAGACTTAATAATATATGAAATGGATAGTGGAGATAAGCTAAGAAAAATTGTGACATGATGGAATGTATTACACTTCAAAGATTAAAGGAAGCAGAAAGCAATGGCATTCCTTATCAGATCTGCAGATAAATACTGTTATTTGTGGATCAACTTTATGTCATTTATGTGGAACAGCATTCACTGTATGTCCTACTGCTAAAATCAGAAGTGCACACAGGCTTACTGGAGGCATAATTGATACAGGATGATTCACAGTATGAAATGCTAGACACAATAAATATTTAGCGGAAAAAATTTTTGCCGACATACGGGAATTGAACCTGCATCTCTCCAGAAACATGCCAGAATGTTCTTACTAGTTGAACTAATGTCAGCTCGTCTTTTTTCCACTTATTTTAAGACTAAACTCATCCTCAAGATTTGTGGGCCAACCATTGACGCCATCTATGATCTCGGATGGAATGTGGCAATCATTACTGATATATTGCACAGAGTGAGATGGAAATAAATAATAGTCTCATCAATATATTGATTTATCAATGCCAAAAGAGCATCAGGTCATGCTGTGATTATCATCTATGTTTAAATCATTAATAACGCTAAATAGCGTGATGAGACTATTATTTATTTCCATCTCACTCTGTGCAATATATCGGTAATGATTGCCACCCAAGGTCATAGATGGCACCAACGGTTGGCCCACAAATCTTGAGGATGAGTTTAGTCAAAATAAGCGGAAAAAAGACGAGCTGGCATTAGTTCAACTGGTAAGAACACTCTGGCATGTTTCTGGAGAGATGCGGGTTCAATTCCCGTATGTCGGCGAAATTTTTTCCCCCTAAATATTTATTGATTTATCAATGCCGAAAGAGCATCAGGTCATGCTGCGATTATCATCTATGTTTAAATGCTAGACATTGTAAGAAACTATAGATGCAGTAACAGCAAATAATTTAAATATGTTTACTCTCTCTACAGTCCAACTTCACATAACTCCCTGCCCTCAGTCAGTAAGGCACACCAATGGGCTTGGAAAGGCTGCAGTCTGTTGAATGGGACATTAAACTGTGGCACTGTGTGCGGGACAGCCATACCCTGTGCACATTAAAGAACACTCTGAATGGCCTTGACTGGAGGCAACCATCTGTGTCCTAACAGCTGTCCAGTGAGTCCCCTTCCTCCAACCTTCTCCAAGCCCTTGGGGTCCTTGTGCCTGGCCATTTTACCCTATTGTGTGCAAAAATTTGCTACTCAGAGGTAAAAGAACTCAAACTTGCAGTTCAGATCTTTCCTCCAAGTAATTACAATCTGCTCAGACCTCTGAAATGGCATTACAGTATTTCTTTTACATTGGACAAAAACTTGACTGCAGAAGAATCATATTGGAGTAGATGTCATCACATTTCAGAGGGAAGAGTGAAATTGCTGGTGAGTAGGTTACAGGTATCTTTTGTCAACTAATGTATTGAAGTACACGTAATGAACAGAAAATGGAAACAATAATGTAAAATCACTGATACAATGTTGGGCCCCCACATGAATAGAGTGCAGCCTGTATATGTCCTGGCCTAGAGTCTACCAGTGCCTGAAAGTCAGCAAGAGAGATATGACACCATTCATCCACAAGAAAAATTATCAATTCCTGCTTGTTCAATGGAAACTCTGAGATGTCATTCCAGGAATTCCCATAGATTTTTCAATGGGTTGGTATCTGGTGACTGCAATGGCCATGGTATATGAAAAAGTTTAGTCTTGTGCTCCTCAAACCACTGGGTCACATGTGCTCTGTGGATGGGAGCATTGCCATTTTGAAAGAGAGCTTCTCTTCGTGAAAGAAATGCTGTGCCATTGGATGAAGATGATCACTCAGGACTGTCAAATAGCGATTGGGATTAATCTTGCCTTCTATGGAATGATTGCACCCAACCATGCCATGAGAAAGTACCCACCATTACAGAACCACCAGAACAGTAGGAAACAAGCAACCAGAGTTGTGAGCTTCCCTTAGTTGGCACCACACATCCACATGTCTATTTGTTGGAAACAAAGTGTAGGATGATTTGTCAGATCATATCACATTCTCCACTGTTTGTGCTCATTGCATCACTGGACATGATGACTTGCTTTGGCAAGTGTGATGAGTGGCTTGTGAAGTGCAAATTGACAGTGATATTCATCTTTATGGAATTCTTAATATACCATTTTTGATGAAACTGGCCTCTCACATTCTGTGTTAAAATCCGGGCACAACTAATCAGCTGTAGCTCACTGATTCTGGAGTATGTGCTTTCACCCACTGCTGCCTTTTGCAGATGATGTCTTCCTTTTTGACATCCATACAAACATGACCGTGGAAGCTGTTCCTCGTGAAACATTAGCAAGTTCAACTGTCATTGTCTTCAGTCATTAGCAAGCTCAACTGAAGCTCCTGCCAAACGTTTTCCAACAATCATTCTCCTTTTGAAATCAGATGTCTCTCAATGATATGGTACCAATGCCTACATAGTTATGCTGGGTTTGCTTTTTATAGACATGAAGCTAAATGTGATGAGATGTCATTTGCATGTTTCATGCCTTAATCAGTAGCACATATACACCAAAGAGTCAAAACATTATGACCAGCACATCATTATGCATATCGAAGCAACTGAAGGTAAACAGTGGCATATGTGAAGGTCATGAAATGGTATAAATAACACCTGATACTGAGTTCTGTTAATCAGTGTTATTCTTGTTCTCCAGATGGGAAAGGCAGCAGACCTAAGTGAGTTTGACAAAGGCCAAATTATAATGGCCAGATGACTGGGTCAGAGCATTTCTGAGATGGCAAGGCTTGTGGGTTGCTCATGGTCAGCTATAGTTAGTACCTTCAAAAAGTGGTCTGAGGAGGGGAAAAACCACGAACCCACCAGTAAGTTGTGGGCTGACCATGGCTCACTGATGCTAGAGATGAGCGAAGGCTATCACATATGGTACAAGCCAAAAGACTGGATATTGTGGCACAACTCACCCGTAATTTTAATGCTGGTGATGGGAGTAATATGTCACAACATGCAGTACATCGAACCCTGCTGAAAATGGGGCTGTGTAGCCGCAGGCCACTCTGACTGCCCAACATAACCTCGGTTTACCATTGAAAGTACCTACAATGGGCATGCAAGCATCAATACTGGACCTTGAATGATTGGAAGAAGGTCGTCTGGTCCTATGAATTTTGTTTCCTGTTGCACCATGTAAATGGCCGGGTAAGTGGGTGTTGTTTACCTGGGGGAAGTATTGGCACTAGGATGCACCGTGGGATGAAAACAAGCCAGAGGAAGTGTAATGCTTTTGGCAATGTTCTGCTGGGAAACCCTGGGTCCAGTCATTCACGTGCAGGAAACTATGACGTGAACCACCTCTTTGCAACATCATTGCAGACCAGGTACATCCTATCATGACAATGACATTCCCTTCAAGTAGTGCTTTCTTTTAGCAGGATAATGCACCATGCTACACTGCCTGGATTGTTTGAGAAACATGAGAAAGACTTCCAGGTATTTCCCTGGCCTCCAAATTCTCCATACATCAATTTAGCATCTGTGGTTTGTGTTGGAACAGCATATTCGATCTGCGGCAGCTCAACCACATAACTTAGAAGAGTTAAAGGATCTGTTGATAATGTGTTGGTACCAGATACCAAAGACACCTATAGAAATCTTGTAGCATCCATGCCTCACCAGGTAAGAGCTGTTTTGGCAGCACATGCAGGACAAACATCATATTAGGCAGATGGTCATAATGTTTTGGCTCTTCAGCGTATATTCATAGTTTCACATGAAGTTTCTGTTTCATGAACATGAGAGTTGTTGCAAATGATGACTACCTTTTTTTTTATCTGAAATACAAATTTATTTGTATCTCATTAGTACAATGTGGATTTTCAAATTCTTATTTCTTGGATTGATGAATTAGTGATGGCCCACAAAAAATATTTTGGAGAAGTTTTTTTTAGTGCATATGCCACATGGGAATGGTGGCATTGTCATCCTGAAAGACAGCTTTCTCTTCATGAAAGAGATGCTGTACCATTGGATGAAGATGATCACTCTGGACTTTTTTTTTTTCAATAATAGGCAAGTGATGAAAAATACACGTTCATTGAATTGATAGGTGCTTCTTTTTTTTGTAAACTTATTTATGATAGATGCACTTTACATTCTTTTTCCTTCTGTCTAAAACTCAAAATTGAAGCTGCTGCAGATCAAGTTTGGGAGTCTTTTTAGAACTTTATGCTTTTTTCATCATTGCTTTTGTTAAAAAAATATGGAAAGCTATTTTTTGAAACTTGTATGTCGATGGCAGTACCAAGCTGAAAACACCGGTTCTCGTCTGATCCCCGAAGTTAAGCAGCTTTGGGCTCGATCAGTACCTGGGAACACTGCATGCAGTTGGCAAAAAATCTGCTGAGGACCTGCCATGTTCATAGATCCCTCTACTATGGCATATTAAACTGACAGGCTCCTCTCAGACCTCTGTGGCAAGCAGCTGCTTGAGGAGGTATTTATTTTATTTATTTTATTGAATTAATACACATAGCTCTGCCTTTAAAATTGATTCAGATACCAAGTAAGGTGGAAAGGAATAATCCATGTAATTGAATCTTATTTAAGACCCCAAGAAAAAAATCATTGCCATGAAACAAGTCACTCTGACTGTAGCTCCCTATCTGATACACTTAGATACCATCTTTCTATTCTTTCTGCATGTTCATGTGATCTGCTGAAGAATAGTAAGGTTGATTGCAATGAGACTTTTACATACGAAAGCCCCACTGGGAGTTGGAAAGAAGGTTGTGGTGTTTCAAATACCAGACAAGCCTTATCATTTATACCATTCTTTCCAACACCTTGCACATGCAGCTTGTCAATGCGATGGGATGATAATTGGAAGGAATCTTGGGATCCTTTCCTGGCTTAGGGAAGGCAAAGGTGATGGCCTCCGACCAAGAATCCAGAAACTGCTCCTCGAGAGGTGCCGTGAAAAGCCATCCTAACTCTAGCCAGCTGATATACCTAGCAACTATCTTTACATTCTCTCTGCATGTTCATGTGATCTGCTGATGCAATAGCAATTCATTTTCTATTATCATCACCAAAGCAATTCATTATTAGTGTGTACATTTGAATGCAGGAATGCATCTGCCACTATCTATGTTGTTTTATCTGATTGAATTATTTGTGTTTTGTAAATATTACCTTATGTAAAAAAAAAATGTTAAATAGTAAAGAAAATAAATTTTTGAAGGATGAATGAGAAGTTGACTATCTTTTTACACAAACTGAACCATTAATACATACTAAATAATAACCAAAACATTATTAACAACCCATCTTTAGCAATTTAAAAAACTCCATATTTTGGAACAGTCAATATGCAATCTTAGAAAATAAATTATGTTTTACTTTTTTTGTAAACTTTTAGTAATATGCTGATAGAAATATGTTACAGAATGATTGATGACAGTAATAATTTGGGCAATCAAATTTCTAATTATTATAAGACTGAAATCATCAGCTATCAAGACAATTTGTCAGAAATCTAGAAATCTGAATTGCAGGAGAAAATCATTAAAGTAAGGTTCCCTACTTTATTCCCATCTGATGAACTACCATAAAGACCTATTATTAAAATAGTGACTTGGAGGTATGTAGCATATATTTGCACCAATATGGCATCATGCAGAGATTACTTGGTACATTATAAAATGGCCATTGTACTAAGTGTGTTTACAAAAGAGTAGGTGTTAAAGTTATTCATTTTTTGTGATCAAAACAGACCATAGCAGTGGAAATTCACTGAGAGTGTGATGTGAACAGCACCAGTGTCATGGCAGTTCAACATGTGAAGAAGTGATGGTGTGAGTGTGAAAATTATTTGAATGAGTGTAGCAGACTAAATGGGAGTGAGTATCTGCCCACATCATTATAGCATGTTGATGATAATTATGCAGCACTGTGAGTAGACAAACACATGGCTCTTAGTAGTTGAATGCACTGTAGCAGGCATAGTCTTTTGAGTTAAATCTTCCACGAGGATGAAAAGTGGCTGTTCTACTACTGTCCATTGCAAGAGGTGTGATCTGCTGTTGAATGACATTGCATGCCCAAGCCACATTGGCTTTCTTGAACAGTTGCAAACTGAGAAACCCTTCCTATAGAGCCCCTCGGTGTGACCACCCTGTCAAGGTTCCACTGGTTTGAGTACTTTCATAGAGTCCTAAACACTTGTCTGCATGTTTGCCATGTGCGGATGACTCTTTTTTACCTACTGTTTTTGATTTACGCACTTTACTGGCCATATGCACTTTGTGAAGAAACTTTCACCTTCTTATGTGAAGTTTGCATCATAGAAATACTGAGTGGTTAAGAATAAGAATGTGCAGTGTTGTTTTTTTTCTTACACTCAAGGAGATTGACAATAATGTTTATCATAAGAAAATCATTTAAAATATCTGAAAACTATGAAATGTTTTGCTTAGTAACAGTTTTTAAATGCATAGTGATTTATTATTCACTGTGTAGATGGCAAAATAATCGGATATATTTAAAGAGATTCTTTGTAAGAGAAATATCAGGATTAAAATTCACAAATTTGGACAAATAGCTTTTATTCTTCTCAGTAACCTGTTTTATGTACAGTAAAATAAGGGCATCTCATTTTCTTAATTAGTTGCTGCTTCTTGTTTAAAGTTGATGTTCAAATGACAGCTTGCCATTAATCTTATTTTTGATGTATTTTCATAGTTGAAGTTTTGTTTTTATATACATTTAAACTTTTTAAAGACTTCTATAGATTAGATTTAATATGCAGTTTAAATATTATAAACTGTGACCTGTTATGAAATTTTAAAGAGATTTCATAACTTTACCCAAAAATAATAATATACTGATACAAATAATGAAGATTTGAAGAACTCTTCCAGACACCAACAGACAAAAGAAGCCCTAATTTGTGTTTGTTAAGTGCTACTAGAATGACATGGAAAAATACATTTTCACTCACTATTAATGTACAATATGAATATTGTAAGTATTGTACAAAGCAAGGGATTGTCCTCACCATGTTTGAGAAAATTCCAAAAAATGTGTATTAATGAAAAAAAAAAAAATCATCTGTATAACATTTGACCACTACTACACTGGGGAAAAAAATCTAAACAGTGGATGGAAAGGAATTTGTTCTTGGAATTTATTAATTTCATTTATTGCCATTTACTTCAATGCTGTATTACTACTAATAAATTCTACATCCCACACACTGTAGAATAGAATGGAAGATATGGCAACTGCATTATTACTTTTATATTCATGAAAGCTAATTTGAAGGTGGTGTTCAAAACTTTTCACTAATGGTTTATTTCTCTGCAACAAAGGTAGCATTGAGCAGCAAAAGCATACTGATGCTTAAAGGCAGTGCTTCTTATAGAAAACATGGAAATATGTTTATTGCAGATGTCAACCTAGGATTTACATTAACAGTATAACTTATTTTATTATGATAGTATTGAGATTTTATTTGTCTTAATTCATAGATGGCTTTGAAAGATATTATATTGTGTGCAGATTAGTTATAAATATCACATTAAAAAATATGCTATCGACAACTTTCACCAGAGGATCACATCTGCTCCTAAAAGCAGCTTGACCTGTAAGTCTCCTTCTTCATTTCTAGTCTTGAGCTTTGGGATTCCTGATATTTATGATAATTTAAACCAAATGATCAGTGTATTGAAAATACTGCACATAATAGCAACCAAAATAAGTCAGTTAAATTTATTAAAACATATTTTACATATATTTGGCATATCAGATGAAATATTTGAATGTAAAAAACTTCAACTTAATGACTTCTGAACTTCATATGAACCATATTTTAAGAACATCAATATAATGGATGACTGAATTCATTTTAATGTGTACATACCTGATTTGTTAATTCTTAAAAAAAATTATAAAATAATAGCAAAGAGTTGTAGTCATTTTAGGCAATGTGAAATGATAGATCAGTGAAAAATTATGCATAAGCAATTGATTTATTACCAAGAATGTGCAAGTTATCATATGTGTTATAAATGATTGTTCAGGTTACTGGAAATGCATTAATACTATAAGTATAAAGAAATGACAACTAGTAATTGGCATCAGTACAGTAGTTCATGTGATTCATGTGATGATGGATTAAAGATTACTATTCAGAAACTATTGGCAGTGGGAGGTGCAGTTTTGCAAAGCAGGTGCAGTGCTGGAAAAAGGAAACTTAACTGATGAGGACTAAGTGGAAAAATAAATCTACCTTATTTAACACCTTAGGCTGTTAATTAAAAATAAACACTAATTTTCTATCACATAAAGTTGCCTAATAAAAAGATAATCATCTCATACAAAAACTTGCCTCTTAGTGTTTGTATTATTTTTGCCTCATTATGCTGCTTTACCTAGCTATTTTTTATGCTGCATGTATACTTGTTTTAATTTTCAATGCAGAAATTAAACAAATTGGACTATTATACTTTAAATATGTAGATGTTAAAATATGTAGAAAATGGCAAGCATTAAGTTGACCAATGTGACTGAACAAAAAAATTTGTTTATAAGCATTTTATATTGTGATTTTCAGTCATTCAGAAGTAAACCCTAGCTACTATTTTGCAACACACCAGTAAAAACATTTTGTCAGTGTAGTAACATTTAATTGACAACATAATATGAAACTGTTACATTGTGGCTGCTGTATATAAAAACCCTTGAGCTTCTATAGCTTTGTGTCATATTTTTCTTATTGTGTATTATATTTTCTTAATATTGCTGTGGTTGCCAGTGGTCTGGCTGGCAAATGGAAGTGGTGGCAGCACAATTCAGCACCAGCTAGAAAAGGGAGTATTATTCCCTTTAAAAATAGTAATGATTTTACCCAGTTTTTTAAAACTATTTTGCATTGATAATTCAACAAATCAGATACTGCTTGAAATTTTATTAACTAATGACAACAGTATTTGTTATTTTGTACTCAGAATAGCAAACAACAGCTACATATTCTCAAAACTCTCAGTATTTATTTAATAAGGATTTACTTTGCTTCTTGTCCAAGGATTGTACAAAATATAGTCAGCCTTTCAAATTATTTTTAGAAACTAAGATGGCTGATTTTCTACATTTTACATTTCCTTTATTTTAACGTATTGCAAATGCTGAAAGCATTTTTTCTTTCCAGCTGCCCCACCCTCGCCGCCAGCACCATGGTAACCGTAAAGAATTATAAAATGCCACCTTTATGGAGTTTCAGAAGCACAGTGTGGTGGTTTTTTTCTTCTTGTTTGGTAACTGATGAAAACCTTGTAAAAGGATTAGCTATTGATATAAAATGCAAAAACTTCATATAATATGATTTGTTAATTGTACACACGTTAGCATATGTGGCATAAGCTGAAGACAGCCAAAAACAATATGTTGCTGTTTTTAGAAATAAAATCTTTACAGTTCATCTTGTCCATTATTTTTGTTTGTGTAATGGAATTCATCAGTTTAACTTATTATTATCACAGACAAGTATATCCGTAATTCTAGTGGAAATTTTTATGTCACATTCAATATAAACTTATAAAACACTAAATGAAGTTATGAAGTTGAACAAGAAATAGCTTTTAATTTCATGTTCATGGATGAATACAAATCCTCCATCAGTCTATCGTTCTTATTGTTTTTCATTAAAACTCAAAAATTAATAAGCATATGCATTTTATTGATATGAAATGGTTAAAGTTTGTGATTAATAAAAAATGTTTAGAGCAGTGATTCCCAACCTTTTCTGGACCACCGCCCCCTTTAGAAGAGAACAAAAATTTCAACGCCCCCCTAGTCCATAATAGTTAATTTTATATGAATTAAAATATTGTTGCATATTATCTGTACCTAATTTATCTGTTTATTTATCTATTAAAAATCATAATACAGCCCCCATGGAAGGCTCCAGCGCCCACTGGGGGGCGGTATCGCCTCCGTTGGGAATCTATGGTTTAGAGTAATCTCTTTAACACACAGTTGCATATATTAAAGTCCCTAATCAAATGATGCCACCTCACTTTAATGGTGAACCTCCTAGAACTACAATAGATATTATTAGTTAGAAATTTTTAATGGGTGTAGTTTTATTTCCATTAAAGTGAGGTAAATAACTTTAGAATTATGGATAATATATGTAATTGTATGTGAAAAAAGGGTAAATAAAATATTAATATTTATGGCAAAACATTTAGTGGGGACTGTTGAATAGTTGAAGTATAATACTACTTTTTTTTACTAATAAATCAGCACTTCGAAGTCGATTCAAATTTTAGAGGAAAAATTGTCTTGAGCCGGGTGGGATATGAACCCACTACCTCTTGATAACATGTCAGGTGCTCTGGGCCACTGATCTACCGGCCGCCGATCAATCTCCTCTAATTAACACTATGAATATTTCTATAATGTCTCATATAGGTACTATTCAGGCAATCTAGCCACAAGCGGCTTTCTATTTACCATATAGATGGAAAGCATGTCTTACAAGTATGCTAGTGATAAATAATGAAATAAACTCAACATATTCAATATCTACTAATAAATCAGCACTTGTCGATTCAAATTTTAGAGGAAAAATTGTCTTGGACATAGTGAGACATAATTGAAATGTTCATAGCGTTAATTAGAGGAGATCTCGATCGGCAGCCAGTAGCTCAGTGGTCCAGAGCACTTTACATGTTATCAAGAGATCATGGGTTCATATCCCACTTGGCTCAAGACAATTTTTCCTGTAAAATTTGAATCAATTTCAAAGTGCTGATTTATTAGTAGATATTGAATATGTCGAGTTTATTTCATTATTTATTACTCTTTTTTACACACTAATGAAGTCTTGTAAATTCTAAACGCAACATATCTACATACAGTGGTAGAATTACTTATTTTATCACCTGCACATAATCATTTATGTTGTATAATGTTGGCTGGTATAAATAAATATAAGTGCACATACTGTCATAATAGTTTAAATCATGACTGAGGAACCCATGGCTTTTACATTATTTTTTTTGACTCTTTAAAAAACATTTTGGTATGTAATGACAAGATATGGTATGTATGATATAATATATGAGATATGTAATATGAGGTATATAATATTAAAGTTATTAATTTTTATTCCTTAAAAATATAATCTATTTCTTCCAATTTATTACACATTAGAAATACAGGATAGGCCAAAAGTCTTTGGCCAATTTTAGAATTTGATAAGGCAAATCCACAGGAAAGCGCATTTTATGTTCACTAGATTTCTAGGTCTCCCAATTACTTAATCCACCCTAGTTCATACATGTATATATGCTGTGCAAAATGCTGACAAACTGTTATAAACTTCCATATCCATTAGTCATATACAGGACTGATTTAAAGAGAGATGGGGGGTGGAAGTCTAAAAAAAGTGAGCGACATTTTTACTACTATACCTAGCACTATTTTTTTAAAGTAAAAAATTATTTGAAGCAGTAAAATTTTTTTGAATAAGTAACAATAATATTTTACTAAAAACTATAGCATTATCTTTCCATGTTATGTCAATGGGAATCTCCAAAGCTCCATAGCATCTAAAATATGCATTTTAGTGGAAAAATGTGATGAAGGTAAAGATTCTAGACTGATACATGTAGATCCTAGACTGATACATGTAGATCCATCAGGGCTATGTTCTTTTTGAGAAGCTCTTGTGTGCAGAAGGGTACTTGTCTCTACCTTGTCAGGATGTTGCAGCTATCTAGATGGCCGATAAATGCAAACTCAGATTTTATATATACCCACCTGATACATTTAATGAAAAACTGACTGAAGTTATAAAGATAATCAAATTTATTTAAATCTCGATTTTTCATTAGTATTTGTTTAGTATTTAAAGAGTTATGGAAGCTGGAAAATTTAATAAATTATCTTACTTTATAAAAATTATTCATAATTATCTAACGTCGGAATAATCTTTATCAAACATTTAAAATTTATATTTTATTAAATGATATGAAACAATGCTTATTATTTAGGTTTCAGTTATATCTGAGGTAAATTCTTACGACTGATTACTGTTGTGAAATATCCTAGGTACCATATCCCTTATATACTAGACAAATGCTGTTGAAAAGTTTGGAAGGGATTCGATAGGAATTGAGTTTTGTAAGATTTGCTTCTGCTAAACGTCACACACTACTGCATCATTGTTCACACTTCTAGCTAAAAAAGTAAATCACATATGGACAAATCCTTATCAGAATCCAATTTTGAAATTAGTAGTAAACAGCGTAATAATGTATACTGCTACGGAGCAAGTAGCAATCAAAACAGTGAATCGCCAGCGCCACAATGGATGAAAATGTAACTAACGCTTGCTGTCACTTCACCCCTTGAAATAAGCAGGCATTCCCATTACATAGGTAGCGGTCTCCCTAATCCCCAGACATTATACTCTATCTTAGAGCTTCTAAAATTGGAATTTTGTCTGAATGTTCTGCATGATACACATGGTACCCATTTTGAAGTGCATAAAATTTGTATATAAAAAATTTATGCATTTATCCATCAAATAAAATTAGTTTCACATTTTTTCAGACAATTTATAATTTTTAATTGAATTATAAAATTAGTCAAAGACTTTTGGCCCAGTCTGTACTTGTTTTCACTTTTAAATAGAGAATTATTCTTGTGGGTCTTTAAGAATATATTTTTTTAAATGGCTCTTCACTATGTTCAGGTTGCCCAACCCTGGTTTAAACTATTGTAAAAATGTTGGCATGACATATAAAAATTAAACATTAAACATTGAATAAACTCAACATTTTTGGTATACACTAGGTAATTACCACTTTTGAGTCAATTCCAAATTTTAGAGGAAAAATTGTCTTGAGCCGGGTGGGTATGAACCCACGACCACCTGATAACATGTCAGGTGCTCTAGACCACCGAGCTACCAGCCGCTGATCAAGATCTCCTCTAATTGATTATATGAACATTTTCTGCCTACAGTACATATTCCATTATGTCACATGTAGGCGCTGTTCAGGCAATCTAGCCACAAGTGACAGATAAATGCTATGTAGATGGAAAGTATATATTACAAGTATACAGTTGATTAAATATAATTATATACAGTTGATTATATATTATACCAACTGGGTAGGATACGACCCACAACCTCCTGATAATATGTCAGGTGCTCTGGACCATTGAGCTACTGGCCGCCCATGTTCAAAATGAAAAACCGGGCGAAAATGTTCATATCATCAATTAGAGGAGATCTTGATTGGTGGCCGGTACCTCAGTATCCTACCCGGCTCAAGCCAATTTTTCCTCTAAAATTTGAATCGACTCAAAAGTGGTAATTACTTAGTGTATACCAAAAAAAAGTTGAGTTTATTCAATATTTAATCAACTGTATACTTGTAAGGTATACTTTCCATCTATATGGCATTTATCCTGTCGCTTGTGGCTAGATTGCCCAAAGAGTGCCTACATGTGACATAATGGAATATATACTCTAGGTAGAAAATGTTAATATCATCAATTAGAGGAGATCTTGATTGGCAGCCAGTAGCTCAGTGGTCCAGAGCACCTGACATGTTATCAGGAGATTGTGGATTTGTATCCCACCTGTCTCAAGAAAATTTTTTCTTTAAAATTTGAATCAATTCAAAAGTGGTTAAAAAATTAAACAGTTTCTTTTAATGAAAAAGTTTATATTTTACAAAAAGAACAAAGATGAACATTTTTCACTGATCCAGGGATTATGCAAACTATTAGGTAAAGCATATCCAAGGATTAAATAGTACGTTTCATTGTTATATCTTTTGCCACAAATACTACCTAAAACTTGATACTGATGAAAATCCTTTTGGTCTGATGCATATTCTAAGACACTAATTCTTCCATTACCATTTTTAACAGTTCTCTATGGGATTTAAACTATTTTGTGACCATGGCTGAATTGTATATGCCTCTTCTTGCTTAATATGTTTGTATAAAGAATAAAACTTTAGGAGGAAATGACAGGAAACATATGTGAAAGTACATGATTTAAAATTATACCTTATAATCACCACCTTTAATCTTTATATAAGGGGTGGAATCATTGTGGTAGATGCAATTTTAACTTCTTTGTGTTTTTTACCATTTAAGTGCCCTTCATAATGTATAATTACTCTTCTATATCAGAAAGGGCATCCCCATGTGATAATTGAAGCAGCATATTTAACCCAACTCAACGTATTTTGCAGGGGCGGGATTGGCTCAGTCGGTAGTGCGCCAGGCTCGTAATCTGTAGTTCCCAGGTTAGAGTCCCAGCTGGGTCAGCGTTGAGATTTACTCCGCAAAATTCCCCGCCCTGCCCACGGTCAGTAGGGGACACCGGTGGGCTTGGAAAGGCCTCCGTCTGTCGGATTGGATGTTAAACCGCGGCCCCGTGTACGGGAGAGCCATACCCTGTGCACTTTAAAAACATGCTGGATGGCCTTGACCGGATCATCTGTCTCCCAACAGCTGTTCCAGTGGGTCCCCTCCCCCAACCTTCTCTGAGCCTTCGAGGTCCGTGTGACCTGGCCATTTAGCCCATGGTGTGCAAAAAAGTGCCGCTCAGAGGTAAAACAACAACAACAACCCTAGAATGGCCTGCAAAGTCAATGGATGTAAATACCATTAAAAATCTTTGGAACTGTCTGGAACAGAGGGTGAAACACTGTAATAGGTATCCATTTAATATAGCTGAACTGCGAGTGCTGTTGTTGGAGGAGTGAACTAGAATTGATGTAAAATCTATCTGATGAACTGGTGGAGTCCTTACCTAACAGGATTGCTATTGCAATTCATGTGAAGGGAGGGTTAAACAATATTAGATGAGAAATTACAGAGATGACTAATTTTTTATCTGTTGAGCTTAATATCAGTTTAGTTTCTCTGCTACAGAATGTTTTTTTTTTCCCTTAAAATATTATTACTGAATTCAGTAATATTCATCCTGCAAAATAGCGGATGGGACGTTAAGCCGTGGCTCCGTGTACGGGAGAGACATACCCTGTGCATGTTAAAGAACACGCTGGATGGCCTTGATGGGGGGCTACCATCTGTCTCCCAACAGCTGTTCCAGTGGGTTCCCTCCCCCAACCTTCTCTGAGCCTTCGGGGTCCATGTGACCTGGCCATTTAGCCCATGGTGTGCAAAAAAGTGCTGCTCAGAGGTAAAACAACCACAACCCTGCAAAATGGATTCAAATAATAAAGATTCTAGTCTAGAACTAAAATTAAAAATTTAGATTCCAACAAGTTTTTTTTGCATGTTCCATTAATTAACAAATATTGATAAATACCTGAATACAAGGTATTACTGATCAAATCAAAGGTGAGACAGATTCAGATTTGCTCAGAAAAAAATATCAACCAGGATGCCCTTATGGCCGGTTGTGTGCACATAAGCGGAATGGCTCTGAAGAAATAGCCCCCAGATGCAATCAAAAGACAGTGATTGACCAGATGGAGTATAGCATAACATGGCAGTAGTAGAGAGAGATTGATCAGTGGCCGGTAACTCAATGGTTAGAGCACCTGACATCCCACCCTGATCCCACCCTGCTCAAGACAATTTTTCGTCTTCACCGATATTCTCCTGTCACTTAAAAAACAGCTTGATAGTGGATGAATATTCATTAAACATGTAAATACCATTTAGGTAATCATTGGAGCTAAGCAGAACATGTGGCAAATACACTCATGCACCACTTAGGAACAGGCCATTGTTAGGTTAATAAAGATTCAGATTAAAGGTTAGTAACTTCTTAAACAAGACTTTTATGAAAAATTGTGGCTGAAGATAAATTTAAGATGTCATTGAAATATATCTAAATATTGATTTCAGCAATATTCATTCAATATTTAAAGAGTTACAGAGCTGGAATTTTTAGCAGCAACAGTATTACTTAAAATAACATTTGAAAAATTAATTCAAACAAATTAACACAAAAGCAATAACTCTTTCATTAAACTTCCTTAAAATGTATAAACATTTTTACAGTTTGTATAATGAGTATTTTGATTTTTGCCAAACTGATTTTTTTTATTGCATTACAACCTATTCTTAATGTTTCAGTTCCATAGTGTTTGAAGAAAAATGAATACTGTTGAATTTTTTTTAAATTTAATAAGCACAAAATTTTACTGTTTAAATATAAAAACTATAATGATCAGGAATATCAGTTTGGCAATTGAATTATAAATATCTTCATTATATCAGGATACTTTATTCCCAAGGCAAAATAACTGCCAATTTGAAGGTAACAGATGATGATAGACAACGTAAGAATCCCTTTAAGTGCCCTTTAATAATAAAGGCTACTTGCTATAGAGTCTAGTGTTAGGAGGATGTAAGATAGAAAAGCAGTTCATTTATCATTCCTTAATAGTTGCTGGCAAACTCCAACAATAGACATCGCCGCCAACTAAATGGTGGCGATGTCTTGGCTGTCACTGCAGACTTCATTATTATAGTTGTTGGAAGACATGTCAAAGAACCATTCTTTTCACCAAGGGACTTTGTAGATTTGTGCTGAATGGTATTGCTCCCATTACTTAAATTAATTCACTATTTTGATCAAGTGTAGTTTTGACTAAGTACCAGACTAACATAAAATATGCAGAATAGTGCCATTTTAGATTATTCAAGAGGATTAATGTTGATTCAAACTTGAGAGACTTACAAGCATTTAGCAAAGTTAAAACAACTTTTACAAACAGCTGATGATAACCCAAACTTAAAATCATATATACACACAAAGTTTAATCAAAATTGCTTTAAAAGAATTATCCACAGCATGTTTCATCACCAGCTGTCTTAACTTCTTTCAGGAGAGAAAAGTCATAACGGTCATGGTTTGCTTACTACTGAAGTTGAGGAAGAATGGGATGGCTTTAAACAGGCTTTTCCTGAGATCTAACAGTACTCTTTTAGGTAAAAAGGAACAGGAGGCAAAATTATTTGAGTGATAAGGCACTTGAGCATATCTTTGAAAGAAAGAACTGTAGCAATGTCCTTAATCAATACCCCACTAGTCTTAATAGAAAGCATTACAGAGAACTTAATAAACATGTAAAGGATCAGTTAGCTGCTGATAAGAATCTTTGGCTAGAAGGCTTGACTGAAAGCCAAGGAAGCAGTTAGACAGCACAACAGCAGAGAGCTGTACCAGATAGTTAATGCTTTGTGCAGTTGAAAATGGACAGGTATACAGGGATTGAAGGGTAAACAAGGTAAGGTTATAGAAGGTGAGGATTCTATTATGGCTAAATGGGCTGAGCATTTCAAAGATGTTCTAAACAATGTGGTTAGTTCTACTCCCATTGTTTGCAACAGTGTTGGCAAGCAAATTGAAAAATGTTTCATTACATTCGTTACAACCAAAAATTTAATATCGTTTTTTGTTATGTTTTTCTTTATAGGAAAATTTAAATTTCATTATAACATTACATTAACATTATTTCAAAATATTTTTAGTACACGTGCAAAATAATGAAATATATGTTATCATTTTTTATATACATATGCAGTAGTGTTATCCAAAAGTTTGTACCAGTTCAATCAATCCACTAATTAAAAACAATTAAAAATTGGAAAAAATAAAATGATCAATATTAATAACAATTATTAATAATGAAATAAATGCAGTTATGTAAATAGAATTGTTGCAGTTGCTTTTTCTACTTTTGATTCTTAAAAATTGTGGTTTAAAATAATATATATAAGCAAAATGTCATCTAACAATTTTGAATACAAATTATTTTGTTTGTTAGAGGGAATCCATTTAAACATAGAAAAAAACTCTCTACAGATACTTGAGTTGTATGTACTGTTTGAACAGTTCTTCAATTCATTTTTCTTTCACCTCCAAATTTTCAGTTCCATCAAGATATATCTCCAGCAAATCACTTCTTGAGTCGTTTGATGACATTCAACTATTTTTATCGATGCTTTCCTGTAGAAGAGATTTGCTGTGCATTTGAATGTACCTGTGCAAAATAATTAAATGAGTTTTCCCTGAAATAGACTTCAAATAGCAAAATAATAAAGTAATGAGTAAATGTAAGTAGAGAAATTGAAAACAGTACCTATTTAACATTATGCAATCTCTTCTTAAAGGAGCTGCATAGTCACTGCTAGATTGAAGCATTAGAATTACCTCCTATATTTTTGTCAACATAATAAGGAGAGGTTGATTATTAATGGATTTGCAAACTTACACAATGCAACTTTGCAACAACACACTATACAGCTTACACACTATACAGTGCTCCTGTACCCAAATTATCCCACCTACATGTTTTTTTTTAATGTCTGGCCTTTGTGAATTGGGATTTATCCTTTCCTTTGCACTGCAGCTCTTATCTGGCTATCAGAAATCCCATTATTGGAGCACCAGTTGCAAAAAAGATGGCTGAGACAGCTGCTTCACAAATTCTTTTGTGTTGTGTTATTGAGCAGAGTCACCGAATATCTTTATATGTTAATCATAAAACTAAATTTTGCTTCTGTCTGTTTTATTCAAGTTTCTAAGTATATCTTATGAAAGAAAAGCCTGAAATGTATCAACACAAAAATATTGAAAATAGCGAAATTATTTTTTCCATTCTTTTGTGGAAGTGAACAGAAAGTGTATGTATGTGTGTGTGTGTGTGGGGGGGGGGGCGCTGCCAGATTAGTGTGGCATCTGATCCGGGCTACTTTTTTTTTACTCTGCTGAGGAGTGGTCAACCACACATGGTCCTAGTGCTGACCATATACACCCACTGGACTGGACTGAATTAAGTCTATTAACTTGATTATGGATCCTGAATTTGCTACACTAGTGGGCTTCTGTGGAGGGAAAATCTTCCGCTGTGTTTTTTGTTTGTGGGTTGACACCCCCAAGTGAATAGATTCACAGGATATGTTTATCAGCTGGTGGATAATCCTGAGCAGAGGTCGTCGCAGGCACCTCAACTCTTGCTTCTATTGACATCGTCAAATTCTACAGTGGAAGAAGTCTTCCAGTGTAGATGGCTTCAGCCTTTAGTGGTGGGAGAACGGGTCTGCAATTCGGAGGCTGTTTGATATTGTTGGCTTTCCCTTTCTCAATAAACTACTTTCTTTAGACATCCCACTAACCATTTTCTCTCCTTAGATAGTTGGAATGTGAGGACTCTGCACAGAGCTTTTTCTCTTGATATCCGCACACATGAATTCCACCATTATAATTTAGATATTCTTGATCTGCAAGAGACCAGATAGACAAATAAAGGTCAGATTCTTAAAAATAATCTTTAATTTCTCTTTTCAGGGAGGAAAGACAATAAACATCACCAAGGCATGGGTCTGCTTTTCGGCAGATATGCTAGTGATGCTCTTCTAGGATATGAGTGCATTAATGAAAGGTTTCTTACAGCAAAATTTCAGACAAGCATTAAAGACTTGAATGTTATCTGCTGTTATGCCCCCACTGAGGATGCCGATGAGGATGAGAAGGATAAGTTTAACGGACAACTTCAGGATATTTTGAATTCTGTCAAGAAAGGAGATATTACCCTTGTTCTAGGTGACTTCAATGCCAAAGTTGGTACTGACTCTGACCTTTGGGGAGAAGTGATAAGCCCTTTTGGTGTTGGTAATTGCAATGGGCAACATCTCCTACAGGTAAGTAAACTCAATGGTTTCAGAATAACTAACACTTATTACAAACACTGTGACATACATAAGTACACATGGGTTTCACCTGATGGGCTGCGTAAGAATATGATTGATTATATATTGATTAACAGCAAATGGTCTAGTTCTGTTAAGAATACCAGGTCATATAGGGGAGCTGAAATTGGATCTGACCATTATCTTGCTAAAAGTGTCTTGCAACTTAAACTTAAAAAGTGTTGTGCTAGGGTTAAAAAATTTACCTTTAATACTGAAGCTCTGAAAGACCCAGTTATAGCTAAATCTTACCATGCTAGGTTATTTAGTCATTATGACAGTCATGGTTTGCTTACTACTGAAGTTGAGGAAGAATGGGGCCATTTTAAACAGGCTTTTACTGAAACCCAACAGTACTCTTTTAGATGAAAAGGAACATGAGGCAAAATTATTTGAGTGATAAGGCACTTGAGCATATCTTTGAAATAATGAACTGTAGCAGTGTCCTTAATCAATACCACACTAGTCTTAATAGAAAGCATTACAGAGAACTTAATAAACATGTAAAGGATCAGTTAGCTGCTGATAAGAATCTGTGGCTTGATGGCTTCGCTGACAAAGCCAAGGAAGCAGTTAGACAGCACAACAGCAGAGAGCTGTACCAGATAGTTAATGTTTCGTGTGGTAGAAAACAGACAGGGATACCAAGATTGAAGAATAAACAAGGTTATAGAAGGTGAGAATTTTGTCATGACTAAGTGGGCTGAGCATTTCAGTGATGTTCTAAATAATGTGGTTAGTTCTACTCCTATTGTTTGTAATGATGATAGATGCATTACTGGCGTTAATGTTGGTCTTACAACACAGTCTGAAGTTATTTTGGCTATTTTTTTTTAACTTAAACTACATAAATCTCCAGGGGTAATGAAATTATTACAGAAATGCTTAGAGCTGGGAATGTTTCAGTTACCACTTGGATGACTGAAATTTTGAATATCTTTTATGATAAAGGCATAGTTCCTTAGGATTTTACCAGAGCTATTATTATCCCTATTTTTAAAAAAGGTGACAGCCATTCTTGTGACAACTACAGGGGTATCAGCCTACTTTCTGTTCCAGGTAAAGTTCTTTGCATGATTGTGTTTAATAGAATTAGAATCTGGATGACAGGCAATTGCATGATGAGCAATGTGAATTCACAAGAGGTAGTGGGATGTGTTATCAGATATTTTCACTCAGGCAGATTCATGAGAAATGTTTAGAGTTTCAGAAACCTTTGGTTATTAGATTTCTTGATTTCAAAAAGGCTTTTGACTCTGTTGATCATCATAATTTGTGGTTGACTGCAAGATCATATGGCATACCAGCCAAGGAGGTTAACGTAACAAAAGCTCTATACTAACACTGAGTCATGTGTGAGAGTTGGTAAGATTGTAGCAATTGGTTTAGCATTCCTTCTGGTGTTTGTCAAGGTGCATTTTGTCTCCTTTTCTCTTTAGTTTGGTTATTGATTATGTTATGTGAAATTCACTGCAAGGGAGAGATTTTTGGCCTTAAATGGCCTGGAGATATGAAAATTTCTGATTTAGATTATGCTGATGATTTAGCCCTTTTCACAAATGATGTTGATGAGATGACTATTTCATTCGAGCTGTTGATGAAACTGGTAGTAGAGTAGGTTTGGTTATAAACAGAGAGAAAACTAAAGTGATGAAAATTGGT
Source organism: Ryuthela nishihirai (assembly GCA_038380435.1). Lineage (NCBI taxonomy): Eukaryota > Metazoa > Arthropoda > Arachnida > Araneae > Heptathelidae > Ryuthela > Ryuthela nishihirai. The sequence goes on from JAWZYU010000026.1 coordinate 21,332,766, forward strand.
CAGGCAGGCTGTGATTCTGTTAATCTGAATGGTTGCAGTATTGAGCAGGTGCCACAGTTTAATTATCTTGGGAGCAATGTAACAGATATTGGTGATGTGCGATTGAGATTAACAGACGAATAGGAATTGCTGCTGGGACTTTAAAGAATCTATGGAGAGTTGAGAAATAGGCCTATAGACCTAAAGACTAAAATCTGCTGCCCTTAACTATTAGCGTATTATAATAAGTTGTTCCTAAAGGAATTCCTTCTGGGTTTCCTTTTTTCAATTTCTGCCAGTGTATATAAAATATTAAAGAAGGGAAAATGCCAACCAAAAATTTTAAGTTGCTTGAATCTAGGGCATATAATATATTTGTTATCTTTCAAGAACTAAAATTCGAATTATGCCATATGTGGAAAATAGTTCAAAAATAGGTGTAGAGTAAAATATTTTAAAGAACATAGGCAGTGATGGCAAAAGATTGAAGTATACCAATAACATATCAAAGAGAGGTGCAGCACATTCCACTCTTGTGACTGATCTTGTATTTTTTCTGAAACCAATATTTAATATCATAAAAGATTAAGCTGCTGCACATATAAACTGACAGGCTCCTGTCAGACCTTTGTGGCAAGCAGCTGCTTGACGGGGTATTTATTTATTATTTACCATTAACTCAGGAGAGTTCATGTTGAGTTGGTGGATTCAACAAAAAATTTTCTCTTGTTTTTTTTTTCCCCCATTAAAATAATATCTCAGGTACTCTGCTGTTTTTCTGTCATTCATCATTTCCACCCAGTCTTTTGGTTGGAAAAACATGGGATCTATTAGACCCCCTGGCTAATGATGCCATATGAAAGAAAAAGGTTTAGTTTAAGTTTGTTTTTAGTGCACAGAATAGACCAAAAAAGAGGAAGATGGGAAGTGGGGCCTCTTGATACACAGAAATGCAAGGTACTACTTGCTGAGAGTAAAGAAATCTCTGTATGATAAACTTTGCAAATAGCAGTTGAGCACATCTTTTATATCAACTCTGTCAAAAAAAGTAATGTAGCAGGTAATACAAGATATTAGCCAATCTTAATTTTTTAATGAACTACTAAATATAGTGGCAATCAACACTGTATTTACAATGACAGTAACCTGAGTAGGCAGAAGGATGTCAAATGAATTATGTTTTTAGAACAAACCTCATGAGAATTGATAAAGCCAGAAGTATAACAAATGTGTACAATCCTGCAAATTCTAAGAGAACTTTGAAGACATGAGAGGAATCTATTGGGAACTGATGAGCCTATAGTTTCCACCCCCTGAATGGCATAAATCCAGAAGTCAGTGAAATGAATATGGATGAAGTCAGGATAAAAGGTGTTTCAAGTGCCAGAAATGAATATATGGGGATCATTTGGAAGATTTGTGTTTAAATTGTTTGTAAAATTAAGTTGTAATCTTTTATGTTGTATTAATTATTAAAAGAACTTTTGTTTCACCATTCATTTAAATTATAATCTCTAGTACCTAATGTTGTTGCAGTTTAGAAAAGTTATTGTATTAGATAGTTATTGTGTTAGATAATTACATACACTATATTGCAAAAAGTATCCGGACACTTTCATGTTAAGTGAACGAATAGCCACATTCAAATCTACCTAACTTTGAAAATAAGCTTTTAACAGAAAAAAGTTACTGGATGCCTCATATATATTACTGATACTTTTGAACAGCCAGCGTTACATCACTGAGCTGTTGGATCCTGTGGTCGTACCTTATCTTCAGGGGCTCTCTGGTGACATTTACCAACAGGACAATGCTTGACCACATGTGGTATGCATCATCCTACAATTCCTGGATAGCCACCATGTGACACTTCTGCCTTGGCCTGGGCATTCACTGGATCTGTCCCCAATTGAGCATGTCTGGCCCATGATCTCATGACGACTAGCACACCAGAATCGGCACCTGCTATAACAGATGAACTTTGGCTATGTATCAAAACTGCATGGACTGACATTCCCCAAACACACATCTGACGTCTCATCCTCTCAATGCCGGACCGTGTAGCAATGGTTATTGCTGCTCATGGTGGCTACACAAGAAACATTTCTTTGTATTTCACAAGTCTAACCGAGTTGTATTTGTAATCATCTGATCCTTGTAACATAAGCTATGTATTCACCAAATATGGTTTTGATATCTCTTGTCTTTCCTAGGGTTGCACTTTTAATGGCCAGCAGTGTATACAAAAGAAAGAGTATTTAATTTTGGTTAAGAAAATGATATAAATTTAAAAAAAAGCACAAAATTAAAGTTTTATTTTTTTAAAATGGCAAAGTTTTGTTGTATTTTTCCATTTTAATGACAGTCATTATCATCATCATCAACAACATCTTCAAGCAGCCATGGGCTACAGAGGTCCAACCAGACCATGCAGTTTAATTCTCCAAACATATTCTGCCCTGAGCTACATCTGCTGAATATGGCAGCTGCACACCAATTCTAAAAAGGTCCTGTTTGAAATTGTCTTCCCACCACATCCTAGGTCTCCCTCTCTTTCTGAGGCCTTTAGGTACACTGTTCATAACTCTATTTGCTAATCTATATTCATGCTGCACATCACCAGTATCTGTTACATAGCTTCCAAGATAATTAAACTGTGACACCTGCTGAAGACTGCAGTCATTCAGATTAAGTGAATCACAGCCTGCATGAGCAATTTTCATCACTTTAGTTTTCTCTCTGTTTATAACCATACTAACTCTACTACCAGTCTCATCAACAGCTCAAGTGAAAGAGTCATCTGATCAACATCATTTGCCAAAAGGGCTAAATCATCAGAATAATCTAAATCAGAAATTTTTGTATCTCCAGACCATTTAAGGCCAAAAATCTCTCCCTTGCAGTAAATTTCACATAACATAATCAATAACCAAACTAAAGAGAAAAGGAGACAAAATGCATCTTGACAAACACCAGAAGGAATGCTAAACCAATTGCTATAATCCTTACCAACTCTCACACATGACTCAGTGTTGGTATAGAGAGCTTTTGTTATGTTAACCTCCTTGGCTGGTATGCCATATGATCTCACAGTCAACCACAAATTATGATGATCAACAGAGTCAAAAGCCTTTTTGAAATCAAGAAATCTAATAACCAAAGGTTTCTGAAACTCTAAACATTTCTCATGAATCTTCCTCAACTTCAGTAGTAAGCAAACCATGACTGGTATAATGACTAAGTAACCTATCATGGTAAGCTTTAGCTATAACTGGGTCTTTCAGAGCTTCAGTATTAAAGGTAAATATTTTTGCTTTAGCAGAACACTTCAAAACTTACCCAAAGGGCCCATCACTCCTCCCCAAAGGTCAGAGTAGTACTAACTTTAGCATTAAAGTCACCTAGAACAAGGGTAATATTTCCTTTCTTGACAGAATTCATATTATCCTGAAGTTGTCCGTAAAACCTATCCTTCTCATCCTCAGTGGGGGCATAACAGCAGATAACATTCAAATCTTTAATGCTTGTCTGACATTTTGCTGTAAGAAACCTTTCATTAATGCACTCGTATCCTAGAAGAACATCACTAGTGTGTCTGTTGAGAAGGAAACCTACATCTTGGAGATGCTTTTTATCTTCCCTCCCTGAAAAGCAAAATTTAAGATTATTTTTAAGAATCTGACCTTTATCTGTTCATCTGATCTCTTGCAAGCTGAGAATATCTAAAATGTAATGATGGAATTCTTGTGTGATGAGATCAAGAGAATAATCTCTTTGCAGAGTCCTCACATTCCAACTACCTATGGAGAGAAAATGGTTAGTGGGATGTCTAAAGAAACTTAGTTTATTTAGAAAGGGAAAGCCAACAATATCAAACAGCCCCCAAATTGCAGGCATGTGGCAAAGATCCATTCCCCCACTACTAAAGGCTGATGCCATCTACACTGGAAGATTTCCTCCAATGTAGAATTTGACAATGCCAGTAGAAGCAAAGAGTTCAGGTACCAGCGATGACCTCTGCTCAGGATTATCCACCAGCTGATAAACACATCCTGTGAATATATTCACTTGATGGGGCTGTCAGCCCACAAACAAAAAACACAGCGGCAGATTTTCCCTCCACAGAAGCCCAGCAGTGCAGCAAATTCAGGATCCATAATCCAAGTTCAGAGCCTTAATTCAGTCCAGTAAGTTTATATGGTCAGCACTCCTCATCAGAGTAGAAAAAAAATAGCCATAGTTGTCCAGATCAGTAGACCACATTAATCTGGCATTAATCCACATTAATCCTCCCTTTCCATTGACTTCCAAAAAATAGCATCTCTTTTAAAAGCTACCAATGGCCTGCACCATGAGAAGGTGGGGTTGGACATTTGGTGTTAGGCCTGGCCAGTGCTATGTGCATCATCGCAGGGGATAGATGTGTAGCACTCCTTCCAGTGAACCCCTAGCTACCTTTACAGACCTAATAACAGTAAAAAATTAATTTTCTCTTAAGTTTTTGAAGCTTTACTTTAATACAAATAATTCATAAAAATCATTGCTTAAATATTTCATTTATTTAAATGTTTCAAAAATTTTTGGTCATTTTGCAATTTTTAGTCACAATATACATGCCAATTTTTTGCTGATCAGCAAACAGTAAGTAGCAAGGATATAACCAGGAGGGAGAACCCTCCTGAAATCCTGTCATCTTATACAAAATCTCAAACTTCTCTACCTGCTTTGAAATCAAAAACAGATGTCTTTTTATAATTGTATTTTAGCCCTATATTATATTCTTGACAATAAAAATATATTTTAAAAAAAACCTATGAAATTTTATTCCATGTAGAATATTATTTAATCAGCTGTGAGTTTAATTAATTTAAAGTAGAATATTATTTTAACCTTTTCTATCCAGCAGAATATTTTAATAATATTTAGTGTTTAAAGTTCAGTTTTATGGGAGGGAGGGAGATCCAATAATAAGCCCGAAGTCTTATTATTGGATCACCCCTCTTCCCTCCCATAATTAAATACGTAGTATGTGGCTTGGTAGTAGTGTTGCAAAAATTTGTTTTGCTTCCAAAACAAAATAATTTAAATAAAAACTGAAAAATATGTAACTAAACAGAAAGAAAGAGCTGTGAATGAAATTTAATGAAATATATGAAAGCAAATAAAGTTTATTTTAACCATTGAAATCGAGATCTAACACTTCCAGGTCAATTTACAGTAGATATCACAGTTTAATTATCTTGGGAGCTATGTAACAGATAATGGTGATGTGCGGCATGAGATTAACAGACGAATAGGGATTGCTGCCGGGACTTTTAAGAATCTATGGAGAGTGGAGAAATAGGCGTATACACCTAAAGATTAAAATTAGACTGTGTAATAGTTTGGTTCTTTCTAGGGTTAGTTATGGTAGTGAAACTTGTACACTTTGTAAACAAGATAACAGGAAACTAGATGCTTTTGATTCCAGATGCTTACGCAGTATCTTGGGCATTAGGTGGTTCAACTTTGTAACTAATGATGAGGTTAGGCAAACGAGTTTGCAACCTCCTTTAAGCAGCATATGGTGCAGAGAGAGACTCCGTTGGTTTGGCCATATTGCCCGTATGAATAATTATAGATTGGTGAATAGGGTTATGAACAGTGTGCCTAAAGGCCTCGGAAAGAAGGGGAGACCTAGGATGCGGTGGGCAGACAATGTCAAACAGGACCTTGTTAGAATTGGTGTGCAGTGGCCAGATGCAGTAGATGTAGCTCAGGATAGACTTGCTTGGAGAACTAAATTGCACGGTCTGGTTGGACCTCCGTAGCCCATGGCTGCTTGAGGATGATGATGATGACTACTATAAAAAAGTTAAACTTTACAACAACAACAAAAACTTAAAATTTCAAATTCTGAATGCTAGTTATGAAATAGTTTCAGTTGAATTAAAAATAGTTCTAAAATAAGTCATCATTAAAAAATTTAATTTTTTTGTCCTGTGGCCGAGTGGTTAGCATGCTTGATTACTGATCTATGGGACCTGGGTTTGAGCCCCGGGTAAGGCATGGCCATTTGTGTTGTTTTTTTGCTGAGGTCCTGCCATTCTCTCAGACCTTCTACTGTGGCATATAAACTGACAGGTTCCTGTCAGACCTCTGTGGCAAGCAGCTGCTTGAGGGGTTTTTTATTATTATTTATTTTTAATGTGCTAATCAGATGTCTCGAATATCTCCTAAGTTTTTGAGTGCCTATATCCACTGATTTCATTTTTTGTCAAGTTTCAAATTATTCTTTCTAATTGCAATATATATTTGAGAAGCAATATAAATAATTTTAATGAATTTTAATTCATATGAATCACTATCAGAGTCAATGAAATATTTACTGAAAAACTTGCTATTTTCATGTTCAAACGGGACTAAAATATCCATTGGAGTATTTGGTGAACATTTATTTATCTTTTAAACACTATATTTTATGAGATATCAGCAAAAAATGCAAAAAAAGAACTTAAATATTTACATTGCATTCACAAAGTACTGATCTATACAGCCTAACATGTGCATTAAAAGTTTCAAATCAAAAGCAGATGTTTGCTGATCATGCTTGGCATGCTCCTATCATGTTGCCAATCACATAATCAAAGAAATATCAATTTTTATTTTTGTGTTCCTTTCATAAAATATATCTGGTAATACATAAAACTAATTTAGAAACATTAAAATAGTTTTAAATCACAAAATATACCAAAATGAAGCATAAACATATACAACTGAATTTTCATAGAAATCACTGAAATCCTTCAATAAAAAAGTTCTGTTGGTATTCGACTTCATTTGATTGAAAAAAGATGGGCATATTTTTAGTAGCCCACTGGAGCCTTCTGTTTGCTAGTGGATGATAGTGTTGTAAATATAAACTGTTAGCAGTAAAGCCCTAATCTAGAGTGTGCAATGGCAGTTTGAAGAGTAGCAAATTTTTTTTTTGTACTAATGACTGAGTTTAGCATTTATGGCCAAAAATGCAAGATTCTTGAACTTCATTTTTGCAATTGTGGCACTTAAGTTTAAAGGCTAAAATTAGGTTATTGAATAGTTCATTTCTTTCTAAAGATTTCTATGGCAATGAAACTTGTACTGTATCTTATGTAGAGAGAAACTGCATTAGTTTGGCCATGTTTTCTGCAAGCAGAACTACAGATAGGCTACAGAGTGATGAAAAGTGTGGCTATTAAAAAAGGGAGAGATCCAGTTTGCAAGTGGTTGAAAATATTAAACTTCTCTTGTTAAAATTTGCCAGCAGTGACCAAATGCAGAGCTGAAGCTCATGTTAGACTTGTTTAAAAAAGTAAATTGCTCAATCTTGTGAGACCTCTATAGCCCATGGCTGCTTTAGGATTATGTTTATATATGAAAAAGAAACAATAAAGAATAACAAACAGAAAATAAGATTATCATTTATATTACCAATTAATATGTATATTGTCTTTTGACATGCAATTGATCTGAGCGCTGGGAAACATTTCTTCACCTCTCATTAACTTTTGCCCTGTTTCTCAGTTTAGCACTTGTGAAAGATTTAGAGTCCATAATGCTCTACATTTCATCTAGAAACAAAGCTGTTGCAAATCTAAACTTCGCCTGTTAGAGGACATACTTCATTAACTAATTATTTCCAAATATTTCACTATCTAGTTTGATGAAGCGCTAACATCACATGTTGGAAAGGTATGACTAGTTGTGTTATCTTCTACTTCTTGCACATCTGTGCTCTTAGGTGGTGTCTCTTGAACCATGCATTCATGGCTCACCAGACAAGTAGTAGAATGGACTGAATGGCAGTTGGTTGCAACTGCCATTCAGTTCATTCCAGTACTTCTACATACTACCTACTTCAAGCTGGTAGTTGCTTGTTAGTTCAAGCTGATGTGTCTTTAAAACATCTTCCTTGGTTGTTTTGATCTGTCTAGCTATATCATCATCAACAAACTTGACCAGCAAATTCAACAAATATATTTCATTCTATGCCCAAACTGGTGACTCGATTGCATGATCTCCCATTCCTCATTCATCCATATTACTATGCAAAGTTTCCTGAAAGGTCTAATCCAACTTTGGGAACATGTTCTACTGTGCATAGTGATAAAAAAAAAAAATGAACATTATGCCAGAAATCCTTTTCTTCTGAGTTATATTGCATTTTGAGGGTGCCAGTAAGGAAGCTTGTCAAAATGTGCAGTGTTAGATAAATTTGCCTGTTTCCACAGCATAGTAGATGTATGCAAATGTTGGACAAAATACTACCACTTGTGCTATGTAATATGTGTTGGCAGGTTTCCTGCTAATCAGTTGTTCTCATCCATTTCATTATCAATCCACATGTTATTTGTGATCGTGACCATGAATAATGTTTTCCAATTCTGAAATGGCAGACATTCATTTCATTTATGGATGAGTGAATGGACTCTGCAGTGAAGCTCGGCATCTCTACATGATAGCTTTTCTGCATCAATGTAGTGTTCATAGTTAAATTTTGAAATTAGTAAATTGTCATATCAGATAAGAAAATATATGCTTTTAAATACTGATGTATTGAAGTTACTGTGCCTTATGATCATTTTGAAACACTTAGTAGAAATGTGGTTGTGCAGACAGAAAAGATGATGAAGTGAGTCATAATGTATTGGAAAATCCACTGAGATTTTCATAGGATGATTTTTTTCTACGTTTATGAGAGTTTACCAATCACAAGTGAAAGAATAGTCAAAATCATTCACAGTATGTTATTTTGCTGAAAATTGTTTTAAATTTTTTGGGGGTAGAGTGCTATATTATTTAGTCCTTTGCACACTCTGAGTGTTGAGGAACCTAAAGTAATCCTTTTAAGGTAATGCTGAAAGTTGGCACACACAGCTTAATAACATTCACAAATAAGAGAATAAATACAATAAGTGTTTTTCAAATCATACGAGGAGTTTCTTTTCTCAACACAATGAGGTTGCCTGAGTTTCAGTCCTGCCTTCTTACAATTATGGAGTAAGTTCCTTCATGAGAAATGCTATTTATAAGGACCTGGTTTTCTAAAGCCAATATTTCTTCTCTTATATCAGCAATAGTTGAAACCACTCATATTGACTGGATTGTCAAGATTAATGTTATTTGTTTCAATTCTTACAGTTCATGAAAATAATGCTGGAATAGTAAAGTTGCTCAGACTAATGTTGGTGTTCTGGAATATTTCATAAATCAATAATGTTGTATGTAATTTTGCAATTATTATCAGTACTTATGCTTCTGCTGAAAAATGAAGAAGAAGAAAATTCTTTTGCTCAAACACAGAATCAAGAAGAATTGATGTTGGTAGATATTATCTTTTTCTCTAAATCAATGTAGTATTGGAAGGACAGCTTGTATTCTCCAAAAAGGAATATGAAGATTGCTAATTCTTGTTTTATTTGTTCTGAAAGTGTTGACGACTTTAATAAGAAAGTATTGAGCTACTTATTATAAATAAAAATATTATATGATTGGAATGTTAAGAGAAATAATCTGTTATGTGAATTTAAGGTGAAAATTAAAATATGGAATTCCATAATTGAGATTCTGAAATTTCTGAAAAGGATATATTTTTATTGTCACTTTCGAGATTTACTAAGTGATATGAAGAAAAGGGATGTTAAAATGGTACGTGGTGAATGCCATACCTAGATTTGACTGTTTATTTCAGTGGTAATCAATATTTTTCTGGAGAACCACCAACCATAATTTGACCTTTTGTCTAGAGCAGCACACAAATTGACCTACTATTGATATTAAAGTGTTCTATTATGGGCAGTTTTATTTGAAAAAAATCTAGATATATAGGCTTGTCAACCTACATGTCAAAAATGAATTGTCCTTATACTAGTTATTTAGAAAATATCTAAAAATTTAAAGTTAGCCTTTTAATGGCAATATTTCATTGAAATTTCATGGGTGACATTTGAAAATTATTGCTGAGCACTAGATTTAATTTATCTGATGTTGGAGGTGCATTGGACACAGTAAAATGTGACTCTTACTCATTAAACTGAATGATTGAAAGTGGCTAAATACCTGCTTCACCTCTACATATAAATGTCACCTTTTGAAGAGAGACATAAGTTATGTAGTATTGTTACTGAATGGTCTTATTCTGTAAGGAATTGTAAACCTAAATATGATAAGTTATGATCTTGAAGTTGTATTGCAACTGGAGCTGCAGAAGTACTCAAAGTAAAAAAAAAGTTGGTTTGGTGCAGAAAGTTGGAAAGTCTAAGCCTGAAAGTAAATAAAAGTTTTTTTTTTTGGAAAACAATTTAGTCAAAAATTTATGGTTGTTAGCAATCAGCAGATAAATAGGTCAATTAAATAAATTAATAATAATTAGCTGACAAATAACCAGAGAGCACAGCCATGCAAACAGTATAGTATAGTCATTATCTATTTAGTTAGGAAAGTTAAGAGTGTAAAAAAAAAATTGGTAAGTGGTATAAGTTTTAAAGGGTAAAGAAACTATGTTAAGGCAAATAATGCTAGTTATGTTCCTATTCTTCACATAAATGAAGCAAAATTATTTCTTCTGGATTTAATACGAGCTCTAAAATAGTAGAAATTAGGATTCATCAAATTGAAACTATAGAAGTTTTTCTTAAGTGGTGCATAACAGTGCTTAAATTCTTGTAATTGTGACTATGAAGAAACTATGGAAATGGCTTATAATTAGATATATATTGTTAAAGGTGTTGAAGATATATATGAAAAATGCCAAAAAAAAAAACTTGTGTTTATAGACTATTAAAAAAAGAAGTCTGTCAACAATTTTTTTAATCGCCCAAAAATTATATCCATCAGAAAGGTAATTTGTTTTAAATGTGTTTAACATTTTCTATTAAAAGTAAACAGATTTTATGTTTCTCTTTATATTATATTTCTAATTAGTAAAGGTTAAATTGATTAAAAGTTTTTTACTTGAAATTCATACACTTTAAATTTTCACATAAATATAATTAATGTGTTGTTTTAATACAGTTTTCCTTTGTTTTCCAACAATAACATAATATTATTACTTTAATACCTAATATATTTGTAATGTTTATGAATTTTCTTGCATTAGTTTCTTTATTAATATTATATAATATTTGTGCCACTGTATAAAAGCTGAATATATTATAAAACGTTTAAAAGGGATGTGTAGAAAAAAAAAGTTCAATAAGAGTCTCTTCTGTTACAAGAAATATATTCAGCTTTTGTATAATGCATGTGCTTATTTTTGTTATATACCACCAAAGTTGAGATTTATTGTTGATTTAGTTTTATACAGCGCATAGAAATATAAAAGTTATAAAACCATTGCATATATTTTTGTCTCCCACTGGTGCAAGGAAAAACATAATAGTGATAATATAACATTTATTGTGTCATCTGATAGATATTCTTGGTTAAAATTCAGATGCCACTAGTTTGGAACCTATAGTAATGAAAAGATAAATATTTGTATTAACTTCCTACTCTGGAGGCATCCAATATTATGTGTATGTGTATATATATATATAGAAAATTTACATATTCTGATTAAATTTCTTTTATCCAGCTAGACTTCAATAATATCATATGACAAGGTATATTTACACTAATTTCATATTTCTGTGTGTTGTACACAACCATTTAGTTTCAGAAATATAAATGCTTAATGAAACAAAATGAATAATAAGGGGGGGGGGGACATGTTTAAATTTTATACCATTTTCAAAAAATTATAATACTTGTTATATAAAGTTACCCTAACATATGTATAAAAATGATTATTAAGGGGAAAATGACATAAGCTTACTGAATCTGGAAATATTGAATTGATAGGCTTTCTCAAGGTGCTAGGTATTTTTTTTTTGAGGGGTGGGGAGTGACAAAAATTGTATTTGGTTCTGTTTATACATTTTGCAGATTTTATTACTTTTTTTATTCCTACTGTTACCTCCCCGTTTTTCTTTGTGTGTTTTTTATCACGAGATTTGGAAAAAAGCTAGTACTATTTTAAATATGAACTATGGCTACTATGGAGAACTATCTTATTTTTTATGGACATTTTTCTTAAGTTCATCATATCTTTTCCACACCATTTCTTCAAAGTCATCACTCCATTTTGTTCTTTGTTTCCCTCTGCATATTTTTCTCTACTAAGGGTTGATTCATTTCTTCAGAGCCTGTTCATCATTCTGCAAAGCATAACCTGCAAATGCCCAATTTTTTTTGAAGAGGTTCAGGGAAATGATTGACCTCAGTCTGCACTTTCAAGGAAACAGTTGGCCACATTCATCCTCTGAAACCCTGAGAATGGGTATTATTGTCTGTAAAGATGAAATTAGGGTAACAGCACCAGAACACTTGTGAAAATCCTCTCATGGATGCAAGAATCCCTTTTATGTAATTGATGTGCAGTCTGAGTGCCTCCCTGAAAGATAATAATGAAGCTCTGCACTGCCGGTCATCATGCACAGAAAAAGGATAAGTGTATATATAGGCACAAAGGTTCTGATTTCATTGCTTTAGGTCAAATATCAAATGCATGACAGACCCTACAACCGTTCATAGAACTTCCTAGACCAGAATACCGCATCACTTTTATGACAGTTTATCATATTTGTAAGAAAATAGCTTAAGTACTTCTAAGTGTGTTCATGACATCATAATACAGTAACAGAAAAATGATAAAATTTTATTATGCTTCTTACAGAATATTTTATACATAAGTATTGTGATTAATCTTAGTTGCTTGTGGAGTATCCTAACATTTGAGGCAACTAACACTGAGGCACAACTTTCTGACAAAATTTAATTCCTTTAACCACCCTCCCCATAACAGTTTCCTTCACCTGAAAAACAACTGACAGGAATATCCCTTTTTGACCTCAGCATTTACCACACCAACCAACGAACACTGACCACCAATCTTGAGTACCACATTAATTCTTTTTGATGCCTTAGCACCAACATATTTCAAAAGTGTCTAATATGATCGATTCCTTTTTTTTTACACTTTGCATGCTTATGAATCCACTGCTAAAAATTAAACATTGGTTTTTTTCTACTAGGTGCAATGCTGGATACCCTAAAACATTCATCTAATGCCAATGGCCAATTTTCATGACTTAATTTAGTCTTTAGGTATATCACCAAAACCTACTCTACTACCAGCCTAATGAACAGTTCATCACATCAACATCATTTTCCAAAAGGGTAAAATTATCTGCATAACCTAAGTCAGAATTTTTCAGATCTCTAGACTATTTGGGCCTAAATTATTCCTCTGCAGTGAATTCCATATAACATAATAACCAAAGAGAAAAGGAGATAAAATGCACCCTTGTTGAACACCAGAAACAATGCTAAACCAGTTGCTACCAAACTTACCAACACTCACACATGACTCAGTGTTATTATGGAGAACTTTCATTATGCTAACTAACTTGTCAGGTATTCCTTATTATCTAATGATCAACACAGTCAAAAGCCTTTTTGAAATCTATAAAGCTAATTAACCACAGGTTTCTGAAATTAAACCTTTCTCAATATTTGATCTATTCATCTCCTACCACTTCTGAATCCACATTGTTAATTTCGTATTTGTCCATCAACCACATTTTTAATTCTGTTAAGCACAATAATGCAAACAACTTTTTCTTCCCACACATAAGATTAACTCTTTGGTATAACTTCATGCTCATAGGCATATCACCATCAGCTTGGGCCCTGGTGCAACTTTTCTTTATGGGCCCCCTAGAGTCACTTTTTAAAATTTTATTATGGTAACTTAGATTTGCGATTTAATCCTTGCAGAATTGTAAAGGTTCTCATTTTAATCTGAACATTATATTTGCATAATTTCCCTAGAATTTAAACATTTAACAATTGAAAAATCAAATCTGTGTTACAAATGTATTCATTCCCATATGTAAAATAAGTAGTGATATACTTTTCTTATTCTGAAACACGTACGATACACATCCATAACATAGAATAATATTTTAGGTACATAATCAAAAATGAATTTGTTTGGAAATGCTTACTGACTTATTGAACAGGTTAGTGTGGATGAACATCTATTAATTTCCTGACAAGAAAATTTCCAGAACATTATGTGTAAATCAGAATAGTATATTCAGGACAAATAGCCATTTGCAAACGAATTATATTTGTTTTATATGTGTTTTAGCACAATTTATAAATGCTCAGATACTCTAGTATTGCAGATATATAAAGTACAAAAATTTTAATATGTAAAGTTAATATATATTAGAATATATATATATCAAATTTTAAATAATGCAGTTCCTTACAACACAAATTTTAATAGCACAGCGAAAAACTGAATGCAATTCTGATACACTTAAACACTGTTAGTTTTATTAAAATTTGTAAGTAATGATGAGGTAAGACAAAGAAGTTTGGAACCTCCTTTGAGCAGCATATTGTGTAGAGAGAGACAGTTTGATTTGGTCATGTTGGTCATATGCATAATTATGTATTAGGTCATAACTTTATTTTCTAAAGATGTCAGAAAGATGGAGACCTAGGATGCAGTGGGTGGATAGTATCAAACAAGACCTCATTAGAATCAGTTTATAGTAGTCAGATGTAGCTTAGGACAGACATGCTTGGAAACTAAATTGCACAATTGATAATTAAAAAAAAACTGTGAATAAAATGGAATAAAAAAAATATACTTTTTAAAACAATTGAATGATAAACTGAAATGATGAATATGATAAACTTAGCTTGGGTAAAAGTTATGTAGACTTATCAAAACAAGTTCCATCTTGCATGAAACTCATAACGTGATTGAAAAATTGGTGAGTGTACTGTAGAAAGTTCACATTACTCAACTGAGGATGAAGTTAGAAACAATTACTTGCAAATCACTTTTTGGAAATGCTTCAGGTATTTCTTACCCACACACAGTTTGTTCTAATTGATTGGTTTGCCATTAACATGCAGTACAATAATGAGTGTCAGCAATCTCATTCAAGCTTTCAAAAAGTCTCTCTTGAATTCCTTGATAGCTCTGCAGAAAGAAATGGTTCCAATTCAAAGCAATTTTCCATTTATAAATCTCAAGTCATCACATAGGTAGCTATCCATATGCACTTGCAAAGAATCACCATATTACAGCCTCCAACATTTTGCAGAAGGCAACCTGCAGTGGTATAGAATTTTTTAAACGAAGCTTTTACAGAATATACATAAATACTTACAAAATTGTTATTATACTTACAATTTTATTTAAAATATTTTTAAATAAAACAAACTTTCATTTCTGAAAATGTTTTAACAGTCTCAATCAAATTAATTAATTTTTGTGATTATTCAATTTCTGTAAATAAAGCAACAAGTCTTGATAGCTTTTCTTCTGTCATTTTACTTTTGAGATGATTTTTAATCAATTTATTCATACTTTTGTGATTTATATATGAGAAGTCTGAAATCTTTGTTCTATGTGCCACTCCAATGTCATCTTTTTTTGCACCATTGACCTTATTAAAATTGTTCCTCGATTCCTATAAGCCTTCTAATGCAGTGTGCAGCAATTGCGAGAATTATGAAAGGTCAGCATCCAGAAATTTTGAGATAGCATCTGTTGATTGCAAAATTTTTGAGAGTATTTCTTGAAGAAAACAAAGAGAAAATATCTATATCTTTTGCTTAAATCCCATTTTCTAGAGACTACCTGCTTTTTTTTTTGTACAGTGGAAACATAAAATTACGTTTTTTTGGGGAATGTTTATCCTGCTCTGAAAACTCATGTAAAAACATATTTGTTATCAATGCTACTAAATTTTTTTCATAAAAGGTAAACTTTCTTTTTTATATTTTTGGGTGCACCTGAGCTCAGGACGCTGGTGCAGCTGCACCACCTGCACCATTGGATGAGATGCCTCTGTCCCTGCTATTGTGCTGTTTAGCTGCTTCCTCTGCTTTGTCAGCCAAGCTATCAAGCCAATTCTTATCAGCTGTTAATTGATTCTTTACATATTTATTAAGCTCTTTGTAATGCTGTCTGTTAGGACTAGTAGGATGTTGATTCAAATTATTCTGGCAATTCCTCATTTCAGAAATAAGCTCCATAGCTTTATCACTCAAATAACTTTGTCTCCTCTGTTCTTTTTTACCCAAAACAGTGAGTTTAAAACTATTAATTCAAGAAAAGCCTGTGTAAACTGATCTCATTCTTTCTCAAGTTCAGTAGTAAGCAAACCACAGCTGTCATAATGACTAAATAGCCAGTCATGGTAGGTTTTGGCTATATCTGGATCTTTCAGAGCTTCAGTGTTAAAGGTAATTCTCTTGACCTTAGCATAACATTTCATAAGCTTCAGTTGTAAGACATTTTTGACCAATCCAACATCGACTCCTCTATATGATCTGGTATTCCTAACCGAACTAGCCCATTTGCTGTTAATTAACATATAATTGATCATATCCCTATGCAACCCATGTGTATTTATAAATGTTCCGGTGTTTGTAATACTAGTTATTCTCAAACTGTTAAGTTAACTTACCTGTAGAAGACATTGCCCATTGCCATTGTAACTACCAATGCCAAAGGGACCTAAAACCCCTGACCAAAGGTCATTGTCAGTACGAACTTTAGCATTGAAGTCACCTAGCACAAGAGAAATATATCCTTTCTCGACAGAATTCAAAATGTCTTGAATTGTCTGTAAAATTTATTTTTCCCTTCCTCATTAGAGTCCTCTGTGGGGGCATAGCAATAGATAAGGTTGAAATCTTTGATCATAGTTTAAATTTAGCTGTAAGAAATCTCTCATAATGCAGTCATATCCTAAAAGAGTGTCACTGGTGTATCTGCTCAGAAGCAAACCTACACCTTGGAGATGCTTTCCATCGTATCCCTCCCTGAAAAGAGAAATTTATTTTTATATATCTGACATTTACCTGCCCATCTGGTCTCAGATGAACAGGTAAAGTTCCCCAGAATATCCATGTTTTAATGCTTAAATCCTGTATGAGAGAAAACGATTAGTAGGATTTTTTTTAAAGAAACTGGGTTTATTGAGAGATATAAGGTGAACAATATCAAACTGCCCCAAATCACAGGCATGGTGCAACAGAATTTTCTGTTAATGGATGTTGGGTTTTGGTGTGTGCAGTACAGATTTTACCTAATGAAACCAACAATATGAACATTTAGTGTAGTTATACATACCCACTTTTCATCTCACAGCACAACTGGTCTAAAAAATAGCTCATTATTATGACATGGAAGCAGTGACAAGCAAATTGTAACCCGCTAGAGTTTATGTAGAACCCATTTGCTTACACCCAGACTTTTTCTAAATGAGCAAATGCAGTTGAATGGTTTCATCACTCACACTGAACCTTTTTGCAAGTTTTTGTCATGTTTGACCTGATCCAATGAAATGGTGACCCTCAGTTGTGCTTTGCAGAAAAAAATGCACAACATTTTTTTGCCATTTTTTTTTTAACTATTAAAGAAGTCTTCCAGCCATCAGATCACCATTCCTTAGTTGTAATATCACTATCAATGCCACTTTAGTCAACTCAGCCTGAAGTCCATGCATTTCCACTCTTGAATGTGAGGTCCTCAGGGTCACAGCAATTGTCTGCCAATCACCAAAGATATTTTTAGGAGGATGAATGAAACTGACAGAGATATTCTAATTTAAATTGCAGTCACATTATGCCAGTGGTATGTCAGATTTTACCAACAAACTGTTTCACCACTGGAATTCCAGTGTATGTTGAACCAAGCAATTAAAATACATATACTAAAAATGTATTAAAATACTAATAAAAATCTTATGTGTTCTCTTGAGTTTCCACTTTTTATAATTGTTGTTCTAGACTTTTATTCATGTACTTTTTGGTGATAGTATTTTGGTTAAGGCTTCCATATCTTTTAGCTTTTGTTTTGTGTATTATAGCCTCAGTTGCTGATGTGCCATAAAACCTCTCTACACCTATTAGACTTTCATGCTTTTTGGTGTTAGATTTTTAAATTTTGGTTGAGGATTCCATATCTTTCAGCATTTCTTTAGATTTTGTTTATAGCCACTGTTGCTGATAAGCAATAAAACCCCCCAAAACAAACGACTCAGGTTCCAGGTGTCATCAGAGTAAAGAGGTCATTTTAGCCTGGCAAACAATGGTAGAATATATAGCTTGTTTCAATTTTAGATGAAATGAAAAACATGGGCTTAATATACCCACTTGATTTTAATTATAAAGCTCCTTGTTTATTGTTTTGTGATATCAAAATATCATTCATTGTGTCATCTTTTAGGATAAACATGAGGTGGGCATCTGAGATTACAAGTTTGCATTCTGTCCATGTGCATTTCCTTTCTGGAAGAGTATTTGAAAATTATCCCTTTTGAGGATTAACATCTTCATTGAGAAGATATACAAACATTTGTGCTACTGTTTATTTTACAACGCATTCTCAGTATTAAAATGATTCTTTCAAACATTTACGTTATTAACTCTAAAATCCTCAATGAATGTTAGAATTATAAATGCAATGCATGTATTTTAAAATGATGATGAATTTGGAATGTGATTTATTGCTTAAGCAATGTTAGTTCATAAACTTCATAGCTAAAAACAGTAAAAAATTGTAAAATGTGAAAAAATTGTAGATATGGCAACATTTTTTTCTTATTGGCTTATGCTTTGAGCTCTTCAAATCAATGTTTTACAAAATTTAAGTGAACCATTAAAAGCTCAATAAAATTTTAATTGAGAAATATGGTCAAGTCGCTTGTGTATGTTAAAATTGACTGTTGACAGGTTCAGTCTTCAAACACATTGCTTTGTTGGAGTTTAGTTGACTGAAAAGTAATGAAGGATGAAGCTCTCAATAAAAAATGTTTTCTAAGCATCCATTTGTTGTCATGATATAGCAGAAACTTAGGAACATTTCATATCAGATTTTTTGTGTAAATAATATTAAAGAGTTTCACCTTTTATTTAACTTTAAGTCTTCAAAACTTTAACAAAAAACCAAAATTGAAGACAGAACTTCATACTTGTCAATTTTATACCTATATATTATCTGATTTTTATAGAAATTCTGTGTTTGTTCTACAGAGAGTTACAATATGGGCTATATTCCACCTCCACCACCACCTATAATTTTTTCACAAGTCAGTGTTGAATCATTTGATTATAGTCATGGATTGAAGCCAGTTTCAACAACTACTATCCCAGGAAAAAAAGCGAAGAAGGATGCTAATAATGTCACTTCAGATAAAGGTATCAGTATTTGCAATTGTGGTATCTATTAGAAGCTGCATATTTAAATATAATGGTTTTATCTCAAAGCATATCATTGAACTTCATAAGTTGATTCAATCTGCCATGTTTTAGTACTAGAACAGAAATATGTTTTTCATTCCTCTGAGTTCCTGATGTTTATTTAATGTCATAGGAACACAATAATGAAATGCTTGATGATTTCTTCTAAACACAAGTAACTCTGGGACACCAGATATTATTCAGTTCATTTGCTGCTTACATTAAGGGTAGTGAAACTTAAAAGTTCTCTTGTAGCTTATACAGATGTGCAAATCCATGACACTACTACATCCATGCCCCAATGTGATACTGATATGTATATACACAGTAAGTAAAAGAAAATAGCATTATATATGTATATATATAATAAATAAAATATATGTATATATATATATAAATATTACACTTGTAGTCATTTATGTGGAGCTGCCTACATCCATTGCCCAATGTGATATTGATATGTATATACACAGTAAATAAAAATAATAATAAATTGCATTATATATATAATATATGTATATATATCACATTGCACTTGTAGTCATTTATGTGGAGCTGCCTAATGATTGTAACTTCAACAAATCTAATGACAAATAAGAGGAATGTTATTAATGCTTGTGTTGGTCAGTTTGTGACCAATACGATCAAAATCTACTAAAGCATAAAATTTGCCATATGTGTTGTTTGAACAGAGGTTTATACTCTAGGGCTATTGATTCTTTTAGGGGCTTTTAATATATCTTTCCAATATTTCCAAATTTTAGTGGGAAATTTTTCATGTTTTCTTAAAATGGTTGTTTAGTAGTTTTCTCTTTAATATGATATTGGGCCACAATAAATTAAGGAAATTTAATTTAGCATAGTTTGGAACTGAATTGTAAAATCTTATGCTAACTGCTTTTCTTTATAAAAAAAAAAGTAAATTGTTTACCGATTATCAGTAAACATGTTGCACAAGTATACAGGCAATGTGCAAGTAGTGATTCAAGTCCAAGTCAGTCATATAATTTTTGTATTGCATAATAATTGCAGTTACTTTAAACTATGCATTTTTGATAATTTACACCATGATTGTGCTGCCATTGTGGTGATTTGTGATAGGTTTGGGAAGGAAATTTTTTGTATCATTAATTAATATATGATTGATTGTGACCTCATATCTAATGCAAATTTTATTAATTGTAAACATAACTAATAAACTTGGATTTGTAAATAGATGACTCTATACAGGAAAAAAATTATAAAGCTCATATAGATAATATGTAATTAACTGTAAATGCAATGATGAATTTTTTTCTATTTTAGTTTATAGATTTATTTTCTTGGAATTGTCGTAATATTTCCTTTTTTTTTTTGAGAATACCTTCCTAGTGTGATGGAAACATTTTTTATTATATATCTGACTACATATTTTTGCAAATATTTAGTACCTACTCTCATTGTCATTCAGACTATAATGCTTTGTGTGACAATTTATGCGTCATAATTAAGAACAGTTAAAAAATATTCCAAACCATTTCAGTTCTTTAATACTTAATAGTTAGATGGGATATTATCAGGTGACCATACATTTCAGTTTAGCCAGGAAATTCCTCTTTTAAATGTTATCACAGCATCCTGTCAAGTTTAATATCTGTTATTTTATTAGAAATTCCTGTTATTTTAATTCATAAATAAGAATGAAATCAAATTTCACCAGCTGTGGCCAACCTGTCACAACATTGAAACATTTCCATAAAAATCAGTGTCAAGTTCAATTTGCACTTGATGCACTTATAGTGGGTGAATTATTGTTTCCTTAACCTACTGCAAATTGTTCAGTCATTTCTATTTGCAATGTTGTACAGCTGATTTGGTTAAATTTGCTGTGGGATTACTACACTAACAAGAAGAAATGCCTCAGTTTCAGCAAACTGAAATTGGAATATTTGCATGAAATTTACTGAAATGTCTTGGTTTTGACTGATCTAAATCTGGTCACTCTACTTATAAAAAAAGCTGGAGCCCATATTTACAAGTCTGCTTAACATAGATAAATTGATTTTGAAAGCAAATGAACAATCTTACCTCACCTCAAATAAGTATTAAAAACAAAAATGACAGATAAAAGATATTAATTGTCATTAGAGTTAAAAGATAGATGCTTTTTTTAAAACTAAATAAAGTTTTTTTAAAAGTATATCATAGCTTTAATTGTAATGGAAGTGTTAACTTCCTGATTTAATCTTGACAGTATTACAATAGCAAAAAATAAGATGCAGTGAAACTAACCCTTAAATTGCAGCAATTTGAAAGTTCACATTGTAGATGATGATCAGTTTCTTATACTGCTTCAAATATTTGAGAAAATATATAATAGATATATATATATAATATTTATGATCATTATAGTAAGAATCTGTCCAGTTTAATATTGACTACTTGAATTGGTTGTTGATATTACCAACATAGCAGTAAAGTAGATCTTGCTGGTAAGTATTATCAGAAGGTTGAAAAAAGTTCATAGGCTTGTCTGAGCTGACAGTTATAATTTATCACTATTGATGATACTTCATCCAGACTATTACAGCTTTGATAGTGAATTTAATAAGCAGTTTCATGATAGTAATAGTTAAAATTCAAATGCTTGTCTGTATGCAGCTTTGAAACTAGTCTAATAAAAGCCTTCAAGGCATTCAAAAAGCCTTCAAGCATTATTGGAGGTGTCTTGTTATGTGTTTTGAAACTCATAAATTATGCATCTTTGTCAGACTACAGGATGGAAAATGCCAAAAACTAATAAATATTGCTTGAATAGGTGCATTAAAATTAAATTTGTATTCTTATCATGCCAAAGAAGTGCTATGCCATGTTCCGTTTTTCTGATAGAATCCTTTTCATGTAGCAAGTGCAAAACTTTTGTTTGTTGTTGCTAAATGTTTGTACAACAAACTCTGAAAAGAGGATAACCCTGCAAAGGTTTGTAGCATTACTAATGTATATAGTATTCTATTATTCACCTTTTTTTTTTTGCTTTTTACTATAATTAATGTTCATTAAAAATAATAATCTAAGTACCAATTAGGCAATGAAATAAATATAAATCTTTAAAATTAGTATTATTACATTTGTGCTTATTTTCCTTTCCAAGATTAAAGGTAACATGACTAATTGATATATTTAATCTTATACATTCTTGTTTTTTTACATCCTTGGAAATGTGTTGACATACACACATGGCACAATGTACTCAATGCCATAATTTATGGATCAGAATTAGACTTCTTGAACTGGTATTAATATGAATGGAAATATAAAAGCATTTTTTTCTGTATTACCTTTTGGATAAATAAAATTTTATTACTTTTATTTTTCTTACATGCTGCATGTTTTATTTTAAGTACTATTTTGTTTACTGGAAGTACTGCTTTTTAATGCGTATTCAACACTACACCAAGACAGTATTTATCGTCGGTAACAATTATTTTGTAATTTTGTTCCATTAATTAGTAGCATTGTTAAGTTTTCAAGTCAACTGTTTGAGGCATTTGGTGTTAATAATTGCAGATACAAAATATGCTGAAATGATTGTGCTTCATTGGTAATGACCTACTTCAATAAATATGTCTGTGTATCATATCTTTTGTCATATAAGTTTACACTCAGCATTTCAAAGCAGTGTGCTTTGATACTTTTTCTGTAACTTTTCAGGTTTTGAAATGCATATATATAGCATAAGGCATATGCTGTCTTCAGAGCACAAATAAACAGTTAACTTAAATTTAAATGTGTCAGCATTTTAGGCTACATTCAGCAAGATAAACATTAGCTTTCATTCACAGTTCTTCAACCATTCGCAAGTTTTTATTCAAAATATGAACAGAAAAAGCATTATTTAGCTATTGAAAGCTTGTAATATTTGATTGTTCTGTACCTGCAAAGAAGTGTTAAAGAAATATTGCAAATGGTAAGTAACAAAAATTGGTCTTTTTTGTTTATCTAATATTTGATGAACTTAGAACAATAATGCAGACAGTAATAATACTTCTTTTTCTCTCTTAATAACAACAGGAATTCGCCTGAAGTTTTTCAAGTATTGGAAATCACAGAAAACTATTGTAAAATTTTCTGTATAATTTCATAATGCAATAAAAAGGGAAACTGATGTAATTATTGTCTTATTTTTTTAAACCATTTGCTCTGCTGATCACATGAAAAAAAAATTAAAGTATTGCTTTCAAGTTTCTTCTGTGAACACTATCATACTCACATTTAAAACATTTTGTAATAAGGCAAATTTCTATTGGGTGCCTTATTAAAACTTTTAAAACAATATGAAAATCATCGCTTATAGATCTACTCAATAATATTTTTCCACTGAATTTCTTGAATTTTGCTTATAAATAAGTGCATTTAGAGTTATTTTAGTATCTTTTGCAGGAATGAACAAAATGTGTCTTTGAAATTGCATTTATTAAATGTTAAAGATCTTGAATTCTTACTTTATATATCATTAATTTTTTTTTGCAGTAATAATAAAATGATTTTAGTACCTAATATGTATTGGATAAAAAGTATTTTTGAGCCAAATTTTAAGAGTTAATTTTCTGATTTTTGGTATTAAGAACTTAAAGTATAATCTATTCCTTTTTTCTCCACAGCTGTGTTTGATTATGCTCATCGACGTGATAGGAGTCCTCCCACCAGAGAAAGAAACTACAACAGAGACAGAGATGTGGATCGCATCCGTGAGCCATTTAGAGAACGAGAAAGGGATAGGGACAGAGATAGAGAACGAGACAGGGATAGAGATTGGGATAGAGATAGAAATAGAGACCGTGAAAGAGAAAGAGATAAAGACAGAGAAAGAGATAGAGACCGTGAAAGAGATGTTGATAAAGATCGGGAAAGAGAACGAGATAGAGACCGTAAAGATAATCGTGATAGAGATCGTGATAGAGAAAGGGATAGAGAAAGAGGAGATCGTGATCGAGAGAGAGATAGGGATAGAGAGAGGGACAGGGAGAGAGAAAGAGACAGAGATAGAGACAGGGAAAAAGATAGAGACAGGGATAAAGACAGAGAAAGGGACAGAGATAGGGAAAGAGATAGAGAAGGCAAAAGAGAAAGAGACTGGGACAGAGATCGGGATCGAGAAAGAATGAAAGAACGAGAAGAATCAGAAAGAGAAAAGCGTTTCCGCTGGGATTCTCACAGACAAGATAATGAAAAAGACTCATCTAAGGAGAAAAATGCAGATGAACCTTATTCAAGAAATCAGAATGGGGAAAGGTAAATAACAAATTCTAAAAGATGTTATTAATGTTAGTTTTCTGTAAAAAAAAAAATTTCTTCTCTTGTTCTTTCCACTTTTTTTGTTGATATTTTCTTTACTTGCTCTATTTTCTTAGTAAAAATCTGGACAATGGAATGTAAAATTACATATAATTGAAACCTCTATAATCAAAGCAAAGTTTTTTCATCTTATTTTTATCTGCAGTATCAAACTCTTGTGGAGTGGATTTTTTTTGCATTTGCTGCAATAGATCACATTCTTTAAAATTATGCATATCTAAATTGGTTAAAGATTCTACTTGACTGAAAACAATTAGTGGTTTTTAAATAAACATTTGTTTAAAATGATGTGATGTATCAAATTTTTAAAATTCAATATTAATCTAAGAAAAATTTGTGTATTGTAGTTTTTATGAATGTACTATAGATACTATGGTCATACTAAAACTATACTTTTAATTACACTGAAAGGACAATTTATTATACACACCCACTAATGATATGTGGGCCCACTTTTTTCCCTCACAACAGCAGCAACACATTGTGGCATGGACTCTACCAGGTGTTGGAAACTTTTAAGTAGTATTTTGGTCCAGGGTGGACATCCATAAAGCAGTAGTGCATTTGGGCTCGATTGCATCGCTCCACTTTGTCCCATGGATGCACAATAGGGTTCTGATCCAGAGAGTGAGAGGGCTATTGAGGGTTGTGAACTCACTGGAATGCTCCTCCAACTAGTCCTTCGTCAAATAAGAGCGATGAGATGAGGCATTATCTTGATGACAAGACATCCTGCTGTGGAAAATTGATAGCCATGAATGGGTGTAGGTGTTGACAAGTACTTTAACATGACCTTGTACAGGGATGATGGTCTCAATAGATCCAAAGGGCCCTAAAGTGTCCTATGTAAATATGTCCCAGAACATGGCAATGCCTCCACCAGCCTATAACACCTGGCCTCATTTGGTGTATACTACACATGCAACCTCTCATCAGCGCATTATAGTTGGAACAGCAGGTTCGACCTATTTATAGCCCTCAAGGGGTTTTGTCTGAAAGGATTATTGTGATGGAGTAGGGCACATTTTTGGATGGGTGTGTATAAGAAATTGTGCTTTCAGTCTAATGCTCATAAATATAAGTAAATGTTTTGCAGTATAACTTTAAAACTATTATAAAGTTGAGACTACATGAAGAAAAATGAAGCAATTCACTTAATTCTACTCGGTAGCTTTTATTTTGATTTCTAATATCATTACATCAGTATGCAAAAAAAATTCTAATTAATTAAATATAAAATAGAAGAGGTACACTTATACTACCATATTCCACATCATTGAATTTAGTAAAGAGTAGCAATAAACACTAATAGTAGAAAGATCAGACTGAAAAGCTCACTTTAACAAAATCATCTTTACACATATAGTAACTTTGTATGTTTGTTTGTATTAAACAACATTTCTTCCTGATATTTTACATTATTTTGGGTTATTTTTAATTTCTATCATTAACACTGATTTTCATTTCTTAAAGGAGCTTTTAGTTACTGCAGCACATGTCTTGAATTAAAGTATAATAAATATATTTGGCCAATATATACTTAAATTGTATTTTGTAAATAACATTTGAAAACTTTTAAACACAAAAATATTCATGCTTATTATTAAAGGATATGAAATCATTAAATAGTTTTGTAACTACAGTATCTTGTACAAGTGGCATCACGTATGGCTGGTTACACTTTAATTTAGACATATTGTTTTTACTTGACATGCCTAGGTGCAATAACCACAATTTACATCTAAACTAAAAAAGCACACTTGAAATATATCTTTTTTTTTTTCATGTAGTTGAATGTTGTTACAAGTATGGCATCATCCACACAAGATCTGACAGTTATAAGAATATTTAATAGTTATTGATGTTTGTAAATTTTTAAGCATTTAAACATTTATTAGAGACAAAATATTTTTGTTTTTTCTTATTTTTAATGGGTTTTTAAAAATAGATAACTATTTCTGTCAAGTAATCCTTTCTCTATCTCTGACAGTATCTTATAGTAATTAATTAAAGTTCTCTGTTCTTAAAACACTATCAAAGATTTCAGTAATTTTACTTACTTTATCATATACTGAAGGGCAGCATAGACTCCCAGAATACCATAATCAAGATGTAAATAATCTTTTTGAGCCTCAGGATCTCTCAGACATCTACCTCCAAGATATGGAACAACACTAAAAACTGAAACTAGAATTATTGTTTGTTGCCACATTCTAACTCATTAACGCTAGAAGTACTCAGTGTTGAAATTTTCAACCTTATGTTCAAAATAAATCACAAAGCTGGCCATCTTTTGGCAAACTAAGTTATATATAGGACATTTATGGTGGTGTATTAAGTTATGATCCAGTTGAATAAGTTCAAACATGCTATAAGCCCACTTGGTTTAGTGGTAGTGTACTAAGAAGCTAGAAGTACTAAGTAAGACCAGTGGATATGTCCTTGTGCAAGTGTTTGTATGTTGTATGAGAAGCCAGGACAAACCTAATATAGCTTCTAGGTTATCTCTGTCCTTTGTGCAGGAAAGTAGTTTCTTCCCTTTTTTTTTTAAACTATAACATTACTGTACTATAATGACTATGGCATATCTGACATGATTAATTGTTTTCATGGTAGAATTGTTTTACTGCAACATACAAATTGCAAAAAACTACCATAATAGCTACCACAAACCAGTGAATGAGGAAACCAATGTTTGACTGTGACTTCTCGTGGTGCAGATCGTTAGTATTTTTCAAAAGAGATACTCTATTGTGAAAGTGAAGTGGAGGGCTTTCAGATCAGTGTGGCCTACTGATATGGACAACTATGGCTAGTTTTCTTTTTTTCTACGCTGCTGAGAAGTGTTCAACCACACAGGGTTCAGGTGGTGACTATATACACTAACCAGACTGGATTAAGGCTCTGAACTTGATTATGGATCCTGAATTTGCTACACTGGTGAGCTTCTGTGGAGGGAAAATCTTCCACTGTGTTTTCTGTTTGTTGCTCACATTCATGACATAGGTTTGGAGAATGTTATTATGCACGTGAGAATGTATAAAGTAAAAAATGATTTTTTTTTATCAATTCCAGCTGACCCAAAATATTTGTGTTCACTTTTTCCTATTCTTCAATATCTACTTACTTCATTGTGAAGTTAATTACCTAAAATCATCTTCAGAAGTATAGTTAAACACAGTGAAGGTACTATTCCAAATAATTTAATATCAACAATTTCACTGTATAAGTAAAATGTTTCAACTAATGACTTTAAAAACAAATTAAGATACAGAAGGTCAATGTGTCCATATTACATTAGCCATTAAATAATATTCTAAACATTGCAGTGTCATTGACTGTTACTGACAGTGATATATCTACTGATGCTCATATACCATAAAAATTATCCCAAATTCATAAGTGTTGTTGGGTTGTTTTACCTCTGAGCGGCACTTTTTTGCACACCATGGGCTAAATGGCCAGGTCACATGGACCCCGAAGGCTCAGAGAAGGTTGGGGGAGGAGACCCACTGGAACAGCTGTTGGGAGACAGATGGTAGCCTCCCGTCAAGGCCATCCAGC
This sequence comes from Ryuthela nishihirai, assembly GCA_038380435.1. Lineage (NCBI taxonomy): Eukaryota > Metazoa > Arthropoda > Arachnida > Araneae > Heptathelidae > Ryuthela > Ryuthela nishihirai. Next base: position 21,360,978 of record JAWZYU010000026.1, read on the forward strand.
GTGTTCTTTAACGTGCACAGGGTATGGCTCTCCCGCACACGGGACCACGGCTTAACGTCCCATCCGACGGACGGCGGCCTTTCCAAGCCCATCGGTGTCCCCTACTGACCGTGGGCAGGGCGGGGAATTTTGCAGAGATAAATCTCAACGCTGACCCAGCTGGGACTCGAACCTGGGAACTACAGATTACGAGCCTGGCACGCTACCGACTGAGCCACCCCCGCCCCCCCAAATTCATAAGTGAATTAAGCAATTAACACAAATGATCGCTTCGGTTGAGCTATTTTTACCATATTTTATTGTGTCATAGACGCACGGTCTGTAAATGGTAGCTAGGCATAAACTGGAAGGAGAGCTGTGTACCAATCCCTAGTGATGATGTACAGAACTGGCCAGGTCTAGCACCTAATGTCCAACCCTGCCTTCTTGTGGTGCAGGCCGTTAGTACCTTTCAAAAGAGATATTCTCTTTTGGAAGGGAACAGAAGGGGAGAGCTGCCAGTTCAGTATGGCCTACTGATCTGGTCATCTATGGCCATGTTTTTTCTTTTTTTTCAAACCTGCTGAGGAGTGGTCAACTGCACAGGGTCCTGGTGCTGACCATTTATACCTACTAGACTGGACTTGTTTATGGATTTGAGTTTGATTATGGATCCTGGACTTGCTGCACTGGTGGGCCTCTCTTGAGGGAGAATCTGCTGCAGTGTTTTCTGTTTGCTTCTGGGTTGCCAGCCCTAAGTGAACAGGGGCATGGGATACCTTATATCAGCTGGTGGATAATCCTAATCAGAGGCCATTGCAGGTACCTGAACCTTACCTAGCTAGTTGGGTATCGTCAAGCCTAAACTGGAGTAATGTGTCTCAGGCAGGCCATATGGCTCTTGAAAAAGTCCATTTGAAAAGGTGGTGCCTGAAGTTCCTACCAGCATCGGTGACTTCGCCTTTAGCGGAGGAGGAACAGGTCTTTGCCCCATGCCTGCGATCAGGGGGCTGTTTCATATTGTTGGCCCTACCTATCTCAATAAACCTAGTTTCTTTAAAAATCCTACTAATCATTTTCTCTCTGCAGGAATGTGGAACGTGAAGACATTATATAGAGATTATTCTCTTGATGTCCTCACGCAGGAATTCCAGCACTATAACCTAGATATTCTAGGCTTGCAAGAGACCAGATGGACGGGTAAAGGTGAGATAGTTAAAAATAACTAAATTTCTCTTTACAGGGAGGGAGGATGGAAAGCATCACCAAGGCATGGGTCTGCTGCTCAGCAAACATGCTAGTGATGCTCTTCTAGGATATGAGTGCATTAATGAAAGGTTTCTTACAGCAAAATTTCAGACAAGCATTAAAAACTTGAATGTTATCTGCTGTTATGCCCCCACTGAGGATGCCGATGAGGATGAGAAGGATAGATTTTATGGGCAACTTCAGGATATTTTGAATTCTGTCAAGAAAGGAGATATTACCCTTGTTCTAGGTGACTTCAATGCCAAAGTTGGTACTGACTCTGACCTTTGGGGAGAAGTGATAGACCCTTTTGGTATTGGTAGCTGCAAATGCAATGCAGCTACCAATATTATATTAGTATGATTAGTAGCAACGTCTCCTACAGGTAAGCAAACTCAATGGTTTCAGAATAACTAACACATATTACAAACACCACGACATACGTAAGTACACATGGGTTTCACCCGATGGGCTGCATAAGAATATGATTGATTATATATTAATTAACAGCAAATGGGCTAGTTCTGTTAGGAATACCAGGGCATATAAGGGAGCTGAAATTGGATCTGACTATTACCTTGTTAAAAGTGTCTTGCAACTTAAACTTAAAGTGTTGTGCCAAAGTTAGAAAATTTACTTTTAATACTGGAAAAAAGGAGCAGAGGAGGCAGAATTATTTGAATGATAAGGCACTTGAGCTTATTTCAGAAAAAAGGAACTGCAGGAATATCCTTTCTTTGGCTTGATGGCTTGGCTGACAAAGCCAAATGAGCAGTATGACTGCACAACAGCAGAGAGCTGTACCACATAGTTAATGTTTTGTGTGTAGAAAACGGACAGCTATATAGAGATTGAAGGATAAACAAGGTAAGGTTAGAGAAGGTAAGGATTCTCTCATGGGCTAGGTGGGCTGAGCATTTCAGTGATGTTCTAAACAATGTGGTTAGTTCTACTCCCATTGTTTGCAATGATGATAGATGCATTGGTGACTTTAATGTTGGCCCTATAACACAATCTGAAGTTAGTTTGGCTATTTCTAAACTTAAACTTTATAAATCCCCAGGGGTAGATGAAATTACTACGGAAATGCTTAGAGCTGGGAATGTTTCAGTTACCACTTGGATGACTGAAATTTTGAATATCTTTTATGATAAAGTCATGGTTCCTAAGAATTTTACCAGAGCTATTATTATCCCTATTTTCGAAAAAGGTGATCGCAGTTCTTGTGATAACTATAAGGGTATCAGCCTACTCTCTGTTCCAGGGAAAGTTCTTTGCATGATTGTGCTTAATAGAATTAAGAATATGGTTAACAGTCAATTGCTTGATGAGCAATGTGGATTCAGACGTGGTAGGGGATGTGTAGATCAGATATTTTCACTTAGGCAGATTCTTGAGAAATGTTTAGAGTTTCAGAAACCTTTGGTTGCTAGCTTTGTTGATTTCAAAAAGGCTTTTGACTCTGTTGATCGTCATAATTTGTGGTTGATTGTGAGATCATATGGTATACCAGACAAGTTAGTTAACATAATGAAAGTTCTCTATAATAACACTGAGTCGTGTGTGAGAGTTGGTAAGGCTTGTAGCAATTGGTTTAGCATTACTTCTGGTGTTCGACAAGGGTGCATTTTGTCTCCTTTTCTCTTTTGTTTGGTTATTGATTATGTTAAGCAAAATTCACTTCAAGGGAAAGATTTTGGCCTTAAATGGACTGGAGATACGAAAATTTTTGATTTAGATTATGCTGATGATTTAGCCCTTTTGGCAAATGATGTTGATGAGATGAACTCTTTCATTCAAGCTGTTGATGAAACTGGTAGTAGGGTAGGTTTGGTTTTAAACAGAGAGAAAACTAAAGTGATGAAAATTGGTCAGGCAGGCTGTGATTCAGTTAATCTGAATGGTTGCAATCTTGAGTAGGTGTCCAGTTTAATTATCTTGGATACACCTAAAGACTAAAATTAGACTGTATAATAGTTTGGTTCTTTCTAGGGTTAGTTATGGTAGTGAAACTTGGATGCTATGTAAATAAGATAACAGGAAACTAGATGCTTTTGATTCTAGATGCTTACGTGGTATCTTGGGTATTAGGTGGTTTAACTTTGTAACTAATGATGAGGTAAGGCAAAGGAGTCTGCAACCTCCTTTAAGCAGCATATTGTGCAGAGAGAGACTCTGCTGGTTTGGCCATGTTGCCTGTATGGATAATTATAGATTGGCGAATAGGGTTATGAACAGTGTGCCTAGAGGTCTCAGAAGGAGGGGGAGACCTAGGGTGCGGTGGGCAGACAATGTCAAACAGGACCTTGTTAGAATTGGTGTGCAGTGGCCAGATGCAGCAGATGTAGCACAGGATAGACTTGCTTGGAGAATTAAACTGCATGGTCTGGTTGGATCTCCTTAGCCCATGGCTGCTTGAGGATGATGATGATAGATGCACTGTCATGTGTAGTTCAATACACATGACAATGCATCTATGACACAAGTGTATTTATGACACATTTGCATCAGGTCATTGCAACACCAATTCCAAGGGTTTTGCCAGGAATTTTTTCAGAGTGGTAGACAAAAATGGCTGCAGAGAGGGAAAAAACAGTCTGTGTTTCAAGATGGAAATTTTTTTATCATGCCATTCATCAGTGAGCTCAGCTGTGAATGTGGCACATCATTCATACATCATACCATAATAGAACTAAGGATGCCCAAAAGCAAATCTAAAAAAAGGCAAACTTATTATTAAAACTACATGTAATATTTTTTCATATTAAGAAATAAAAATAAATAATATGCTTCATAAAACAAAAGGAAATCTAAAAAAATATCAAGATTAGATTTTATTAAGGAAAAGCAACATTATTTTTTGATACACCAGATATTATTGAACATAAATTAACTTTTCAATTAACTTTTTTGGGGAATGGTTTGTGCTCTCCCTTCTGATGCCCTTGACCAGCACCACTGAATAGTTTCTAAAATAAATTGTACACTAATACATTTTATGACCAACTAACTTCTTAGACTGCTGCAAATTTTCTTCTATCAAGGTCCCTTGGGCTACTTCAAGTTGTGGTTGAAAATGAAGTCTCTCTCTATAATAGAACCAGAGATAAAATTTTTTAGACTGTTTTTGTTTTGCAGTTCGTGTATTTTATCCTCTAACAAGTCCTTTTAGGTAGCCAAATATTTGATCTCCTGGTCCTAAATTTCCTTACATTGTTTTTTCCATGTCATCCTATATTAAGGTAAAAATTTAAGTTTCTTGCTAAAAATAACTAAATGTAAGGTTTTTAAGTTGGTATTTTTTTTATTTACTTACCCTAGTCAGCCATGCACTTTGGGTGCCTCAGCAATTGTTGATTACTAACATGCACAGGATATGGCTCTCCCACACATGGATGTCATAGCTTAACATCCCATTCGATGAATGGCGGCCTTTCCAAGCTCATCTGTGTTCCCCTACTGACTGAGGGCATGGCAGAGTTTTGGAGTGATAAATCTCGCCGCTGGCCCAGATGGGACTCGAACCTGGGAACTACAGATTATTATGAGTCTCGCATGCTACTGACTGAGCCACCCCCACCCCAAAGAGGGGAGTCAAGAGACTAGACTATAACATTTCCCAGCTCTGTTTTGTAGATCTTTAATTAAAAAAAAATGTCTTGTTGCATTAAATTTAAATAAGTTTAATATTTTTTTTTGCCTCTCTAACCTTTACTAGCAATTTTGAAGGTGGGGGGGGGCTTCACTGGTCTCTTGTCAGCTTTGTTGAGCATAAGATGAAGGTATGGAAAGGAGTTTAAATAGCTTGGTTAAACTGGTATGTGTATATGCAGATGCAAGTTGTAATCCTGCAACAGAAAGTTCCAAGCAGAAAGTTGTTCTGTAGTTTACTTATATTTAGTGTATAAGCTAGTATGATATATATTTATGCTGAGGTGCCTCAGCAGTAGCTGATTCATATAGCTAGTTAGTACATGTCTGACCTCCATTATCATTGCCCATCTCTGTATATGTTATTGTTTTCTGATTTTTACATAGTGTTACTGTTATCTTACTATTTAGTTCTTAAATCAGTGTATATACACATCATTCAGTGTATATACACTGTGAACTTAGTCTGATTTGTAATAAATAATTTGCAATAGCAAAAAATCAAGTTTCAAAAGTATTTAAATGATAAATTATCAACTTATGTTTTTAAAATTGATTTAGATTTCTGAATTTTTGTGCAAAATTTTGGTGGGCTGTATTAGCTCTAACTGAGGCAATAGTCAGCAGTGACTTTGGTCATAGTAAGGCATGTCTTTGTATAAGAAGGCTTGTACAAACTAGTAGTTTCTAGGATTCTTCCCTGTCTTAAATGTTGCAAATCAAATGCATATATAAAGAATCATGAATTATTCTGAAAGATAACATATTTTATAGCATAACATTTCAAATTTGATATATGTGAATAATTTATCCTATCATAAATAGTTAAATAATGTTTCAAGCTTATATTCAGAATGTATTAATAATATAATATGCAGTGATTTTATATTCAAATCAGGGCAGAATTATCTCAAATATTTGATTTCCTGTAGGACCTTGGATGACAAAAACTCAAGTTCTTTGGAGTCAAAAACTAATAACCAGTTTGGATCTCAGTCTGATCCTTTTAAAGCTGATTCAAAAAGTGAAACTGTCCTCATTAAAGATTTGCTCTGTTCACCTGGACGTTTTACTAGACCAAAGCAATTAGTGATCATATTAAGAGGTCTCCCAGGTTCTGGCAAAACTTATGTTGCTAAATTAATTAAAGTAAGTTATCCTGACATAATATGTATGTGTTGAAACTTCATTAGCATGTGTTTTTTTGTTTGTGAATCATGGAAAACATTGTACCTTTTTAGTAGTAGTAGTAATATTTCTTCAAAAATTACAGTAGATTTTCACAGTACAGAAATTAAATTTAAGTAATATCTTTAATCCTCTATGGATAAAATAAAAATAAATATATCCTTATTTAATTAAATATTTTAAAGCACTTCAACAAATATCTATGCTACCCAGTATGAAAAGTACTGAATGTCTGAGATTTTTACATGTCTTGATATGACAAGTGAGAAGACCTTGATGAGAGAAGACCTTTATAAAGGTAAGGTGAGAAACCTTACCTTTATAAAGTGATAACTTACCACATTACATAAAGTCCTTACCAGCAAGTAATGACACACAGCACATTTGAAGTGAGGAAAGTGGTGAGAGATGCTTATGAGTTGGAGCTTGTTGCTTAAAGTGAATTTTTCTTCCTCTGATTGATGTTTCGTGACCAGCGTGGTATCAGTCATTCAGTACTTTTGATACTAGGTAGCATAGATATTTTGTTCAAGTGCTCTAAAATATTTAACAATGTCATAAGTAATTAAAGATATACCTAATTTAATTCTTCCTAAAGGATATACAAAATTCCAGAATTAAGATAGAAATTACAAATTCTTAGTAATTAAAAAATAATTCTCCACTAAAGTAAATATTTACTTGTTGGGAAAAATCAATAAGTATTTTGTGATAATTATACTAATGCAACTATAACCTTATTTACATTTTTGCACAAATGCCGAAAAAATATTAATACAATATTAATATAGTACTACATACTAGGTACTAGTTACCTTGCATCTTCCAACTGGGTCATTCGACCTGAATCTAATTAGAATATAAATTAGTAAAGCTAAATTAATTGAGTGTTGTGGCTTTTTCAAATATAGATTATGCATTTATTTTCATAGAAGTTTTTAATCAAAATTATGTCATAATAAAGACTTTTAACAAAACTTATAAGAACTATCAGGCTGGGTTTAAACACCCTATCATATTCCTTTATATATATATATATACTTGTCAATTCACATTTTATGCATAATATAACATTCTGTTACAATCGGGCCCAGATCTAGGGGAGGGGACACTCCTTCCACCCTAAGTAACCCGAATAGAAGTGAAAATTATGTATATATATATATTATATTTTTCAAGAAATTTGTTGACACTCAAATGAAATAAAAAATTTTATACAGGAATTGTTTTCTGTCTTGATCTTGCCCCCCTCCCCCTTTTTTTCCTATAGTTCTGGTCTGTTAACAGTATTGCTTGATGGTTAGTACATTTTACAATTGATACAGTGACAGTTTTGTTTGATGTGTACATATATAAATATTTAGTTTTGCAAATGAAGTAAAAAAAACCCTATGAATTGTAGTAATTAAAAACCATTGAGAGATTAAGAATTGACTGCAGTAGTTGATTATCTAAGTAATATTGCTGATTTTGGAAGTGATTACAGTTCTTCAGAGTATGGCAAATGCTATTTTTTGAGACAGGTTTAGTACAACAAACACTATTTTTTTAGACAGGAACAATATGAGCAAAATGGAAAAAAAATCATACAATAAAGAAAGAAATGGAACTCTCAGCAGTAATTTTCTTTATTTTTTTTTAGTTGGTTAAACATGGATGTAGATAACCTATAAGGTTTTGTCTTGTGCCAGTTTCTCATACACTGCAAACACTCACACAAGGAATACAACATACAAACATTTCAAGATAAGCTTGGTGGAATAGTAGTCAGATATTCTTGTAACCACTAGACTGGGAAGGGCCAGTTGCAAAAGTTCTGAAAAATTATCCTAATAATGCCTGATTAAATTCAAAATCTACTTCAAAAAATGAAGTCAAGAAATGGAATTTGAGACACGAAGTATAGGCAGGTTGAACTGGAAAGCATAATGTTTTCAATGAAAAGTATGATCCAACATGATATATGTATTGTGAGAATGATACAATTGAGTCTTTTTTTATCTTATATTTTTGTAAGCTTTTTCAGACATTATTACTAAATGGGCAAATGAAGATGGAATGCTAATATCTGGTGAAGAGTGTAGAATAATTCTAATAAGTATATATAAATCAAAAAATGAAGTGTCAAACTAGAGCATTCTGAAAATGGCAGAAATTTATTCAATAGGAGAATGCTGCATACTTATTTTCAAAATATATTTTTGGTCATAAGATTTGATGATGTTACTAAAAGAAGGAAAAAAGTCTAAATTAGAACTAATAGACAAATGCTTTGAGTTATGGAATACTAATCTATGATATTTATACAGTACTGACTAACATTTCACAGTAGTTACCTGTTTAGGCAATATATACCATCCAAATCAGGTACATATGGAATTAAATTATGGATTACATGTGACAGACATACAACATCTTCAGCTTGGAAATTGATATATAATATACTGGAAAAGAAAATGATCAACAAATGAATGAAAGCAAAATGTTGTGAAAATGTTAGTTCAAGGTATTGAGATTTATAACATTATGTGTGTTTTTTGTTAACATCAGTGTCAGTGGTTAGATATTTATTATAAAAAAAAATCAACATTAGTAGGAATAATATAAAAAAGCAAACCAGAGTTACCTATTTGTTTTACAAATACCAAAGTTGAAGGATGTTTGTTTAGTTCCTACTGCCCCCCAGAAAGGAAAGATCATTACTTCATATGGCCATGATAAAATTGATGTAAACTGTGCAAAAAAAAAACCTGAATTATGTTAAACTAGTTAAACCCCACCAAAAGTTTGTCACAAAACATCAGTCCATTTTGAACTTTTCCCCATCAACAATGTACTACTACATTCACAATTCTTGATCGATAACATACTACTCCATTCGTAAGGTAGGCGAGAGCAACACTCCCAGAAAATTCAGACACTTGCGGTCTTAGATACCCACATCTACGATCAAGATATAAAGCAATGTATGATTTCTATATTTAGAATAATAATAGAGCAGAACTGCTAGCAGAACCAATAGCAACATAACTTTCACAATTTCTCATAAAGTAGATGATTTCAAAGCATTGAATTTTATCTTGTACTAAATCTTGAATAAATAATAGTGTATCAAAAACATATAAAAGAATGCAACAAATGTGGGTAAAAGAAGGTAGGTGAAAATAGTCCTATAAATGTTTAAAATGGCATATTATGTATAAAAATGAGATGTGATAAGGAAGGGAAGTAAATTCTGATTTAACTCCTTAAAAAATTTGTAGCCAACTGACACTGAATATATCACCTTCTTTCTCGAAATTTAAATGCACTGAATATTTTTATATTTCTTTGCCATAGGATAAAGAAATAGAAAATGGTGGTTCTGCACCTCGTATTCTTTCTCTAGATGACTACTTTATGGTAGAGACTGAAGTTACAGATATAGATCCAGAAACTGGTAAAAGAGTTAAACGAAAGGTGAGTTTTGGTAATAAGTTATTTAGATTATACATAAATGTCAAAATTTTATGGGTTTAGTTCTCCCAACTTCTGGTCTTCATATCCCTAAGGGGTCTTAGAGCTATTTTTAATATTTCAGAAAGCTCTATCAAAAATTGTTTTTTACAAAATTTGTTGTGGTTACATAATTCTGTTAAATTATGTCATTCAGATGGCAATACTATCTCATCCTGATCTCAAGATGTAATTAGTGTTGAGGACATGAGAATTTCTCGAGCATTAGATTTCTCCACCAAATATTTAGATTCAAATTACAAATTAGCCAGTAAATGAACAGCAGATAAAGAACTATAAATATAATCCATTTTTGGCACTATTAGGGAGTCCTGGTTGTGGGATTCATAAAATGTATCAGCAAGAATGGAAAGAGATTGCTGAAATAATTAGACTTCAGATGGGACCGCAGAGAGAATGAGACTATTTAGACTGTTCATGGCAGTAGCATAATTTTCAGAAATAGTAAAAGTTAGTGTAGGCTTCTGAAGTTTCTATTTTTGAATGTTTGTCTTTATGAAAATGTAAAAATGTCACAGAAGTGAATTTTAATTAAAAAATAAAGCCATTACTGGTGAATTTTATCAGTCAGAAACAGGGAATCTTATCGGATCACTTATCAGTCAAAAATAGAAAATGTGTTCAAAATTAATATTTCTCACCCATTTGTGATGGATACAACAGACAGTGGAAGAATATATCATATTCTTGTAGCAAACCTTGCACCTTTTCTAACTTTTTATTTTTCCTTCAGTTTGAGAGATGGCATGAAATATTTCACCATCAACCTCGTGACTGACCTTTATGTTATTTTCTTTTCGTTTCAATACAAAAAAACTTTTTTGATCACATCACAACAAAAGTCAAGTTAAAACAATGTGGTAGTCAAAACTTTTATATGCATTTGCAAAAGATTTTTTTCCTACCATATCAGGGTTTTTCATATGGAAGAAAATGTCTTGGTTTGTGGAATTGACTACCCACATGTGTTTTTTGTTGTTGTTGTCCAGAATGTTAGAATGATTTTCTATTTTAGTTCTGTCCTTAACCTATGTGTCACTCATGTACCTGTATTTTATTGTTCCATAATTGTTTTGTTTTTTATTATTTTTTTAATGGTAAATCTTTATGTAAATGTGCATCATATGTTGGAAAATTTTCTTCAATAAAAAATGAAAAAACTTCTTTTGGGCATCATTTTCCTTTGTATAAACCTTACACCACAAAAAACAGCCTACTATTTAAGGGCTTATTCCTGCAGGAGGTATTATGAATATATAAAGGGAACTTCTGTATTTGTCTTACATTTGTTTGTAATGTTTAAAGTGATTTATATGTAATTATATTATTCATCACTGTGTTATATTTAAATTTTACAAATGTAACATATTGCCTATAAACAAGGAAGTGAAAGATGTGGTATCAAATACATGTTTTTTAATTTGCAGTCATTGTTGCCATTTTTTGACAGTAAAAATAAAATTATATAAGGTTTAAGGTTTGCGTCAAAAGAAAAATTTTCAGTGCTTATTGTTACTATTCAATGGAAAAAATGGGATTATAATATTAAAATAGTAAGTAAATACATGTAATCTGTTTGTAATGAGTATTTAAAGAAACATTAATATTAAATGTTAAACACCATAGCTTCATTGAAAAAAAATAATCCAATAAACAGTTATTTTACTACTGCTCTGTTGTTGGCCTAGTGGTATAGCATTGGCTTGTGGTGATATTGCAGCTGCTGTATCCCAGTTAAAAAAATCCAATTTTCTTGTCATTTATATCTGTCATAACCATTAAATGAGCTGCACTGTTTTTGCACACAATGGCCAGGTTATGAAGACCCCAAGACCTCAGAGAAGGTTGGGGGAGGGGACTGCTGTACAGCAATTACGACACAGATGATAGCCTCCTGTCAAGGCCATTCAGCGTGCTATTTAAATGTGCAGAGTATGGCTCTACTGCACATGGGGCCACAACTTTATGTCTCGTCCGACAGATGGTGACCTTTCCAAGCCCATTGGTGACCTCTATTGGCCAAGGGCAGGTAGTGAGTTTTGCAGAGATAAATCTCAATGCTAGCCGAGCTAGGATTTGAACCTGTGAACTGCAGATTTTGAGCCACTCATGCCCCTAACTTTGTGGGTTTAAACACTAAAAAATTAAACTAATGATGATGTCAATATTTGAGTCAGCTTTAAAAGGTAGTTCTACTGTGCCTTTTGGTGCATTACAACTACCTTTTAAAGTGCCTTTGGTGCCTTTTTCCTTTATTACTTCATGATGCCATACATGCCACTCAGGATATATTACAATAAATAGTAAGCAGGAGAAACCTCAGGCTTTTTTCTGGTGAGAATTCCATCCAGAATTTCATTCGAGAACCTTTTGTAGAAGAGAATAAACTTTTTTTAACATTTTAAGTAGTTTATAAAACAGTTCTAGAACCTTTACATTTTTTTGCGTATTATGTTGTAAGAGTTTCAAAATCTCAAAAAAAAAATGCTGTAGACCATTATCCATAGTTTATTATTTTTATTATTGTTAAGTATAACTTTATTTTATTTTTTTTTATACATTTGCAGGAGTTTCAGTTTGAATATGAACTAGAAATGGAAGAAGCTTATAGATCAAGTTTGTTTAAATCTTTCAAAAAGACAATTGATGACAGATTCTTTCCATTTATAATAATTGATGCAATACATGACAAAGTGAAGCACTTCGAACAATACTGGAGTTATGCCAAACAGCGGGGCTTTCAAGTATGTTGATCTGTAGTAAAATGTAGAATTTTAATTAAAAATATTGTACACAATTCAAGGTAATTTTAATAAATTATTTGTATTTTACTTACAAAAGCTTATTAAAGATTGTGTTTTATCTTTGTATACAGTTATTTAATATTGTAAATTAGCATTGGGCTAAAATTTATAGTTTATTTATATGTATGGTAGCTAGGTAGTCACTGGAAGGAGAGCTATGCACCAATCCCCTGTGATGATGCATAGAACCGGCCAGGCCTAGCACCTAATGTCCGACCCCGCCTTCTCGTAGTGCGGACCGTTAGTAACTTTCAAAAGAGATACTCTCTTGTGGAAGTGAATGGAAGGGGAGGGCTGCCAGATTAGTGTGGCCTACTGATCTGGACAACTATGGCTACTTTTCTTTTTTTTCTACCCTGCTGAGGAGTGGTCAACCACACAGGGTCCTGGTGCTGACCATATAAACCTACTGGACTGGACAGATATATGGCTCTGAGCTTGATTATGGATCCTGATTTTGCTGCACTGGTGGGCTTCTGTGGAGGGAAAATCTTCCGCTGTGTTTTCTGTTTGTTTGTGGGTTGACAGCCCCAAGTGAATAGATTCACAGGATATGTTTATCAGCTGGTGGATAATCCTGAGCAGAAGTCATCGCAGGCACCTGAACTCTTTGCTTCTATTGGCATCGTCAAATTCTACATTGGAGGAAGTCTTCCAGTGTAGATGGCTTCAGCCTTTAGTAGTGGGGGAACGGGTCTTTGCCCCATGTCTGCTATTAGGGGGCTGTTTGATATTGTCGGCATTCCCTCTCTCAATAAACATAGTTTCTTTAAACATCCCACTAACCATTTTCTCTCCATAGGTAGTTGGAATGTGAGGACTCTGCACAGAGCTTTTTCTCTTGATGTCCTCACACAAGAATTCCACCGTTATAATTTGGATATTCTCGGCTTGCAAGAGACCAGATGGACAGATAAAGGTCAGATTCTTAAAAATAATCTTAAATTTCTCTTTTCAGGGTGGGATGACAATAAGCATCACCAAGGCGTGGGTCTGCTTCTCAGCAGACACGCTAGCGATGCTCTTCTAGGATATGAGTGCATTAATGAATGGTTTCTTACAGCAAAATTTCAGACAAGCGTTAAAGACTTGAATGTTATCTGCTGTTATGCCCCCACTGAGGATGCCGAAGAGGATGAGAAGGATAGGTTTTATGAACAACTTCAGGATATTTTGAATTCTGTCAAGAAAGGAGATATTACCCTTGTTCTTGGTGACTTCAATGCCAAAGTTGGTACTGACTCTGACCTTTGGGGAGGAGTAATAGGCCCTTTTGGTATTGGTAGCTGCAATGGCAATGGGCAACGTCTCCTACAGGTAAGTAAACTCAATGGATTCAGAATAACTAACACTTATTACAAACACCGTGACATACATAAGTACACATGGGTTTCACCTGATGGGCTGCATAAGAATATGATTGATTATATATTAATTAACAGCAAATGGACTAGTTCTGTTAGGAATACCAGGGCATATAGGGAAGCTGAAATTGGATCTGACCATTACCTTGTTAAAAGTGTGTTGCAACTTAAACTTAAAAAGTGTTGTGCTAGAGTTAAAAAATTTACTGTTAAAACTGAAGCTCTGAAAGATCCAGTTATAGCCAAAGCTTACCATGATAGGTTACTTAGTCATTATGACAGTCATGGTTTGCTTACTACTTAGGTTGAGGAAGAATGGGATCATTTTAAACAGGCTTTTTTGGACACTAACAGTACTCTTTTAGGAAAAAAGGAGCAGAAGAGGCAAAATTATCTGAGTGATAAGGCACTTGAGCTTATTTCGGAAAGAAAGAACTGCAGGAATGCCCTTAATCAATACCCTACTAGTCCTAATAGAAAGCATTACAGAGACCTTAATAAACTTGTAAAGGATCAGTAGCTGCTGATAAGAATCTTTGGCTTGATGGTTTGGCTGACAAAGCCGAGGAAGCAGTTAGACAGCACAACAGCAGAGAGCTGTACCAGATAGTTAATGTTTTGTGTGGTAGAAAACGGACAGGCATACAAGGATTGAAGGATAAACAAGGTAAGGTTATAGAAGGTGAGGATTCTGTCATGGCTAGGTGGGCTGAGCATTTCAGTGTTGTTCTAAACAATGTAGTTAGTTCTACTCCCATTGTTTGCAATGATGATAGATGCATTAGTGGCTTTAATGTTGGCCCTATAACACAATCTGAAGTTAGTTTGGCTGTTTCTAAACTGAAACTACATAAATCCCCAGGGGTAGATGAAATTGCTACGGAAATGCTTAGAGCTGGGAATGTTTCAGTTACCACTTGGATGACTGAAATTCCGAATATCTTTTATGATAAAGTCATGGTTCCTAAGGATTTTACCAGAGCTATTGTTATCCCTATTTTCAAAAAAGGGTGATCGCAGTTCTTGTGATAACTATAGGTTTATCAGTCTACTCTCTTTCAGGTAAAGTTCTTTCCATGATTGTGCTTAATAGAATTAAGAATCTGGTTGACAGTCAATTGCGTGATGAGCAATGTGGATTCAGAAGTGGTAGGGGATGTGTGGATCAGATATTTTCACTTAGGCAGATTCTTGAGAAATGTTTAGAGTTTCAGAAACCTTTGGTTGCTAGCTTTGTTGATTTCAAAAAGGCTTTCGACTCTATTGATTGTCATAATTTGTGGTTGATTGTGAGATCATATGGTATACCAGACAAGTTAGTTAACATTATGAAAGCTCTCTATAATAACACTGAGTCATGTGTGAGAGTTGGTAAGGCTTGTAGCAATTGGTTTAGCATTACTTCTGGTGTTCGACAAGGGTGCATTTTGTCTCCTTTTCTCCTTAGCTTGGTTATTGATTATGTTATGCGAAATTCACTTCAAGGGAAAGATTTTGGCCTTAAATGGGCTGGAGATACGAAAATTTCTGATTTAGATTATGCTGATGATTTAGCCCTGTTGGCAAATGATGTTGATGAGAATGAACTCTTTCATTCGAGCTGTTGATGAGACTGGTAGTAGAGTAGGTTTGGTTATAAACAGAGAGAAAACTAAAGTGATGAAAATTGGTCAGGCAGGCTGTGATTCAGTTAATCTGAATGGTTGCAGTCTTGAGCAGGTGTCACAGTTTAATTATCTTGGGAGCTATGTAACAGATAATGGTGATGTGCGGCATGAGATTAACAGACGAATAGGGATTGCTGCCGAGACTTTTAAGAACCTATGGAGAGTGTGGAGAAATAGGCGTATACACCTAAAGACTAAAATTAGACTGTATAATAGTTTGGTTCTTTCTAGGGTTAGTTATGGTAGTGAAACTTGGACACTTTGTAAACAAGATAACAGGAAACTAGATGCTTTTGATTCCAGATGCTTATGCAGTATTTTGGGCATTAGGTGGTCCAACTTTGTAACTAATGATGAGATTAGGCGAAGGAGTTTGCAACCTCCTTTAAGCAGCATATTGTGCAGAGAGAGACTCCGTTGGTTTGGCCATGTTGCCCGTATGAATAATTATAGATTGGCGAATAGGGTTATGAACAGTGTGCCTAAAGGCCTCAGAAAGAAGGGGAGACCTAGGATGCGGTGGGCAGACAGTGTCAAACAGGACCTTGTTAGAATTGGTGTGCAGTGGCCAGATGCAGTAGATGTAGCTCAGGATAGACTTGCTTGGAGAACTAAATTGCACAGTCTGGTTGGACCTCCATAGCCCATGGCTGCTTGAGGATGATGATGATGATGAGTAACAGCTTTTTTGCAAGAAATGTATTGACACAGTAATAGGTATGTAATAGGTGGCAATTTTTTTATAGGGAACTATATTATGTAGGGACCTAATCATACAGAATATCTAAAGATTATCTAATGACTAAAATTAGACAATAACAATTTAGTCCTTTTTAAAGTTTGCTATAGTGGTTAGACTTGGGCAACTTTTATGCACGAAACTTGATGCTTTTGATTTTAAATATTTGTGCATAATCTTATATATTAAGTGGTTTAACTGTATAAACAATGATGAGGTTAGATTTTGAGAGTCATCAATCACTGTTGAACAGCATCTTGTGTAGAGAGATCCTACATTGGCTTAGCCACATTGCTCACATTCAAAGCTACAGATTAGCAAATATACTTATGAACAATGTGTGTGTGTAAAGGCCTTTAGAAGAAAAAAAGAGAGAGACATAGAATTCACTGGATTGAGAATGTCAAACAGGTCCTTGTTAAAATTAGCTTGCTGTGGCCAAATACAAAAGCAACAGCCATAGATAGACATGTATGGAGATAACTGAATTGCACAGTGTTGTGGGCCTCCATAGTGCTTGGCTGCTTGAAGACTATGTATTTATAGGCAGATTGGCAGGCAAAATAAATTTTTTTGTTCAACTGTTCTGATCTCCCCCACCTCCATAAATGTTTTAAATGATAAAGTCAAACACACCTTACAATTGTTTTTACTTTGTTATTATTTGTAGAACTTTCCAACAAGTTGACTATTCATTCTAATGCACTATTGAAATGCATTCTTAATTAGTTCAAATCGCATATTTAGTGTTTTTTTTACAGAAATAATTTTAAGAAAAACTGTTAGAAGTTCATAAGTCGAGTGTTCCATCAATACACAATACATTATTGTGTTGCATTAAAAAAAATATGCCTGAGCACCGTAAACTGCAGATCTCCTTTACTCCATTTCTTCCAATTTTGCATTCTTCCAAATCATAACTTTCATCGTGCAAGGTTGGCAGATCAGCATCTGCAAAACAAAAACCATTGCATTTACTCAACAAAACTTTTACTGTCCTTCAAAGTACTCCCTCCAGCATCTATGCAAAGTTGCACACGTCTACATCAATTCTGGAATGCTTGGCAGACTCTTGTTGGGGAATACTCCCCAACTCTGAATTAATGCATTTTGCAAGTTCTTGCACCCTTAAAAAAGGCTTCCCAGCAAGTTCCTTTTTAAATTTTGGAAACAACAAAAAACACATGGTGCAAGATCGGGTGAATATGCCAGATGGGATAGCTGTTTGATTTTTTTCCTGCTCCAGATAGGCCGTAACTTGCTAGGTTTTCTGAGCACTGGCATTATCATGATGAAGAACTCTTGACACCACTGTTGTTGGACGCCTTCATCTCCTTAACCACTTTGGGCAAAACCGTGTTGGTGTAGTATTGACCATTTATAGTAATTTTTTCAGGTAGGGTATCCACAGCTTCCCATTCCTTGGGAATTGAAAAAAATTGTGAACATCCTCTTCCTTGAGTGAAAGTTTTACCAAAGGATTTGGGGAAGTGGTTCATCTTCCCTCAACCCAAATATAGTTGTCGATCTTTCTGGGATCTTTTATAGTAATAAAACCACATCTCAATACCTGCGACAATGTTAACTGTTTGGGGCCACTAGGTTCAAACATTACTAGCATCTCCTTTCATGAGTTCACTCTAGTTCTCTTTTGCTGTTCTGTCAGTTGGCACAGATCCTTCTGAACTTTAAATGTTGCTGAATTTGATTTTTTAGGTTATTATTTCTAGAACTTTTGAACAAGTTGACTATTCATTCTAATGTGCTATTGAAATGCGTTTTTCATTAGTTTAAATCACACATTTAGTGGTTTTTTGTATGGAAGTAACATTAAAAACTTGGTTAATTTTTGAAAAATTTCAAGTTTTTCATTGCCGTCAGTCACTGCTATGAGTCCATAATACAAGCATTCCATCAATACAAAATGCATTATTGTGTTATTGTATGCACACTGCCACTCGATACACTGACATCTAAACTTATTACCTGAATGGTGATCTGTGAGTTTTCCTTAATGAGTTGGGGTGGGAGTGGCTCAGTCGGTAGCGCGCCAGGCTCATAATCTGTAGTTCCCAGGTTCGAGTCCCAGCTAAGTCAGCGTTGAGATTTATCTCCGCAAAATTCCCCGCCCTGCCCACGGTCAGTAGGGGACACCGATGGGCTTGGAAAGGCCGCCGTCCGTCGGATGGGACCTTAAGCCGTGGGCCCGTGTGCGGGAGAGCCATATCCTGTGCACGTTAAAGAACCCGCTGGATGGCCTTGACAGGAGGCTACCATCTGTCTCCCAACAGCTGTTCCAGTGGGTCCCCTCCCCCAACCTTCTCTGAGCCTTCGGGGTCCATGTGACCTGGCCATTTAGCCCATGGTGTGCAAAAAAGTGCCGCTCAGAGGTAAAACAACCCAACCTTAATGAGTTCGTGAACAGCAGAGATAGTTCTCTTATTCATGGACTCCCTCAGCCTTCCTGCATGAGGAAGGTCTGCAAAGCTCTGCCGTGCTTCTCTGAATTTGCACATCCATCTCATAACAGTGCTATATGAACAGCATTATCCCCATATACTTGTGATAAATCAGCATGTTTTTTTCTCCTTGTCCCCAAGCTGCATCCTTGTGGAAATTAAAATTTTCTCTATCTTTAGTTGGCTCCATAGCAACAATGCACATATTTCACAGGCCAAACTTTATGAATCGCCAGTGAAGAGAGAAATGATGATATGGCCTTTATTTTTAAAACATAGACAACAAGTCATAACTTCAGAGGAACGAGTGCAAATCTACAGACAAGTGTCAAGAATTTTTGAATGCACTCTGTAATATGCTCTAGCTTCAATAATTACTTGAAATAATGAAAGAATGTTATTGAAAGTTAAAAAACTTCATTAGATTTTGTCTGGATTTCTTGCATTTTCACCAATAACATTTTTCCACTGAAAAGAGAAAAAAAAAAATTGGAATTATATCTAATTTTTTTCTTAAATTTGTCTAACGTGGGAATGCTCATTTTATTACCATGTTAAAGTATAATTGAACAAATCATACTGAAGTGTTACTATTTAATATTGAGTTTTGTTTAACAGTCATATTACTCATTAACAGGCAAATGATTATGACCACCTCTCTCCATGAGTGGCTGGCGAGGAATATATAAAGCGAGGAATATATAACCACCAGCGAGGAATATATAAAGATGACACTGGCATGGTGTGTTAGTTCATCAATACAAAGCCCAAAGCCTTTGCAATGGGTAAAGGGAAAGACTTGTTGGAGTTTGAACAGGGAATCATTATCATCATGGTGAAGGCAGGGGCCAGCATCTCAGCAACCACAGGCATTGTTGGCTGTTCGAAGGCTGTCATAGTGAAGGTGTGGTTAGAATGGTCCAAAAAGGGACACACATCCACCCAACTTGCCAGAAAGGGGAGACCATATTGACTATCATTGACAGCTCTGCCTGCAGTGGGCATAGGAGCATCATGACTGGAAAACAGTCGCCTGGTCCAGTTAGTCCTTACTTCCAGCTTCACTGTGCCAATAGATGGGTCTGTATTCCACACCACATGGGTGAACAGCTGCAACCAGACTCCACATTTGGATAGAAATGGGGTGGTATCATGGTATGGAGATTGTTCTCATGGACATCACTGGGTCCCTTCATCTTATTGAACATACCCTGACCACTAGATTTTGCCTAGGTGTTTCGGACCAGGTGCTGCCCTACATAGATGGCACTGAACACTTTCTGCAAGGCAGTGACCCATGTCACATAGCCCGCATTGTGCCAGAATGGTTTGAGGATCATGTCCAAGCATTTCTTGTGTGCCCCTGGTCACCAAGTTCCCCCAACATGAATCCCATCAAACATTTGTGGGATGCAGTGGAATGCAGCATTTGCCGGCCCATGACAGTGCCTCACTCCATTGCTGAATCCCAGATGTCATTCTGTCCAGCTGGTGCAGAATACCTGAGGACGCTTTCCTCAGTCTAGTGGAGGTGATGTAATGTCTTGTGCAAGCAGTCATCACAGTGAAAGTTGGCCTAACACGCTCTTAGGCAGGTGGTCATAATGTTATGGCTCATAAATGTACACTGAGCAAGCATTGAATTATGGCCACCATGTCAATGGGACACTAACTTCAAAGCTCTATAACTTTTAAAATGAGCATTTTTTGGGAAAATGTGACTAAAGGTAAAGACATCAATCAATTCTATCCAAATTTTGATTTTCAACAATATTCCTTCACTAAATAACAATTATAGAGTTACCTATTGATTTTTTAATGTCTATAAATCAATAAATATTTTATGGAAAAAAATTTGCTGATGTACAGGATTTGAACCAGTATTTCTCCAGAAACATGCCAGAGTATTTTAAGTTATATTAAGTGGAGAAAAGACAGAACTGGTGTTAGTTCAACAGTAGAATACTCTGGTATGTTTGTGGAGACATGCAGGTTCCAATCCCATATGTCAGCAAAAATCTAACATATGACACAGGGATGTAAGCACTTAAATTACATGTTTAATTTATTAAGTTGATTGGTTACAGTGACATCTACAATTAGTAATATTGTTGCAGAATAATTAGTTACATGTGCAATTAGTAATATTTTTGCAGAATTTTATTGTTGCTTTTGCAAACAAATTGCAATTTTTTTACTATATCTGGATTTTCTTCAACATATTTTTATCTCCACATATCTGTTTACAGGTTTACATTGCAGAGATGGACTGTAAAGATCCAGTTATATGTCATAAGCGAAATGTTCACAAAAGAAAACAAGAGGATATTACAAAGGTTAGTACATTTTTCTTTACATTTATCAGCATGCAATGTTTACTGTTACCAATGTATCCTGATCAGTTATAATTGACTGTATATCATGGCTTATCTAAATTCATTGCATTAAATGTAAATAATTTTGTTGTTAATCTTAACACTTGTTGCAAATTAAATTATGCATTAATGATTCAGAAATGATTTTACCCCTTTTTATATTTTAGATTATAAAAAAGCATACTCTATTTTGTCCATTTTTTTTTTACAAAAGTACGTAGTTCAGCAGTTGATGTAATTAGCAGACTCTTAAATGCTGTGAGTGTAGATGACTGCAGGCTGAAACGTTCATATCATTAATTAGACGAGATCTTGATTGGTGGCAGATAGCTCACTGGCAGAGTATCTAAAAAGAAGGAAAGGAGGTCATGGCTTCATATCCTACACGGCTCAAGACAATTTTTGCTCTAAATTTGATATTGGCATTAAGACTGATTTCATACCTTTTTTTTTTGAGGTTACATTACATTCCTCAGAAACAATATCATGCCAGATATTTATTATGAGTCATCTACACTCACAGATGAGATTCCTTGATTTGAGTCTCCCCATCAAGATGTTCTCATTTGCACTGTGCTCATGGTGAGAAAGGAGGCATCAGTTGGCTTGGAAAGGTCACTTCCCATTGTTGTGGTTGTTAACTCATGCTTCTGTCTGTATAGGAGATATAACCTGTCCACAATAAGGATATTCTTGGCAGGATATTCTGATTTGTCATTAGAGTTTTATCTCGAAATAACTGTTCAGGTGTGAATTCATGCTATAACATATTGAATTATGGCCACCTTAAGCAAACTGCAGAACCTTTTTGCCAAGTAACCAGTCAGCAGAAATTGGTCATTTTATATGCCAAATTGAACAGTGTTTAATTCTAAATTTTATGAAAATAAATTAAACAAATTAAAACATACTAGTTTTAATAAGATTTCTTCAGAGTGATATTGTGGGGGAAAAAAGGGGGGGGGGGGCAAGGATTCTAGGATCTCTTCTAGGATTAAACTTCTAGGATTAAAATTGGCAAGGCAATTAAAGTTTAATCCTAGAAACCTGATGACTAAAAGTAGTAAATTATTTATCAACAGAAAGGAAATTTCTCTCTGAAAAATATAGTAAAAATATTTTACCTAAAAGAGAACTGCTATTTTTGTTTATATTTATTTTCACTGTAATACTTTAAAACTTGGCCAAAATTACACAAGGTGATTTACATCAGTGATTACATCAGTCACACTCATGGAATTTTCGGTCCTGCTTTGTTTTTGTTTATTTCACTAAACACATATTTTCTGTTTGATTGCTGCACATGGCAAAGTTCCTATAATTTATTAAGACAAAAGAATTTGATATCCTCAGAGTGATAATACTAAAACTTTGTGATGAGGGGGTTAAATTTTTTAAAACACATTTAATATAGACTAACAATTTCTTTAAAATTATTTTTTGCTAAGGGATGGAGTTAAATCTTCTCACTGTAGCAGTGGTGTGTGCTTCCTTATCCAGAATTTTATTCATTCTCAGGATATGATAAAATATCTTTTATTGAAAAACAAAAAATAAATCATCATCATCATCATCCTCAAGCAGCCATGGGCTATGGAGGTCCAATCAGACCATGCAATTTAGTTCTCCAAGCATGTCTGTCTTGAGTTACATCTGCTGCATCCAGCCACTGCACACCTGTTTGACATTGTCTGCCCACAGCATCCTAGGTTCCCCCTCTTTCTGAGGCCTTTAGACACACTGTTCATGACCCTATTTGCCAATCTATAATTATCCATACGGGAAACATGGCCAAACCAACGAAGTCTCTCTCTGCACAATATGCTGCTTAAAGGAGGTTGCAAACTCCTTCGCCTAATCTCATCATTAGTTACAAAGTTGAACCACCTAATGCCCAAAATACTGCGTAAACATCTGGAATCAAAAGCATCTAGTTTCCTGTTATCTTGTTTACAAAGTGTCCAAGTTTCACTACCATAACTAACCCTAGAAAGAACCAAACTATTATACAGTCTAATTTTAGTCTTTAGGTGTATACGCCTATTTCTCCACACTCTCCATAGGTTCTTAAAAGTCTTGGCAGCAATCCCTATTCGTCTGTTAATCTCATGCCGCACATCACCATTATCTGTTACATAGCTCCCAAGATAATTAAACTGTGACACCTGCTCAAGACTGCAACCATTCAGATTAACTGAATCACAGCCTGCCTGACCAATTTTCATCACTTTAGTTTTCTCTCTGTTTATAACCAAACCTACTCTACTACCAGTCTCATCAACAGCTCGAATGAAAGAGTTCATCTCATCAACATCATTTGCCAAAAGGGCTAAATCATCAGCATAATCTAAATCAGAAATTTTCGTATCTCCAGCCCATTTAAGGCCAAAATCTTTCCCTTGAAGTGAATTTCGCATTACATAATCAATAACCAAGCTAAAGAGAAAAGGAGACAAAATGCACCCTTGTCGAACACCAGAAGTAATGCTAAACCAATTGCTACAAGCCTTACCAACTCTCACACACGACTCAGTGTTATTATAGAGAGCTTTCATAATATTAACTAACTTGTCTGTATACCATATGATCTCACAATCAACCACAAATTATGACGATCAACAGAGTCGAAAGCCTTTTTGAAATCAAAGCTAGCAACCAAAGGTTTCTGAAACTCTAAACATTTCTCAAGAATCTGCCTAAGTGAAAAAATCTGATCTACACATCCCCTACCACTTCTGAATCCACATTGATCATCATGCAATTGACTGTTAACCATATTCTTAATTTTATTAAGCACAATCATGCAAAGAACTTTCCCTGGAACAGAGAGTAGGCTGATACCCCTATAGTTATCACAAGAACTGCGATCACCTTTTTTGAAAATAGAGATAATAATAGCTCTGGTAAAATCCTTAGGAACCATGACTTTATCATAAAAGATATTCAAAATTTCAGTCATCCAAGTGGTAACTGAAACATTCCCAGCTCTAAGCATTTCCGTAGTAATTTCATCTACCCCTGGGGATTTATGAAGTTTAAGTTTAGAAATAGCCAAACTAACTTCAGATTGTGTTATAGGGCCAACATTAAAGTCACCAATGCATCTATCATCATTGCAAACAATGGGAGTAGAACTAACCACATTGTTTAGAATATCACTGAAATGCTCAGCTCACCTAGCCATGACAGAATCCTCACCTTCTCTAACCTTACATGGTTATCCTTCAATCTCTATATAGCTGTCCGTTTTCTACCACACAAAACATTAACTATCTGGTACAGCTCTCTGCTGTTGTGCAGTCTAACTGCTCATTCGGCTTTGTCAGCCAAGCCATCAAGCCAAAGATTTTTATCAGCAGCTAACTGATCCTTTACACGTTAGGTAAGCTCTCTGTAATGCTTTCTGTTAAGACTAGTAGGATATTGATTAAGGACATTCCTGCAGTTCTTTCTTTTTGAAATAATCTCAAGTGCCTTATCACTCAAATAATTCTGGCTCCTCTACTCCTTTTTTCCTAAAAGAGTACTGTTAGTTTCCAAAAAAGCCTGTTTAAAATGGTCCCATTCTTCATCAAGTTCAGTAGTAAGCAAACCATCACTGTCATAATGACTAAGTAACCTATCATGGTAAGCTTTAGCTATAACTGGGTCTTTCGAAGCTTCAGAATTAAAAGTAAATTTTTTAACCTTATCACAACACTTCTCAAGTTTAAGTTGCAAGATACTTTTAACAAGGTAATGGTTAGATCCAATTTCAGCTCCCCTATGTGCCTTGGTATTCCTAACTGAACTAGCCCATTTTCTGTTAACTAATATATAATCAATCATATTCTTATGCAGCCCATCTGGTGAAACCGATGTGTACCTATGTATGTTGCGGTGTTTGTAATAAGTGTTAGTTATTCTGAAACCATTGAGTTTACTTACCTGTAGGAGACGCTGCCCATTGCCATTGAAGCTACCAACACCAAAAGGGCCTATCACCCCTCTCCAAAGGTCAGAGTCAGTACCAACTTTTGCATTAAAGTCACCTAGAACAAGGGTAATATTTCCTTTCTTGACAGAATTCATATCCTGAAGTTATCCGTAAAACCTAGCCTTCTCATCCTCAGTGGGGGCATAACAGCAGATAACATTCAAATCTTTAATGCTTGTCTGAAATTTTGCTGTAAGAAACCTTTCATTAATGCATCAATATCCTAGAAGAACATCACTAGTGTGTCTGTTGAGAAGGAAACCTACATCTTAGAGATGCTTTTTATCTTCCCTCCCTGAAAAACAAAATTTATGATTATTTTTAAGAATCTGACCTTTATCTGTTCATCTGATCTCTTGCAAGCTGAGAATATCTAAAATGTAATGATGGAATTCTTGTGTGATGAGATCAAGAGAATAATCTCTTTGCAGAGTCCTCACATTTCAACTACCTATGGAGAGAAAATGGTTAGTGGGATGTTTAAAGAAACTATGTTTATTGAGAGAGGGAATGCCAACAATATCAAACAGCCCCCAAATTGCAGGCATGTGGCAAAGATCCATTCCCCCACTACTAAAGGCTGAAGCCATCTACACTGGAAGATTTCCTCCAATGTAGAATTTGATGATGCCAGTAGAAGCAAAGAGTTCAGGTGCCTGCGATGACCTCTTCTCAGGATCATCCACCAGCTGATAAACATCGTGTGGATCTATTCACTTGGGGCTGTCAACCACAAACAAACAAAAACACAGTGGAAGATTTTCCCTCCACAGAAGCCCACCAGTGCAGCAAATTCAGGATCCATAATAAAGCTCAGAGCCTTAATTCAGTCCAGTGGGTTTATATGGTCAACACCAGGACACTGTGTGGTTGACCACTCCTCAGCAGGGTAGAAAAAAAAAAGTATCCTTAGTTGTCCAGATCAGTAGGCCACACTAATCTGATAGCCCTCTCCTTCCGTTCACTTCCACAAGAGAGTATCTCTTTTGAAATGTACTAACAGTCTGCACGACAAGAGGGTGGGGTCGGACATTAGGTGCTAGGCCTGGCCGGTTCTGTGCATCATCACAGGGGAATGGTGCATAGCTCTCCTTCCAGTGACTACCTATCTACTATTTACATGAATAATTAACAAATTACCCGAAGTGATGTCCATAGGAACAAGCTGTAAGACTTCCTTGTTAGAAAAGAATGTCAAAGATATGGCATAACTGCAAAAGATCAATAATGATGGGGTAAGAGTTGGCTCAGTCAGTATACCAGTCTTGTAAATCTTCAGTTCCTAGGTTTGAGTCCTAACTGAGCCTACATTGAGATTTATCTCTATTAAATCTTTACCCTGTTTTCAGTCACAAAGGGGCACTGATGGGCTTGGAAATGCTGCCATCCATTGGATGAGATGTAATACCATACCCTGTTTATGTTAAAGAATATGCTGCGAGCCTAACAGCTGTCCAACTGGTCCCCTTTCCACAACCTTCTCTTAGCCACCAGGTTCCCTATGGCCTGGCCATTTAGCCCATTTGTGTGCCAAAAAGTGCTGCTCAGAGGTAAAACAATCCAAACCAAACAACTTGGTAGTGATACATAGGACCCTTATAAAATAAATATAAATAAATATAAATACTCCCCTCAAGCAGCTGCTTGCTACAGAGTTCTGACAGGAGCCTGTCAGTTTATATGCCATAGAAAGTCTAGAGGATGGCAGGACCTCAGCAGACAAATGACACAAACATCCATGCCTTACCCAGGGCTCGAACCCAGGTGCCTTAGATCAGCAGCCAAGCGTGCTAACCACTCGGATATTTTAATATTTTAAAGTTCTATATTTTATTAAATAAATAACAAAAGTAATTGTTGTACAAAATGTTAATAAACTAGAAGTTTCATTTTATATTCAACTAGTGGATTTACCCAGTATTTCTTGGATCTGAAACTAGAATATAGAGTAGATGGCACTTCTTAAGTTGCAAGCTTTCATTTGGCATAAAAACATTAGCATCGATCTCCCCCTCCTGTTAAAATTTTCTCCCTCTATGTTAGGGGTGGAAAGAAATGCATCAAATTAAGTTAATGATTTTACCTTATGATATGAATTCTTAGTTTTTGAAGCCTCTGAGTGGCCCCTTTTTTTTGGTTATTTAACCCCAATGGGTTAAATTGTCAAGTGCAAATATCTCAAAAGCTTTTAGCTGGGTAAGGGAAGGGATCCACGACTAGCCATTTGAGAGAGAGACTCCCATCTACAATATGCACAGAGTATGGTGAACTTTCCAAACCCATTACTGTCCCTTTTAATTATCATTAATTATGTTAATGTGCAGAACAGGAGTTAACAGAAAAAATCTCAATGCAGGCACAGTTGGAACTCAAACCTGGGAATATCAGATTATGAGCCTGACACATTATCATCTAAATCTCTCCCCCCCCCCCCCATAGGATATAAAATGCTGTTGTAGAGAAAAATTTTAGTTTTTCCTGCATTTTTACAGCCTGAAAGTTTTTTTTATATGTATGCAATTATGATGAACTTTTTAATTAAAAAGTATGTAATGGCAAATTGTTTCAAAGTTAAGAAATTTAAATATATATAAGGTTAGTGATTATCATGTTGATGCTGAATTAAAGTAAGTATACTTATTATTCTAATCTACTGGTGATATTTAATATTTGTTTGTTAAAAATTCTACTTTTAGGTGAGTTAATTCATAGCAAAGTTATGTATTAATCTGAAAAATGTTTAAAATTAATTGTTTAGTAATACAATCAATATTTATATATAGTATGCATTTTATTTCAGCTTTTAAACAAATGGGAATCAAAACCAAGGCACTTTTTAAGTGTGGATATAAGGTCTTTACTTCAAGATGTAGCCATCACTGAGGTTAGTGAGCTTTATTTGTATATATATACAATTCTATACAGATTTGTTTTTTGATTTATGTAAATTCAGAACAATTCCTTTATAATTCTATGTAGATTTAGTAGTAAAAATTGCAATGTAACCAGTTAATTGGATAGGAGAAACCTTCCTTTAGTCTGTAAGTAACCAGTTAATGATAATTTTGCAAAAAAAATTATTTACCTATTATTTATTATTATTATTTATTGTACATTAGGGTAAAATGAATAATTTCTTTTAAATCTGTAACTTAAGGGAAAAAAAATCATACCCTAAGGAAAGTTATAAAAGAAGCTGCTACTGGTTGGTTGTTACTTATTAGCAACTAATTCTACTAAAGAATCAAATAGGATAAAAAGAAAGAGCTAGGAAACTAATAAAAGATTATATAAAAATCGTGACAACTAACGGATGGCATCATCATTAGTTATTATTAGTAAGAAAAATAATATGCTAATAATGATAGCATAGAAAGAGTGCAATAGTATTTCTTAATAGGAAGAATACAAGTGATGTTTTTTATTTTAAATTAGATCAATCCATTATGAATAAATTTAAGACATCATTAATAATTTATTGCATGCTCTGCCCAACTGAAAATTCAGTGAGAAAGCAAAAAATAAGATTAAAGACAATTTATGATATTCTGACTTCTTTTAGGATAGCAGATGTTACTCCTGTGCCTAGTAACATCAATGCCAAAAATAGTATTGGCTGTGACCTTTAGGCAGAGCTGTTAAGTCTAAAGATTGTCATGGGTACCATCTCCAACAATTAAGTAAATAAGCTAACATATTTGTTTGAGAATAAGTAATATCCTTTTATCACTAAAATATGTACAAATACATTTGAGTTTCCTAAAATAGGTCATAGATGAATAAGATTTATTATGCATTAATTAAGAGCAAATAGTCATTCTCACAGTAATACTAGGTTGCAAAGAGGAGCCGAGATTAGCTCTGATTATTACTTGTTAAAGGTGTTTTGCAGCTAAACTTCTGAAGTATTGTACTAAAAGTAAAAGACTATTGAAGTATTGTACTAAAAGTAACATTGATAGTTTGAGAGACCAAGCAATAGCCATGTATTGCATTGTTGGTAAATTGTAGTTACAATGAGCAAGATTTGCTTACTTATTATTAGGAGATCAGAATAAGATGTTTGCTTATTTTAAATAGGCTGTACTTTAAATCAACTCTTCCAAGCCTAAAGTAGAGCTATTATGCACCCTCATTTTCTGGGCATATCCTCAATTATGACGTTCTATTGGCTAACTGGAAAGAATTTCAAAAATATTAAAATGTTCAGAATTCTGAATTTTTAAATATGGATGTAAAAGCTATTAAACAATAGCATGTGACTAAGAATTTTATTGTTTTTCCTATGCTTTTTCATTCTGTTTCTATACTCCATTCCACCTAAGTTGAAACTGCCGTTGCTTCAATTTTGAGGCCTCATTTTTAAGCACGTCAAAGATGTGAATACAAAACCCAGTACCAGATATGTACGTCCTTGTTTCTCCAGTGCTAAAGTGTTCAATTATGTAATGTTTGTGACAAAAGATGAAATAATACAAATGTTATTGATTGAAATATTTGAACAAATTTAACTTTGAAATGAAAATGTTATTTCAGTCTGCGATTGGCTGGAAATCACTATACTCTAATAGATTGCCTACAGTATTATCACTACTACTGCTTTGTAAGTCAATAAGTAAATTTCGATTGGAGCATTGAGAAAGCTGGCAAACGGACCTCTCAGTGAGCGTGGTGTATTTGTCTGTCTGTCTGTCTGTCTGTTTTCAAAAGCATTCTCCCTTATTACATTGACTACCACACTTCAGAAACTGTTTGACCTGAATTTACACAAGTTTAATCTAAATAGATTTTCTTTTGCTTCTGCGATATGGTTTAATTTGCCATAAATAATTTTGTCTGCATATTATTTTTCAGTTAAAGCACCTTTGTTTTTGCATGTTATCAAGCTAAATAGCTTGATCACATTTTTATAATGCTTTAATAACTTTCTGTTGTTTATCTTGTAGTATGGGATATCTGATTTGAATCATTCTTTCATTATAAATAAGGAATACAAATTCTTTTAGAAAGTCCACTTTGCAATTCTCTTTATTTACATTTCCACATGATATATTGACATTAGATTTTCTTACCCTACATAGATCTTGCAGAGCAGCCAACTACACCAAATTTATCAGATTTTCTCCAATTTTTGGTTAAGATTGATTTTGTCTTTGAAAATCTGATGTTTAGGGCTTTTTCAGTTTTACACTTTCAAAAAAGTGCCTCCATATTGTACAGTATTTTTTCCCTTTCCCTAAAATGAGAATGCTAATGAAGGGAAGAATTGTTTCCAATTTATCTCTTTTACTGTACGAAAGGTACAGCTATGTCCTCACTCCCTAATCTGTGTTTGCTTGTGGGCTCACCTGCGTACCATTCACGGGAAATCTATAAGACTCCAGCTGACCATTTCCAGATAGAACACATGACAAAGTCTACACCTAAATTCTTTTGCAGAGTTGAAGGTCATAGATTGTTTCTAAATGGGTGTTTATTGAACCTATACCAAATTTTCCTGGCTCTGGCCAACTAAATGCTAATTAGATTACTTAGAATCAGAAACTTATATGAGTTTCATGTATATCTATTTTTATCTGGGTTTGGCTATTGGGTTGATAAGGGATTAAGACTTTTCTTTCACTCAAGTTGAGGCACTTTTAATTATAATTAGTTATCTGCTTTATGTTTCCTAATGTTACTTATCTTCCTATTGCATTTCACTTGTCATTTGTTGGCTGATGTCAGTTTTGTTTCACCATAACTTCATAACTGGGCAGCTGATCACAAGAGGTATGTATTTGGATTGTTTTACATCTGAGCTGCATGAAAATGCCTCTCAGAAGCTATTAGTCAATTGTTAATCAATGAATGATGTTTATGTATTTGACTGTTAGTTATTAATTATTAGCTATTCTTTCATTAATATCAAAAATATACAGATGTAGTGACCTGGCTGTGGTAAGCCTCTGCTTCCCATGCTGCATGACAAGTTGCCACTTTAAAAAGAAATCAAAGTCACAATAACATTATTAGTAATTAAGTTAATTTTCCTTAATATCAAAAACTCTTCTTTTGCTGGTTCCATGTGATTATATCTGGGTAAAATGTACTAATGCAGTTCAGTTGACTGTGGCAAGCATCATTTTCCATTTCCTGTACTGCCGACAATCCAAGCACTGGGAGGAAAAATCCATGGGAGAAAGGGGCACAATAATTGTTGCTATCCTCTCTGTATTGTAAATGTTAACTTTTACAGTATATTTATTGTTAATCATTGGATGATGGCTACTACATATTGCTGTTTTTTAGCAGTTAAGTTAAATTTTGTTAGTATCAAAAAGTATGCATGCCAAATATGTAACTAAACTGATTCACTCTTTTTGTCTTATATTTTCTATCTTATAAGACAAAATGATTGGATCGATGACGGCACTAGTGGTAACTGAAATTTCTTAAGGTGGGTAAAGTAATGTAAGTGAATAACATACAGTATAATAGCTTTTCGTCATATTGGACAATTTATAATATAGATAATTGATGTTTTTTTTGGCTTGTTTTCTGATGGCATTATTTAGTTTGGATGCTTTTTTTATACTGCAGATCAGCGGTATGTGTTTTTAGTTTGATTTCTCATGTGATTATTTATTTTTTGGTATTCTTTTTTATAATGTGGATCAGCAATGAATTGTTTACGATAATTCGTGTTTTTTAAACTTGCCTCTGATCAGATTATTTAGTTCTGGGGTCTTTTTCATACTGCGGATCAGCGGTGAATTATATTCAATTTTGTTTTTTAGGCTTGTTGTAAGATTGGGTTGTTCTGGATGGGTGGGTAAAAAGGGCAAAACTGTTGTTAATTGTTTAGCAGTATGTTCAGGTTAAAATGGTTGTCACTGATAATTTTCTTCTGGGGTTTCCTTAAATTGTGCAGCAGCAATTTTTTGTTAATGGTATGTGCTTGTTAGAATACCTGTCTCAGATGCTATTATTGATTTTTGCAAGTTTTTTTTTAATTATGGAATGAACATTCTTTTGTTAGTGATACTAAACTGTTGAAACAAGTAGCCTCAGATGGTACTGACCAACATTCATCGTATAGGAGATATGTGCAGTTAGGAAAATATGCCTTAGAAACTAATACTTCTGGTGGTTTCCTTTTATTTGTGGAAACAATATATTATGCTTAGGAACAAGTGTTTTTATCATTATATTATTTACTCAGCATATTCTCATTGTACAGCTTCTTCACTGCTAGTAATATGATTGTTTTGGTTATTATTTGTAGAACTTTCCAAGAAGTTGAATATGCTTTCTAATGAGATATCTAAAATGCATTTTTCATTGTTTAAATTGCATATTCAGTGGAGTTTTTTTTTTTCCAGAAGTAATTTTAAGAAACTTGGTATAATTCTGGAAAAAAATAAAAAAAATTTCGCCACCACATTTTTTATTCTTGCAAATGATAATTTTCGTTCTACAAGGCTGGCAACTCTGGATCTTATGAGCAGCTTCCTTTGACTGTGCCCACAAATACACCATGGATGCCATTTTATCTTTGAGTGTTGGTGTTTTACTTCCATATTCACTGTTGAAATCCATAAATCTCTCATTATTATATTAATGTACTAAAATGTTGGAGTGCATCATCTTGCAACCAAATGAAGTAGATTAATTTTTCCTGGCCATATCTGTGTTGAAATAGGTATATCAGGAAAATATACATTATATTTTTATGCAGAAATGTTCACTTTTAAGTAGTGATGAGGGTGCTTAGCCAGTAGGCAAAAATAATTTGATGTTCTATGTTTAAATGTAGAAAATTTTGAGTGTAAATATATGTTATATGGAAGTATTTTCATTCACTATTCATCAGAATTTTTCAAAATATATTTTTAAGGGGAAAAATGGTTTTAGTGCATTGTGCTTTTTATAACTATTAGCAGATGAACAATATGCAATATCACAGTTATTTGATAGTTATGTTTTTGAAATTTATATTAAATAGTTTTAAATTGTTCCTTAATTATATATATATATGGAATATTGCTGATTTCTTTATACTATGTCCAGATTAAATGAAACACAGTGGAGCTCCATAAGTAACAACAAATTAGCACAGTGGAGCTCTAGAAGTAACAGCAAATTAACTGTGAAAATATGAAGACTCATATAAATACTTCCGTGGCTTCATTAAATGAAAGATTTTTATATTGGGATACAGATTATTTTACTTACTAAGAGGCCAAAATGCCCAATGACCAGCTTTGAATGATAAGCTAGTTCAGGTTGGTTTGTTTTCCAATGGAAGCTAGTGCACAAAAAAAAAAATTGAAATTTTTTGAAAAAAAATGTAAACCTATTTACAACATGTAACAATATGAAGAACCTAAAAATAATTAAGGGAGCAGTTGGAAAAGGTAAAAAAAAAAATCCTTAATTTGATAAAGCAGCAGAGAAGGGCTCAATGATGAACTGTATAATCAATTTTTTTTTTTGTTGTAGTGGAAATGTATTATGTATAGAGTTTATGGGATAAAGGGGCAAAGTAAGTAAAGGTGAGGATTCTGTCATGTCTGATAGATCATTATTTCAGTTCTACAATAATGCATTATAAATTTTGTGGTCAGTATAAATTATAATTTCAATAAGAGTCATTAAATAGCAACATAAAAAAAAGTTTATTTTCTGGCAAAATAGGTTGAAATGGAAGATTTTATAGATTCAGAAGAAAAGAAAGATGAGGATGATGATGATGAAGCAAGTAAAGCAGAGGAGTTAGATGATGGCGATGATCCTATGGCAAGTCAAAATGTAATTAGTTTGTAGTCATTGATTATGTTTAATGCAGAGTACCTGTAGTTGATTACTAAAGAATTGAAATATACTGGCAGATTATGAATAGAATGGATGAGTATACTAAATTGCAGTTATGGTCTTGTGCTTATTTACAAGTAGTTCCATTAATGTATAATGAAAGTTTTTTTTACTAATTTATGTAATCTTTGGTAACAATGAAATATCTACCAGCCATATTTTGACATCATGGAACTAAAGTGAGGAATTCCATCTGCAAACATTCTACATTTGCTGACATGTTTTTGCAACATGTATCATCCAGAAGGCAGAGGAAATCAAATCTCGTGAATCAGTTAAACAAAATTATGACATATTTATTTTATAATTACATGATTAATTAATTTGTTTATTTATGAATAACTCTGATAATCAAGATTAAAAAAAAGTATAAAATATTGGACATGCTTTTGAATAATTTCGTAAAGTAATGAAATTTAAGCAATGAAAGAAAAATCTTCAAATACAAAGTTATCTATCAGAAACCATGGTATTTGTATAAACAAAATAAAAAAAATTAATCAACAGAAAATAAAATTGAGGGTTTTTTTTTATTTTTAAAAACCTTTACCTACATTTGTAAATATAAATTGTATAATTTTTCTAAAATTTGTTTAAGTGCATACCTGTGAAACTGTACAGATATTGCAGTTTGGAAACATTTTTATTTCTAGGATGTGCTTTTGTGGTACAGTATAACATAAAAATAAGTGAAATTTTTATGAGAAGGGAAAAAAATAGTGAAAAACAAAGTTAAAAATTTTATTAATGTCACAGTATTGAATAAAAGCTATTTAAAGCTAAGTCTTTAAGCTAAGTGTCATCAAAGTAATTGAATCTTTCACACATTTGTAATTATTTATCAGGCATGCTTCTATTTTCGAAATTATCAAAATAAGCCTTAATTTGTTTGAAATATTGCAAAGTCCAATACCTCGTATTGAGATCAATAGTCCTTTTTTTAATTTTTGATGTCAAATATTTGGATTGAAAAAAAAAAGCTAAACCACTAAGAAACTTTTATGAAGAAAACAACACTTGTGACCATATAAATTGTGGAGATATGGCAATTCAAATCCTTCGTAGGTTTTTTTGACCAAAGTCTATGAGATGTGTTTGATTAGCATGTAAAAAAAGGGTAATTTATCATAAAATTCTTTTTTCTGTCATAATTTAAATACCACCACATATCTTTTATTATCTGATGTAATATTTCACATTATCATGGCTGTAAAGTGATATCACAGAGAATGTTTAAAATTAACATAAAATTTACATAAATGAAACTGTCACAAACATTGTTACTGTATAAAACAAATAAAATTTTATACAGTACATAAAACACGATGAAAAATATTTGCAGTGTGAAATATGAGGTTTAATGCAGAATGTCAAACTCATTAGTGCATGAGGATCACATTTTTTAACTTTTATTAATTAATGAAATGTAATAAATCATTTTAAACTTATTTGATATTTTAAAACTTAAGTGCTTTAAGTCTATTTCATTGTTTATAAGATTAGTTTTATCGTCTCAACATTTAGTGTGTCATTTCCTAAGATTAAAACCAAACCCCTTGATTCCAGAAATATACTGTTTTAATTTGGCCACAGCAGAGCAAAGACACAGGTGTCACTAACTGGATACATGGGCAGTGGCTATTTGTGTGCTGAAGCAGTGGCCCAATCTCCAGAAACATTGGATAACTTGTTCCATGAATATTTTATTTATACTTTTGTAATTAACTTCAAGTTTTATTTCCATAGATTTTTGTATCATTATCAATCTTCTTGAGTTATGGATACCTTTTTGCCAATTATTTTTTGCTATTTTTCTTGACAAGAAAGCCTTACTTACAACTTGTTGCTGTGAATATTTTTTAAACATCACTTTAGGTTATTTGTTTTTTTTTATTATTATTATTTTTAGGTTTTTATATAAAAAAACTTTGATTGTTTTTTAATGAATGAAGTCTCTGATACAGTGCAAAAAAGGAATTCTTTGGCTTGGAAATCAGTTTTCCTACAGTTGGTAAGGGGTACAATCAATTTCATCAAGGGAGTTTTACACACACACCATCATTAAAATTTTATTGAATTTATTAATTTATACTAAACAGTTTCCAAAAAATACCCCCCCCTTCCTCCTCCAAGTCTTGGCTCTGCCACTCTGAGGATATTATTTTCTATTTACCCTTGGTGCAGTAATTTTTAGGCACCTGGTGCAACTTTGACCCATATTTTAAAGTATTACATTGAAAACAATATTAACAAATAATGGCAGTCCTATTTTAGGTTTTTTTTTAAATTACATTATTCAATAAATAATTTCGTGGAAAAAAATTATTGTTAATAGTATGGGATAAGAACCCAGCAGCTCTCCAGATACATGCCAGAGTGCTCTACTGCTAAACCAACCATTGGATGATAATTTGTTACCACAATGTCACCTTTATATCTTTTGTTGAATGTGGTTAACCTTGCACCATCTGAAATCAGGAAATGCAACTTATTTTCCAATTGTTGCAAATGAATCCAAGGTTAATGAGGAAATCACTCATGCTTAAGCATTAACAATGAAAAAAAATTTTTTTTAATCAAAATTATTGCAGACAGTGTCATCCAGAATCATAGCATTATTTATTATAGCAGTGACATAAATGTGTTTGTGCTGAAATACAAGAGTGCTGGACTGAAGGAGCCAGGACACTATTTTGTAGTAGCTCATGACACTTGATTGGCTAATTCTACAAGTGCAAATCAATAATTGAAGATCTTGTTACTTAGTGAACATCTCCATTTGATTGGTGGGCTCAAGAAGTCTAAACTTTCCTGACAAGATGTGTTTGAACTGGGTTGCCAACGTTTGATTTTGCGAAGGAAGGATACTGATGTATGAAGAATTTAAGAACAACATTAAATATGAAAATATAAAACATGCTGAGCATTTGGTCTGGAAGAGATTACTAATAATACCTTTTAACATGACACCTTGTCAGCAATGTCTAGCTCAGTTGGCTAAATGCCTGGTTTTTACCTATATTCCTATTGCTTTTTGGTTTGTCAGTTTATAAATTTGTCAAAACAGTTGTTCCACCATATCTTTTGAACGCGATAGGCAAACATAATGATTTATATGTCAAATAAAAACTTATGATGTGGGGAGTGTCATAGGCTATAAAAATTACCCCCAGGCTTTCTTCCCCCTAAAAAGGGGGGATATGAAAACAGTTGTTCCTCTATATCTCTAGAATGTGAGTGCCAAAAGTAACAAACTATGTGTCAAATGAAAGCTTGTAATGAGGGGAGTGTCATAAACTATACAAAATGCATCCCCTGTGCCTTCTTTCCCTCCCTAAAAAGAGGAAATATGGAAACGATTGTTCCACTATATCTTTTGAACATGAGTGACAAAAGTAACAAGCTATGCATCAAATGAAAGCTTGTGATGTAGGGAATATTACAGGCTAAAAATTCCCATCCCTTGTTTACTATATCTTCTGAATGTGATGGCCTACAATTACAAGTTAGTTACACCTCAGGGGTGGACCTGAATAAGTTATATCTCAAATTGAAGCTTGTAACTACCTTAAACAAGACTCCAAAAACGAGGGGAGGAAAAACAACCAATGAAGCTACCTCTAGAAGAACAAAGATAATGCAGGTATGACTATGTAACCAAAACTTCACCGCATCCATATACGACTTTCAATTACCTCATTAGTGTCAATGAGCTGATTGTTGCGATACCACATGACTAGTCCAGCACCTACAGTGTGTATAGAGTTAACTTAATCTATATTTAGTTTTACGATAATTTTTTAGTAATTAGCAGTTGGGGGAGATTTTTTTAGGGGAGGAATTTGCAGATTTATTTATGTACAAAGAAGGGATGGGAATTTTTAAAATGCAAATTAGTGTTGCCAAGGTAACAACACATTGCATTTGATGTAAATCCCAAATTATCGCTACTATGGTAATGAAAAAACAATCTTTTTTGTAGAAACCATTTTTTGGGCTAGGATCTGGGATGGTCTGGGAATGATTGAAAAGTACCATTTTATTATGTTGCATAAACAAAAATGGCGCTCGAGGAGTGTAAAGTTCACTTTTACTTAGTTTTTCTTTTCTTCACTAAACATAAATATATCCCCCCCCCCCCCTAATTTACTGCTAAAATTAATGTTATAAGAAAAAAAACATTAAATGCATAAATAAGAAAATTAACATAAAATGCAGAACAAAGGGAAAAAAAGTGTAGCAATTGCATATTACAAAGAATATTCAACTAAATTATTCTTAAAATGGCCTAAAACTCATATTATGAGCTAATGAAAGCACCTAAAGTGAGAATATGCAAGAAAGAATATTATGATAAATGCTTATTTTTAAACAAAAGCATTTTTATTCAGCATATAGAATACCAGCAAAAATAGCTGCATCCAAGGGATTTTTTTTTAACTGAGCATAATGTTGAACAATGGACATCATTTAAACACTTACAAAATCCAAATGAAGCCACTTCTTTCATCAATGTATATCACTAACCAATGTCTAAATGTCCCTTCCACACTTAACTAAAAGCTCCAAAATGTACATACTATCATCAGACACAGCCTATTTTTGACTTGAGTATATCACTAAACATCAAATTTTTGTTCTGCTTCCCCCCCCCTAAAAAAAAACCTAAATAAATAATTGAAGACAACTATTTTAACAAGAGCTTATTGCTAAACAACAAATTTGCTTCTGTACTTAATAGAAAAATATTTGCATTGGAGACAATTATTTCAAACAGAGCATATCATTAAATAATAAGAGGGGAAAATAATCACTTACTTGTGAAGCTTCAAAAATCCAAAGAATTTCAATTGGTAGGGGTCTGGCTACGTAGTCTGCATTACTAAAAACATTTTAGTTTGCAGCATTAATAAAATTCATGGGATTCAAATCCCCCTACCCTACAATAGTTTAAAGAAATAAACA
This sequence comes from Ryuthela nishihirai, assembly GCA_038380435.1. Taxonomy (NCBI): domain Eukaryota; kingdom Metazoa; phylum Arthropoda; class Arachnida; order Araneae; family Heptathelidae; genus Ryuthela; species Ryuthela nishihirai. The sequence goes on from JAWZYU010000026.1 coordinate 21,399,765, forward strand.
AATATTTATTTCAGTTCATTACCAAGACTTTTATAAACCTGAAAAATATCAAAATGCAGGATTCAGAGGCCACCACAAATCTCAACAGCACATTGAAGGTACAAGTTTGCTGTTCAATTCTGCAAAAAACCTTCAAACGTTGTATCGTGTGTTATGCCCTTGCATTTTGTTTCTTCACGTATTTTCTATTTACATTCCAATTAATCATGTTCCTTCTATCTTTAATGAAGACAGAAATTGCATTTCATAATTTTTGAGTTTTCGTTTTCCCTAACCCTACTCAATACAAAATATCCAACAATAGTGAACATATAATTGCATATATTCTGGGGGAGTGAGGAGATTCTCACCTTTGGTGAATGAAGCTTAGCTATAATTACTGTAATAATAAAATCCCATATTATATCATCCAAAATATATAGTACACTATACATGCAAACTGAAGAAAAGTCATTGAAAAATTACCAGAATTTGTCAAGGTATCACATGCAAGAGTTTATCAAAATAATGGAAACACGTACTGTTTGTGGAGAATATTTTATTAATAAGCTATAGGCCCACCTTGGGCATTCATAACAGTTGCAATTCGATGTGGAATAGAATTATACAAGCCATGCATGCACATATGGTAATGGAATGTTGGACAATTCTTCCTGTAAAATATGCCCCAACTCTGCCAGTGATGCTGGAGATGGAAAGTGTGATCTGACCTTGCACTCCAGATATTCCCATAAATGTTCAATAATATTGAGGTCTGGAGATTGAGGTGGCCAGGGTAGCTGCTGTACCTCATCCTCATGATCTGCAAACCTCAATTTGACACGTTTCACACAGTGCACAAGTGCATTATCTGTTTGACCAGGGATGGTCATCAGGGAACAATGCCCACAACATTGGGTGCAGGTGGTCCCTGAGAATGGATTCATACATTGCAGATGTGGCATGACCCTGCAGAATAACTAATGGCCCTAAGGAATGCCACGATATGGCACCCCACAGCATCAAGAATCCACCTCCATGCTTCACAATCGAAACTAAACAGTGGTACACTTCTTCAGGCTTTCACCAAACGCACACTCTTCCAGTGGTGGAAAACAATGTTTAGCATGATTCATCAGACCAGATGACATTTTGCCAGTCTTTAGCATCCCAGTTTTTATGTGATTTGCACCACCATGCACATTCTATTGCATTGATGTTGGTAATCAGATATTTGTGGATTGCAGCACAGCAGTAAATACTGGCATGATGAAGTTCCCGAGGAACTGTTATGACGGAAATGGGATCATTCCAACTGGTGTTCAACTCTGCTATTTGTGGTGCCATGGTCCATTCCGCTTCCATTGTACAATCCGTATCAACATTTGCTTATCCCTATCTAACAACTTTGTATGGCATCCACAATTTGCATGTCTGGAGGCAATGCCCTGTTCTTTTTGATAGGTAATCATAATCTTCAATACAGTTCCTCGTGTTACACCTACTATTTTCACTGTTCTGGTTACTGAATCTCCTGTAAGACACACCAATGATCTTTCCTTTTTGGAGGTCACTGAGATCGGACATTGTCCACAATTACACCACAACAGCTGTTTCACCTGTGCCAATGCTATGTGATTGCCGACTTCGTACTTCTCCCTTTTATATACCTATGAATGATGTCATCCCTGTATTATGCACATGGCGCATTGTGTGTACTCCAATCACTGTCACTGTTTCCATTATTTTGATAAACCCCTGTATCTGTCACTCAATAGATATATATGGTTCATGCATTTCTATTTTTATATTTTTTCATTAGATGTCATGATATCACAAAAGCAATATATACTGAGATGCCAGTTTTTTAGGTATACCTTCCTAGTAGCATGTTGTGCTTCCTTTGGCCTTTAGAACAACCTGAATTTATCAGGCCATGGAACTATAAGATGTTGAATGCATTATGCAGAAATGATTATGTTGCACAATTGATGCAAATTAGATGGTAGCAGTCTCGCTGTGAACCACAGCTCATCTTACCCTTCATCCTAAAGATGCTTGGTAGGGTTTAGATCTGGGTCTTTATGAAGCAATGAAAACTCATCAGCATGTTCTTGGAACCATTCGGTGATGATTTGTGCCTTGTGAATAGGTGCATTATCATACTGAAATGTCTATCCAAGTGAGGATAAACTAATCATGAAGGCATGAACTTGGTCAGCAACAATATTCAAATATGCTGTGGCATTCAGGGGTTTAATTGTCCCAGGAAAATATTCCCCACACCAGCACATCACTGCCAGCAGCATGGCCTCAAGTTGCTTGTGCCAAATTCTGATTCTTCCATGAACATGATTCCAAAGGAACCGTGATTTGTCTGAACAGACTATCTTTTTCCATTCCTCAATGGTCCAGTTGTTGATGCTCCTGCACCAACTGACATGCTTTTGTGTTCTTCACTGACAACATCAGCACTCAACATGGTTAGTGGCTGTTGTAGCCCATTCGTGACAAGGTCCTATTCATGGTGCATTTGGAGATGACCTTTTGCACACCAATGTTTAATTCTGCTGTGATTTGTCTGGTTGTGGCTTGTCTGTTTGCTTTCATAATTCTCCCCAGTCTCCTTTGACCCCTCTGATCCACAAGCTGTTTTCTTTAACAGGATCGCCAGTCAGTGGTAGTTTTTTTGCTTTTTGCACTATTCTTGGTAAACTATTGAAGCAATTGTGTGTGAAAAGCCCAGGAGAATGACTGTTTAGGAGATGATAGAACCAAAACACCTAGCACCATCATGCCATGTTGAAAGTCACTCAGGTTGCTTGTTTTGCTCATTCTGATGTTCAATCCAACTCTACTGATGCTCAAAGAGTTGGTGTTCCTGATTTATACCACACACCACTGTCAAATGATATATTATATGTTGGAATGAATTATTTATGTGATGAGGAGTGGTGTACCTAATAAAACTGACATCTCAGTGTATATGTTGCAGTAATATATACAAGTATTATTACAGTATACTGGTCTGTAATACTAACATTACACTTTAGAATGAGTTTCCTTTTCCTTTATGTGATTGTTCATTAAATGTTTTTGATGTTTTCTTTATGTTGTTTGTTATGTTAAATGTAATTTAAAATCATAACTGGGTAACAAAACTGACAGAACTGTTAAAAACTGCAAATTCGTAAGGGATGTCTTTTAATCCTGATACTTGCAATAAAATTCTGTGTAAACAATTTTATATATTCAAAAAACATCACAAAGTGGGAAGAACCATAATGGCCTATAGTACTTTTTTGTAATAAATAGTGTTCCACTACTAATAGTTTCATTGGTTAGATTTGCTGAAATGGCAGTTGGTACATTAAGCAAAAGTAATAATTACAGCTGTTTGAAAACATTTTCTCAACTAGCAGAGTTTTCCTTGAAATTCCTTATATTTTTGTGTCTCAAATAAGCTATCTTTATATTTTATATTCTTTAAATATATCTATTGCTTTTCTCTGATATCTTTATTTGTTATATATTGATCAAAGTAATTATCTGTTTCCTGAACATGTAAATTTTAAAAGTAGTATCACAAAGAATATGTCAATCATTTTAAATATGCAGTGAAAATTGCATTATCTAAGACATTAGTTGAAAATTTTATATCACTAAAACCTAAGAAAAGTTATTTAACTGGATTCATCTGTAGGGTAATCTTCTTGTATGCCATCTGTATATATAAGATACTGCATTGTTGCATTCATTAATTGCAACTGCAAAGGTAATATAATACAGCTTCTGTGCTTTAACTGCTGAGTATCTACGTTATCAGCTTATGTACAGAGAACTGACAAAAAAATTAACACAACCATGATATGTCACTTTAATCCAAATTCAGATTTCTGTAATTTAAAAAAAAAATTATGAAAAAGGTTGCTAAAGAACATTTTTAGAATTTATATAAATTCAATTTGAATCTTTTTTAATAAAGTTTGTTCATACCATTTCCTGCATGATTCAAAAGTGATCAATCGGAGTGCATTATAATACTGGAATTTGCCATCTCTGTTGGGGTATAAATGTTGTATTTTTGGCAGTATGGATCATCCAAGACGTGTTTGTACTTCCAGGAAGTGATACAACATGCATAGAAACCAGAGATCCAGTTCGTACCAAAAAAATGCTGCTAACACCACACTACCCTCCATCAACTTCAGCAGTAGAAGGGACACATGATGGAGCCATTGCTTTGTGGGGTTGTCACCAGATTCTATGTCAGCCATCTGTTATAAACAATGTATATAAAGTGATTCGTCTGACCATACAATATGTTTCCAGTTCTCCACTGACCAGGTTTGCTGCTCCATACATCATCGGAGTATTCAAATCCTGTTGTTTTTGGAAATGAAAGATTTTCATATCATGATACATTTTCCAAATTTCCAAATTTTCAATTCTCTGCACATGTTCTCATTGAAATGAGTTTTGAAGTATTGCTAGTGGTCATCTCTCTCACTCAGCCTTTTTTCTCACAGTTTGGCCACGATTGGTGGACATTTTTTGACACTGTTGCCATTCTTCATATACTTGGATGTTGTGCCCCATAAAATTTCCACCAAGTTCTACCATGTCCATTACAGATGTTCTTGCCTATCATTCTCCAACAATAAACCCCTTTCGAAGTTTAATCAGCCATTTTACCATGTTGCACTAGACTTTGCTCCCCACCATGCTTTTACAGGACTTCATAGTGATCTAGAATACTAACATCAGCAAGAAATTTTACATGCATTATCATGTTTCATGGTACTTCATACACAATGCAATGTCCATAGTGATTTATCTAGACAGTAATTTTAATGCATTAAAGCAATGTGTGACACCACTAACTTAACAACACATCCCTGATTAGAATTTTTTTTCTTTCAATTTTTATGTCATGAAAAGTACAATAATGTTTTTTTTTTAATACCAACATTGTGTCATCACAGATTCTAACATGCCTGAGAATAAGTTCTGCAATTGCAGCAAAAAATATTTACAGCTGTTTCTGATATCAAAATTAATGTTGTGGGAACTGTGATCCACTTAATGACTAGATTAAATCATACTTTATGAAAATCACTTATAAATTGATTGGTGTATTTTTCAGTTTGATACAGTTGATATTCTGTGAAATGGAGAGATAATGTAACAGATTATTCTGTGTTATTCTGTGTAAACAGATATGTTCTGAATGAAGGTCACATTTGATTCAAACTTGACTACAATGCAGTTAGTATTTCCTTTTGCAATTGCCACATGTATGGCTGTTGTTTTCTGGAGTGAAGATATGGGCCAACAATATGAAAACTTTAATTGCAAGTATAGTTTGAATATTTTATCCTCAAACTTAAACTAGTTTTAGCCACTTATATTAATATGACTATCAAAAACACTAGCATTTGATAAGCAGTCCATTTCAGAAACAAAGAGATCTATTTTCCCAGTGCAATTTGAGATAGTAAGTCTCTGAAATATTTAAGGTTTCAACACTCACCATAACTATCCAATCAAAATCTCTTAGCATCAGGAAAAGTATCCTTTACACTGCCAGCTTGTTAACTCTTTCAAGGTCCTGCCTGAAAAACTGATTTACCATCCAGAGTCCCAGCTATTTTTTTACTGTGATCAGCCAAAAAAAAAATTAATTTTAGAACTTTTCGTGCCAAATAAATAATGAAAAGAATTATGGCATGTTATATACCAAATTAATCAGCATTTACTTCTGAATTTTCCAAAAGTAAAATATTTTACAGAAAAAAACTTGACTACTTCGTGTAGTAAAAAAATGCATCTCGCAATTCAAATAAATATAAAAAAAAATAATCGACATTGCGAGGGGGCCATGGAGAGGTGTGAAGTTGTTTGCCAATGATGTTCCACACGTTCTCTATTGGGGAGAAGTCTAGGGATTGCACTGGCCAAGGCAATGTGTACACCTTGTAGGCAGTGTGCATCCAATTTGTAGGCAGTGTGCATTATCGTGTTGAAACTGGGCAACAGGGATACCACAGAGATACGGCAACAAAACGGGCTGCAGCACCTCATTGACGTATTGTTGTGCTGTCATTATATGCATATGCTCTATGCATATGCTCAGCGCTAAGACAGGAGCAAGACTCGTTACTGAATATGACATGATTCCATTCATCTCACCAGACATTTGGTATGGCACCACTGCAACCTTGCAACGATATGCTGTGGTGAGTGGCAGTCATCGCAATGACTGGTGAGAGTGCAAACCTCCCTCAGCCAATCTGTGATTCGCAGTTCTTGTTGACACAGGGATGTCCATAGTTGCTTGTACACCACGTTGAAATCATCCACTGTGCTTTTGTCACCGAGATCACTCCAGTGCAGTGGTCCACATTCCCAGGTGAGGATGGCCAAACAGCTATGCCAAGTTATTTTGCCTGTTATCTCCCTCACCTTTCGCATGATTGGTTTGCAACTGCACTAATTTTCACAGCCCGACTATCGACATATACCCACCTATTTGCATGGCACTCCTACAATTACTTCCTGGTGTGGCATTTTGTATGTCGAACAGTGTAAAAAATATAAACAAATTTACAAATACATTGTTGATCTTAATAAAATTTCTTTACTGTGATATTTCTATTAATGATTCTTTTCATTGTGGTATATTTTATAACACTGACCAATGCTCACATTAATGGGATTTTCTGTCCTATTTATAAAATGGAGGAACACTTTTTTTTTTGGCTGCTTTTTTTTTTTACTAAATATTGAATTTTTTTTTCCTTCGGTATTGAATTATGGGCATCTTGGCTAAGTGCTGAATGGTTTCAGCACCAAGAGTACATAACAAATGTCTGTATCATCAGAGTGGCACAGCCAATATATTGAGGTGGAAAGGTCTCTTAAAACCAATGAATATACTTAAAATTTATAATTAAAAAAAAAATAAAATTCTGTCCAGACTGGGAGGAGGGTGAAATCCCTTGCCGAAATTGTCGCCCCACAGGAGGACTGATTTCCGTGCCAAGGAAGTCTTCTATGCATCCATATCCAAGACTGCATTAATTTTCAGGAAACGATAAGAAATTGAAGTTTTTTTAGTTGAAAATGAAGAAGTAATAAAACAATTAACATATAAACTAATTTGCTGAAAAAAATTATCATCAGCAAACATTGTAGGCTGCTGATTATCATAGCTAGCGATGTATCACAACTCCGAAAGATCAATAACAACATATAAATATATGGGAATAGAATCAATAAATCGATAGAAGTGAAAATGAACAAGTTATAAGCCAGCCATTGCCACAATCAGCAATGTAGCATAACACTTTCAGTGTTATACTACATCACTGATTGTAGCATCTTCGCATTCCCCATAGCATAACACTTTCAGTGTTATGCTATGGGGATAAAAATCAATAAATCAATAGAAGTGAAAATGAACAAGTTATAAGCCAGCCATTGCCGCAATCAGCAATGTAGGATAACACTGCTACATCGCTGATTTTAGCATCTTCGCACTCCCCATAACATAGTGTTATGCTATGTGGATAAAAATAAATAAATTGATAGAAGTGAAAAAACTTGAAGTTGGAAAACTAACTAACAAATTGTAAGGGGCTATTGTATTGTCGTAACTAGCAATGAAGCAAAGATTTGAATCCCAAAGATGGAAATAAAAACATAATAGATCTATAGAAGTCAAAATGAATTTTTGATTATGAAAGTACAAATAAGTACTAACTTGATTAAATTGTTATCCAATGATGTTAATGACATTATAGCACCAATCTGCATCTTGTTGGCTGTGACCTAGTTTATCAGCAGTTTTGCACAAACAAGTTGCTTAGTTATAATTTTGATTTCAGTAGCCTGAATAATGCATAGAATGCTGGAATAAATGTTAAAAATAATTCTGTGTGTATTGAAATAGTTTTAAGCAGAAAAGAGAGCATAAAACAAAATAGGAAGAAAATTTGAGATATGTACTTGGTAATTAATTTCAAATTTAAAAATCTTCTTTTAAAATAGTAGTTTGTAGTTAATTTTTAGGAAAATTTTAATACTTTAGGAAAAAAATTGTTTATAATTGTTCAAATGAAACTTGTGAGCTTAAATTGGGGCTTGCTTCAGCATAGACTAATTTTAACAAACAGATCTGCAATACTGTGTGTATCACTATTTCAAAGAAATTGTGATCAGATGGCTTTAACAAATTATATATATCCTAGCTTAATTAAAATATGCTTCAAATGAAAAAGAAAATGTTATATTTCAAGTTTGAATTATGTATTTTTATTTTTATATGTAAGAAAATTTTCAAACAGCAGTTTGAAAAAAAAAACATAGACATCTAATGAACTTTTTTAAATGAACATAGATGTTTTGGGCCTATTATTTCGGATTCTGTCAATGTCTATATTCATAAAGGATCCTGGAAGGGTTAATCATTTATATACTGTTCAAAAAAACAATGTTAGTCAATCAAAATCAGTATTGTAAACATTATTGTAATATGGTAAGTTTAAATAGCCAAAGATGATAATACTCCAATTTCTGCTAAGCAATGGTAAGGTAGAATTAGTGAACTGATCATATTACTTATAAAGATTTTTTATTTGAATGTTTAAGATTTACAATAGGTTCTAAATAGCCTGCACCATAGAGACATATTTCTTGGCACTTTTTTTCCTAATTTATTTCAGTAAAGCTAATACTTGTATTTCCAGTTATTTTCCTCTAATTGATAAATATATTTCATATCTTCATTTTGCTTCTATAATGTTATAAAAATTATACTGAATGGAAAAGAGTATTTTGTTTATCCTGCTTTATTTTTCATCATTTTTCTTTTCTCTCAAATTAATCATATACAAGAATGAATAGGATTTTTTTTTTCTGGAATGGAAAATATTTTCAGTTAAAATCTAAAAAGAATACTGTGGAAAACATAACACAGAAAAGAAATTTTAATGTATCTTTACCTTTACTACTCCAAAAGAGAATAGATTTATATATTTAAAAAAATAGTATCTGTGTGATGTATACCATGTCTTCTGGGCACGTGAAGATCTCTAAGGTTATAGCACCAAATAGTATGAGTTTTAATTGTGCTAATATCTGATAAACTTATCAGAATTTGAAGCTGTATTCATAAAGGTTACAAGTGGAATTCTTTCTTATGAAGACTTCATGGCATTCTTCTAATAAAGATAGTTCATTGCTACAGATTCATGTACCAAGTCGCTGGGAGAAGCTTGAAGCCACAGAAGAAAAGCTAGGTATAAATAACTAATTATTTATATTTTTTACAAATCAAAAGTATATTATATTCATACCCATTATTATGTTGTATAATCAATTAGTCTAGTGCTGATTCATTATCATTATTTTTGTATTTACCAGATATTTTTACTGTAATACAAATCTGAATTTTATTTTATGGAGGGCTCAAAATTCCTGTCATGTATGTTCTGTTTTTTACTGTATATATATATAGTAATAAATAAGCTGAAACATGAAAGGTTGTAAATTATAAAATAAGTAAAAATTTAAGCTAATGAACTAACTTCAAATTAAGTATAAATTACTAATTCATGTAAAGTTTCTAAAAGAACACCTCCATTAATCAAATTATTAATAAGTAATATAACGAAAACTGAAGTTTCAAATAAAAATATTTAAAAATTCTAAAATACAATGCAAAGGTACATTACATTTAATAGTTTTATTAATAGTCATATGAACATATAGGAAAAAAGGTTTCAAAATGTTTTAGCCACAAATGCTATTCACATTGAGAGATTTAATACTAGCCTATTACAAACAAATATTCTTATCAGTACAATCTTTCAGATGCTACTGTAGCTCATTTGGTATTTATGTAGTTTAATTTATGTAGCAAGAATGACTCTGGGATTTATATAAAATAAGTAGTTGGTGTTGTAAGAACATAATGTATCATCAAATCTAAATTGTAGATTATGCAGAAAATGTAGGCATTAAATTATAAATTTTATCAGATATTAAGTTGTAGACCAGTATTTCATAACTGCTTCATAAACTGTCTATTTAAATGTCTACATAAATACAGTTCGTTTCATGTATTACTCACATTTCCCCTTGAATTTTACTTTCCAATTTACAAGTTGGGCTATGAGTAATGCTTGGGATATCAAGTTTAGAATTCAAAAAATCGATCACTACTCTGGTTAATCAAGTAATGCTGTATTAATGTTTACTAAAACTGAATATGTGCAAACAGAAACATTTTAGATTTTAAAAATATTTTAAACCTTTTCCTGTTTGTTTATCAAAACAGATCTCATATAATTTTGTATGTTCTTATAAAGGCAATTATACAGTATTTGTCAACAGTGAACCACTAAGAGTTCAGGGATGGCCTTTTTTTTTAAGTTTAACCCTTTTATGTATCACTTAACAAAATCTGCTGGAAAAGTTATGTGCCCTATTTTCCTGCTCAAGCAATACATTTTAAGACTCTACAGGAACTGCATATTCTGAGATGTGGTTGTCAGAGAATCAGACTTCTGTCTTTAGTAAACATACCCTTATTCAAGGCTACCTGGGCAAACTATGAATTTCTAGTTCCTGTGTTCTTATGTATTGCCTTTAAGCAAAAACATAAAAGCAGAATATACACAGTCATATCAGAATAATATGACCACTTACCATAATATATGTATGGTAGGTGGTCATATTATTCTGATATTACTGTTATATAGCCTAAAAGCCCAAAAAAGCTGCTTGCTGTCCATATTTGTGAAGCATCCTATAAAGCATATTCAACAAAGTCGATGCATTCTCAAACATTGACAAATTGCATTAAAAATATAGACTTACTCCAATGGTTAATCTTTTTTCACACCAGAAGCTGAAATGTTTCTAAAAAGAAATTTTGAAATTTTAAACATCTTGTTCATTCTTGTTTACAGAATTTTGTTCACAGATTCTTGTTAACAGCATTTAGAATTGTTGTAACAAACAATTCTAAATCCTGTTAATTACACGATTTTTTTATTTTCTTCAAAACTGTCTTTGAAAGATTCAGGTGCTGATTATAATGAGTAAATATGTATATATAACTTATATATATGTATATATAACTAATATATATGTATAATAACTTTATATATTAAACTATATAAAGTTTTTTGGGGGGAGAGGGGATAATAAATTAAGGGTAAATATTCACATTTGCAAACTTTTAATGTTTTCTCTTAGAAATTTACATTTCAGGCTCCATCATTCATAAAAAGTTAAATACATTAATTCCAAAACTTATGCAAATATAGGAGAAGATACGAGAGCTAGAATTAGCTGAAGACACTTAACATAAAATACCTCTCAGAACCCTTGGGCTCATCCATCTCTGAACCCTTACGACCAGGCCATTTAGCTCATTGTGTGCAAAAAAAAGTACTGCTCAGAGGTAAAACAACCCAAAAATCTACAATTCTGATAATGAAAAATAAGAAAGGCCTAATAAATTCTAGATAAGGATTTTGATGCACTAATATTTTCAACACAACTGTTGTGTCATCTTCAGGTTTATTAGTTGCAAGTTTTCTTCTGCTGTTGCGGCATGAGGGTGTGCCTTTTTATCACTTTACATGGGTGATTCTCTGGTTGATTTTCATTAGAAGATTATCTTTTAATATGATATATGTTATTGGAGTGTTGGAATGTTGTTATTATTGCAGATTCTCTGTTATGGTAAATTTCTATGTACACTAGTTAAATCTGTTTTCGGTACTCTGACAGTGGTTAAGTTGGGAAGTAATTGCCTCATTTAAGGGTGCTTATGAAAATGGTATACATTATTTTTTTTTTAAACTGCAGTGATGTTCTACACATTATTCAGTTGACCTTTTTGTTCTTCCCACATATTAGTTTATATTACATTTTTCATGCAGTGTGTAGGGTGCTGTTGTACTGCTGCAGAATCAGTCCAGGCATGGTGGTAATGAAGGGTTGTGCCCAAGATTAATGATGTCATCTATGTAACATCTTACTGTTAGTACACCAGAAACATGGAGCAGAGGTGTCTGCTCTATACCATTGTATCACGATGAGGTGGTGTATGGCTGCTAATGGAATAGACTTCCTCATGTTGTTGATACGATGATGCCATGTGGACAAATGATTGGCAGCACAGTTGTTGTGGTGAAAGGATGTGATCTTCACATCTTGTGGTGCAGCATGCTGGTCCTGTATTTGTCCTTCATGTGATTTAATGCCCTGTGTTTTCATTGTTGCACAAGACACACCATTGCACTGTCCTCACATTGCACCCCATGCATACAGCGATTGCTCAAAGGTGCAGTCTGAGCTCTTGCATATCAACGATTCACTCTCTCTCTCTCTCAGAAGGCATCAATTGCTCATAAGGGTCTCGCTGGCATCTTCCAAGGCATGTTTTGAACATTTTTGCAGCATGCACTCCAACCTCATTGTCAGTTGTGCTATGATAAGAGCTCGTTTGTGCCCTGTATTTATCCACAGTTTGTCTGGGTGTCACATGTCCATTCGCTAAGGAACTTTGATCATTTGCATATCTCTGATGGCCAATTGCCTCCTGCAATTTACATATCTCTAAATCCATTCCTTCTTGGTGTTGCAATTTTCACTTTTAGCAGTGTACATTTGTTTTGATTTCTTCACAGCTCTTTATCTTTTTTTAGTTATAAATTTTTCAGTTTTATTTGAATAATCTCGTTTTAAGGCAAAATAAATTTTTGTAACACTGCTACCATAGTCTTAGAGCTTGCCAATCGGAAAAAAATCACGATTGTGCGTGTTTGCATAAATGACCAAATAATTTTCAAAAAAATTAAATAAATGAAAGATTTAAGTAATGAGAGAGTATTATGAATTATATACACCAAAGAGCCAAAACATTATGACCACCTGCTTAATATGATATTGGTCTTCCATGTGCCATCAAAACCTCTTACCTGGTGAGGCATGGATGCTACCAGATTTCTAAAAGTGTCTTGTGGTATCTGGTACCGACATGTTACCAGCAGATCCTTTAACTCTTGTAATTTACATTGTTGATCACTGCAGATTGGATATGCTGTTCCAACACAAACCACAGATGCTCAATTGGATTGATGTCTGGGGAATTTGGAGGCCAGGGCAATACCTGGAAGTCTTTCTCATGTTTCTCGAACAATCTAGGCAGTGTGGCATGGTGCATTATCCTGCTGAGAGAAGGCACTACTTGAAGGGAATGCCGTTGCTATGAAAGGATGTACCTGGTCTTCAATGATGTTTAGGTAGGTGGTAGGTGTCATAGTTTCCTGAACATAAATGACTGCACCCAGGGTTTCCCAGCAGAACATTGCCCAAAGCATTACACTTCCCCTGGCTTGTTCTCATCCTATGGTGCATCCTAGTGTCAACACTTCTCCAGGTAAATGACAACCACTTACTCTGCCATCTACATGGTGCAACAGAAAACAAAATTCATCGGATCAGACTTGCAATCATTCAAGATCCAGTATTGATGCTCGCGTGTTCATTGTAGGCACTTTTGACGGTAAACCAAGGTTAGCATGGGCAGTCACAACAGCCTGCAGCTACACAGCCCCATTTTCAGAGGGTTCGATGTACTGTGTGTTGTGACACATTACTCCCATCACCAGCATTCAAATTACGGGCGAGTTGCACCACAATATCCCTTTTGTTGGCTCGTACCATACAGGATAGCTTTCACTGATCTCTAACATCAGTGAGCCATGGTCAGCCCACAACTTGCTGGCGGTTCATGGTTTTTCTCTCCTCAGACCACTTTTTGAAGGTACTAACTATGGCTGACCATGAGCACCCCACATGCTTTGCCATCTCAGAAATTCTCTGACCCATTTGTCTGGCCATTACTATTTGGCCTTTGTAACACTCACTTAATTCCACTGCCTTTCCCATCTGAAGAAGAAAAAGAATACTGATTAACAGAGCTCAGTATCAGGTGTTATATATACCGACTCATGACCTTCACATGCACCATCATTTACCTGCAGTTGCTTCGATTAGCATAAAGATGTGCTGGTCATAATGTTTTGACTCTTTGGTGTATATATATATATTAATGTAGTAAAATACTTCAGAAAATATAGCAAAATTAATTTTAAATGTTTTTATTGAATTTAAATATTAAAAATACAGTAAATCTCGTATATTTCCTTAAAAAATGCTTATAAAATTTTTCTTACCTGTCTTTTTTTTAATTTTTATTAAGTCCCAATTAAATTTTTTTCCTTTTGGTATATGACATGACCTATTTCTGTTTATTTGTTATTAAAAAAAAAAATCTGAAGTTGACTTGTTTATTTGACTGGTTACAGCTGGTAAAAATCCTGGATGTTTCTCAAAGTATAGTATTGTGAAAAAAATTCAAAAATGAGTTATTTCCTTCACATAAGAAAAAAAATTATTTTCCTCATGTACATTATACTCATTTTTGTCTATTGGTTTGTTTTTTTTTAAATAAATTTTTATTTGCATAGCCAGATGCATTTTTTTTTACTACATGCCTCAATAAAAGCTATATTAAAACGAAATTAGCCATCTTTTTCGCTAACTATTTTATTTCCAGAAAATCCAGAATTAAATGCAGATTAATTTGGCATACAACATGCCATAATTCCTTTCAGTAGTTATTTGGCAAAAAAAGTTCTAAAGTTAATATTTTTTTGGTCTGAACACAGTTGAAAAAAAAGCCTGGTCACATGGTACAATTCAGGTTTTTAGGCCTGACATGGTAAGGGTTAAACATTTTCAGCTTGCTTTTTTTTTTTTGAAAAAAAGTTGTTTTTTAAGAAAAATTTGCCTGTGTTATCTGTAGGCATTAATTTTTTCAAGAGATAAAGTTTTTAAGTTGGAGAGGGAATAAGAAATTAAGATTTGCTTTTGCTGAGTCTTTCAATTGTTTGAATTTTTGCCATTAGATGGTGCCAAAATGTAAAATTTCAAACAAATAATGTGAAGTCATTTCTAAGAATTTCATATTTTGGTAATTGAGTGTGGTGCTGAAGGGATTTTGCACTGATAGCAGGTACATGTGCCCTCCCCCCTCTTTTTTGGAAGGGAAGGAGGTTGAAAATTGCAAAACTTTACTCATACATATTCCAATCCTTTATATAGTTTGGATTTCCATCTTTAGAGAGCACTAAATATGGAAAATGATAAAACTTCTCTTTGAAAACAAACATTCATTATTTAGCAGAGGCAGTATTACCTTATCACTCAGATAATTCTGTTCTTTTTTTTATGCACTTATTTTGTATCATGATACTTGCAAAAAATATTGCTATAAAAATTTAAAGAATAACATCAAACTCATCTGAAAACATATTCATTTAATTTTTGGCAGTTTAAAATTTATAATAAATAGCATCCAAGGTTAGGTTACATAAAAAAAATAACATTCTTTCTGGTACCCTAATACTAACTTCAATCCCAAATTATATATATAGGTTATCTCCATGCCACCCCACATTGCATTAAAATTTCTAGTTTTTACATAATAGAATCTTATTCAGAACATTAATGGGGGTACAAGAGATCTGTTGAATTCCAAAGAGAAAATTTGTACTGTTCAAGTTTCTACCTATCAAATAATAAAAATAAATAAATACCCCCTCAAGCAGCTGCTTGCCACAGAGGTCTGACAGGAGCCTGTCAGTTTATATGCCACAGTAGGAGATCTGAGAGGATGGCAGGACCTCAGCAGAAAAACGACACACACATCCATGCCTAAATCCGGGGCTCGAACCCAGGTTCCTTAAATCAATAGCCAAGCGTGCTAACCACTCGGCCTAAAACAGAACCTAATTTTGGAATCGTAAATCACCCCCCCCCCCCGCATTGTTTTTATCTTGCCATTTTGAATTTTCAGTTTTCGATAGACTGTATATTTATACTGCTTTATTAATTTTCCCATGTTTCTGTTTCTAGAATTTTTAAGTTCGCTGTAAAGCATTAGGTTTATAAATTGTGTTAGATCTTTATTTTCATATAACTCACAAATGTTTTGCCATAAGTGGTATAAAAGCATTTTCTGCACCACAGATATATAATGTGAGTAAACTCAGTGGATTTCTTTGGGGCTAGAATTTATACAGTTTCAAATAACTGCAGATAAATTGGAAATTAATTAGGTACTTGGTAAAAATTACTGAATAAAGTAAAAGAGATATGGCCACTGTTTCATAAGTTTTTGTGTGTATTTTGTGGTTTTAAGGCCGTAATATTAGCTATAGCCAGATTTGATAATATATTATTCATTAATGTTTTATTTTGTACTATTAAATATAATACATATAAATATTTTAAATAAAGCTAAGAAAATTGGCAGTAAAAATTCTAAGAATAAAATAATAAAATATATTAATACATAATAAATTTTTTATATAATCAAATTGTTGTTATTGTTGCTGTATACATTTTTAGAAATAATATGAGGTTCCTATTTATTAACTTTTATCTTAGTGAAAGAAATATGTATGTGGTTACATATTCATTTTAACAATACAGATGAATAATATTTTTGTATATGTAACCAATTTGCTGCAGGAAAAAAAAGCATCATTTTAGAATAAAGCTTTCAATAATACTTGGTGTAATATTTGCTTATATGTAGTATGTTGCCTGTAAATTTTACTTCAGCACAATTTATGTTCTCTTTCACCAATCACAGATCAACTTGATGGATTACGAGTGTCCAAGAAGAAGCATTCTTCAATGGAAGATTATCTACAACTTCCAGATGATTATGAAGAACGAAAATGTGAGCCAGGCAAAAAGAGGGTAAGCAAGTAATTTTTAGAAAATTATAGGATCTATTATAAATTCTAATTTTGATAAAAGTATATCACCATCCATATTTGATAAATGTGTTTATATTCTTGAAGGTATATAACCAGTTGTTTGAAGTTGCCAATTTACCTTGGTATCAAATGTTTTTGCTGTTTTGCCCAAATGAAATTTGGCATGAAGTTCTTGTAATGCTCTTCTGTATTTACTAATAATTTCCACTCTGTAAATTGATTCAAATATTTAGAGGAAAAATTGTCTTGAACCGGGTGGGATACGAACCCACGACCAATGAAAATTTACAGTGAAGTAAAAATACACTACATATTTACTCTATGGAATAAGTAAAGACAGTTTTTCCTCAAAATATTTGAATCAATTTACAGAGTGGAAATTATTAGTGAATACTTAATGAGTTGAGTTTAATAATAATTATTTGTATATTGCATACTCGTAAGACATGCATTCCTTTTAAGAAAAGGCATTAAAAAGCCGCTTGAGGCGGGATTGCCTAAACGCTACCTACATATTAGGAAGCTTCAGGAAAAAAAAGCGAGGAAAGTAGGTTAAAATGTTCATAACATCAGTTACAGGAGATCTTGATCGGTGGCTGGTAGCTCAGTGGTCCAGAGCACCTGACATGTTATCAGGAGGTTGTGGGTTCGTATCCCACCCAGCTCAAGACAATTTTTCCTCTAAATATTTGAATCAATTTACAGAGTGGAAGTTATTAGTAAATACAGAAGAGCATTATACACAAAAAACTATGCAGGAAAATTTAAATTGGGTATAAACTACTATGTAAAAAAAACCCCTGAAAAGTCTGATGTTGAATTGAATTATCTAGCATTTGAAAACATTGCAAAGAATTAGAAACTTATTCCACAGAGCAAATATGTAGTGTATTTTCACTTCACTGTAAATATTCATTTTAATTACTTGCAACTAATGATCTTACTTGACACTGAGCAAGAAAAATGTTGCTTTCCTTACATTGTTTTATTATTATCTTTAGTTTGGCCCATTTCATCCTTTCCCTTATTTTAATATTCTCAAAATATTTTGTCTTTAACTTCCTATGAATATGATAATTAAGTCTAAGCAATTATTATATATGTGTATTGTATGCCCTGCTTAGCAAAAAAAACTTTAAACTCTTATTATTACTGATTTATGAGGAGAAAAAAATCTATAAAAAGAAAAAGTTTAATGAAATGTAAATTCACATTAACTGAGCAAATGATGCAGATATATCCTTAAGACTTGTGTTACTTCATGACTTCTAATCCTACACCAGATGTTTGGCGTGGAACTCTGATAAGTTCATTCACACCAAACGTATGTTGATTGATAACTTCATTCACAAGGGAGGCAATTGCAGCACTCCAGAAATCTCGAACACTTTTCATTTTCATTTGGGATTGATTGCTTAAGTAGCCACAGAATCACTGAGAAACTGCCAATTTCTGCCACCAATGATGTCACACACGTCTACCCACCATCTGCCTGCCTGGAGTTATGGTTATTATATAATATGATGATGACTATTTAGCATAGGCTGGCTGACACTGTGCAAAGAGGGGTGGGGGTAGCTCAGTCGGTAGTGCGCCAGGCTTGTAATATGCAGTTCCAAGGTTCGAGTCCCAGCTGGGTCAGCATTGAGATTTATCATGTGGAGATAAATTATACCTTACCCTGCCCAATGTCAGTAGGGAACACCGTTAGGCTTGGAGAGGCCCCCATCTGTCAGATGGGACATTAAGCTATAGCCCCATGTGTGGGAGAGCCACACCTTGTTCACGTTAAAGAACGTGTCGGATGGCCTTGATGGGGGGTGGGGGGATTCTACCACTGTCTACCAACAGCTGTTCCAGTGGGTCCTCTCCTCCAACCTTCTCTGAGCCTTCAGGGTTCTTGTGACCTGGCCATTTAGCCCATTGTGTGCAAAAAAGTTCTGCTCAGAGGTAAAACAATACAACTGTGCAAAGATTTACAGATACATCTTTACTTAGCTGCAGCTACATCTCTGCTTCACTTCATTGAACATGGTACATTCCAAGAACACTTAGTTTCACTTTTGGGAAATTACATGATGGATGATAAAAATAATTAAAGAAATACTGAAATGATTTAAATGAGGAAAGGGAATATAATAATATAAAATTGACATATTGGTAATTGTTTGCAAAATACTTTGATTTAAAATGTTACTTTCAGTGAATTTTTGGAAGCATTTCAAACCATTATGGTAAAATGTGTTAGTAACAATTTGAATCAAATTTGTGACTAGAAACTGAAGCTCTAATTAAATGTGGTATAAATGGAACAGCAGTGATGATAATGCTGAAAACATTTTGTAAATCATCATCATCATCCTCAAGCAGCCATGGGCTACGGAGGTCCAACCAGACCATGCAATTTAGTTCTCCAAGCAAGTCTATCCTGAGCTACATCTACTGCATCTGGCCACTGCACACCAATTCTAACAAGGTCTTGTTTGACATTGTCTGCCCACCGCATCCTAGGTTTCCCCTTCTTTCTGAGGCCTTTAGGCACACTGTTCAAAACCCTATTCGCCAATCTATAATTATTCATACGGGCAACATGGCCAAACCAACAGAGTCTCTCTCTGCACAATATGCTGCTTAAAGGAGGTTGCAAACTCCTTTGCCTAATCTCATCATTAGTTACAAAGTTGAACCACCTAATGCCCAAGATACTGCGTAAGCATCTGGAATCAAAAGCATCTAGTTTCCTGTTATCTTGTTTACAAAGTGTCCAAGTTTCACTACCATAACTAACCCTAGAAAGAACCAAACTATTATACAGTCTAATTTTAGTCTTTAGGTGTATACGCCTATTTCTCCACACTCTCCATAGGTTCTTAAAAGTCCTGGCAGCAATCCCTATTCGTCTGTTAATCTCATGCCGCACATCACCATTATCTGTTACATAGCTCCCAAGATAATTAAACTGTGACACCTGCTCAAGACTGCAACCATTCAGATTAACTGAATCACAGCCTGCCTGACCAATTTTCATCACTTTAGTTTTCTCTCTGTTTATAACCAAACCTACTCTACTACCAGTCTCATCAACAGCTCGAATGAAAGAGTTCATCTCATCAACATCATTTGCCAAAAGGGCTAAGTCATCAGCATAATCTAAATCAGAAATTTTCGTATCTCCAGCCCATTTAAGGCCAAAATCTTTCCCTTGAAGTGAATTTCGTATTACTTAATCAATAACCAAGCTAAAGAGAAAAGGAGACAAAATGCACCCTTGTCGAACACCAGAAGTAATGCTAAACCAATTGCTACAAGCCTTACCAACTCTCACACACGACTCAGTGTTATTATAGAGAGCTTTCATAATGTTAGTTAACTTGTCTGGTATACCATATGATCTCACAATCAACCACAAATTATGACGATCAACAGAGTCGAAAGCCTTTTTGAAATCAACAAAGCTAGCAACCAAAGGTTTCTGAAACTCTAAACATTTCTCAAGAATCTGCCTAAGTGAAAATATCTGATCCACACATCCCCTACCACTTCTGAATCCACATTGCTCATCATGCAATTGACTGTCAACCAGATTCTTAATTCTATTAAGCACAATCATGGAAAGAACTTTACTTGGAACAGAGAGTAGGCTGATACCCCTATAGTTATCACAAGAACTGCGATCACCTTTTTTGAAAATAGGGATAACAATAGCTCTGGTAAAATCCTTAGGAACCATGCCTTTATCATAAAAGATATTCAGAATTTCAGTCGTCCAAGTGGTAACCGAAACATTCTCAGCTCTAAGCATTTCCGTAGTAATTTCATCTACCCCTGGGGATTTATGAAGTTTAAGTTTAGAAACAGCCAAAATAACTTCA
Organism: Ryuthela nishihirai; assembly: GCA_038380435.1. Classification (NCBI taxonomy): domain Eukaryota; kingdom Metazoa; phylum Arthropoda; class Arachnida; order Araneae; family Heptathelidae; genus Ryuthela; species Ryuthela nishihirai. The sequence continues at coordinate 21,420,490 of JAWZYU010000026.1, forward strand.
GATTGTGTTATAGGTCCAACATTAAAGCCACCAATGCATCTATCATCATTGCAAACAATGGGAGTGGAACTAACTACATTGTTTAGAACATCACTGAAATGCTCAGCCCACCTAGCCATGACAGAATCCTCCCCTTCTATAACCTTACCTTGTTTATCCTTCAATCCTTGTATGCCTGTCCGTTTTCTACCACACAAAACATTAACTATCTGGTACAGCTCTCTGGTGTTGTGCTGTCTAACTGCTTCCTCGGCTTTGTCAGCCAAACCATCAAGCCAAAGATTCTTATCAGCAGCTAACTGATCCTTTACAAGTTTATTAAGGTCTCTGTAATGCTTTCTATTAGGACTAATAGGGTATTGATTAAGGGCATTCCTGCAGTTCTTTCTTTCCGAAATAAGCTCAAGTGCCTTATCACTCAGATAATTTTGCTTCTTCTGCTCCTTTTTTCCTAAAAGAGTACTGTTAGTGTCCAAAAAAGCCTGTTTAAAATGATCCCATTCTTCCTCAACTTCAGTAGTAAGCAAACCATGACTGTCATAATGACTAAGTAACCTATCATGGTAAGCTTTGGCTATAACTGGATCTTTCAGAGCTTCAGTTTTAACAGTAAATTTTTTAACCCTAGCACAACACTTTTTAAGTTTAAGTTGCAACACACTTTTAACAAGGTAATGGTCAGATCCAATTTCAGCTCCCCTATATGCCCTGGTATTCCTAACAGAACTAGCCCATTTGCTGTTAATTAATATGTAATCAATCATATTCTTATGCAGCCCATCAGGTGAAACCCATGTGTACTTATGTATGTCACGGTGTTTGTAATAAGTGTTAGTTATTCTGAATCCATTGAGTTTACTTACCTGTAGGAGACGTTGCCCATTGCCATTGCAGCTACCAATACCAAAAGGGCCTATTACTCCTCCCCAAAGGGCAGAGTCAGTACCAACTTTGGCATTGAAGTCACCAATAACAAGGGTAATATCTCCTTTCTTGACAGAATTCAAAATATCCTGAAGTTGTTCATAAAACCTATCCTTCTGATCCTCATCGGCATCCTCAGTGGGGGCATAACAGCAGATAACATTCAGGTCTTTAACGCTTGTCTGAAATTTTGCTGTAAGAAACCTTTCATTAATGCACTCATATCCTAGAAGAGCATCGCTAGCGTGTCTGCTGAGAAGCAGACCCACGCCTTGGTGATGCTTATTGTCGTCCCTCCCTGAAAAGAGAAATTTAAGATTATTTTTAAGAATCTGACCTTTATCTGTCCATCTGGTCTCTTGCAAGCCGAGAATATCTAAATTATAACGGTGGAATTCTTGTGTGAGGACATCAAGAGAAAAAGCTCTGTGCAGAGTCCTCACATTCCAACTACCTATGGAGAGAAAATGGTTAGTGGGATGTTTGAAGAAACTATGTTTATTGAGAGAGGGAATGCCGACAATATCAAACAGCCCCCTAATCGCAGACATGGGGCAAAGACCTGTTCCTCCACTACTAAAGGCTGAAGCCATCTAACTGGAAGACTTCCTCCAATGTAGAATTTGACGATGCCAATAGAAGCAAAGAGTTCAGGTGCCTGCGATGACTTCTGCTCAGGATTATCCACCAGCTGATAAACATATCCTGTGAATCTATTCACTTGGGGCTGTCAACCCACAAACAAACAGAAAACACAGCGGAAGATTTTCCCTCCACAGAAGCGCACCAGTGCAGCAAAATCAGGATCCATAATCAAGCTCAGAGCCATATATCTGTCCAGTCCAGTAGGTTTATATGGTCAGCACTAGGACCCTGTGTGGTTGACCACTCCTCAGCAGGGTAGAAAAAAAAGAAAAGTAGCCATAGTTGTCCAGATCAGTAGGCCACACTAATCTGGCAGCCCTCCCCTTCCGTTCACTTCCACAAGAGAGTATCTCTTTTGAAAGTTACTAACGGTCCGCACCACGAGAAGCCGGGGTCGGACATTAGCAGAATAGTAGCAAGGATTTTTATTTTGTATTTTATCAAATTTGTACGAAATTGGAAAAAATAGACCTTATTTTTTAAATTCAAACTGCATGTTTTTATAAAGTATGTAGTTAATTCAGATGGAAACTTCTGTACTTTGAGAAAACATTCTAAAGTTCCTTTTGTTGTACTAGAACACTTAACAATGTTCATGCAATGTGAGGCCAACAGTTTGTAATACTACACACACTGCTGATTGGGTGATAAAATTGAAAAAAAAAATTCAACCTTGAAGACCAGACTCACAAATACTGAACAAACTGAAACCTGTGGTTGCTAGCTTTATAGATTTCAAAAAAGGCTTTTTACTCAGTTGATCGACATAATTTGTGGTTGATTGTTAGATCATATGGAATATCTGATAAGTTAGTTAGTGTAATGAAAGCTCTCTATAATAACACTGAGTCATGTGTGAGAGTTGGTACTCTTGCAGCGATTGGTTTAGCATTGCTAGTGGAGTTAGACAAGAGTGCAAATTGTCTCCTTTTCTCTTTAGTTATTGATTATGTAATGCGAAATTCTTTGCAAGGAAAAGATTTTGGCCTTAAATAGTCTAGAGATTTCAAAATTTCTGATTTCGATTTTGCAGATGATTTAGCCCTGTTAGCTACTGATGTTGATGAGATGAATTTGTTTATTAGAGCTGTTGATGAGACTGGTAATAGAGTAGGTTTGGTGATAAACAGAGATAAAACTAAAATGATGAAAATTGGTCAGGCAGATGGTGCTTCAGTTGCTTTGAAGCTGTACTATTGAGCAAGTGTCTCAGTTTAATTATCTTGGGAGCTGTGTAACAAATATTGGTGATGTGCGGGTTGGGTTGTTTTACCTCTGAGCAGCACTTTTTTGTACACCATGGGCTAAATGGCTAAGTCACATGGACCACGAAGGCTCAGAGAAGGTTGGGGGAGGGGACCCACTGGAACAGCTGTTGTGAGACAGCATGTTCTTTAACGTGCACCGGGTATGGCTCTCCCACACATGAGGCCATGGCTTAACGTCCCATCCAGCAGACAGCGGCCTTTCCAAGCCCATCGGTGTTCCCTACTGATCGTGGGCAGGGCGGGGAATTTTGTGGAGAGGTGATGTGCGACATGAGATAAATAGAAGAATAGGGATTGCAGCTGGGACGTTTAAGGATCTATGGAGAGTATGGAAAAATAGGCGTATACACCTAAAGACTAAAATTAGGCTGTATAATAGTCTGGTTTTTTCTAAGGTTAGTTATGGTAGTGAAACATGGAACCTTTGTATCCAGGATAACAAGAAACTTGATGCCTTTGATTCTAGATGCTTGCACAGTATCTTGGCCATTAGGTGGTTTGACTTTGTAAGTAATGATGAGGTTAGAATAAAGAGTCATCAACCTCCTTTGAGCAACATATTGTGCAGAGAGAGACTGCATTGGTTTGGCCATGTTGTCTTTATGTATAGCTGCAGATTGGCAAAGAGGATTATGAACAGTGTGCCTAAGGGTATCAAGAAAAGGGGGAGACCTAGGATGCGATGGGCAGACAATGCCTAACAGGACCTTGCTAGAACTGACCTAGGTGCTCTGGGTGCAGTCTGCTAGCCCATGGCTGTATTAGGATTTTGTATGTATATTTGAATGAGTTTTAATTAAATTTATAAAACTTGATTTAACCATCATCATCTTGATTTTTAAACAAAACATTAAATCGTGAAATTGTTGTAATAAAATTCCCCATGCTGCAAGAATATTAGGGATGTCACTATTGAAACAATATTTGCTATTAATATAGATTATTAAGTTTTAAATATATTTTAGTTTAAATATTGCATTTGGTAAAATAATGATGAAAGCTTTATCAAAGTTGGGGTTTGCTTCATATTTAGTACTTCATTGGCAAGTGCAGTAGGTTTATGTAGTTTGATGCCATTTTGATGTTCCTTTATTCTTTCTTGTAAAAGACTTGTTGTCATACCTATATAGCCAGAGGAGACATTGCAATAATTTGATTATTGATTTGATATTGGTATGTGATAAACTCAACCATTAGCGTTTCATGTTTATGTGCCAAATTAATTGGTATTCAATTCTGGATATTCTGAAAATAAAATATTTCACAAAAAAGACTAGTTTTATTTTAAAAGGCCTTTTTTTAGAGGCATGTAGAAAAAAATGCATCTGGCAATGTAAATAAAAAATTACTTAAAACAAAAAACTAATATACAGAAATGATTATACTGCACATGAATAGAATCTTTCCCCCCAGTCATTTTCTAGATATGGGCCTGCATGTATGATACATCCATTTGTTTTTTATAGTTTTCGTTAACCCTTTTTTTTTGATATTTTTCAAAATTCTCCACAGAGAAACTCCATTAAGACCACCAATATATTTTGTGGACTTTGCAGTTATCTCAGTGGCATACCCAGATAATTTGAATAGGGTGGTGGAGATAACATCCCCTCCCCTAGATATTCCACTGATACGGATTCTCCATTTCCTCTGCTTTATAAATGAACAATAGAAAGGTCTTCATGAACACTATACCAAAGTCAATATGTAGTGTTCTATACCATTACAATAGTTGATGAAAGTCCTCATTTGAGCTATAATTTTCCTTTGATACAGCAACATTTTTATTTGAAATCATACTAGTTGATTGCCTGTTGAGAATTCAATGGGAAATCCTAATTAAATATTGACAGTGACCTGGGAGGGATTAAAAATTGAAAAAAATTTATTGAATAATGTTAGTCATAAATGTTTGCATGTTATGGCTTGGGAAGCCTGCTGGGCTAGCGGATGAAAAAGCTGTACAGAAAATGCTGAACTGCCTACTTTTTCGTGCAAATTGCCTTATGGTAACTGATATCACTGTTTACTGCCCATGCTACTTGTAGCATGCAGTTTCAGATATAATTGGACATTTAGGTTTAATATTGCACCCACCCTCGATTTGTGAGTATTTCATTTACATGGGCAAGAAAATGCAACCAGTTTTGTTTTACATAATACAGATATAATTTTTTTTTGTATATAGATATAATGCATATTATGAAGCAGCAGTGGCATAGCATAAAAATGTACTTATTAGACTGTCTTCTCAATGTAAAATCCCTAAGTAAATGGTTTTAGTCAATATCACTTATTTTTAAGAATAAATGGATAATATGAATAATCCAAAAAAAAGCTCCAATATTAAAAAATATTCTTTCACTAAAATTGTAAAACAATGAAATAAGCTCGACGTATTCCAAATCAACTATTAAATCAGCACTCTAGCGTCGATTTAAATATTAGAGGAAAAATTGTCTTGAGCCGGGTGGGATATGAACCCACGACCTCCTGATAACGTGTCAGGTGCTCTAAACCACTGAGCTACTGGCTGCCGATAAAGATCTCTAATTAGCGCTAAGAACATTCCTTTCATGTTTCATATTGGCGCTATTCAGGCAATTTTTAGCCACAAACGGCATTTATATTTGCCAATAGATGGAAGCATATACAACGAGTATGCAGATAAACAATGAAATAAGCTCGATGTATTCCAAATCAACTATTAAATCAGCACTCTAGCGTCGTTTTAAATATTAGAGGAAAAATTGTCTTGAGCCGGGTGGGATATGAACCCACAACCTCCTGATAACGTGTCAGGTGCTCTAAACCACTGAGCTACTGGCTGCCGATCAAGATCTCCTCTAATTAGCGCTATGAACATTCCTTTCAGGTTTCATATTGGCACTATTCAGACAATTTTTAGCCACAAGCGACATTTATATTTGCCAATAGATGGAAGCATATACAATGAGTATGTAGATAAACAATGAAATAAGCTCGACGTATTCCAAATCAACTATTAAATCAGCACTCTAGCGTCGATTTAAATATTAGAGGAAAAATTGTCTTGAGCCGGGTGGAATATGAACCCACGACCTCCTGATAACATGTCAGGTGCTCTAAACCACTGAGTTACCGGCCGCCGATCAAGATCTCCTCTAATTAGCGCTATGAACATTCTTTTCATGTTTCATATTGGCGCTATTCAGGCAATTTTTAGCCACAAACGGTATTTATATTTGCCAATAGATGGAAGCATATACAACGAGTATGCAGATAAACAATGAAATAAGCTCGATGTATTCCAAATCAACTATTTAATCAGCACTCTAGCATCGATTTAAATATTAGAGGAAAAATTGTCTTGAGCTGGGTTGGATGTGAACCCACGACCTCCTGATAACATGTCAGGTGCTCTAAACCACTGAGCTACTGGCCGCCGATCAAGATCTCCTCTAATTAGCGCTATGAACATTCCTTTCATGTTTCATATTGGTGCTATTCGGGCAATTTTTAGCCACAAACAGCATTTATATTTGCCAATAGATGGAAGCATATACAACGAGTATGCAGATAAACAATGAAATAAGCTCAACGTATTCCAAATCAACTATTAAATTAGCACTCTAGCGTCGATTTAAATATTAGGGGAAAAATTGTCTTGAGCTTGTTGGGATATGAACCCACAACCTCCTGATAACATGTCAGGTGCTCTAAACCACTGAGCTACCAGCTCAAGACAATTTTTCCTCTAATATTTAAATCGACGCTAGAGTGCTGATTTAATAGTTGATTTGGAATACATCGAGCTTATATTTCATTGTTTATCTGCATACTCGTTATATATGCTTCCATCTATTGGCAAATATAAATGCCGTTTGTGGCTAAAAATTGCCTGAATAGCGCCAATATGAAACATGAAAGGAATGTTCATAGTGCTAATTAGAGGAGATCTTGATCGGCAGCCAGTGTAGCTCAGTGGTTTAGAGCACCTGACATGTTATCAGGAAATCGTGGGTTCATATCCCACCCGGCTCAAGACAATTTTTCCTCTAATATTTAAATCGACGCTAGAGTGCTGATTAAATAGTTGATTTGGAATACGTTGAGCTTATTTCATTGTTTATCTGCATACTCGTTGTATATGCTTCCATCTATTGGCAAATATAAATGCTGTTTGTGGCTAAAAATTGCCTGAATAGCGCCAATATGAAACATGAAAGGAATGTTCATAGCGCTAATTAGAGGAGATCTTTATCGGCAGCCAGTAGCTAAGTGGTTTAGAGCACCTGACGTGTTATCAGGAGGTCGTGAGTTCATATCCCACCCAGCTCAAGACAATTTTTCCTCTAATATTTAAATCAACACTAGAGTGCTGATTTAATAGTTGATCACTAAAATTGTATTATTATCCTTGTAATGAATACTGTCTCATGACACCTTAATAAAGTAAAACCTGTTTTGGATCAATAGTGAGATGACTTCTCTAGACTGAATGCTTTCAGACTAGTAAAAACACACAGTTTTTACTAGTCTGAAAGCATTTTTGGCAGCTAAAAATTTGCTGCCAAAAATGTGATAAAACATTTTTGGCAGCAAATTTAACTTTGTAGACTATTATACAGGCTGAATATAGCTCATTATACATGCATTCTTTCAGAAAATATCACAGTGCGTTGATTATAATTTTTTTATCATTGGTACAAATGCTTAATTTCTCATTTATATTCAGCTCATTAACGTCCTTTCAAATTCCATTGTCAAAATCGCTTGTGTATGTCTATATTAGTGACAGGAGTATTTTTCATGACCAGAAAGGAAGCATGTGAGAAATTAATCTAAGCTTATCTGAATTAATACAAATAAAATAAAAAATAATGTTACATTAATGTTTATTATTATTGCTGAACTGAAATTTGAGATAAATATGTAACAATGAAACTTTCAATATGCTTTTTTTTTTGGAGCCTATCCCCCTTTTTGCCATAAGTTGTTAATCTCTATTTGCATGGTTTTAATTTATGCAATAGTTTTCTGGAACCTGTTTACTGTGTAAATTGAGGGATGGGTTTACTCATAATATGTGGGATATGCAAATAATTGTTTTTTTTTTACTTTTATTCCAATATTTTTCTGTTTTGGAAAACATTGAGGTACTGCTGCTGACTTGTCACTACAGTTGCATTTGCTGGTAGGAAACAAAGCAACTGCTAATTTTCAGTGATGCATATAGAAATTGGTTATAATTTACCAATGATCCAATGTGGGATTGTAGTGTATTTTTAAATGTGTAATTATTACCCTTTTTTTTTTTGCAAATAATTTTTGCATTGGATAATTATCTCATATGTGTTGTATGTGTATTACCTTAACTTTTCTTCCCAAAATTTATACTCCAAAATTAGGCTGTGGGTTACATATAGAATAAATATCAAGAGATCGTGTAATTTTGGTGATAATCAAATTAATTAGAAAACGTCTTTAACTTGAATTGATCTATTATCATATTATTTATTTTCTATCATAAAAACCTAAATTTTTTGTTCATTAGTAAATGAAATATGCATTAATTCAAATGTAAAAAATTCTGCAATCAGTTACTTGAATTTGAGGAATCTGATGTGTTTCCTGGGTGAAAGTGTATCAGACAGAATTTTTTTTTATAATAAGTTCTGGTGTAATTGATACAATTTTTTTAAAATGTTTCTTCTAGTTAGGGTGTGAATTGTATATACACACCTGGGTAAACACAAGTAGATGTGTAAGGCTACCTCTAGATATTGTTTTCTCTTATGCAGGCCTCATCAGGTACATCAGAAGCATGTGCACCCCACCGTAATATATATATATGTATTTCTATTAAAGTACTAGAGATGAGTTCACACTTGGGTGCTGTTGGGCTCATAATAGTTTAAATTTCAAATATTTCTTGTAATTTTCAAATTTTTTTTTAATTTTTTATTATATTTTAAGCTTATCAGTCTTTAGTAATTAAAAATAAGCATGATGCAGCTTTTGATTGTTTTTTAATGTTCTCTATCTTTAATCACTGAATGGCTGCATTTTTAATGATATTACCCACAGAATTTCAGTTTCTGCTAATATTTATATTATTTTTTGTTTCAAATAGCATTGACATTTTAGTTTTTCATAAAATTATTATTATTGATAATGGAAAAATAAAATAAAGATTAGCAATATACGTTTATGTATATATCTCAGAGAATTATTTTTCTGCATTGAGCTTGAATTCGTCTTTAATAAGTACATTTACTAACCTAAAGAAATTAAATGTGAAATTGAAAGTCTCCTATTTTTTATTTATATCCACTTAATTTCCAATAATATATTGCTGCAAACTGATCAAATAAGTGCCCTTAAATATTTGATGTTAACTGATTACTCGCACCTCAATGCATTACTTTGCTTACCACCTGGGCCAGCCTGTAAATACAGTGGCTCCAAAAAGCTGTTACTTTGGGACAAAAAGGCAGTAGAGAAGGCTATATGCCCAATACCATTAACCGTGTTTTCAAGTCGTTTCAAAATTGCAAGTGGAGAATTAGTTGGCTCAATTGTGTTTTTGGCAACTGTAGGATCCAAACCCACAATTTTTTAATAACATATCAGTTGCTATATGCAAACATTTTTAGGATGTAAAGGTTCATATCCCGAAAAGCCTAACTTTTTCCAGGTAATTCATCACTTTTTTCAAAATTATACAAAGTATTTGTGTGCAAGTTACTAAAGTGAAATATCAGCATAACAAAGTAATGCAGATGACCAAAATATATTCCATTACAATAAAATTTTGTTACAGTGAAATTCGGTAAAAAAAAATGTAAGAACAATAGTTAGATACTACAAAATATCTATAATGAAAGAAAATACCATGAATTAGTGTCCAGATGCTAAAAACCAAACCCAATAAAGATAAAAAAATGTATGTCATATAATTTTTATTTTTCCAAATTTTATCATAACTTTAACTTAAAGATTCATAGAAAATTTATAGGGGACAGAAAAAAAAACACATTTTACTGAATATTTCATTACTCAGACTTTTCATACACCAACATTTTACTGTAATATTAATTTGAAACTACTCATTCAAATGTGGAATTTACACATCAATTAGCTATTTTATGAAAATACTAGTTATTGTAAAAAAAAACTAGCTGATAAAAATTTAAACTTTTGAGAAAAAAAAGGGGAATTTCAATTTCACATTTAATTTTTTAGCTTAGTAAACGTACTTATTAGAGATGAATTCAAAATCAATACGGGAAAAAAAAAATTTCTGAGAGGGAAATAAGTGATAGTTAATTCTTTTGTAAATTAACTGCTCTTTTCATCTATTCTCTCTCTGTGTGTGTGTGTGTGTATATATATCAAATGTTATAAAGAGAACCTGTATTATATGCTTTAGCATGAATTTTGTTGAAATTTCTGTATCTAAATTTTTTTTTTCTTATAAAAATTAATTATTTAAACTGTTTAAATCTTTTTATATTATGTGGAAAGCCTTGAAGCAAAGAAATTGGGGTTTTCGATGATCTAGAGCAACATTTCTCAATAAATATTTCATTGATATATTGACGTTAAAATGTCACCCAGGTAACACTGTAATTTTCATCTATGTTTAAAACATTTCTCAAACACCAGGCTGGGAAATTATATCCCAAGTTTGATACCTAGTTTAAAGTCAGAAAAAATCGTTACTTATTGTAAAAGTTCATAGCCAGACAAAATGAAAAATTAAATATCTGCCTGATACATTTTTCATAAATTATCTTCAATGCCCTTTTAAATAAATAAAATACTGCATATATCTAAAACTATTGGGATGTTGAGAAAAATACTGAGTTCCTAATATATAAATGTACTTACTCAGAACTTTAACAATCACACTTATATTTTAAAGTATGCATCGTGTTCAAGTGTTTGTGTATTCATTTTTCTGCAAGGTATTCAATCCTGGTACAATACCATTCCTTCTGATTAGAGGTGAAGAACTCTTGACACCTGCATTCGTCCTCATCTCAATTAGCAAAGTGCCTACCATGTAGGAAATGCACCATCGCCCAACACTTGTGATAATCAGAAGGGGCAAGTTTGAGGCTGTACACTGAGTGTGGCAGGAGCTCAATTCCATCAAGTTTGTGAATCTTTTAAACCCTTGCTTCCAGTAATGGTGCAACAGAACCAAGATTTCAAACTTAACCCCAATATTTTCAAGTACTTGCCTACAATCTAAAATAACCATGTTTTTTTTTTTTACAATTATTACATTAGATGAAGGTGAGAATAAACAAAAGAGCGAAGTATTAAAATATTTTTGTATTTCAGTTACAGCCTCCTGACATCTGTTGTCATGCTCTTAAATGCCTTTATTTTCTAATGTACAAATCAAATATTACAATAATGCTGCTAATCTCTTGTAGGGCCTGAGTTGGGAACCACTGAGCTGGAGATATGAAACAAAAATTGACTTAATTTAGGCTGATTATTTGTCAGATTGTGTTTAGGAGGTAATACTTTCATTATAATTGTTAATGAAGCCATTAGTAAATTAGACATTTGATCAGCACAGAGAAAAAGGTGATAAAAATTGGTCAGATGTGTTGTTAGGTTTGGTTCTTTTAAATGGTTATACTTTGAAACAAATTACAGTTTGTAATTTGTACAAATTACAGTTTGTATTATATGACAAATAATGGGAATGTACAACATAAGATAAACAGAAGAATTAGACTTCCGAAACTTTTGAAAATATATGGGGAGTAAAAAAATAGACAAATATATCTAAGAAAAAAAAAATCTTAGAATCCACAACACTTTGGTCCTTTCTGTGGTTTGCTGTGGGAGTGAAACTTTTGCATTGTAAACAAGATAATAAAAGTATTGATGCTTTAATTTCCAGATGTTTATGCAGCATCTTAGGTCTTAGATTGTTTGATTAACCCTTCCAGTGTCCAGGCTGAAAAACAGGTTCCCATCCAGAGGCCAAGCTATTTTCTCACTATGTTCAGCCAAAAAAAAACTTTAGAACTTTTTTTGCCAAATAACTAATGAAAGGAATTATGGCATGTTGTATACCAAATTAATCAGCATTGTAATTCTAGATTTTCTGAAAATCAAGTATTTAACAAAAAAGACAATATATTTTATTTTAATATGACATTTTTAGAGTCATGTAGTAAAAAAAAATGCATCTTGCAATGCAACTAAAAATTTATTTAAAAAAAACTAATAGAAAAAATTTTTTTTTGGTTTTTAGTAAATATTTCTCTTGTTTTGTAATCAAATAAACAAGTCAACTTTAGAATTCTTTTAAAAAATAACCAATCAGTGGAAATAGGTCATGTTTATATATCAAATTAAACAGAATTTAATTATGTATTTTATGAAAATAAATAATATGAAAACATTTGCAAGCATATTGATTTTAATAAGCCTTTTTCAATGTGATATGGTAAAAAAAAATCACAGTAATTAAAGCTTCATTTTGGAAAACCTGATGAATAAAAATAGTTAAATTATGCATATTTATCAAATGGAAATTTCCTCCGCATAATATAATATTCAAAATATGATTTTTATTTATTTTAATGATTCTTTTCAGTATCGTATATTTTAAACACAGCCAGTGTTATACAACGTGACTTGGACTTCTCACATTCGTGGGATTTTCAGAACAGGTTATGAAATAGAAAAAACTTCATTGGCTGCTTCTTTTGCTAAACATTGTGAATTTTTTCTTTGGGTGTTGAAGTTCGGCGATCTTGGCTAAGTGCAGAAAGGTTTGTGCACCAAAGCACCAGCCCTTCCTGAAATTGCCTTTCACATGACTGCCGATTTCCATAGCAAGGAAGTCTATTTTGCTTCCATATCCAAGACATTCATATTCAAGAAATGGTACAAGCTCAACGTTTTTTTACTAAAAAAAAATAATAAAATAAAAATTACATATAACCACCTAATGGAATGTTAAATAAAATATCCGCAACAACTTTTATGTTGGCCTCCAATCTAGCATAACTCAGAAAGATCGATAAATCAGCCTATCAAAAGATCGCTAACTAATGGAAGTAAGTCTACAGAAATTAATTTGCTTCTGTATCTAAGATCTCATTTATTTTCAGGAAATGATACTAGATCAAAGTTTTAATGGAAAAGTGATAAATAATAAAATATAAATTAGCATATAGCCTAATGCTATGTTAAAATATCCACAGCAACAAGTTGTAGGCCGACTATACAATGTAGCATAACTATGAAAAAATCAATACTTATCAATCGGCCAAAAAAATCGCTAATTTCTCAAAATAAATCTACTGAAATGAAAACTAAGGTTTAAATATAAAAAAAATACTAACTTTAAAAAGGGTATCAATATGCTGAACCAAAACTGTAAACAACACTTATAGCACATGCAATGGAATTGCGTCTTGTTTGCCTCAGTGAAGCATAACTAATTAAATCCAGCTGCAACCAGAATTTCTAAGAAGGATGTGTTTACTTCCAGTTTTGAATTTGAAGGTAGGAAAGATGCATAGAATGCTAGGAAAAATGATAAAAATAACTTGGGAATACTGAAATAGGTTTATGACAGAAAAGAGTGTGAAATGGAAAAAAAATGGCATTACATATTGTTTAATTACTTCCAAAATCTATTGTTTTTAAAAATAGCAGTTTTTTGCTAATTTTTAGATTTTCGAAAATTTGAGAAAATATTTGTTGATAATAGTTCAAATTAAACTTGTGAGCTTAAATCAGAAGGTTGGTTCAGCAAATAGAAACGTTAACAAGCAAATCAGCAATACCTTTTAGTGCTCCTAAGAAATGGGAATCACATGGCTTTATAAAATTATTTATATTGTAGTTTAATAAAATATGCATCAAATTAAAAAAAAAGTATTATTTTTGAAGCCTGAATTATATATTTTTATGAGATATATATATTTATAAAATTAAACGGCAATTTTTATTTTTTTAAAATCAGTGTTTTTTTTGTTGTACTAAAAATGTATTCATATGTCCTTGGCACCTCAATTCAGATTCTCTGAACATATACAGACAATGTGGAGACTGGAAGGTTTAAAGAAAGATAATAAGGTAACAAAGGAGTAATACACCACCTCTAAGCAGTATATTGTGTTTGGAGAGAATACATATGGGTTGTTACCCATATGCAGATAAACAATATGAGTTATGAACAGTGTTTATAACTTTTCGATTCAGCAGTATTTCCAGTTCAACAATGCAGCTGCTATTGCTCAAGATAAACATGTTTCAAGAAGAAATTGCATCCTCTTGATCCTTCAGGGCCTTTGACTGTTTGAGGATTTTGTATGTTTACTTTTCTGTAGCTTTATTATGTTGCTTATTTTCCACGTTCATCATTTTGAACTTGTGCCGTTTCATTCTAACACCATTTTGATCATATGCTGTTTCACCCCTTCTTTCATTTTGATTGCACCCAGTCTGGGTTATATATATTGTTTAAAGATATGTATTTATCATGTAATAAACTTTTTAAATGCAAGAATTTTTGGTTATATATTATGTGGTGATAAAAATTAACATCATTTAATTTGCTTCAGGTGAGATGGGCAGATTTAGAACAACGCAAAGAACAAGATCGTCTTCGTGCAATTGGATTTGTTGTTGGACAAACAGACTGGACAAAACTGACTGATCCAACTCATGCAGAAAGAGCACTTACTCGTACCAAGTATATTTAATAAAAAAAAAAGTCATCATCCAAAAAGCATTTTGCATTTGTCATCTTTATTGTGAATCCAGAACTTTAATTTTTATTGATTGAAATTAAGAAGTTTCATCCATAATTGTGCATCTGACATTTATCATGGATAAGTTCTTTTTCTTCTTTCTGTTTTCATAAGCATCAGGTCTGTAAATAGGAGACCCAATTTTTTATGAATTCAACTCCTTTGTTTAAATGCTTTTATTCCATAATATTTTGACATGATTTAGGCATGCAGTTATATATGAAAAATGTCCTCTATTCCATACTATTTTAGATTGAGGCTATTTAACAAATTGCGCTGTAGTCATTTCTTTTCACAAACAACTAACTGTGCTTCAAAATAAAAACTTTTTAAAGTAAAAAATACTGCTAATATTTTACTTTTTGCAACACTTGTGTTTTGTATACACTAATCCATAAAATTTCCCATTTAATATTTTTAAATGCAATCCAATAAATATTGTTTTATATTCTGCACTTAAGCTTTAAAGTTGCCCCCAAAGGATTGATCTGTAAATCAATGTAGCTGGTTTCATTTGGATGGATGTTTTTTTAAGCATGCTACAAGCAAAATGAAACCTTGAAATATTTTCTGGGCATCTTTATTTTAAATTAGTTTTTAAATTGTTTATTTTCAACAATGCATATACATGTCTCTGTTATCTGAAAATTAAATGTATGTGATATGTACAAAAATCGCTTCTGTATTATTTCTTAAATTCCTTTAAAATCAGTTCATATGATCTGTAGAACTATTTCATAAACATTGTAACTGTAAGGATCACAAATAGTAATTTGTGTTACCATGGCAATTTGATTATATACATTAGACTATATGTAGTTTGATGAAATAAAGATGACTATCACCATTAATATTGCCTAAATTTCATTGTTGCTCTTTTTATTTCTTGGGTTGTATTTTCTCCTTTTGTTCTCTAGAAGTATTCCTTGTGTCACTGGTAAACTGAGGTTTTTGGTATAAAATTGAAACTGTTGAAGAGTTACAAACCTTCACACTGCCAAAATATTGTTTTACTAAAACTTACACTGTGGTGCATAAAAAGAATTTATTTATATTGAACAGTTAAAGGTATTGATGGAAGCTTTCTACATAATAAATAGCAAATAATTGTTTTGTTTAAGGTAACCCGATTGCCTTCACTATATCAAATGAATGTTTATTCTGCATTGCTATTGAACATGTTTCACTAATTTTCTCTTATTCTGCCCTAACTGATGATAGAATTATTGAAAATGCATTATGTCTCTATTGTGTGTTAAATCAGAAGTTGAAAAAGAAATTGTAGTCAATGGTGTGTAATTTTGGAAAAATTGATATATAAGAATGGTAATCTATGTTTGGTTTACCAACGTAAAGATATTTGCTTTCACTTTTGCTACTGAACTAGCATTAGTGCACAAATTACTACACTAAGACATTGATAAATATAACATATTTCATCAAATAAACATTGTTTAATGATAGCAAGCAAAATAGTTTTGACTAAACTATGAAGGGTGTTTTTTTAAAGAGTAATAGAGAAAACAAACAGAATGGTCTATTACATTTAAAGTCCTAACTTGTAAATTTAGGATAATTTTAAACACTATATATGTATATTTGATCTGTTTCTTAATAGATAATTTTCTTAAGAAAACATACTGAATGTTGGTTAGATTCTCTTTTAATTAGCTTGTTATTTTAATTAAGGAACTCAAATATTTAAATATTCCTCCATAAAATAATTATCACTGTAGTATGGTTTTCACTGAGAAGTAATGCAAGATTGCAACTGGCCATGTAGGTTGGTGTATTTGGCTTTGGAGGTAATAGTTGGTGAGTGGCTGTGTAGTAAAGGTACTCAGGTTGGAATACAGGATAAGAAATGGATGTTTGCATATTCTTTCTTCTGAAATCTATCCTTCATCACAGGTTTTCTCTTTGATAGGTGTCTGCTCTATATCAAGTGGACTATTGCTTGAGGAAAAATTTATTTTAACATTCTACATAGTAGGCCAAAAATACGGAAATGCAGTTGATCTCTAAAGGAACTTTTGTGTGAATGTTTATATTTTATAGAAATTTCTACATGTTTATGATGATATGTTTTCATGAAGTATTGTTATTGATACTTCATGGGTTTGCATGTTTGTTTATGGTAATTTCTGCATCTATTGCTTTGCAATAAATTTTTTTGTGGAGTTCAGACATGTTTCCTTACTTCTGACCTACCCAGAACATTACAAGATTATTTATTTGAATTTTGAAAACAGTAGTAGGGAGGAAGTGAAGTTGTATTTTTAAAAGAATATTTTCATTAAAGTTCTTTTTTCTTGTAATTACCATTAACATAAAACTGTCACACAGGATTGCAAATAAGAATCTTCATATCAGCACCAATATGCCAATAATATATATCCTTAAATATGCCTCATTATATGAGGAATATTTATATATGTTTTTCATAACAGTAAAGTTACTTGAACATATAGTACCATGTTGACTTCATTTTCTTTTCCATCCAATTTTTGAGCTTTTATAATATGAGTAAGTGTTGAATTTGTATGTATAGATTATATCTTTTCCTTAAGATAGGCGTGTTCTCCATATTCAGCAATAACTAGACTCTTACATGTTACAAGATAATGTTTATGAAGTGAGTGCAGCAAGCTTTCATTGATCCTAGGGGTTATGCTCCTCAAGATTGTCATGGAAGCTAAAAGCCTACAGTAAAAGTGCCCGTTAAGGACCAACAATTAAACTACCAACACCGTATATCAGTGATACTCATCATTTATGAGGACAAGAGCACATCTGAATGCAAAATGAATAGTTGCAGCATCACTTTGAGCAGTTATCAAAATTAAGGGTCCTTAACTTATTAATCTGGCAGTTTTAATGTAAACAATGTTAGCTAATTTACTTGTATTTTCTTGATTTTATTTTTATACTGCTAACACTTTTATAGTAACAATCATATTCACTGAAACATTTTTGAATCAAATTTTATAAGAGGTTTCATTTCTTATAGAATTTGATTAAATCATATTTAATTGATTTAAATTAAAAGTGCTATTTGTATTGAAAAATGATTTATTTTTGTAAAACTTAGTTATAAATGTTCAAAAAATACAAACAATAAATATCATAATAGTAAGGGGAAAAAAGCATTGTAAATTTGTAAAGTTTGGTTGAGAGTCACTTTTTTTGCACACAATATGCTAAATGGCCAGATCACAAGAACCCCAAAGCCTCAGAGAAGTTTAGGGAAAGGGGATCCACTGAACAGCTGTTAGGAGACGGATCCTGTCAAGGCCATCCAGTGGGTTCTTTTAACATGTACATGGTATAGCTACATCTTTATGTTCAAAGTTCAAGGTGTAAGTTTTGGTGAAATTAGCCTCCAATAAGGGGCTCCCTACACCAGATCTTTATGTTCCGTCTAATGGACAGTGGTCTTTTCAAGCCCATCAGTGTCTCCTGACCAAGGGCAAGGTGGGAGTTAGCAGAACTAAGTCTTGATGCTGGCACAGTTTGGACTCAAACCTAGGAACTGTAGATTGTGTCTGGCTCATTACTAGCTGAGCAACTGCCACCCTGAATTTGTAAAGTAGAACTAATGTAAGAACTATATATAGTTAAAGAAAAAAAAATGGTACAAGCAAAGAATATCCAAATCTGCATATTTTAGCTTTCAATTATTAATCTACCTCCCAAAAACCTTTAATTGGAATGTTATAAAATAATTTTTATGACTTTTTAAATATATGCAGCATGCAGACAAAATGAAGGCGCTTCAAAATCACACTTAAGCCATTGATAACTTGTATACTGCTGAATAAGTCAGAGATATCACTTGACTAACTGATTTCAGTGCCTTTGGAGGGTAGTATAATCATTTCGTTTTCTTCTGCTTCCATATTGTGTGAAACCAAATTTATGATTTGCATTTTAGCTATACATATCCACATGCACCTTAGTAATCATCAGTGGGTGCCATGGGACCATGTTGGAAAATACCATATGGTGTATGATAATAGTGTTTGCGACAACCTGTGTTTATCATTGATACTGACTAGTTGAGCAGTGAAATTTCAAGAAATAGAATATATGAGCAGTATGTTATTGTTTCAATGAAGTTTCTACCATAATACACTGACATATAAAAATTAGTTGCAGAATTCAATGCAACATATAGGAGTGTTTCATAATCATAAGAAGTATAACCCATACAACTTATTATTAAGCAAAATGATAAAAATAGGTACCTTATACTGTAGTTTAATATTAAAATATACATCAAATATATCAATTTTAACTTAATCATAGTGTATGCTTTGAAACATAGTTTGTGATAAGTTGTGTTGATGACTGATACTGACTAGTAGAGCAGGGAAATTTCAATGAAAGAAATATGTGAGTACTATATTTTTTTTTTGGTGAAGCTTATACCATAATGCATTGGCATATATAAAAATAGTTACAGAATTCAGTGCAACATCCAGGAGTGTTTCATAATCACAAGAAATATAACCCATGCAGTTTATCATTAAGAAAAAGTAGCATTAGATAAGCATATACTGAGGTTTAATATCTTAGAATGTGAAATGCGTATAATTCCTTAATGGTGTGCAAATTCATATATAGCTGGAGATTGTATTTACAAATCCTGCTCATGATTATGTTGGAGGAGGTTATTTTTATTGAGAGTCATAGTTCACTGTTGTCAAGGGATGGCAGAGACCTCTTGGAACTGGCAAGGCATTGTAAAGAAGCTGTAACAGACACTGCTAGTGAGTTTAGACTGAGACCTTTTAAGTTATAAAGAAATTAAGGCCATTTCATTGATTAGCATTTAAATCTCAAAGCCATTATATTTCTCAACATTTGATGTAACCTGCATTGAAAAGAGCAAAAACACTCCACAACTATTATTTTCTTGCAGGTTATGTTTATTTCACCTGTGATGATCAAGTATTTGTATAATGATCTTAGTATCATATGCAATTTTTAGCTGCTTAAACCATCAAAAGAGATTACAAGTTAAAAATGTTAAATGTTCACTCTTGATTATAAAGAAAAAAATGCTTTGAAACAGGTGAGATACGAACCTATAAACTCTTGATTTAATGTCAGGAGTTCTGACTGCTGAGCTACTGGCCACCAATCAAGATCTCCTCTATTGATGACTTTAAATTATATATATATATATTGATGATTTAATGATAAATGTTGCATTAAAAGATGAGTTTTGAATTGTATTTTTAGTGAAATATTTAAGCCTGACTTCTAACTGTATCATCATGAGTTGTTTATTTCTCATTCAAACATAGGCATAGTTGTTTCAAACCAACTTTGTTTTTGTTGGTACCTAGCACAATAAATGTATGTTTGAGGAATATTATTGTACTATAACATTTCATTTATATATAATAGCTACAACAGCAAGATGTAGCATTTGTTTTCAATCTGTGATTGTCATTCTTATCCACTAAAATGGAAAGTATAATTTCCCAGCCATAGCAATAACAAGTTTTACATGAATCTTACCACTCTTTTAATAAAAAAGTGGGATAATAAACGTTTTATTATTGTTCAATATATTTTTTAAAAAATTAAAAAAATTGTAATACTGTCTTATACACTGCCTGGCCAAATTGTTATGAACACCTACCTAATAGGGGCGGGGGTGGCTCAGTCGGTAGCGCGTCAGGCTCGTAATCTGTAGTTCCCAGGTTCGAGTCCCAGCTGGGTCAGCATTGAGATTTATCTCCGCAAAATTCACCGCCCTGCCCACAGTCAGTAGGGGACACCGATGGGCTTGGAAAGGACACCGTCCGTCGGATGGGACATTAAGCCGTGGTTCCGTGTGCGGGAGAGAGCCATACCCTGTGCACGTTAGAGAACACACTGGATGGCCTTGACGGGAGACTACCATCTGTCTCCCAACAGCTGTTCCAGTGGGGCCCCTCCCCCAACCTTCTCTGACCTTTGGGGTCCATGTGACCTGGCCATTTAAACCATAGTGTGCAAAAAAGTGCCGCTCAGAGGTAAAACAACCCAACCCAAACCTACCTAATACTTTGTTGGCTTCTGCAGGCAGAGATAACCATCCAGACTTGAAATGGCATGCTTTCCACATACTTTTGAAATAAAGCAGGAGGAATTTTGAACCACTCTTCCTGCAAAATGACTTTAACATTTTGAAGTGATGAGAGCAGAAGTCTGTTTATTTGAATAGCACATCCCAAATTGTACATATGTTTTTGACTGGGTTAAGATCAGGCAATAGTGCAGGCAGGGAAGGTTGCCAATCTCCATACACTTGGGATATTGTGCCCCATAATTTTTTGCTGAGTTCCATCAACTCCATTACAGATGCTCCTGCCATCGTGCTTCTATGATAAACACCTTTGTGAAGTCAGATCAACCTTAACTTTGCCTCTCATCATACCTTAATGGCTTTTATAAGACTGTAATGATTTAGAATACTAACATCAGTAAGAAATTTTGCATCCATTATATGTTTTATGGTATATTGCACATGATGCAGTGCTCATAATAATTTAGCCAGGCAGTGCAATGCAGATGAGTCAAAAAAAGTATCTGAATTGTATTTATTAAAATTAACAGCAATACAGAACTTACAAGTGTGTCATATTGCAACATAGTCCCCCCGCTTTTCAACCCACTTTGTTTGGCATTGCACAAACTTTTGTATATCATCAGAAAAATTTTTAGCCTGATAGCAAGCTAAGTGTGTGCCACATCCCTCAATTCTTGGTTACTGGCAAAATAATAGCCTTCTAAAGCATCTTTGAGGGTCACTTTCCTTTCAAGAATTTGTTCCTGCAAATCTCGGAATATCTTTAACATAACTTTTCCCACTGTTGGTTGAGAGTTGGACTTTTTTTTTTTGATGGGGCACTGAGTATTTCCATTCTACACTCTGGCATTCGCTCTCTTGCTCAGCTAGTGGTAGATCCATGTTTATCAATGATAGTGCAACTCAAAAAGGTATCACCTTCATCATGATACCACTTCAACAAGCTGTTACAAATGTCCAAACAGTTGCATCTATACTGTTCCATGAATTTGTGCAGGGTGAGTCTGGGAACCCACCTTACACAAACTTGACAGAAGCAGTATGTGATGATAATTTCATAAGCAAAACCATGACTGATCTGCAGTTGGTTTATCACTTCATCATTAGCCACCCTTCTGTTGAGAATCAGCAATGGATTTGTTTGATATTCTCTTTGATAGTTTGATGTGGATGTGTACCTGGATCATTCTACATCAAAGGCAACTTGTTCAGCCTTTTTGAGTATGTCAGTCCAATTTTACATGCTTCATTGTGGCAAATGCAGTCACCTTATTGTGCTGATAGTCTTCAATGAATTTCTGCCCCTCTTACACCTTCAGCCCACAGTAATTGAATACACTGAACACTGCTCTATTTTGATGTATGTGGTAATTAGAACAACCATGTTAATTCAATTAGTGAAAGTTATCTGAATGGTCAGAGCCAAATATGTCACTTCAGTATACTTGAGCAAAACACTATGACCACCTGCCTAATATGATGTTGGTCCTCCACATGCCACCAAAACAGCTCCTACCTGGCCAGGCATGGACACTACAAGATTTCTAAAGGTGTCTTGTGGTATCTGGTACCAACACATTACCAGCAGATCCTTCAACTCTTAAGGATCGTGGATTAAGGTACGTGGTTGAGCCGCTGCAGATCAGATATACTGTTTCAACACAACCCACAGATGCTTGATTGAATTGATGTCTGGGGAATTTGGAGGCCAGGACAATACCTGGAAGTCTTCCTCATGTTCCGTGAACCATTCTCGAACAATTCGAACAGTGTGGCATGGCGCATTATCCTGCTGAAAGAAGGCACTACTAGAGGGTTATACCATTGCCATGAAAGGATGTATCTGGTCTGCAATAATGCTTAGGTAGGTGGTAGATGTCATAGTTTCCTGCATATGAGTGACGATCCAGGTTTCCCAGCAGAACATTGCCCAAAGCATTACACTTCGTCCCATGGTGCATCCTGGTGCCAACACTTCACCAGGTAAAAGACACACACATACTCGGTCATCCATATGGTGCAATAGGAAACAAGATTCATCAGACCAGACGACCTTCTTCCAATCATTCAAGGTCCAGTTTTGATGCTCGCGTACCCATTGCAGGTGCTTTTGACTGTGAACCGAGGTTAGCATGGGCACTCAGCAATGCAGCTCCATTTTCAGCAGGGTTCGATGTATGTGTGTTGTGACACATTACTCCTGTCACCAGCATTCAAATTACGGGCGTGTTGTGCCACAGTATCTTTTATGTTGGCTTGTACCATACAGGATAGCCTTTGCTCACCTCTAGCATTGATGAGTCGTAGTCAGCCCACACCTTGCGCATTCATGATTTTTGCCTCCTCAGACCACTATTTGAAGATACTAACCACGGCTAACCATAAGCACCCCACAAGCCTTGCCGTCTCGGAAATGCTCTGACCCAGTCATCTGGCCATTATAATTTGATCTCTGTTAAACTTACTGTAGGCCACTGCCTTTCCCATCTGAAGAACAAGAATAACACTGATTAACAGAGCTCAGTATCGGATGTTATTTACACCCAGTTCTGTTTTTACATGGTAGATAGGTTCCCAAAAAAACAGTGCAAAAAAATAAAAAATACAGTGCACATGAAAAAATAGAAGACTGATTCCAGACTTGAAAACCCAATACAATACCATATTTACCTATGGATGTTGAACCTTCTCCAGTTGCAAGACGTTCTAAAATTTGGATCTTAGTATCCAAAGAGATAGCTTTTCTTTTCTGCTTTTGTATAGCTGAGTCAGATGATGAAAAATTGTAAATTACCTATCAGCAAAATTTAATAACTTTATATTACACAAAAAAACTGCAAAAAACATTTTTTTTTTTAAATTTCTTCTGTTAAGCATTTAAACACTTCTAACTTTAAACACGAAATGAGAGACCAACACTAAAATATGTATTGAAGATAAAATTGAGGGGAATTCCCAGAACTCAATGTTGCCACTTTATTCCAAATGAAATAGGTTTTGTACAATTTTTCCATGAAATAAAGAAAACTTGTGTAGTTATGTCAGTGTAGTTTTTATTTTGGGGATTTAAGTGCACAAAATAGTACATTTTCAAAGTTAAAACTACTTCGAAAAATGTGACCATAAAAGCGGCATCTTTGTTATAAGTATAAATTCTAGGAATTTTTTTCTTGAATAAGATTACTTTTTCAGAATTAAATTCAAATTGAGTTTTTCAAAAAGGCACCATTTGAACTGTGTTAGATCAAAATAAATCATAAAAAGAGAATTGGATTTTTTTTCTAAATCACATTAAATCAAAATTGTGTAAAAACAGAATTGGATGTATAACGTTTCATGACCTTCACACATGCCAACATTTACCTGTAGTTGCTTCGATTTGCATGAAGATATGCTGGTCATAATATTTTGGCTCTTCAGTGTAGGTAAGTTTTGCACTTATGGTTGCATGCAAATTCAGCAGTTGGACTAATCAAGAAAAAAAAATTGTCTGCAGTACAGGGTATCTTAGTGTTCAAATCCAATGTAAGTTTTTAAAAAATACAATTATATTCTTATTCTGCTGTGGTCTCAACTTCTTTATCTGATATTATCTAGAGTAATTAATACCAATTGGATCTTTTCAGATCCTATTGACAAAAAATGGAGATTGTGTGGCTTTTGTCAATTTTTTTCCTGCCAAGCACAGATTTGTTGATGGTTTTAATGATAATTATCATTGATGATACAGTAGCGCCATAAAAATAGTTCCTAATTTGCGTAACAAGGGAGATAAATATGAGTACACAGCATTGCTTGTTTTCTCATTATTAGCAATTTCACTTATTTGTGAATGAATGGTTAATTCTGTGCATTGTGTTTTTGGTAAAATTTGTGGTGGTTATTTTCTTTTGTACTTCTTTTATGAGCTATTATTTTCAAAAAATAAAAAATTTAATATTTCAAAATTAGTAAGATAGTTTTAAGATTGTAAATCAAGAATGAAACAAAATTAGGACAAGAAAGTGGAAAGGAAATCGGCCCAAATTTAGTTATATTTCATGGATTTCTATTGCTAGGTAAGTATATTTTATGGATTATTGTTGCTTAGGTGATGTGTATTAATATTTTGATATAGTTTTAAAATTGGTGTTACAAATGAATTTCTCAATAATGAACATTTTCAATTAACTCTTTTCCAATCACAATGGGGCCATATGACACCATGATATATACTTGAGCTCTAGACGTATTCAAGATTTCCATTTTTTTATTGGCATCACAATTTATGCTACTAGGTTAGAACTTGTAAGATATTTGGCACTCGAGCTCCACTTATAAATTGTAACCTCTTAGGCCTCACCTTTAATATATATATGAGTATTCTACTTTGATAATTGAACATAAAAGAGCACACTATGCTGTCCTTGTTTTAAATATCTGTAGTGCTTATTTTCAAAAATGTTTAAGATAACCAAATATTAGAGTTGCAGTAATTTTAAAGTAAGAAAAGGAAAATGCTTATTACTTTATTGCATAATCTCAAAATTGTTCATATTTTGCAGTTTGAGAAATTCTGTTTGACTACTCTGAACAATTTAAAATAATAAATAATTTTTTGAAGTTCCAAACTGTAGTAGGAAAAAAAATATTCATCCGAGGACAATGTGAGCTGAAAAGATTTAATTTACAATGTTATTTATTAAAAACGTATTTAACATGATTTGTTTATTTAAAATAGAAATGTTTAATCAGTAAATATTCTGTGAGATAATCAAATTTTTATATATATATTTTTTGACTAGTTTCTAGCATTGCACATTCAATTATCATTGAAAAAAATTTACCAATGCATCTTCTTAAGGAGAAAAACAGTTTACATTTTTTAAAATTTGCATTATTGTCATCAAAAAAGAGATAAATTTAAAAGTAACTGAAAAATACTTATTTTTACTTTAATAAAATATTGCCTTTGAAGTTAATCTTTTTTTATATTTATTATTTTTTAGTGTGACTTTCTTTTCCATGGGATATGTACTAAAAAAATTATTTTCGTGAAGGAAATTTTTTTATACTGTTTGATGTATGTACTATATTGGCCTTTTGGGAGAGATGGTAGAACAATGATTTACAAATTGCTATATTCCCTACTTCAAATTTCGAAAAAAAAATAACAGACACCTTTTTCTAACCCTGGCGTTTCCCACCATCTAAGCTTCCATTCAATATGTAAACACTTAGCGCTCAAGTTGAAGAGATATGAGGGAACAGCTGTATCGATAAATAAACAAGCAAAATGAGTGAAAAGTAATAAAAAGATTTTAAAAAATCATAAAATGTGAGATTATGTATGATTTTGCTAAATAAGAAAGAGGTCTAATATTGAGATAATCAAAGGTGGGAGAATTTTGACCACATAGTATTTATGCTGGCAACTAAAACGTTTTCTACATGCAGTTATTTTTGTGACACTTCATTTATCATTATTCATTTCTGTTATGTACAGTAGTCATTGAAATTGTGCTGTTGCAGTTGGGTTCACTTCAAACTTGATGTGAATGTTCCTAAGAAGAAGAAACTGTTATGGATTCAGGCCATATTGGGGTACTTAATAACAGGAACATATGCTCAGTATCAAGTAGATCTTCATTGACAGCAATATAGGCAGTTTTGTATTGCAATATCATGTCATTCTGGTCAGTATTCCCTATTTATGATTGCTGGTCTCTTAAATTAATGAGGCCATAATAGCTCATTGAGAAGAGTGATAAATTACCATCTCCTAGTATAGGAAACCTGCTCTGTGGATGCATCAAACCAGATGGTCTAGAGTGTCAGAAGGATGACAAGATCAAGGTGACACTATCTATTGATGTGATTGGTGCAGTAAAATCTTGATCTAATGCAGTAGTTCATCTAACAGATTTGAACTGCTGCTAACTGAATTTATTTGTTGTTGTTTTTTGTTTCACCATCTTATTCATTAAGTGCATAATTTTAATGTAAATTCCTGCTTGCTTGAAAAAGCTTGTTTTGTTTGCCTGCTTCAACTTCTACTGTAAGTCCCAATAAACTTTTACAGTATTACAGTGCATCCTCTATTGCTTTTTTAAATGTGTATTTCCATAAATATTATTTTGGTGAATAGATCCTCTCCTGCAGTTTTGACATAATACTCGGCAGTTCTGAGCTTGAATTTGTGGAACTATCTTTATAATGTGAATATGATTTAGGTATAGAATCTACTTGGATGCTGCTGCATTGAAATCATTGAAATGATCATAGAGATAACCTAGCTTTTTTCCAATGAAACAGTCTCTCAAGGAACTTTTTTTTTCTGGTTCTAGTAATCTATCCAGTTACTCAATGCACGATTCTCCTACCAACTTTTGATATTTCTGATTCACTAGCAGCTTATGTGTTGTATTCAGATTATCAGATCTAGGATCATCAACTTCATCTCTTGCTGCTTTTGCTCCAGTCTTAGAATCTACTTGGCATAGCATTATAATTGCTAAACTACCACTGCCCAGTAATGAAGAGTGATTCAGAATGACATGTAGATACAGTGCTGTGCATTGTAATGTTACAAACAATTTTGAATGTAGTTTTCAGTTTTAATTATGTACTTTTTTTTTGAAAAATTTTAATGTAACTTTATTTCATATGTTGACTATGATATAATACTTCCCTCATATAGTCTGTTAGATACAAGTTCTACTACATGTGGATCATTAATATCTCACTGGTAGACTGTACCCCGTACAAAAATCAAGAAACAGTAATACAATCAATTGGATGATGGTATCACATTGCTTATTACTCAAAACTGCTTACTAGCATTCCTCATGCCATTTTACTCTCTGCTGTTATTTCTGTGGTGAAATGGTGTGAATGCAACTTGGTCTATGTGAGTCATCTGTTAAATATGTTTTGTGTTAATAGATATATCATGGTTAGAGGTGCTATACTCTTAATATAGCTTACATTTATAGAGTTATCTGCTATGATCTGCCATTGGATCTATTGGTCTCTATATTTTTTCATACATTTGAGCATTTCAGGGCCTTGGTGATAGGAGTATTGTCCTGCAAACAAATAAACTCTTCTTGCATTATGGACAGGTGGCAATTTCATGGATTGACCATCCAATATTAGACAGCCTACTTATCCATTTCTACTCAGGTTCTCATCTGTATATGTTATGTATATACATATATGTTTTCTCTGGGCATTACCCTTGTTATTTTGACAATTTGTTCAATAATATCTGGATATTTGGTGCCACACTATTCACCCAATGGATATCTCTCTCTCTCCCATATTTCTGCTATGATGTTATTGAAACTGATCAGTTATATATTGTTAATACATGCATATTAATAGCTAAATTTACTATGCACTTTTTTGTGGAAAGTATGCACATTTTTTAATCAGTTCCTGATGTAATTGTAAGAAACACAACCAGAAAAATTCTATCAAAAGGCTCCCAAAGTTGTAGCAACTGTTTAGACTTATTTTTTTATCATAATTATATTCTGTTTTGTGCAACATTGTTTTTTTTTTTTTGCTAATTATTTTAAACATTAAATTTTTGTAATGCCTTATTTTTACAAATATATATTATGAGGTTGATTTTACACAGTGAAAAAATATTAGATTTGTATGCATATAATAGATTTGCTTGATTGGCAATGGTTTGTATAATCTGACATTTAACTTCTAGTTAGATTGTTCAAAAATAGTCGAGCTTTTCATTTCTTAATATTGAAGTGTTTTTTGTGCAAATAGTAATGTTTCATTTTTAAGGCAAATTATGTAACTCAGTATCAGTATACAAATGAATGACTAACACCTTGTGAAATAGGGGCTGGGGTGGCTCAGTTGGTAGCGCACCAGGCTCGTAATCTGTAGTTCTCAGGTTCGAGTCCCAGCTGGGTCAGCGTTGAGATTTATCTCCGCAAAATTCCCTGCCCTGCCCACGGTCAGTAGGGGACACCGATGGGCTTGGAAAGGCTGCCGTCCGTCGGATGGGACGCTAAGCCGTGGCCCCGTGTGCGGGAGAGCCATACCCTGTGCACATTAAAGAACACGCTGGATGGCCTTGACGGGAGGCTACCATCTGTCTCCCAACAGCTGTTCCAGTGGGTCCCCTCATCCAACATTCTCTGAGCCTTCGGGGTTCCTGTGACCTGGCCATTTAGCCCATAGTGTGCAAAAAAGTGCTGCTCAGAGGTAAAACAACCCAACCCTTGTGAAATAAACTGTATTTACCCAACTGTTGTATTTCTGATGAAAAAAAGAAGCTTTTCGTTTTATGTTTCAGTCACGTGAGATAGTGCAGTGAATTTTCAACCTTAATATGTCTACCATTGGGGGTATATATAGTTGTTTTAAGTGGAGCATAAAACAAGGTATAAAACTTGAAATATGCCTTGTATGGAATATCATCAACATCCTCAAGCAGCCATTGGCTATGGAGGTCCAACCAGACCGTGCAGTTTAATTCTCCAAGCATATCTGTCCTGAGCTACATCTGCTGCATCCGGCCACTGCACACCAATTTTAAGAAGGTCCTGTTTGATATTGTATGCCCACCGCATCCTAGGTCTCCCCCTCTTTCTGAGGCCTTTAGGTACACTGTTCATAACCCTATTCACCAATCTATAATTATCCATACGGCAACATGGCCAAACCAATGGAGTCTCTCTCTGCACAATATGCTGCGTAAAGGAGGTTGCAAACTTCTTTGCCTAACCTCATCATTAGTTACAAAGTTGAATCACCTAATGCCCAAGATAATGCATAAGCATCTAGAATCAAAAGCATCAAGTTTCCTGTTATCTTGTTTACACAGTGTCCAAGTTTCACTACCATAACTAACCCTAGAAAGAACCAAACTATTATACAGTCTAATTTTAGTCTTTAGGTGAATACGCCTATTTCTCCCCACTCTCCATAAATTCTTAAAGGTTCCGGCAGCAATCCCTATATGTCTGTTAATCTCATGGCGCACATCACCAGTATCTGTTACATAGCTTCCAAGGTAATTAAACTGTGACACCTGCTCAAGATTGCAACCATTCAGATTAATTGAATCACAACCTGCCTGACCAATTTTCATCACTTTAGTTTTCTCTCTGTTTATAACTAAACCTACTCTACTATCAGTCTCATCAACAGCTCACATGAAACAGTTAATTTTCACAAGCATAAACTCTGCAATATGGAGATACCACCCCTACCAGCGGCATGGAATCTCTTGTTGCATGAGCAAGCATGTGTACCTGCTGTGTGAGCAACTGAAAATGTCAGTAGGAAGACACACATAAATACGACTAACACTGTAGCATAAGGAGCCTGATGAAGCCACGGGACAGAGAGAGAGTGGCAATGCATTGCTAGAGGGGGGAAGTGGAACGTATTTTTAAGATCTTAAGGGGCAGTTGAGTTTTAATAATTTCAATTCTTGAGCATGTGCTAAAAATTGTTAACTCACCCAATGAGTAAAACCATCCAGGAGCATAACAGTGTAAATAAAGAACGAATAACAGTAGTTAGGGTATGTCAGCAAAGAAGGTTGTGAAGAATATCCACAACTGTGGTATACTATAAATAAACCAGGACTGGTATCACAGCTAAGAAGACATTAGCATCACCTCAACAACCAGCATGCTGAAAGAGCGAAAACCAGGGACAAATGACACCTCGGAATCAGCTGTAGTCTATGCTAGCAGGTAGACAGCTCACTGGACTGGTAAATATTCCTCTTTTTCTCTCTTGACCACTTTTACTATTGAAAGGCAAGTGTACAAGAAAAGTTACGAAATAGCAGTACAAGAAAAAGAATAAGTGTAAAAGCAATAAGCTGAAGCCACTAGGTGGTAATTGATGCTATAACTTTCCACTTGAGACATTTAAGCACTCCTCAATATTTTTAATATGTAATTACAGCCTAAATTGTGAATATTAAATTATATTTTCTACTACATCATTATACTAAGTATTTTCTAACACCACCCTTTTCAGAAAGTATTATTTCCTAAATCCCGCTTTTACCAAGTGCTTTCTAACTTGTTCATAAAGC
Organism: Ryuthela nishihirai; assembly: GCA_038380435.1. NCBI lineage: Eukaryota > Metazoa > Arthropoda > Arachnida > Araneae > Heptathelidae > Ryuthela > Ryuthela nishihirai. The sequence continues at coordinate 21,451,258 of JAWZYU010000026.1, forward strand.
TTACTTCATATAACTTCTTAAAAAATATTCATGGAAGTAAAAATAAATTTTCCTGTGAGTGCTAGATATGAATGCCCCTCTTATCAGATCCCATTGGGAACCACTGACCTAGATCTTTCTACTATAAACAAAATTTACCAAACAGTTTGTCCATTTTATGTGTTTAATTTGTGTACCTTTTCGACATTTTAGCTTGGTTAAAAAAATTATAATTAATTAAGACTCAACAGAAGCCTGAATATAATCTCAAAAATGACTGTGAATTTTGTGTTTCACATATAGTTTTACCAGGGGTCATTAGACAACTAAGGTATTGCCCCACCAAAAATAATCAACAAGTTTCAACTTTACTATTTATAATTTGTCATATTTTACATATGACAAATCAAAATATATCATATTATCATAATAATCATATTTATATATGACATAATCAAAAGCACCAAGTTTCCTGTTACAAGATAACAGGAAACTTGATGCTTTTGATTCTAGATGCATACACAGTATCTTGGGTATTAGGTAGTTCAACTCTGTAAGTAATGAAGAGATTAGGTAAATGAGTTGGCAACTTCCTCTGAGCAGTATATTTGTGCAGAGAGAAACTCCGTTGGTTTGGCCATGTTGTCTGGTATGGAGATCATAGATTAGGAAATAGGGTTTTGAACAGTGTGCCTAAAGGTCTCAGAAAGAGGGGGAGACCTAGGATGCTGTGGGCAGACAATGTCAAACAGGACCTTGTTAGAATTGGTGTGCAGTGGCCAGATGAACCAGATAAAGCTCAGGACAGATATGCTTGGAGAACAAAATTGCATGGTCTGGTTGGACCTCTGTAGATTTTTTAACAAATTTTGTAACAATTTTTTTTATTTATTAATTAAGCAGCCAGAATCTTAGCATTATCTATTATAGTGATGACACAAATTCACATGCACTGAAATACAATAGTGCTGAACTGCAGGAGATGGGGATCACCATTTTGTAGTGACCCGTGACACTCGATTGACTGATTCTACCACTCAAACAATAGTTGAAGATATTGTTACTTAGGTTACTTGTCTTAAAACGTTCCTGACAAGATTTTTTTTAACTTTGTTCTCAACTTTTTACTTTGCCAAGGAAGGATATTTATGTGTGAAGAATTCAAGAAGAACATCAGATATCATAATATAAAATGTGTTGAACAACTTTGTCAAATAAAGAATGCTAATAATATGTTTTAACATAATCTCATGTCAATAATGTGTAGCTGAGTTGGCTAAACACATTCTCATTTTTTTCACTTGCAACTTAAAGGTCTCCAGTTTGATCCCAGCCACTGTCATTATAGTTATTTTTTTTTTCAGTATTTTTATTTCATTTTATAACCCTATCACTTTTTTTGCAATTTGTTGTAAAATAAATTAAATTTTTTTTTCAGTCCTATTAGGTTCAGTTGAATATCAGGCATTTCCCGAATTTTTCTTTCTACATCCGGGCCCTGCCTGTACTAGTCAAAGTGCTTAACCAAAAATATTTGTCATGAGCCACCACTTAGTTTTACACAAATTTTGGTTAGTATATTCTTAAGTCATGAAAATTAAATTATGCATATATTAACCTTGGTTTGAAAATCTAAAAATCTTATCATCCATACAATGGATCATTGTTAAAAGTAACTAAATGGGAAACAAAAATCTACTTTTATTGTTGCTGTTTGCAGACTAAATATTAGCTAGAAATTTTATTCTAAAAACTGGAATAGATATATATATATATTCAAATTAGCCTTTTAGTGGTATCTTGGGGTCATTGCTTGCCCCACTCTCATTAATTAAATAATTCAAAGTTAAGAAAATGAATTAAATGTTTTAAAAAAATGCACAATGAATGCAAAATATTGAGAACTTGAATAAAAATTTGAGTGCACCAGATTATATTAAAAAAAAAATTATTAGGTTCTATGTTGATCCCATAATATATTATGTCACCACTCTAGAAAACCATTAATCATAAGGAGTTAAACAAAGTACTTGTGTGAATTTATAAATTATTTTTGCACAAATATATTTAGTACAGCATCAAGTTTAACTTTTGTAAAATGCATTTTTGAACAATAAAAGTATTTTGTTAATTTCTATGTAGTAGTGTATCTTTCTACTCTTTGCAAGATTCAGTTTGTACTTTTGAAGTCTTGTGAAATGGGGCATCTATTGTCAATTCAGTTTCTCTTCATATCCTTTTATGTGCTTCGTATTTCACTTTAGTAGAAAAACTTAAATGTGTAATACACTCTTGGTTATCCACAGTAGTGTAAAAGAGAGTATGAGCAGATATTTGAAATTGCAAATTATATATTTTAATTCATTATTTTTCCTTCAAAAATCTCATTGTGGATATTTAAGAACATTTCATTATGCATCAGTACCTTCTTTTGCCTTTAAGTATACTCTATAACTTTTGCATGTATTTAACCTGAAATAGTTCTTTTTTGGTTATTACAGGCTAGCTGAAAATATTGAAACAATACAAAGAAAATTCATATACAAGACTGCAGCATGTAAAAACTAAAAGTTTGAAATATCATTTCAAAGAATTTATAAAAATACCAGCTGAAGTATTTTACATTAAATGTAACAAAGCTCTTGTGCAATCTGAATTGCTGTGATGTCGGACTATTTAGATTTCAATAGTTTATTATTACTTTAGTATAAGACTTTAATTGTTACTATTTGCTTATGTATGCATTACTTTCTGAGTGATTTATTAAAATAAATCATGTTTCAATATGAATTACTATATGTATATTAGTAACATCCCTTTTTTTCCCTCTCATGCTAGGTGTTATAGCATGAAATATAATCACCAAATACATGTAATGTGAACTGGACATTGCTTGAATCAAGAAAATAATTAAATATTTATGTATTGTTTTTAGTCTGTCTTGCAAAAGATGCCAACCTAGTAAATATTTTAGAAATCACCAGTAAAATATGTGATAATATTGCAAGGTAAAAAATATGAGCTAAGTATATGAAATTTTTTTGCAACACTAAGGCACGAGTGATTTGTACACACTATAAATTTAAAACACTAAGTAGGTTGCAAAAAACAAAAAAAGAAAGATGTATCGTAATTACAGATTTTAGAAAGTATTTGTCATAATATATTGTATTCGGTGAATAGTAATGTAATTTTTAAGTTTTGCTCACTCTTAAAGATGTGCACTAACTTTAAAATGTCAAGTTTCTGAAATTGAACTCTCTCTGGTGACCAAGTTAATTTTGAAATGTTTTCAGAAAATAAATTTATAGCCTTATCCTGATGGAACTGAAGAATAGAAATATATATGTTATTTATCAAAGAAAGATCATTTAATCGTGATTAATAAAATAGTAAAAATTCACAGAAAAATAATAAGTGAAGTTCATTCAATTTCATTTCAAAAATTCAGTTTTTTTTTAACATTAATTATGTAACATAGTTAAAAAATTATTAAAAATATTGCTAAAATAAGCTCTGTCTTCTAAATCAAGTTTTAACATGATTTGATATCTGAGGCAGCTGCCATTGCAGTTTGGCAAAAATCAAGCTATAATGTAGCATAATATCATTTTCATTAAAATTTTGAATAATTCTGAAAGCAGCAAAGTAAAGAAAAGCAATTTTTGTTTGAAAGTCTAAAATATTGACTGGAACAATTGCAATGAAGTGCAAACAACTAGAATGCCAGCTAAGTTAAAGGTCTTGACCACTGTTACAGCAACTAGAATGCCAGCTAATGCTGGCATTCTAGTTACTGTAACAGTGGCAAAAAAAAAAATGTGTAACAGTAGCAAAAAAAATATTTTGAGACCACAAATAATAATCTTCATAGGGTCAAGAACCATAACAGATAAACAAAAAATTAGATTATTGCATTAACAAAAATAAAACCATAATATATAATGTTAAAATAGGCACGTAGTTAAATAAAACTATTGGAAATAATTATTGAAAAATCTGCTATTCATCATTCTGATATTTTTTTAAGTTCAATCAACTTTTTAAATTCCAGAGTGTATTTAAGAGCATTTGAATTATATCAGTATTTTCAACTATTATATATCAACCTGTTCTTATCACTTGTTTTAAAGAAAATCATTGAAAAAAAATTTAACAGTTGAATACTTAACCAAAAAGCATCAGAGTCATGTTCATGCTGCTTGAAAACTGCCAGTTCTCGACCCTGCATTTTAAAGAAGTGCTTGCAGATTATTGACAGAAGCCCCAAGGATTATATTTTCAGATTTAGCACCGTTTTTTAAGTGGAATTAAGAAGTAAAAAAAATCATGTAATAATTTATATTTAATCAAAATTCATTTTGAAAAATTATAATTTCTGTCTGAAAAAATTGCAATTACACTAAGGAATAGTAACCATTTTATACACCACTGGAATTAGAAAAGTGGAAATAGTAAACAGAATCTGGACATACAAAGGTTAATTGTTAGATCTATTTAATATTTCATGGAGCAGAATTTCCTTTCTTTATATAGGGTGGGGGTGGCTCAGTCGGTAGCGCGCCAGGCTCGTAATCTGTAGTTCCCAGGTTCGAGTCCCAGCTGGGTCAGCGTTGAGATTTATCTCCGCAAAATTTCCCCACCCTGCCCACGGTCAGTAGGGGACACCAATGGGCTTGAAAAGGCCACCGTCCTTCGGATGGGACGTTAAGCCGTGGCTCCGTGTGCTGGAGAGCCATACCCTGTGCACGTTAAAGAACACGCTGGATGGCCTTGACGGGAGGCTACCATCTGTCTTCCAACAGCTGTCCCAGTGGATCCCCTCCCCCAACCTTCTCTGAGCCTTCGGGATCCTTGTGGCCTGGCCATTTAGCCCATGGTGTGCAAAAAAGTGCCGCTCAGAGGTAAAACAGTCCAATCCAATCCTTTCTTTATATAACCTAGGTTTATATATAATTAAAAAATATTATCACCACAGAAAAGCAGTAACTCTATATTCTGATTCTAATGTTATTTTTACAGTTGCAGTCCAATATTAAATATCTCCAAACTGCTGATTTGAAATACATTTTTGCAAAAAATTTGCAATGATTTTTGAATAATCTAGTTTTTTGACTATGTGCTTTTAATAAAAATAGCTCACTTCCACTGCCTCTTACTGTAATGTTTTGGTATTTTAGTTTATCAAATGGAACATTATATTAAGGAGCTACAAAAATAATGGCACTTTATATTGTTGTTCTGTCAGTTTTAGTAATAATCAATTGGATTTTCATTCAGTAATAGTTATTTACTAAAACTTTTACTAAATGCATGCGATAGATTTCCATGAAAACGTTTAAATCATGTAAATGTGAAATTACCCCATAAGATGGGAAACATATCTTTGTAAAAATAATATTTAGAAAATTTATAGTGCAACCAAATCAGTTTTACTTTGAAGATATCACACTGAAAAGATCTGTAATTACCTTCTAAATGATGGCAGTCAAATATATCTTCCCAAATCTAAATAATTTTTTTTCTCTTTATGACTATTTTTAACAAGCTGCCAATTTATTGTATTTGTTTCGAAAGCTTTTTGAAGAAATATTTATTCTAATATATGTAGTTGGTAATAGAAGCTCTTGCATTGTCAGATTTATTTTTCTCAAATCCACTCATTCCACATGATGATGAGGTTAAAATAGGAGTGATACGGATAGATTCATGAACATAAAAAGTCTTTTATATAGAATAAAAATTTTTTTGACAAATTAAAAAAAAATTACAAGGCAAGTATACCCAGAGCTGGCCAAAATAGTACATGCATCCCAAGCAGTTATGTGAGCAGCATTCTTGTAATTAGATGGGCTTGCATTAATTTCAGCTCAAAATAAAATGAGTTTGCTGGCACATTATTTGAAATGTGTAGGCAGAAAAATAATATAATCAGAGCCACAAAAATAAGATCATTTGAGATGGCAAAAATGGTATGACCATTTGAGGCACATGTGGAAAAGCACATATCATTTGTGTGAAAATTTACAAATTAAATTTGATAATAAATATATACCTAATTATTTAGATGTCCAATAAAGGTGAAAAATAATGAAAAAAAAAAAAAAAATTCATTGCACTTCTGTGACTTTATTTTGTGTAGAGCATCTGTTTTCTTCTTTCATCTAATCTTTTCCAAATAAAGTTTTCCCAGAGAGCAATATTTGAACTTTTGCCATTTAACTTGTAATTAATCTTTTGTAATTCCCTCAAAAATAGACTGGTAAAATGGATGTTTCTTAACTGGAAGATATTTACATTGTTTGGTAAGGATGCATTGGTCTAAGCTTTGCAGTTTTTGTTATTTTTCTGGTTTTTAAATTGTTTTGCTGTTGGTTAATATATTTTGTTTCATTACATATGCATTGCAGTTTGCAAAACTATATTGTTTAATTATCCAAAATAACAGAAAAACTAATGTAGGTTTTAAAACAACGACTGTGCAGCCATTTGGATTTGCCTCGTTTTTTAAATATTTTTTTTTAGTTTATCCATATTTTAATATTGATACCACTTTATAAAGATGATTTCATTTTTTTTTTGTTCTATGAGTGAAAATGTAAATAAACTTGCACCTGAAAAATCATGATATTTTTTTCATGAAACATTTTATATAATTCAATGAAGGGGGTTTACTGCTAGAGAAATCATTTCTCCAAGTTTTGAGAATCAGGACATTACTAATAATGGCATAATTAATTATATAATAAATGTTCATACCACAAGTGAACAATATAGTGATTGAAGAAACTTTCAGCTGTATGATACAAGCAAAAATGTGTAAATGAATAAATTTCCTATTTGACATAAATCTCTGTATATGTTATTAGATAAAATTGAACGCTCTTATAGGATATGATATGCCATATTCTGCTCATTAATTATTTTAGAATGAGATTCAAATCTAATTAAAATGCTCAATAAATATTTTGTGGAAAAAATTTCACCGACATATGGGTTTTTTCCACAAAATATTTATTGATATATTGATGTTAAAATGTCACCCAGGTAACACTGTGATTGTCACCTATGTTAAAATGCTCATTTTTTTATTGCATTGTTTTCAAATAAATGCTGCAATAAAGTATCACAGTAAAATGTTCTGTAGGCAAGAAACACTTGAAATAAAGGCTGTTAAAATTAATATGCTTCACTCTTTTTTTTAATATTTTAATTTCTTAAAATTCAAAATTAAATGCTCTTTATTGTGGTGTATGACATGACATATATCTGTCTATTAGTTGTCCTTTTTTTTGCTGCTGATAGCACTTCAAAATGAACCTGGCCACCAGAGCGAATTCTGTTTTTTAAACCCAGCACTTTTAAGAGTTAAAAGGTGTTTTTACAATATGTTGTTAAATCACACCAGTATAGTTTTAGCAATTGTATACAGCATAAAGATTTAATTTTGTTAAGTATGATTGATAGTTTCACTAAGTCAGTTGCTTTTTCAAGCTACACTTCAGTTTATTTATCAGAATTCACAGCAATTCATTTCGAATAATAACTGCCATTTTTTGCATTGTTCTAAATTGTGTGGCTGGTGAAATATCCAGTTTGCTGTTGGGTGTTGCATTTAGGGACTAGCGATTCTTTGATAAGCATCATTGGTATGCTTTTAAATCAATTCTTATTAAATTTCCTTTCTTATTGATGTTTTCCAGCTTTACACATTTGTTAAAGATATATTTTTTAAAAATATGACATATCACAGTCTTAGTACCAAACCATTAATGTTTTTTCAGCTTATGTACAATACATGGTGATAACAGATGTTAATGGTCTAAATGCTGACTATATTATAGCTAAACTTCAGCTATACTGTAATAATAATTTGTTATGTAATTAAAGTTGAGATAGAGTTTTGCAGCATGTAGCAGTGTTTTAAATGTTTGGAGGTGGAATGAAGATTGCATAAATGATTGTAGTACAGTATTACATTGTGTAATTCAACTTTTTGCATGTAATGTGGTTGATATCTTGATCTAAAATAAAAACATAATAAAGTGTTAGTCCTTTTTTTATAGCATTTTACACAAGAAAATTTTAAATAATTTTATTAATTCCTACTATTACAGTTCAATAACTTGATATAAAAAGAAATAGAAAATTATTTAATAAGTTAAAGTGGAAGCTTGAATAATTTGGTTTGCACCACAATCACTGAGTTCGTGTCTTGAATGTTACGCATATACTGAAAAGTGTGATAAATAGACAACTGAAATTTGCGATAAACAAAATATATAACAACACAATAAGATATCTGTTACTAATTAGCCAAGTTTTCGAGTTAAATTTTGAATGCATACAACCCATATTAAGCAAGTGAGAAAATCCCACTGCAATAACATAATCAATAGCTGATACAAATCCATTTATCTATGTCCAAATCTTGGTGGTATTTATTTGTTGTTATTGGGGTTACAGTACTTTTTTGGTGGGATTATGACTAATGTGCATAAAAGAATATTCTGATATTGATGCTTAATGGAACTCATTTGAATATAATTCTACATTAATAGAGCAGTTGGATATCAATTTTTATGAAAAACACTTGGATCCATAGAAATTATGCAATTCCTAAAACTTATCATGTACAGGAAACAAAAGATGGTTATGTCAACATAGTTTAACAATGACTGAAATTAAAGATGAATAATAAATGCCCATGCTAGAAGTGAAAATGGTTTTCTTAGTAATAGTCTGTTGCTGTTCAAAACCAAACAAAAAACTAGAGACAATGAAATAAAATGAATTGGTCAAATTTTCAGAATTTAGATTGCAGAAGTGGAGAAAATTATAGCTTCAGAGGATATGTATTGCTGTTGTGAGAATTTTAGGGACATTAAGGTTGCAAAAGTTTCAGAGACATATTGTGGTCATAATCGTTTAGAAACAGATATTAGAGTCAGAACCTGAAAATGGTTGGAAACCACTGAACTAATGTGCTTTCAGATCTGAAAATTGATATCCTTTATCAGTAAAAAATAGTATCAAGTCAGTGCCTGTCATCATGATTTTATTTTAAATTAAGCAAGTTTATTGGTAATATATTGTGTTTTATATCCCCATAATATCCCATGTTTGGAATAATTGTTTTCATGATAATAGTACTTTTTAATTCTGATGTCTGCGGTTAATAAACTTATTTCTGTGTATCAACATAAGTGAAATGAATATTAGCAATTCAGAATCACAACAGAATAATTTTATAAATACAATACCATTCCTCCAAAGTCCACACATCACTATTCAGGTAATAAGCTTAGATGTCACTGTGTCGATTGGCAGTGTGGAAACAATTATTCATCAACATTTAAAATTCCAAAAGATCTGTGCCAAATGAATACCCCAGAAATTGACTGAACAGGAAAATAAGGGCTACAGTTGACTCGTGCAAGGAGATGCTGGCAATGTTTGAACTAGTGGCCCCAAATGGTTAACAGACATTGTCACAGGTGATGAAACTTGATTTTATTATTGTAAAACTCTCCAGAAAAATCAACAACTTTGTTTAGGTTGTGGAAGATGAACTTGCATCCCAAAATCCTCCAACAAACTTTCACTCAAGGAAAAGGATGTTCTCAATTTTTTTTCAATTCCCAAAGAGTGGTAGCCATATAACACCTTACCTGAAAAAATGACTATAAATGGCTAATATTCACCAACACTGTTTTGCCCAAAATGTTAAAGGAGATGAAGGAGCATCATGCAACAACAGGTGTGTCAAAGGTTCTCCTTCTTCATGACAATGCCAGTGCTCACAAACCAGGCAAGTTATGGCCTATTTGGAACTGGAAAAATGTAAAATGGCTACTCCATCCTGTATGTACAGCCAATCTTGCACCATGTGATTTTTGGTTGTTTCCAAAAATTGAAAAGGAACTTGTTAGTAAGCCATTTTCAAGGGTGCAAGACCTTTCAAAATGCATTCATTCAGAGTTGTGGAGTATTCCCCAACAGGAGTACCACCAAGCATTCCAGTATTGGCATAGATGTCTGCAACTTTGCATAGATGCTCGAGGGGAGGACTTTGAAAGACAGTAAAAGTTTTGGTAAGTGCAATGGTTTTTGTCCTGCAGATGCGTGTCAAATGATGTTTTGAACTTCCCTTGTACATATATATCTCTGCCAGGAGTGATGTTAATTTATTTTCAGCATATCTAGAGGAATCCTCATCTATTATCTCAGACTCTTGTTTGAAGAGACCTGTTTGAAGTTTATGTGACTAATATCATAGGGAAGTATGGAGAAGATGCATCCAATGAGTGTATTCTACTTGGAACAGTTTTCAGTTTTGATGGTGACTCTAGACAGTCTTATTTCTGGTAGCAATATTAGGAACTTTTGCAACAAGAGTTGCATGAGGTTTTTTAAATATCAACTTCTAGCAATTATGTAAGACAGTATTTATTTCATACCTGAAATTATCTTAAGTACTTTTTCAGCAGCCACCACTGCTGTCCTTGGGGAACTGCTTTCACTGGAGAAGCAATATTTATAACCTTTTTTGTCTTTTTTAGCTAAGTGTTATTTTTGGTATTGGTAGTCAGAAATTTCAGAAGTACCATTATGTCTTGATGAAGAGAACTTATGATTTGATTGCATTGTAGCAATCATTATGTAATAGCTGTAATTCCTGACAAAAAAATATGTATGACATCATTGGTGACAGAAATTGTTGTTTTCTCTATGGTTCCATGAGTTCCCAAATTTGATGGGATGGTCCCACTTTGTTCTAGCCCCTCTGGGGTAACAGATCGTTCCTAGCTGCTATTGGGTTGGGAATGATCCTTCAATAAGTCTGAAATTTCTTGGAGGGTGGGGGGGGTGCTGCTGTAACTTGTGATGCAGTAGTATGATAGTGATGACAGTTGTAACTGTAGTAGTATGTTAATGGTGGAAAGTTGTGAAAGAACTTATTGATGGGAAGAGTTATCAGTAGACATGCATTTTACACCAAATTTTTGGCGTGGTTTATAAGTACAAAATTGTCACACCAATAAATCAGCTCATTAGAAGCTTCACATATATAGGCAGATTTTATTTCCTGGAGTTCAGAGAAATAGAAAAGTGTAATTACTGTATAATTTATCCATTGGTACTTTTATATGTTTGTATTCACTTGAAAAATATTCAGCTCAATGCAGGAACCAGTTTTAAAAAATAGTTTCCATTTCTTGTAAGAAAAAATTAATGTTTTGGCCATTCACCAGCATATAACAGTGCTTCTGAATAAGGTGTGAGAGAGAGATGATAAACAATGAAATGGAATGGTAGAAAGTAGAAGTTTTGCTTGAATAAGACTCTGCAGTTTATTGAACCTTGGAAATAAGACATATCTATCTATATATACTTTTGGTGGAATTGTAGAATATTTTATTATTTCAAAGTATGAAAAGGGGTTTATATGAAAAAGGAATGTAAAATTGATGTTGCAGGACAATGTTTCTGTGTTGTAATTGTTTTTAAGATCAATTTTAAATTCAATGATCAACGTTAAATTCAGAGTGATATCTTCCTTAATATATGAATAAATGCATCAAAAAAATTTCTTCAGTCTAAACAATTGTATATTCAGAATATACTTGCCATCTTCATGACATGCATGTCATTGTTTCTTGAGGCTGAGAGCAGCTGGGACAATGCATACCTTCTTGAGACATGGAGAATTGTGTACGTGTTGGTAGAAAGTTCATAGCATCAATTAAGGGGAGATCTTGATTGGTGGCTGGTAGCTCAGCGATCCAGAGCACCTGACGTTGTCAGGAGGTTGTGGGTTCTTATCCCACCCGGCTCAAGACAATTTTTGCTCTAAAACTGATCAACATTAAATTCAGAGTGATATCTTACTTAATATATGAATAAATATGTCAAAAAAACTCTTCAGTCTAAAAAAAATTACGTTAAGGAATGGTATTTTAATGAATATTTATAATTCTTTTTACAACTTGAAAAGCTGTATAATGTGTTGCAGGCAGTAGTAATCATCATCATCATAGCTGTTGTCATAATCAAGAAGGAAAACCTTTTAATTCTGAAGAACTCAAGCAGCAATTATTAAAATGTTTTTCTGTTAATTTTCAATAATATACTGATATGTATAATTTCTTTCACAATTTTTGTGCTCACATTATGTTTTATGCAAAATCCCAAGGAGTAAGTAAGCATAAAAATTATTCCACTAAATACATGCACAAACAAAATCCTCATGCAGACATGGGCTATGGAGGTTACCAGACTGTATAATTTTGCTCTCCACACCTGTGTCCTGAGCTACAGCTGCCATATTTGCCACTGTAGGCAAATTTGAGCGAGGTCCTGTTTGACATTGTCTGCCCATCACATCCTAGGTCTCCTCCTTTTCCTGATGACTTTGGGCACATTGCTCATATCCTATTTGCCAATCTGCAGCTATGTATACAGGCAACATGCCCAAACCAGGGCAGTCTCACTCTTCCCAAAATGCTGCTCATTTACTCCTTCTTCTAACCTCATCATTACTTAGAAAGTCAAACTACCTAATGCCCAAGATACTGCTTAAGCATCTCCGCTAAATGCAGTGTATAATTTTACCAAACAAAATATTTGAAATATACTGTGTTATTTAACCCTTTAATGGTCATAATGGCATTAAATGGTTGATATTTGAAATAGTCCAAATAGTACTATTCCTTTGTCTTTATACCCTCAACTCTTTCCAAAGGTTTTGTGTGCATTAAATCGTGTAGCATTTCTCTAATGCTGTGTGATTTTACTTTTCATGAAAATGTAGTGACTGTGCAGAATATCTGAAAGATGTTTCCATATACTTAAGTTTCAACCAGTGTAAAGTTTCTCTTTTTCCATCATCACAATATTGATTCTTAACCAAATTGTTTTTCTTTAAATGCATGCATATATAATCTTCAAGCAGCCATGGACTACAGGGGCCCAACCACAATGTGGTAAATTAATTCTCAATTCAAATTAATCATCAGCTATAGCTGTTGCATTTGACTGCTGCAAGCAGGGATGGATCCAGAAAATGTTGGGGGGGGGGGGATATACTATTTATTTGAAAGGGATATATATATATATAATTTTATTTATAAAAGATAAAACCATTCAAAAACTATTATGGAGCTAATATATCTTATTATTCATATAGTCGAAATTCTTCACTAACATTTTTTACCTCTTAATATTTCAAGAATTTGAAAATCAAAAACTTTTTTTATTCAATATTTTTACCTGAAAATGTTAGTGTTTAGATTGGAAATTCAGTTTCTTTTGGTTAAAAAAAGTCATTAAATTTGAAAATATAACAAAGAAAAACTCATTTGTAGACCCAGTTTTACTAAAAGGATTGGTGCTTTGGGCTTATGCTTCATTGTAAATGATAAATAATTTAAACTTCATAATTATTAAATATTCTCATTTTCTTTCAGAGCTAAAGTGTTTGGCTAATGGTCAAACTTTTGAATTTCTTTTTTCGGTTATCTGCCACTGCAGGAGTCATAGGCTCTTGGAACAGTTGATCAGAAATAAAAGTGGAAATCTTTCGTTTACATAAAGCTAGTAGGAAAAAGATATGAAGAAAATATAAAATGCGACATGACAAATTCTGATGAAGTTTCATGGAATGGCCCATGTATAAAAGCCCAAATTTGTTGAATGGTTATTGCATTATGCACAATAATCACAATGTTATCAGTAACTAATATTCAGTAATTATTTTTCAACATTATACTTTTATGGCCACAAAGGAGAGCCATTTGTTGATGCAACACTTATATTTAAAATTACTTTTAACTGGAAATATTTTATAAATATGGTTATTAAAAAGTTGACCACATTTTGAAACAATATGAAGAAGGTTTTGTTATCAATAAATTTAGTAATTTTTTGAAGTAACTAAAATAAAGTCTGACAAAAACTTAAATGAAAATTTGTTGATTATGTAATTTCTTTAACCAAGACCAAGAAATATGCCTATAGTAGGGGAAATTCTGTTCAAAATAACTGCGCTTTTCACCAACAGATAGCAAAAAAAGAAAATATTCTTCATTTTAAGTGACCACTCAGTAATCATACAATTTTTGCATATGTATACACTTAAAGAAATTATAAAAATAACAAACAATAAAATTGCTGCAAAATTAAATTGATGCTCATATGTATAGCATGTGGTAGATGAACTCTTTGTAAAACAAGTTATATATAAGTTGGCAATAATTTTGAACAAGAAGAGGCGTTAACATGTGATAATTTCCTTTTGATTAAAGATAAGAGTGCAATAGAAGAATAGATATTAAAATAAATCTTTGCTACATTTTGGCAGTTAAGGATAAAAACTGAACTAATCTCGCTGTATAATTTCAACTGTTATTCATAATATTATTGGGAGGGGAATGTTTGGTAAGGCTTAAAAGACTAAAATGTAGATGATAATTAAAGCATACGTTTTGAAATTCATTTTAATGAAAATGTAGGTGTAAATTTACAAAATGTAGATGAAAATGTAAATTTAGATGTTAAATTTTCCTTAGATTATTAGATTATTAATTGGTTCTCTATCAAGAAAAGCTCAAATTATTAGTTCACCCCACTGCATTAAAATGGACTATATGTTGCTGATGGGTTATAATGCTTACATTAGAACAGGGGTGTGAAAACATTTTCACAGGGCTACTTCATAACCCTTTGATAAACTTCACTGGCCACTCGATATAGATACAAATACTTGAGATGCTAAAAATCGAGTCTTGCACATACAGTAAATGAAGAAAATGTTATTGCCAATTATAACTGCTATAAAGGCTAGGTTAAATAAATCAAATAATTGAACATAATTTTATATATTTACACATTTAAGATCCTTTCTGAGAATAGACTGTAATTTTCTTATTACTGGACACTGTGGATCATATAGTATCATTGGACAGTCCATAGGTTGCCCACCTGCATGCTGGAGCATGGATCAAATTCTCCATAATGATTAGGAGGATATTCAAAAGATCCATTGAATTCATTGAGTTTTATGCTAATGTATGTATAATTGTATTATATCATGATGTAAATTCTATAAGCATGAATGAAATTTCCCAGGTGACTGGTTTGATTAGAATCAACTGTTTTACGTTTTTAGTGTTTGTTTTTATAGTTAAATTTAGTGGAAACCAAAAGTTCACTCATGAACATTTAGGACCTCACCAAATGTTTCTTTGTTGGAAAGTGTGCTGCATGTGCTTATTTATTAGCTTGGCATCAATAATTAAGAATTCAGGATTCTAATCAAGAGGGCTGCCACAAGTTATATGGAGTGTGCATGACACACTGGCAACCAATTTTAGAGGCAGCATAGTCCACCTGTAAGTGTTTTTAATGTCTTCTTTCCCCTCATACTATGTAAAGAGTGCCATATTTTGTTTTGCACACCAGCAACTTTGCTAACCAGGTCAAGACTGTAACTACTTGCAGGGTGACCCTGACACTGAGAAAGCAACCCTCAGTATTTGAAAAGAGGTGCATACTGCAAACTTTGAAATGAAGAATTTGTTTTGTTTTCCCCAAATCATCATTGAATTGTACCATTTATAACAAACTTTTAGTACTAAGAAACAAACTGTTAACTTTAAATATGTCTAAAGCAAGGTGTTACTGTATATACTTTTCAATTAGGACAACAGTAGTTCCCCATATACATTTTAATGCAAATTGCATATAAATGAACAATGAAACTGTAGTTATTTTGTGCTTAATATATTATTTTGCATTACCATTAATGGAAAATTTCGTTAACGTGAAAATTAAACAGTAAATAATTTTAAAAACCAACATATTGATAAATATGAGAAAACTAACCAATATGTTGTCATCCTGTGAGTTTTTTTACATGCATAAGAGGTAAAACAAAGCCAATAAAATGAAAAATTGCGAGTTTATTTTTTCTTTCAAATAACATCAAACATAATACATTTTTCTACAAAAGGATTCCTTAGCGTGAGTATAGAACAATAAATGAGCAACACAAAAATATATTTAATAACAATAAAGTATAAGAAAACTAAATCAAATATGATAACTTTCAGACTGAGGTGGTCAGGAAGAACTTGAGCCTGAGAGTCTACAAGCTAGAATTCCAGTAATAAACAGTCTCAAGCATAGTCCTTGTATCTCTCAGGTGAGAAATATTTTAATGAAAATGATTTCTGCCCTATTTTTTGCCAGTGAAACTGTACTACTTTTTGTAGTGTGTGTGCGCATTTATACACCATATTTCACACACTACTTTACATCTGTAGCAGCGGGAATGAACAAAACTTCAAATGCAATACATGATTTGTAACAGTATATGCAAAATACAAAATATTTAATTTATTACATTTTAAGCTATGCAGAATTCTGTCTTTTAGATGTATCTTTTTATGAACAATTATTGCAAATCAGTACATGAACTCTTATCTAATACTTCTATATCAATGATAGGAATAACATTTTAAGTTAAATGCGTAGTTCATATTTAATAAATGCATCTTTGCTTTTGCAACTAGCTCCAACTGACTTAACTACCTTCTCCAACTGAGATATAATTATTGTTAGTAATAAAAGTTACATTATTATTAATAGGAATGAAAATAATAGTAATAAAACATTATTAGTAATGAAAATCTTTTGTCAAATTTTCTGAAAACACTGCAAATTTTCAGAAAGGGAGAGTACACCTTCTATTACAAAATAAACTGATTATAGAAGTAGTTGCAGGATGACGCAATGGCCACTAATAATACAAATCGATATCTTCCTTTAAAAGTTTTGAAAACATTGTAACTTTTCTATGTAGAAATAAGGTCAACAGCTATGAAACCAAAAACAATTGATAATCAATTTACAGCACTTAAGAGGATAAGCATAAACATATGCATTGGTAGTTGATGCTACTTATGTCGACTCAAGCGTGCGAGAACCATTACTATGGACATGTTCCTCATTTATCAGTATTTTTTTCAGATGGAATCAACATGTAAAAAAATTATTTATATTGCAATTTTAAATGTCATTTTTCATAGTTGATTGGGGAAGGGGTGGTTCAATCAGTAGTGTTCCTCACTCATAATCTACAGTTCCCAGGTTTGAATCCCACCTCGGCCAGCATTGAGATTTATCTCTGCAAAACTCCTCCACTATGCCCTTGGTCAGTAGGGTACAAAGATGGGCTTGGAAAGGCTGCTCTCTGTTGAATGGCAAGCCATGGCCCTGTGTGTGTGAGAGCCATACCATGTGCACATTAAAGAACACACTGAATGGCCTTTATAGGAGGATGCCATCTGTCTCTTAATCCTTCCCTCAACCTTCTCTGAGCCTTTGGAGTCTCTGTGACATGGCCATTTAGCCCATTATGTGCAAAAAAGTGCTGCTCAGAGGTGAAACAACCCAACCATATTTGATTGGAAATAGTTTTAAAAAATTTACCAATTTCTGTTCTAAAATAAATTTTTTTGCTAGTTTATATTACAGAATCATTTTGAAGTCAATAGAATTAAAAAAGTGAAAACTTAGTTTCTGACAAAGCATAAAAAGGTAGACCCTGCTTAATGCTGTACATAACATTTTGCTTTAACAACACTCTTTAAAACTTCCCTCAAAACAGCAATGGTCCTCTCACTATGAAGTTCAAGAAGCATTCTGGAAGCTCTGTGTATAAGTCCACTTCCTTAAAATCCAGAATCCTAGTTATCTGAATCCATATTGCCTCTTACAGTGTTTCCTAGCCCAACACTTGCAATCACATACACTTCTCTCTTGTGTAGTGAATAAATTTTAGCTTTCACAGATACTAAGGTTCAGTAATAATGGCATCCAAGTAGGAATGACTCTGTTCTTGCCCAAGCATAGTAGGAAGAACAAGCAGGAATGACTCTTCTTGCCCAAGCATCTAAAATATGTACAAAAGTGGGACAGTAGATATGAAAAGGGATTTTATTAATACTTTTGGTCTTAGATTGAAATAATTGCTCTCTATGAACATATAGTTTAAAGGTTTGTTTTAAAGAAAAATCAACAAAATCCAAATATTTTGTAATAGTTAAAAATAATAGAATATTTTATGATATAAACTACCATTGCTAAAAACAATAAAAATGGCAAATATTGAAAAATGTTCAAGGGATAAATGCTGCAGATTTGGAATATAACAAAAAAATGTAAAAGAATTTTAATTTTAAAAAATCTTAAACAGAATCTTATAATAAAGTTTATAATCTTTAGTTATTATAAGTATTTTGTTTATATTGATTTTTTTTTCATTGACATTGCATATCCTTTTTTTATACTACAAACCTAAAACATTATTGCTGGTGTAATTTTTGATGTTCACTATTTTTATTATAATTTTAGTATTAAAATTTATATCATAAAAGAAAGTTTTTTTATAATTTGCAGTTTATGATATAAAAATTTTTATACTAAATTTCAATAAAAATAGTGAATATGAAAAATTGCTTCAGGGATAAATTTTGCAGTATTGTAATATGAAAAAAGATATGTAAAGGAAAGCTGATTATTTTTATATAACAGTATATAATACAATTGCACATTATATCTAAAATTCTAATAATTAATCCTCTAGATCAGAGGCTTACAAATGAGTTCTGTGGAATCCTTTAATTCCACAAAAACTTTCTGAGATTGCATGAGAGATTAAGAAAAACTCTTGATTCAGCTCTAGTCTGACTTGTATACTGAGTAAGGAATATTTCAGCTTCTGACAGGAATATTTGCTTCAAAATCTTTAAGTTGCATATATAAATGTCTCCATTATCATTAAATGGAAAATGTAACTGATGTATTTTAGTTTGTTGTTTTTCAATAACATTGAGAATATATAATTAATATAAATTTTATTTCATTGCCATTTGACTTATTACCTCTTTATTATGGTTTCAGTGCAAAATATTTCAATTAAAGGGTTCAGGGTGGGTATATAAATGCAAAGAGCATGGGTGTCTAGAATTATTCTGGGGGCAAAACATTCACATTATAGACTTTAATGGCTAAATATAAAATTTAAAGTTTTTACAAATCCCCACTTTCTCATTCTTGGTAATGCCCATAGAAAAGGGTTTTGCAAGAAAAAATGTAAAGGTTCTGTGGCTTTAGAAAGTTAAAATATTCGTGCTCTAGATCATCGGTTCAAAAAAGGGAAAAAACTGTTTACCAAGAAGTACTAGGCTGCAAGCAGGGCTGGCGTGAACTCTTGCAGGGTCGGGTTCCAATATTGTCTGAGGCCAAAAAAATAAACTCATTTATATATACTTTTAGATTTTATAATAAATTATTTATTATAAATGCAAAGTGCGGTACATATCCTCATACTTATAGGAACACCAAGTATATTATAAATATTACATAATTATTTTCGCCGCAAAATCTTTAATTACGTCATCAAAATCGACCGATTTTGCTTTCTATTGAAAGAATAGTTCATCATCGATGAATGGATTCTGCGATTGGATTTACTATTGAGCTTGGAAAATAACTGACGTGCTCTGGTGGTGGGATGTGGAGCTAAAGGAATGAGGATACATTGTGTCGACTGCTGTGTTAAAGATAAGAAAATGGCGTTTTTTACAATGTGCTTTTCGTGGACACGGCTGGATTCCAGGAAACGCACTAAGCCCACCTCGCACCAGCCCTGGCTGCAAGATACCATTTGTTTCTTTAACTTTGAATTTGTAAGCTGCACATTTTCCTACCCTAACAGTTGTTTCATTGTTCTGCTATCTAGTGCCAAAAAATTTAAAACACTTCAAATTTTGATTCAATGGTGCACAGTACAAGCTTGCTTCAGGAAGATTTTCCATTTTCAGCCCATAAATATGCAGGCATCAGCCTGATGATGTAGCAGCAACTAATGGCAAATCCTGTAAATATACAGTGTCAGACTGGAAGTCTTAAAGAATTGCATCTGGTGAGCCTTCAGTGAATGTGACAAATTCCTATCTGGTTCCAGCATCAATATGGCCTTTAAGGATGAGAAAATTAGAGATCTGGTAGTATTGTAACACCTAATATTTTGAGGGTTTGAAGCTATGCTTTCTGTAATAATTGATATGAAGTGTTATTGAATAATTTTGATAGATAAAAAGTCCTATGAATTCTCAAATTATTTAAAAAAAGATTGAAGTTGGTACTAAGACTTGAAGAAGCAAAAGCTGGAGGAAACAGTTATTGAGGCAAATGAGGTATCATGTAATAGATTAGGAAGCATGCATATCTACTTAGTATTTGACACAAACTAAATCAGCTAATGCAGATGCGGAAGCTGCTGAAAAATTCAATAGTGAACTTTTGAATATCATTGAAAAGCTAATTGGACTAATAAAATTGAAACTGAGGGCATCCAAGAATTCAAGGCAAAGAGATGGCCTTAGCATTAAAAGCTTAAGGAGTATGCTATTAAGCAACAACAATATGTTTCTGAAGAAGAATATTCAGGAGAAATTGATATAAATGACAAAGTCAAGAGAAAATTATATATTGTGAAAGGCATGTTTGAGGTTTTTTCAGATTATTTAAAAAAGATTTCCAGTGTTTTCAGCCACTGCTGAAAGGTTAATTTTTGATTCTGTTAAATAATAACCTTAGTCATTTTTGTATGAAAACTGTATGTATTTTAAATGTAGTGAATAACTGTATTGCATGTGTTTAATAAAACATCTTTTAATAACTTGTTTCATTTGATTCCTATGGAAAAATTTGTGAATGACATTACAGAACCAGTTAGCATTTTAAAGAGCATTTACTGCCTTAAGATTGCCCTCTCAAAATCTGGATTATAAAAGGGCACTTGTCAAAGTCAAATGAAAGGAAAATGTGATATTCTTCAATATGCATTTAAGCTATTCGTGATTTTCTTGCCCTCTGCTAAAATTTCCATCATTTGTTGTAGTTTTCAAAGTCAAGGATTTTTTCATATCCTTTTTTCTCTTCATTGTTTGTAAAAGTGAGAAATTTTGTGTTATTTCATAGAAATGTTTAAATAAGAGCATAACTAAGCAATATTAAAAGAATATGAAATTTATGGGCAGATTTAAAATTATCTAAAAATTCTTCATCATATGTGCCTATACAGTGGGTCACAACCTTTTTTGCATTATGATACACATTTTAATAATTAATGCACTAGTATGCCCTGGTATTTTAAATATGATATGGTATATCCCTTGTGATTTTGCAGATTTTTGATATTGATACCCTTGTGATTTTTTAATAAGACAGGTGATTCTTGTCTTATTTAATGGGCCATTCTCCAGATTCAAATACATGACCTCTTTGAACTATCATGTGGATTGGTGTGTTTTTATTTCACACTTGCCTAATTGCTAAAACCTTAATTTGTTGTAGTTTTCAAAGTCAAGGATTTTTTCATATCCTTTTTTCTCTTCATTGTTTGTAAAAGTGAGAAATTTTGTGTTATTTCATAGAAATGTTTAAATAAGAGCATAACTAAGCAATATTAAAAGAATATGAAATTTATGGGCAGATTTAAAATTATCTAAAAATTCTTCATCATATGTGCCTATACAGTGGGTCACAACCTTTTTTGCATTATGATACACATTTTAATAATTAATGCACTAGTATGCCCTGGTATTTTAAATATGATATGGTATATCCCTTGTGATTTTGCAGATTTTTGATATTGATACCCTTGTGATTTTTTAATAAGACAGGTGATTCTTGTCTTATTTAATGGGCCATTCTCCAGATTCAAATACATGACCTCTTTGAACTATCATGTGGATTGGTGTGTTTTTATTTCACACTTGCCTAATTGCTAAAACCTTAATTTGTTGTGGCATATCTGTGGTTAACTGAAATATTTGTAAGCAATTTTCTAAAGCAACTAATAATCAGTCAGCCTTGAATTAAACTTTTTGCCTTTGTTGCTTTTATCCATGAAAATGTATTCACAGGTAGAAGTACAAAGTCTATCAATTTACAGAGTTTTAGTTTGATTATAAGTAATCATCAGTAGTTAATAAGATCAGAATATTGAAACTGCCAAAATAAAACTTCAAAGATACATATTTGTAAAAGAGTGAATTTGTTCAAGTTTCCTGGTTTCCATTGATAAAAATTACATGCTCAACTCAGATCATGATAAGCTGTGTTAAATCACTGGTTGACAACCACTACTGTAGAATGTAAGCATTTATATATGGTATAGCTGGGGATTTTGTATAAACCAATTCGATTCGTAAGATGATAATCACAGAATAGGTTTAATTTTACATGTAGCAGAAATAAAATTAGAGAATTAAAAAGGTTACCCATTAGAGCTTGTGTTATAACATTAAAATTAATTCCATTTTAAACTTAATAGGCAAATATTGTAAGTTTTTAGTATATTTGGCCTATTTTAGGTGTTGAGATTTAATACTTCAGAGTGAAAATTATACCCCCCCCCCCTTTGAACTTTGCCAACTGCTATGTTTGAAGTTAATTTAGTGTATTTAGTTCACTAAAGAAATTTTAAAACGTTTATACCCTCATTAAAAAAAACTGTGAGTGACTTCTTTATAAATAATATGTTGCAGAACACTGAGCTTCACACATTTGCAATATTGTTAACTCTTACCATGCCTAGGCCTGAAAAACTTGATTGTATCCTGTGACCAGCTTTTTTTTTTTCAACTGTGTTTTGTCAAAAAAAAAACGAACTTTAGAACTTTTTTTGCCAAGTAATAAATGAAAGGAATTATGGCCTGTTGTGTGCCAAATTAATCAGACTTTAATTCTGGATTTTCAGCAAATAAAATATTTAAGAAAAAAGATTACTAGTTTTATGTTAATAGAGCTTTTTTAGAGACATGTAGTAAAAAAAATGCATCAGGCAATGCAAATAAAAAAATTAAAAAAAAAACAATAAGCAGAAATAACTATACTGCTTATGAATAGAAAGGCTAATTATTTCTGAATTAAAAAAGAAATGAATTTCTACTTGAAACAAGAAAAATACTTAAGTGTTTTTCTCGGTTCTTTGAGAAAAGTCCAGGCCTTTCACCAGATGTGACCGGTGAAATAAACAAATCAAATTTAGAATTTTTTTTAAATAACTAATCGACAGAAACATGTGTTATATACCAAAAGAAATAACATTTGTGACCGGTGAAATAAACAAATCAAATTTAGAATTTTTTTTAAATAACTAATCGACAGAAACGTGTTATATACCAAAAGAAATAACATTTAATTGTAGTTAAGAAAATTGCAAAAATTTAAAAGATGGATATGTAAAATTAAAAAAAAATTACTTTTAAATTTAGTAAAAATTAAAAAATATAATTTTGGCATATTCTCTGAGTTATTTCATTATTTTAATATAAATTATTCATATTTTTCTCATTACCTTTTCATTAATTTTTTTAAAAAATTATTTGGTCATTTATGCAAACAATGTATGTGCCACTTTTTTCCCATCTGCAAACTAAGACTAAGGTAGTAGTGTTATAAAAATTTATTGTGCTTTAAAAACAAGCTAATTTCAACAAAAACAGTGAAAAATATATATAGCTAAAAAGGAATAAAAATCTGTGAAGAAATTAAATGAAAATATTTCAAAGCAAATAAAGTTTATTTTAACTACTGAAATTGATATGAAACCCAGATCAATTTGCATTAGATACTGACTACTACGGAAAAGTTGAACTTTACAACAATGGGGAAAACTTGACTTGAAAATTGCAGATTCTGAATGCTGGTTAATAAATTACTTCAATTTAATGAAAAATAGTAATAACTAAGTCTTATCATTTAAACATTAAAATGTTTATTATAATGTCTTAATCAGAAGTCTTCTAAAGTAGCGACCAAAAGTCACATGTGACTAAAGATTTAATTTTTGATTGTTTCAAATAATTTGTGAAGCAGTATAAATAATTCTAGAAGTAGTGGAACTGATATCTGCCTCCTGAATCTTAGGAAAGTGAATCACTACAAGAGTCTGAAATATTTTGCAGAAAAATGCATTTGTTCCACTTGATAATTACTATTGGACTATTTGGCAAAGACTTATTTTTCCTTCAAAACTTATACTTCATCAACAATACAAACAAATACATCAGTGCTTTCTGGACACTGTATAAATAATTATCTGTACAACCTAACTTGTATGCACTAAAAGTTTCAAAATGAAACCCAATATTTGTCAATTGATATCACACTCCTGTGACATTGCCAATGACATGGTCAAAGAAATATTGGTTTTTCTCTTTGTATTCCTTAAAAGTTATCTGATAATAGATAAAAAAAAATAATTTACAGACACTAAAATAGTTTTTAATTGCTAAATATATTAAAATGAACCAAAAATATATATAGCTCTAGTTTCATGCAAATCACTGAAATTTTCAAATAAGAAAATGTTTTCTTCGCATTTGACTTCATTTTATTGAGTGTGCAGATGGTCAGATCTTCAGTAAACAACTCAATTATCTCGCTGGGTTTCTCTGTTAGCTAGTGGGGGAGTGATAGGAGGGTAAACTTAGCCAAAAGCAATCCTGTCTACCACACAGTGCTAATGACAGAATTGAGCAAGAGAAAAATGCTTTTTATTTTCTGATACATCAAGTTGAGAAATAAATTTTAAAAACTGGTGTTATTTAAGAGCTCTGAATTGTCTATTTTACATATTTATATAAATTAAAAAGTTTTTCAAACTTGAATATTTAAAAAAATGTAATTTTTTATGGTACTAAGGATGGAGTTCATCATTTATGGCTGTATATGCAGGCTTTGTCAACCTCATTTTCAAGGTTGTGGCAGCATAAGGTATAAGGATGTGTATAAGACAAAAGTGGCTGCAAGAATCAGATCTGTAGCTTTTCTTTTCGAAAGCTTTCAACAGCAAAAAATTAAAAGTATTTTTAATATTAATTTTTGTCTGGCACTTTTGATCTGAAAGTATCTTACATGAACTAAAATAATACATTGCGTTGTATAAATTGATATGTAAGGAAATTTCCTGTTATGTTCTGGCATACATAAATCAAGAAATTATCCACTGATCTAAATCATTCGCGAGCAGTGTGTATAGTTACTGAGTAAAACTCACTAGAGAAGAAAATAAAATTTAAAGCATTATGAATTTATTTTTACTTATTAGCACATGTGGCTTAAAGCTATCCAGCATTATGACACAAAATAGAACAAAGCATGTTTATCAGGGTTCACTCTGTTCTCCTTCTCTGCACAGCTGATACAGAACTCATTCCCAGACTGAAGTAGAAATTCCAGAGTGTTGAAGATCTTCAGCAGATATATCTAACTACGTAAAGGAATTATCACCTGTGTGCTAAAAAGCAATGAATGAAGTAAGCTGCTATTCCTTGAGAGGACAACAATTTCATAGCTCGGATTTAAGCAAGTAAGTCAGGTTGACATCTGTGGTGGAAATGCCTTGAAATGGTGTATTGCATCTTCCATATTCATTTGATACTCAAAGTTAAAAAACTTCTAATGCAAAATGTTTAAAAGCATTTATAAACTGTTTAAATTATTAAACTCTCCTTTATCCATTATTTTAGTAATAACAATGCATGTCATTGTATACAGAGTTTCTGTCAGAACCTGACTCTTGGAGGAAATGGGCATAATTAATTGAAGTGACAGGTCATCACAAGAATACCAGAGAGTGGTATTCTCTCTGAACTGCATAAATATGCAGCTCTTGCACAGATGCCAGCAGTGATAGTTTTATTTTTCCAATTAGTGAAATCTCCATTAACTAATTTTTCTATTCCAGTGTTGTTTTCAGCATCGTGAAACGCATTGATAAATGCCCTCTGTACAGCTTACTAACATTGAAAATAGCAATAACTGATACAGTGCTATCAACTATATGCCAACTTTGCAATACCAACATCTACACAATTTGTTAGCATGAAAACATTAGCAATAATTTGTTAATGCAGACTAAATAATGATTCCTTTTGAGATTTCCCCCAATTTGCCATTGGTAGTGCTTAAATATGTAATTTTTATTACATAATGCCAGTTTTAAATATTTTTTACAGTAAGCCTAATGGGTTTAACTTTATCAACAATAATGATTCCATTATACATCCAGACTGAAATCTTAGACTCTGTATGCCTCATCTCCAAAATAATTTTTGTTGAGCAGTAATTTCTAACATATGAGATACAACAGTATCTTGACACAAAAGTGTTGTTATGGAATGTTTTGGAGTAAAAAATTAAAATGTGTACTTTGTTTACAAAACTATTTTCTGCCACATATTGATGTAGAGCAAGGATCTGCAACCTATGGCATGCAGGTCAGATCCAAAGCAAGTTTGGCCTGCTAAGTGAATATAAAAATAAAAATAAGTATTCTTTCAAGCAGCTGCTTGCCACAGAGGCCTGACAGGAGCCTGGCAGTTTATACGTATAATAGAATGTCTGTGAAAATGATGGGACCTAGCAGAAAAAAAACTCACATCCATACCTTACCTGGAGCTCAAACGCAAATCCCTTAGATCAGTATCCAAGCGTGCTAACCACTCAGGGTATTAATATTTTTGTGTGGTTGAGAAATGATATTTAATTTAAAACATTTTTTATTTATTCATACAGGGAAACTAAGGAAGCTCTTGAATTTAAATCAGCATATTCTTGATGCAAGTTTTTGCACTTTTTTTCCCCTGATAATTTTATCTAAAAATGATTTTCGGTTATTTCTACTAATCGATCACAATGTACATATCAGTATGATATATTGACCCTTTAAAACCCAAGAAATCTCAGAAAAGTGTAATAAGGACAAAAGAATATCACTATCTGGACTAGTCAATTTCGAATTTTGGCCATTATGGGCACTTAAAGGGTTAAGTGTTCTGGCCTGAATGTTGCTTCCACTATTGAAAAATTGCTTGCTAGTGAAAAAAGTTGAACATCACTGGTGTATAGTATAATTACATTTTTCCAAGTTTCACAACATTGTCATTGATTTAGTGCCTCTTTCTCCCTCTTAAAACATTGTTTAGAAGAAAAGTGTGTATCAGTACTTACATATCAATGAATCCCTTAGTTTAAAGGTTTGGTGTATTGGTTTTAATTTTTGATTTGTGTTTATAAAAGGTCTCAGTTCAATACCAAACATGACTGACGATGTTTTTTTCCATACATTTTGCTTTTCTGTTGTTTTTTTTTTTGCCTGTATTATGTAAATATTCTATGTAGAATTACTTGCAAAATATTGTTTAATAATTCTTTATGCTAATTATAATATTGCAGGCTAACATTATATTCCAAAGGAAGCATCCACTGCTTTTTTTTTTTAACTCTACTAACTATTAGTGACTTCACAATGATCTGATCCACTATGCAATATTTTGCTTGGTTACAAATGTTGCTGTTCACTGTCTTACACTCATTGTGTTCCACCAACAATAACTGTGATCTTGCTATCTTTGTCATCTGTTCATACATATCATTAGTACTCAGTGCTTTGGCCAATAATTTATTTGTCACTCTGCAAGTGACCAAGGGCATAGCGAAGAATTATGGTTGTAGGCGAGAGAATGAAATTTTTCCAACTCAGAAATCAGAATTTTCCAACTCAGAAAATAAGACCTTTACATAAATTATATCTGTGTCAGCAACTTACCCAGAACTCAAACAATTCCATAATTTTAAATCTCACCTGAATTTTACCACTTCACTTAGAATTTTGGCTACTCCCCACCTTATGCCAAGTTTTATCGATTTTGCCAACTTTCTTTATTTTCATAGCACCAATCCCAATTTTCACAACTCGCATTTTACAAAGTGGCTTCAATTTTTGCCAACTGACCTTATTTTTGCCAACTCTCCTTAACTTCACAAAACCAATCCCAATTTTCAGAACTCTCCTGCATTTTACCAAGTGGCTTCAAATTTTACCAACTATCCTTAATTTCACAAAACTGTTTCCAAATTTTGCAATTCGCCTGTATTTTACTAAGTGTATTCGAATTTTGCCAACTGCCCTAGATTTT
This sequence comes from Ryuthela nishihirai, assembly GCA_038380435.1. Taxonomy (NCBI): domain Eukaryota; kingdom Metazoa; phylum Arthropoda; class Arachnida; order Araneae; family Heptathelidae; genus Ryuthela; species Ryuthela nishihirai. Next base: position 21,479,298 of record JAWZYU010000026.1, read on the forward strand.
GCTAGCTCCTCTTAATTTTACAAAAAAAATTCCAATTTTCAGAATTCACCCTGGATTTTACAAAATTGTTTTGAATTTTGCCAACTTCGATTAACTTTGGGGAATCTCTCCCTCCAATTAGCTATGCCCCTGCATGTGAGCATAATCTCAGGATAGGTCTGACTACCTTCCCTCCTTTTGCAACCTCGTGAGGATCTTAACTAATGGGATTAAATGATTAGTCCTGAAAGCAAATAGAACTGTATCCTTTCACAAGGCTTTTTCCAAATGGGGTGCATACATTCAGACCTAATTAAATGTATTTCTGCACTGCTATCCAGGATACATTATGGAATGCATTTGGAAATACATATGGGAATTTTTGTTAGCAGGTTTTATGTTGCACCCTCTACTTTGCACTTTGTCTACAGTTACTTTGGTGCATACTGCTGTTTTCCCAAAGAGTAACTGAAGCTCATCTTCATGTCCTGGCCTGACTTGGCAAACCTGTTCAGTTCTCTGTCCCTGTTGCCCTCAGATGAGGATAATTAATGTATTTCTGCACTGCTATCCAGGATACATTATGGAATGCATTTGGAATTACATATGGAATTTTTGTTAGCAGGTTTTATGTTGCACCCTCTATTTTGCAATTGTCTACAGTTACTTTGGTGCATACTGCTGTTTTCCCAAAGAGTAACTAAAGCTCATCTTCATGTCCTGGCCTGACTTGGCAAACCTGTTCAGTTCTCTGTCCCTGTTGCCCTCAGATGAGGATAATTTTTTCAAAGTAGTGGCTTTTGTATGCATTTGCTAATGGCTGACTCTTTTTTTTATTCAACGTCTTTTATTGTTCCTCTCATTTAGGTGGGGGGAATATGATTACTTGATTCCCACCTTTCTGGACATATCCCATTCATTTGCATAGCAGCAACTCCGATGTTAGTCAATGCAATCCGCTAATCCCATCTGTTTAAACCACTCATCCTCCCTTTTGCTGATGAAATTTAAGGTTGAAACAGAAAATTCTTGCTTTACCCTGTCAGCCACAATTAATGGCAGCAAAACTACTGCCTATAAAAATTTTACCTCTTTATTATTCTGGTAGTGACTTTACAATGATCTGATCCACTGTGCAAAATGATGAAAATTTTCATCTGGGTTTTGCTTCTTAGTATGATACCTGTGCCAATACTCCACCCAAAAATAGGTAGCAACAGCATCTTGCCACTCCTCAGCATTCATTCAACAACATCTGCTATTTCTCTAATCTTGTGCATCAAATATTATGCCACTGGCATCAGGGGTCAACCCCAGTATTCCAAAGGAATATTATTTGCTTTAAACACTGCCTCCACCTTTTGAAAAAAAAAGGGGGTAGGATCATTGGCATCAACAGGGAGTCTATTAATGATTGGCCACAAAAAATTGTGTATTGCACTGCACAGCATCCATCTCCCTAACGTCTGGATCTATTTCTTTGGATTGGTGCACCTCAGAGAGTCATCTCCGTTCCTTCAAACTCCCCAAGTCACCTCCAACTGTGCTGTTTACATTCCATGTGTTCTCATTACTGGGGCAGGGGTGGCTGTCAGTCAGTCTCACAATCTGCAGTTCCCAGGTTCTAGTCCCACCTAAGCCAGCATTTAGATTTATCTTTGTAAAACTACACCAGTAAAACATCAGTCAGTAGGAGACACTGATGGGCTTGGAAAGGCCACCACCGTCCATCTGATGGGACATTAAACCATGGCCATCTGTGTGGAAGAGCCATACCCTGTGCACATTAAAGAATACACTGGATGGCCTTGATGGGAGGCTACCATCTATCTCCTAACAGCTGTCCAGTGTGTCCCCTTACCCCAATCTGCTTGGAATCCTTATGATCTGGCCATTTAGCCCACTGTGTGAAAAAAGTGCTACTCAGAGGTAAAGCAATCCAATTCTATTACTAAGTATTTCTCATTGACAGCTAACCTTCACACTGCAATTCATGTTGCATCCTTTGTTTCTGCACGGCTATCCCTCTTACCCTACTCTCAATTCTGCCCATTCCATTACACTATATCATCAGACCAGTGTGTCATCTAATGTTATGTCCTCCCCTCCTGTTCACCTCAAAATTTTCTTCATGTTAAGATAACAAACAGCACAAAGAAAATTAACAATAGGATGCTTAACTACAGCTCACAACCTGTTGATCTGGCTGTAGCTGCTAGATCAAGGCAGAAGTCAAGCTGTAGACCAACTGGATCCTGGAAGTGATTTGGACTGTAGATTGCAACTGGATCTTGACACTGGCTGGCTATACACCACACTGGAAACAATCTAGCCTCCAGCAAACGGGACAAGGGTTGGCTCAGTCGGTAGCATACCAGGCTCATAATCTGTAGTTTCAAGTCCCACCTGTCCCGGCATTGAGATTTATATCTTTGAAACTCCCACCCTGCCCTCAGTCAGAAAGGAAACACTGATCGGCTTGTGATCGGTCTGTCAGATGGGATCCAAGATGTGATTCCATGTGCAAGAGAGCCATATCCTGTGCACATTAAAGAACACACTGGATGAACTTGACAGAAGGTTTCCATCTGTCTCCTAACAGTTGTCCAGTGGGTCCCCTTCCCCAACCTTCTCTGAGTTCTTATGATCATTGTGACCTGGCCATTTAGCCCATTGTGTGCAAAAGAGTGCCACTCAGAGGTAAAACAGTTCAGGACTGCTTTCACTAGCACAATTGTAAAATATCCAATGAAATCACTTCAAGTGCTTTGTGCCTCTCTTTTTAGCCTGCCTTTGCTTAAATTTTACTGCATTCTCTGACATCAATATGTCAATCCTATCTGTTGTGATTATCAGCATGAGTAAAATATATAATTAATGATGGCACTTAGTAACGGGTAGATCTATGCTGCTCTTTGCAAATTAATTAACATCATCAAAATAATTAAAATAACTTAAATAACTCTCTGTCAATGAGCAGTGAAATTTTTGAAGTTTATCCTTCAAACCAGTGCTGCCCAACTTCTCTGAGACCGCTGGCCATTTTTCCTCACGCCAATATTTCGCAGGCCATTTTTTTTTTCACCAATATTTTGCGGGCCAAGAAAAAGAATAGGACAGGATAGGTAATTGAAAAGTCCTTTCATGTCACCTCAAAAAATTATTTTATTTATGCAAAAAATAAGTAATAATAAACCAATATAAATTTTCTAAACCTTATCAAATATTTAATAAATTTAATGGGAGCATTGTGGCTGTAGTTGTTGGGCAATAAGAATAGAATGAGTAAGTTGAAATAATGCAACAATAATTGCAAATAGAATGAGTAAGTTGAAGATTGCATATCAAGTAAAGTAATATAAGTTGACCAAAAAATTTTAAGTGGATAATAGATATTTATTAAAAATTTCAAGTAAAAACTTGATTTTATTCGCGGGCAACAAAAATCCTTGTGCGGGCCTTATGCGGCCCGTGGGCCGCTAGTTGGACAGCGCTACTTCAAACTATTTGCATATTAAAAAGTTTTTAGGAGCAAACTTAAAAGATTTTTGGAGCAAGGAGAGTGCTCCATCTTAGGTGAAGTGCCATTATGTGGTTACATTAGGGCTGTTAAGTACTTCTTTCCACATGTTATGAAAGATGATTCCTGTGTCTTGGTGACAGGTGGGGATGGGCCAGGCCATTATTTCAATAGTCTCCCAGACAATGGTTTCGTAGGAAGTGGATGCACATGTTAGCAGTTAGGCATGCTCTGTCTATGGTAGCTGTGTGTTGTATTGTCAGCTTGGTGGCAGCAGTTGTTAGCTTCTTTTGGCTTCTGTCTGATGCTCTGTGAACCTCTCCTGTAAAGAACTTATGGTTTTTCCACTATAGGATGCAGGAGAAATCTGTATATGCCAGATTTTTGAAGGAGGCTAAATTTGTCTCTGTCCCTTTTTTATAATTTTCTTCAGATTTGCTAAACCCCATGTACAGGAGAGCCATACCCTGTGCACATTAAATAACATGCTTGATGGGAGGCTTTCCAGCATCTGTCACAACTTTTCAAGAAGAGTGAATAATATGTTCTCTTACATATGCGATTCACATTGTTCCACCAATGCATCATCAGGCAAAATAGTTGTTTTGCATCAGGCACAGATGCTAGCGTACTGTGGTCAGTGTTTGCATTAGGCTCAGAACACATTGTGTGTAGGGATGGGTGGTAGTACTTGTGCCCTCTTTTGAGGGGTTTGAGAAATAAAATTTTAAAGTTTTGTTATATTGTTGAGAGTTTTTTTATGCAAAAGTAGGGGATTTTAATGTGTGGTGGTGTGGATTTATCCAGGTGTGCATGTAGAAAAGGCAGGTATATAGAAGGGTTTGCCTAAATTAGTTTAATATTTGGGTAATTATTGAGTAGTATTTTCCTTGCTGAGGGGAGAAGGGATTATGTCATTATTGCAGATTTCATTTTTATATATATTATAAGATTTTGGACAAAATTTAGCTGGAATTTTGTCGGGGGGGGGGGGGGGATAATATTGTTCCATCATTGAATTTGGATTCAAGTCTGTAGGTGATGGCAGCTTGGGTTGGGGCTGTTTTTTTTTAGCTTTTTCATAATCTTCCTGATGTACTGACAGTCAGGTTGAGATATGACTGAATGTTTTGCCTCCATATTTATTTTTCTGATGAAATACCCCATGTCGGTCCACAATATGATGACATAAATGCCACCTGAAGGCATTTGTTGATCGTGGTTATTTCTAATTTTGAGATAGTATTTCAAACAGTTATAGGCACAGTATAATTAAATTCCCTCATAATTTTCGTCAAAGAGTCTGTAAGATATGGGATAAGATGGAATGTTATAGTAAATTTATTTCAGAGGGGTTGTGTTGGTGGTACAGGTAAGGAAGTGTTTTGACTGTACCTTTTTTTTTATATATATTATTTCGAATTTTATGTTTCTAACCTGCTTGTTTGCGTAATTTCATAATGTATTTTGTTTCCCTGCAAGAATTTCTCTGGAGCAGTATCTGTGAGCTCACAGGGATAGGGTGTAAATTGCTGATTTTTGGTAATTTATAGGGTGGGTGGAGTGCTTAGGGACTTATGAAATTATGGACAGATGAAAGTTTTCAGTAGACTGAGGTTTCAACAGATTTGGGGTTGCCCCTGGATATTGACTCAAGAAAGTTTAATAATCCATTTTTCTCTGCTTTGTGTGTAAATTAAATGGTTGAGAAAACAGTATTGAGTTCTTTTAATAAGCTATTAGCTGTTTGAACAGCTAAATAACTTAGTATTTTTAACAGCCCTAACATCACCACATTGCACCACTTCACTGAAGACGGAGTGCTTTCCTTGCTCTGAAAAGCTTCCGAGTTTGTTCCTAAAAACTTTTTAATGTGCAAAATAGTTTGAAGGATAAACTTTAAAAAATTTTTTGCTCAATGACAGAGAACTTTAGGTTACTTTAATTATTTTCTGAGCAAAAAAGTATTTTTAATTGTGTAATTAACATCTATACTGAAAACTATTTACATCTGCCAGTTGTAACATTATTACCCTACATCCTAAAGTTCATAATACTACCCCTCAACCAGCAACTTTAAGCTACTACCAAATAATAGTAATTGACCTTACTGCAGGGCTCAGCTACGAAACAGTTTGAATCAATACAACCCACTCTGGAGACTTCACACAGTCAACTTCCCTCTATGGCATGCTGATAGAGGGAAGTTGACTGTGTGAGGGACTCTTTTTCTACCAATCAAAACTACGTAACATGGAGGGTTTAGTCTTGCTTCATAACACTAGGGTGGTCTGGAACTTCATTCTGACATTAACTGCATTCCTTGAGAGAGTAACACATGAAAAGTTGACCACCGTCCACTTCCTAAACTTCAGAGAAAAATCAGCATCTCTTCTCCATTTTGAGGAATTGCTAGTCTGTAAAATGGGGGGGGGGGAGTCACATTGCAAGTGTTCGACTGTGACAATAGGTTTTTATGGACAGCTTGATGATATTTTGAATTCTGTCAAAAAGTGAGATTTTACTCTTGTGCTAGGTGATTTCAGTGCTGAAGTTGGTACTGATTCTGACCTTTGGGCAAGGGTGATAGGTTGTTTTGGCATTGGTAGTTGTGCTGACAATGAGGAACATCTACAGGTAAGTAAACTTAATGGTTTGAGAATAACTAACACTTACTACAAACACCAGGTCATTTAGAAATACATGTATGTTTTACCTGATGGGTTGCAAAAGAATACGATAAATTATATGCAAAGGGTCTAGTTCTGTAAGGAATACCAGGTCTTATGTGAGAGCCAAATTTCAATGTGGCCATTGCCTTGTTAAATGTATCTTTTCAACTGAAGCGTAAAAAATGTTGTGCTATGGTTAAAAGAATTACCTTTAAACATGTTATCTCGATAAGAACAGAAATCACTGGTTCATACGTTTAGTCATAATCCTTTGAACTTGCATGCCCCCAGTGACATATCTAAGATAACGCGACAAGGCGTTTTGATTTCTGACAAAATGGCATTCTATTATTTTTCTCTGTGAAGATTGAAAATTAGTTGCAAAATAAAATCTATTATGCTAAATGCAGTAGAAAATCATATTTGTTAACCAGAAATGCGTGGGGTGAGAAAATGAATAACGTATTATGTGTCCTTATTGAAACTTGAATTGCATACTAGAGCAAATGATAAATTTGCAACTGAAATCAATCTTAGGTTGATTTTATCACAGATATTGGTATCTTTTTTGCACTGAATGAATTTTATGAATTTGCACAAACTTCAATGTATTATAATAATAGTAATATTCATTTCTAGTAGCTATTGAATCTAAAACCTAAAATATATTAAATTATATAAATATATTATAATTATGCATAAATGAAATAACATAATTCAAGGGTAAAAAAGTAAATCCAGTAGTATTACAAGAATAGTTATCAAACTGAAAAAAAATTATTTAAAAATAAAAAAAACTTTCATTTTGAGTTAATGCTACACTTAAAATACATGATTACTTTGAATTGAAGTTCAGATGCATTTTGTTAATTTGTTTGGACTAAGTGCATTATTCTAACAAGTTTAAAATATGTTATGAGAATAACTCTCTGTTTGCCCAAAATATTAAACTTGATTCTTGTAACATCATTTGTGTGAATATATACCCACAATAAACTAAATTACAAAATTTCCTTTTCTTCAATGTTCCTTCAGGTTCAAGTGAACAAACTAGGAAAATCTGAAAGTTGAATAAAATAATGCTTTCAAACATAAAGATGAATTGCACAGAATAATTACATATTTTAACCAAGTACTCAAAATATTGCATTCTATAAATAGGAGAAATCACAGCCTCTCTTTTGTATGAAGAATTTTGTTATTGAAAAATTTATTATTTAATTCAGTATTAAGGCAAAGCCAAAAATGAAATGAGATGAGGCATTTCCTAAAATTTGGCTGCAGTGAAGAAGCATCCCCTCAAGGGGAATTTTAGGGAACTAATAATAATAAAAGGTTCCTGATATACTGAATGTAACAATGCATCAAAATAGAACACTATACAAACATAAGAGCAAATTTAGATGGGAAAAATCATTATTAATGGACTGTGAAGATAATTACATACAGTGGACCCATGTGTAGCAAAGTCTTTGCATAACAAATTGTCTTTTAAAGGCCTCCCCAATGACTCATAAATATTTCCGACATAATAAATTAATGAAGTCATGCAGTTGCAAATTTCAGCCAATCAGTGACCCCCATTTATGAGCTGGATTGCCTTTGTTTATATTGTTTACTGTGTTTTGGTTGTGGAAAAATCTTTTTTGGAGTTATCATCAACACTCAGTAACTTGAAAATCTCTACCTGCAACAGCTCTGATCCCCCAAAAGCTATTGATGAGAGATTCTCCTTCAAAAATTGATTTTTTTTTCTTACCCCAACTTCATCAACCTCCTAATCCAATTCTTTTTAACTTAGGAAGATAGTTTTATTGTAATATTTTTATGTGTTATTTAATGGCCTTTTTTCCTATGTTTTTAGTAATTTTAATCGTTTACCATATTTTTATAATGTTTATTTGTCAAAAATTAGTGTTCCAATTTTATAAACTATGGTGTTAGGTCAAAAGGTTAACTTATGATGGTCTTGGAACGAATTAAGCCTTTAACATATATTTTCCAAACTCGCATATCAAAGTTTTCGTGGAACAAATTAAATTCATTATGTGGAGGTTCACTGTGTTTAATGAAAAATAAATGTTACGTACTTTTTAAATAAATCATTTATTGTAATTATTAATAAACATTTAACCTATTTCTTCCCAGTGTTGTGTGTACGCAACACTTGGGAAGAAATGGGTTAATACTCAATGCATATTGTGCATTTGGGGAAGATATGCCACTGTCCCTCTGACTCTCGTTATTGGAAATCAAATAGGAAGGCCATATGTTTACAGACAGTGAAATACTGTTCTAGTTCAGTGTTGTTTCAAAAAGTGAAATATAATGTTAATATCATACAACTAATTGCACAACTTGAAACGATATATTTCACAACTCCAAGCCACCTAAAAGTTACGATTATTTCTATAGTAAATTGAAACGCATTTTCAATTGTCACTATTTTCAAAATTTGAATGCATTGTAGTTTATGTTTTAAACAAACATCCTGTAAATCATTTGCAAAATATGTATCAACTGTTTCACATTAACTTCAATTTCATGTTTTTGTACAAAACCAAACAATTAATTTTTTAATGTAAATTGATATTTCAGCAGCTTGAATGAAATAAAATTAAAATATATATTTATTATAAAATAATATATTTATCAATCATATTTATCAAGAAATGTAAACGGTTAATTTCTAGAAAATGTGAAAACAAAATGATGTGGAGTAAGAAAATCTTACTGTATAATTTTGGTTTTATGCCATATCTGTATAGTAGTTTTCCCTTTCTTCAAGTAAGCAAGCTACTAGAAGTCTGTTTGCTGGATATTTTTACCACTGTAGATCTCTTTATAGCCATTAATTATGTGTTCAGAGATCCCATTATTGTATCATATTTGATGCATTTTGCATCTGTAATATACAGAAAATCCTTACTGATCACAGATTTAATGATATGTATTTAAGTAAATACCGCATTTCTGCAATGTGGAAAAATTTTTATTGTAGATGTCTTGAATCACACATTCAATGTAGTCAGTCATATTACAATTGTAACTTCCATAAAGTAAAGAGGCTCTTTTAAAGGGGTCGAATGTTCTATATATTATATAGTGTTATATAAATGCTGATTTGACAATTACATTTTACATATTTAATTACACTGCTCGACATTGAAAATGCCCCATTCAGTGGGGCGGGGGTGGCTCAGTCGGTAGCGTGCCAGGCTCGTAATCTGTAGTTCCCAGGTTCGAGTCCCAGCTGGGTAAGCGTTGAGATTTATCTCTGCAAAATTCCCCGCCCTGCCCAAGATCAGTAGGGGACACCAATGGGCTTGGAAAGGCCGCCGTCCGTCGGATGGGACGTTAAGCCGTGTGCTGGAGAGCCATACCCTGTGCACGTTAAAGAACACGCTGGATGGCCTTGACGGGAGGCTACCATCTGTCTCCCAACAGCTGTTCCAGTGGGTCCCCTCCCCAACCTTCTCTGAGCCTTCGGGGTCCTTGTGGCCTGGCCATTTAGCCCATGGTGTGCAAAAAAGTGCCGCTCAGGGGTAAAACAATCCAATCCAATCCAAAGCCCCATCCAGAAGGACATGTCGTACAAACATACAAATATGGGGTTTTCCAAAAGGGACTTTAGGATGTGTTTTGTAATAAAAAGGAAAACACATGGAATATATCTGATTTGTTTATTGTAAATTAAAGTTTCATCGATTACAATTAAACTTGAAAGGTGATGTCATTTAAATGTCCACCATGGCTACGTTTACAGGCATCGATACGAACATCATAATTTTGTAAGATATTCTCAATCATTGAGACATTAATCTCTCTTATGACGGCTCGGATGTTGTCTTTTAAGACTGGTATGTTATTTGGTTTGTTGAAGTAAACTTTACTTTTCAAATAGCCCCAAAGAAAAAAGTCCAATGGTGTTAAGTTGCAAGATCGTGGCGGCCAATTCACATCTCCATGAAATTACACATCCAGGGAATATCGTGCATAATAACTCCATGTTCGCTCATGTTTTATGGCTCATAGCACTATCTTGTTGAAAATAAACATCAGAAATGTCAATTCCGTCAATTTGAAGCCACAAAAATTCTGTAATCGCATTATAACGCTCTGCATTCATTCACTGTAACATCATTGCCACAATAATTTTCAAAGAAAAATTAGCCAGTGATTCCTCCAGACCACAACCCACACCAAACCGTACATTTTTGTGAATGAAGTGATTGTTCGTCAATAATTCGAGGATTTTCTTCCCCCAAAAGTCGACAATTTAGTTTATTTACACTTCCATTTGATGTGAAATGTGCCTCATCGCTTAAGATGATTTTAGCGAAAACTGAGGATTCGTTGCCCTTTGTTCTAACATCCAAGTAACAAAATTTCTGCGTTGCAAATGGTCCGTTCCTTCAGTTGTTTTGTTAACTGAATCTTATAAGCATGCAAATCTTTATGCAAAATTCGCCTTAAACTGGTTTGAGCAATACCTAATTCTTGAGAACATCATGAATTGATGTTGATGGATCATTTGCGATACTTTCACGTACAGCGGTGAATGCAGAAATTGCAGCTTTTTGTCTCCCTGAAGGTGGTTTGTGATGAGCAAATCCAGTTTCTTCAATTTTTTTCACTGAATTTCGAATTGCTTGTTCAGTAGGACGATTGAATGTGCCGAGAAAATCACGAATTTTGCAATGTGTTTCTTTTACTGAATATCTATTTCCATAATAAGTTTTAATGATTTCAATACGTTGTTCTTGTGAGAGCGACACCATAGTTAGACTTGTATATGACTGAAGTTAGGGTATATGAAATTCCATATGAAAAAAAAAATTTTTTTTAAGTTATTGGCATTCAAAATCTTAAAGCCCCTTTTGGAAACACTGTAGAAGAGTGAGTGTGCGCAATTGAGATATGCAAATGATGATAATCAGGAGCTAATTACGTGTGTGGCTCAAGAGATAAAAGGTGCAAGAAGGAACAGGGATGTTATTGTGTTTATGCAGGTGGAATGCGTGCAAACGGTTGAGATTAGGTGGTTCTGCTTGGAAATTGTTCAGTGAAGGCCAAAAATGCCTTGTACACGACGTCGGCAAGTTTATCACCATTGGAATCCTTTTGAAAAAGGAAGAATTATAGGCCTATGTGAAGCTAAATGGACTACACGTGTTGTTGCCCATGTTCATCGGGATGCACGAACTGTTGGTAACTATGGTGAAATGAAGGTTCTAGCGTGTGTCGTAGAGGGAGTGGTGCCATCTGACAGACGGCAGCATGGCTTGATAGGTGCATCACCACAGAGCACTGCAGGCAATATTCGACGGGCTATGTTAACAACCATGGACGTCTCCATAACGACCCGAACGGTAAACCAAAGGTTGCATGAGGGACACCTGCGCTCTAGGCAACCGTTACGTTGACTGCAAACCCTAGCAGCGCTCCTCTGGCTTGGTGCCGAAGTCGTACGAACTGGGGGTCCCCTTTCTGTCCCATTGCTGATGATCGACAGGTCCGTGTTTGGCAACCTGCCAAGAGAACGGACCCAGCTTTTGTTCACGACCGGCACACCACCCATCAGCCAGGCATAATGGTATGGGGTGCTATTGGATATGACATCAGGTCACCTCTTGCCTGCATCATGGGAACACTGACAGCTGCACGATATATTAGCGCAGTTTTGAAGCCTGTTTTGTTGCCGTTCCTGGGAGGCATGCAGCAGCCCATTTTCGAGCATGACAACTCTCGTGTACATACTGCTAGGGTCTACAAACAATGTTTGCAACATGTTCAAGTATTGCCATGACCCAACATGATTTCCAGATTTATCCCCAGTAGAAAAATCTGTGGGACCACTTTGGACTACATATGCAATTCTCTCATCGGCTGGTGTGGAATCTCAATGAATTATGGGAGCAAGTCAGTTCTGCTTGGTGTGCAAATTCCTCAGGACCATATCCGTCGACTGTATGACTCCATGTTACGCCGTATTGACGTTCACGGCGGTGCAACCGGCTACTGAGGCAGTCACATTGTGCTGCATTATCTCATCTAACTGCTCTAAGTGGCTGCAAATTAAATCATGGTATGCCAATATATATTGCTATGTATGTGCTACATTTCACCCCTAACACCTGGGTGGGGCAATTTCAATGTTGTGCAGTGTATATGCTTATATATGTCGTGTTAGTACTCTTGCAATAAGTAATGGAAAGTATAAGACAAATCAGAAAAATTTATTAAACTGAATTCTAAAGTTATTCTGGATGTAGTTGCACATGGGTAAAGAGTTAGAGGGACCTCTTCAGTTCTGTACGATAGTCCTTGTTTTGCAGGAGGGTGGAAGACATTATTAGGAGGCCCTCTACAAAATAATTTTTGCAAAAGTTATGGGTAAACTGGTATACAAGTATTCAAAGGAATAGTCCAGAATTTTTTTTCTATAGCTTTCAATGAATAATAATGGATTGTGAACAATCTGCTTCTCTGCTTCATTTCCCCCTATAAATTACTCTTTATTGCCTATGGGCCAGCACTCATTGTCTCATTTTCTGAGTTCTCTAAGGAATAAAATTTACATGATATTAGCTTTTGGTAAACGTTTTCTGGGTATTTAGTATAAGTATTAAACTAAGATAAATGTTTGAATTTAATTGCATATGTTTGTGTTTTATGCAGCAACGTGTAATTTGATTTTACCTAAAATATCAGTCGATTGTAAAAAATTGTTATTAAAAATTAAAGGAAATCTTGAAACAAAGATTATAACTGAAAATTTTCCCTGAAAATTTCCAGAATGCCACTGGGCCCTCTTACTAATCTGCACTTGAGCCCTTAAAAAATCTTGTTTTTCCCCTTAGTTATATAAAGTTATTAACCTGCATTTAAGCAATCATTAACCCTTATAGTGGGGGAGGGGTGGCTCAGTCTGTAGCACATAAAGCTCATAATCTTCAGTTCCTAGTTTTGAGTCTCAGCTGGACTAGTGTTAAGATTTATCTCCACAAAACTGCCCACGGTCAGTAGGGGATGCAATGGGCTTTGGAAAAGTCACTGTCCATGAGATGAGACGTTAAGCTATGGCGCTGTGTGTGGGAGAGCCATACCCTGTACACGCTAAAGAACACATCGATGGTCTTGATGGGAGGCTACCATCTATCTCCCAACATCTGTTCCAGTAGGTCCCCCAATCTTCTCTTAGTCTTCAGTGTCTTTGTCCTCTCAGAGGTAATCCAACCTTTAATAGTATCAGGGTTTGTTTGTTTTTTCTCTAAAAATGCAACTCAATTTCGAATCTTATTTTAAAGCAACTAATGAATATATATATATTATTTATATTACATACTAAAAGAGCGTTTATCATAAAAGAGCACTGTCAGCTTGAAATCGATTGTTACTTGTCACCAGGTCTAGATTCATTGACCAAGGGCATTGGGGCAGAGAAAGGTACCAAATAATATTGGTGAAAAAAACGAATGTCATTCTTGGCTTTCGATGCCCTTATGTATCATATAATAAGACAGGACACTGATTCTAGAATTTATCAAGGGTTTACCGTAAATTAAATGTTCCCGGGTACACTTAAATATTGAATGCCATTTGATACTTGTGACCTCGTGCTATTTGAAATCGGATACTGGGATGTTAGGATTAGGTTCATCAAGTAATTCACCATCTTCTGTCATTTATAGCATGGTTATCAACCTTTTATGCTTTACGTACCCCCTGGAAATGTGTATGTTTGGAGTTTTGCGCCCTACTGCGGAAAATCGCAGGCAACGCGCGTAGGCTGGAAAATGTAAAGAAAACTAAAAAAAGTTCAGTATGTTATAAATGCATAAAATATATGCATTATTAATCTATTTTATCATTTACTACCATAAATAAATACAAAATTTATTTAAAAAAGTTAAATTTTGAAAAAGTTTCAGTACGCTAAAAGAACTGCGATGACTATGTTTATAACATCGACCTGTCTATGATACGTTCCTTGAAGTTGAAAGAATTGGTAGAAGAGGCATTGTCTACGTACACCAACATTTTTAAAGAAATGAAGAGGCAAAAAAGCGAAACTGAAATCACAATGTATTTCAAGAAGATAACACTGAGTATCCCAGCCTCCCCTTCTATTTCTGCTACCCCTGAGGCCCCCCCCCCTTCTCCTCCTCCGCATACGGAGCACGTAGAAGACTACGAGTATGAAGACCCTGACGTCAACTTCCACTGCTGGAATAAATGACAATAATGCAGCACAGTTACAATAAACATTGTTTGAATGTGTTTGTGTGTACTGTAAGTCTCATAACTGTTCAGTTAGAACTGTGTGTCAGAAGTGTTTGTATTTCATCATCATCTGTACATAGTCATCTTGTGAAAAACGGAGAAATATTTAAAAACATAAAATTATTAAAGTTTATAAAGCACAATACTGTATTGTACCTAACTGTGTTTTATAAACTTTAATAATTTTACTGCTACCTAAATACTGTACGTGTATTAGCTCTCACTCTCTCTGTGTGTTAGCGTACATTGTTCATACTGTAACTTTAAATTTATAAAACATACTGTTGCAGTACAGTGTATTGTTTTACTTTTTTTTTTGCGTGTTAAATATGGTTAACACTATTAGGAGTTAAGGTTTGAGGGGGCCCAGAGATATTCGCTTCGGTCCTGTGCCCCTAACCCCCGCGAATATAGAGGGCCGACTGTATATATATATAACATATATCTAGCGACTTTTCAGCTCTCACGGCGCACCCAAAAAAAAATTTACCGCGTACCACACATTAAGAACACCTAATTTATAGTACAAGTATCATTTTCGTCAACTGGCACCAATACTTGATGCTGACAATACCTTTTTTTTTTCATGATAGTTTAAGAAATATTTTAAAACAGAGTTTTTAGATATATTTTTTTAATTTGTATATATTGCATACCTTGATTTCCTTTATCTTAATTCAACCGCAAAGTTAACTATTTTGTTTGAAATAAACCGAAAATATTGCTAGTATTTAACTTCCATAATATAACATACAATTAACAATAAAAAAAAATACCCCTGAAGCAGCTGCTTGCCACAGAGGTTCTAAGTTAATAATCTTTTACTATAAATTTGCAACTGTGCTTACGATTTGGTTTCATTTTTTTTTTAATATTGTCTTCATACATATGCAAATTACCCTAGAATTGTTATTTAACGTTACGTGGCATTGAGAGGTCCTTCTACAGGCTTTCTCAGAATGATAATTTTGGATGTATGTGGGTATTATTTTTTTATTTTAATTTAGGGTTCGCGTATATATTAATATTTTGGTTATCAAAATTATATTTGATATCATGCAAAGAAGTAAGAGATAGTCGCCCAGTGAAAATTGATATTTTAGGATTTTATGAGTGTTTATGTCTGTATATGCTTTCCGGGAAGTATTCAGAGTTTGGAGAATTAATTTTTTTTAATGTTTTTTTTTAGTTATTATTCTTTTAGTTTTTTGTTTTATTTTTTTAATGCTTTTTTTAGTTTTTTTAATTTTTATACTTTTTTTATATAATATATTTATTTTTTTTATCATTTTTTAAATATTTGAATAAGAAAGTTTGTCTCTGTAATGGTGTATATGTATAAGAAAGTTTGTCTCTGTGTGCAGTATTATCACAGTTAAGTAGGATGTGATGATATTTTTTATATAATTTTTCTTTTTATTTTTTTTTGTTAATTATGTATTATTTTATATATATATTTTTTTTATTATTATTTATTTTTATTTCATTATGTAATATTTTTTTTTTTAATTTTATTTTTTTAATTTATTTTTATTTATTTTTTAATTATTATTATTATTATTGTGCATTTTTTTTAATTATTCTTATATTTACAATTTAATAATTTTTCTTTATTTTTCCCTGAGTGGTTTTAATTTATTCTTGGGTTATGGAGATAGGTTGAAGACGATTGATCCAGACTGTTTTGTGGTTATTTGGGCCAGTAAGACCTGAGTTAAAGGGTTCGAGCCACTTTAGATATATATATATAATTTTGTTCCCTTATTTCTATAGTCCCTCCATTATTTTTTCTTTATTTATATTTTATGGAATTTTTGGTGTGGGTCTGGATAGAGAACAGAATGAGAGTCCCTTCGGGAACATGTATATGAGAGGTGAGTTGAGAATTGAAGAAGAATCTTTATGAAGGGCATGAAAATACGATAGTAGAGGGGAAAGGTAGACTAAATTCTGTTCCAAAGTGAGGTGGAAAGAAAAGAGAGATTCATAAATTTTGGGGGGTTTTTTTTTATGAATCTCTTTTCTTTCCACCTCACTTTGGAACAGAAGCAGCATGAACTTATACTATTTTGTTACTTTGCATCATTAGTGAATAGTATATTCATCACAAAAGCAGAAAGATGTTTGTGTGTAAACTTTGTTTTAAACGATTAAAGGGTAGTTTTCAAATATTTATTGCTAAATTTGTTTGTAGGATTATCGTGGCTTGAAAATTAGAGATTAAGAGAAGCTGGAAGATTACATCAAGACTCGATTCACTAGTCTTGGCAGTATTGATTTGTATGTAAATTCTGTATTTTAATCAAATTTTAAGTCTTCGATGTCCACTGAAGCTGGTCATTTTTGTATTCCTGAGCAATCCTAACATCATAGGAGCAATAGTTCTTTGTTGGACTTCATGTAAATATACCATGTAAATATTTCCATTTGTGTAATTCTATTTATATTATTTTATTTTTGACTCTTACCATAGTTTAAAGTTACTTCCAAGGAAATGGAAATAAAAACTACTTCATAGGTGTTCTGACTTTAAAAGCATTCATTTAATTCTGCAAACTCCCTCGCATCCTTAATAAGGAATGTCCTTGCTGCTTAGGCTTATAATAACGGATGTATCTAATTTTTTTTTTTGTTCTACTACAGAATGACACTAGAAGCTTTCTTATACTGATTGTAACAAATTATTTTAATTTAACAAAAAATATTGGTTGATTGGAAAACAATTCTCAAAATTCTTTAAATGTTATTGATAACAGACCTTACCTGGTCTAATGGTTAGTTAGCCTACCTCACAACTAAGACCAGCATGTCCTTGTCTAAGTGTTTGTATGTTGTATGAGAAACCAGGACAAGTCTGATATAGCTTCTAGGTTATCTCTGCCCTTTATACCTTCTTTTTAAAGTACCTTCCTTTTAAAGAATTAAAAAAATAGATGGTCAGTGTTTGAAATAAAAGATGTGGCAGTTCTGGAAAAGGGATTTTTGAGTTATGTGTATTGCGAAATACATCGATGACAGATACGATGAAATAATATCTCCTCTTGCTTCTGCAGTTCTTGCCTTTAGATCGAGTGTAGTTTATAAATGGAAATACTGCAGAATTTATTAAAGGAAGCCGGATGGTTTAATTATTCCTAGTCAGAATGGAAATGGCATTCCTCTGTATCCCCTCACCTCAAATACGTGATGACCGTTTTCACCATTTGATAAACAAGTAGATTAGATATTTTTATTTGATAGTTGCTTTCTTTAATTCTGCTTAAATTACGATTTTCGCACCATTAAAATAAAAGCACCTTTATTCGCCAAAATAATCACCAGCACATGCAACGACCCTACCACAACATTGTTCAAGGTAGCAAATACCCTTCCGATAGAATTGAGTATTCTTATGGGTGGAAAAGTTCTGCAGCTCCCTCTCCAAGAGGTGTCCCAATTACAGAACCGTCTCTGCTGCATACGATTGTCCAGCACATGGAATAGGTGCAATCCATTGGTGAAATATCGGGGGAATTGTTTGAGGTGAAGGATGGCGGATATGGTAGAACTTCCATCCGAATTCAGCATTGTTACCGGTTAGGACAAATATGTGCAGCCTTGCGTTATCGTATGACAGCAGTGGCCCATGATAATTAACCAGAGCAGATTTAACATCCGCACATGGTTGCATTCCCGAGTATATACTCGGGGATGATGCACAACACCTATCGCTGTCCAAAACGCAGTCAATAGCATCTTCTGGAGAGGTTGGCACTTCTTTCGATGGTTCTTCTGGCGATAACCACTGATACGACCGTTGGCTTTTGTCGTACAGGGTCAATGACGTCAGGATCCTGTGGAGTAAAGGCGCGAGAGGAGGGAATTGCTGATTTCAGCCTTTGCACTTTGTCCTTTTAAGTATGAGGAATCCATTTATCCAAATTTCTTACCTTTCCAGACGTGTAGGTGGTTGCACAGTCTTGGTACACGTATGAAGTTTGCAACGTGTTTAACGAGGATCAGCCTCAAGGACTGTATAGGACCTTGTGCAGAACAGTGTGTCATCTGGATCTATGGGCAACCTCCAGGGTCTTTCATTTTCATGAAACTGAATCATGTCTGTCTGCTGTACGAAAAGCTACATTACCCTCTCCATATGCTACAGGCTGCCTGCGCCGCCGTATTAAATAAAAAGACCCAAATACGAAAAAAACAGCTTTACACGTAGTCACCTACAATATAAAATCTCGCTAGATGATGTGTAAACACTGCAAAAAAAAAAACTTTTAATTGTTTTTAGAAGAAAAAAACTACTCAAATAAACCTGATTTATTTTAAAAATGGATCAAATTCGAAAAATTGTGCTTTAGAAATCGAAAATGTTGAAAAAGAAACCCTGTTTACATTTCGAACAGGCTTTTTTAGGAAAGCAATCCTAAATTTAGTTTTCACGTGTACGATTTAATACTAATGGTATTTCAAAGTATGTTGCTTCTAAGTAAGAGCAGTTTGAAAGGAAGCTAAAGTGTGGGATTATCAGAAGATCCTCTGGTTTAGTTGTTTTGATAATAAGGGCTTGTATCCTATGTTTTGAATATGTCATGCAATATATAGTTTTAAAATAAGTTCAAACATTTTCTTTGTGATGCTTAGTATATAACTTTTCTGTCTCATTAGCCTTTCTACCTGTGCAATTGCACCAGGCCTTACTTTTTAGGGGTGGAAAATTAAGTCTTATTTTTCAACAGTTAATTTTCACTTACTTTTTAAAATGATATTAAATTTAGCCAAATTATTAACAACTAAAATTTGACTTGGAGAAAGGGGTAACACATATCGAAGTTTGCTCCATACTGCAAAATACGTATCGCCAGCTCTGATAATTGATAACCAATGCCTCTTCTAAATAAGAGAGTACGTGTCCACCAGTCTTTGATCAAGTACAATGAGTTAAAATTTCCTTACCTATGACAGTATTGTGAAATGCTACTTATGGGATTAGAAAGTAGTGGATTCTGGATTTTGCACTTATTGCCATACAAGTAAAAGGTGCATGGCGTGCTGCGTTGCTTCCCACCACAATCAGATTTTGACGGGACAAGTAGGGGTGCTCTTGGTCAATTTTGCACCATGGGCAAAGAGAGGATGTTCACAGATGGATCAAGAATTATTTTCCTCCCTATTAAATAGTTTTAGCACATACACTGGTGGAAATTGAAAAAAGAACACCATTAACAATTGAAGCTAATTTATGAGATTTATTTAGTAGCAATAACTTGCTCAGAAAGGACAGTGATCAATGTTTATTTTACCTTTTAATAAGTATTACGTTTTATAGGATGTACATTTAAATAAGGTGTTGAACCTCCTCGAGCAGCAATACAAGCTTCCAATCTGGCATGCAATTGGTCGTACAAATGCTGGATATCATGTTGGGGATACCATTCCATGCGCTTTCAACTTGGATGCGGAATTCAGTGATGGTCATTGCCTGCCGTGGTCCATGGAAGAGTTTGATCCAGTCCTAGATGTGCTCGATTGGAGGCAAGTCCGGAGAGTGTACTGGCCAAGGGAGTTGGTGCACTGCTTGAAGAGCATGTTGAGTTGTGTGCGTGGCCATTATCCAGTTGGAATGTCGCATTTGGAATTACACTCAAATATGGCAGGACGACCGGCTGTACAATGTTGCTGACGTACGTATTGCTATTCAGTATACCCTGTACAACACCAGACATGATCGCTGGCAGATGCATGATGGAAGAAGCCGCTCACCTTGTCGCCTTCAAACGTGTAAACGACCATCAGATGCTCCTAGGCAGAAATGGC
Organism: Ryuthela nishihirai; assembly: GCA_038380435.1. Taxonomy (NCBI): domain Eukaryota; kingdom Metazoa; phylum Arthropoda; class Arachnida; order Araneae; family Heptathelidae; genus Ryuthela; species Ryuthela nishihirai. The sequence goes on from JAWZYU010000026.1 coordinate 21,499,560, forward strand.
TTTCATCACTGAAGACCACAGACTACCATTCCTTCCAATGAACTAATTCTTGACACCACTACAAACGTGCTCAACAGTGGTAACATGTAAGCAGCATGCGTGCCTGTAGTCCTGCTTTCAAAAGACTATTGCATATCGTTCTTTATAGACACTCTTGTGCAACAGAGGATCGAATTTTTGACACTGTCCACTCTGCCACCCTCCTGATACGCCTGAACCTCTTGTGCATCCATAACTCTGTGTTGCTTGGGATCACGTCTGTGAGTATGCGAATGCTCTTCTGACCACAGTGCCGATACCTCTCATCCAGCACTTTGTGCAATTTGACGAAAAGACCAACATGCTTCCTGAAGACCCACTATACGATCTCGCTCAAATTCTGCTAACTGAACAAATGTGCGCCTGCATCGTCCAGGCAGGGTAGCTTCTTCAAAGAACACTGAACAACATAACACAAGACGAATAACTTCTTTCTTCATGCCCTAGCCCTTAAATACCTGCTGCGTACGTTTGCATGTTGCCATCCTCAGTGACGTCTTTATTTCTTTTAACAATCGGTTATTTCTTGTCATAAGTACAAAAATATACGATGATGCGGCATAGTGGAAAGTGACCTGAACTTTTGCATTGTCCTTTCTGTTAACTCACCAACAGCAGGATCATAGGCGTACGACTTAATTCAAATCTTGTCTAACCCATATATAATGTTTCATGATACCATATGTATGCCAAATGTGATCAATTTTTCTTGATGCTCCAAATGATGGACATTGTGACCTCTATATCAGCAAAATTACCTGCCCTGTCAGTAGGGAACGCTGATGGGCTTTGAAACTGATGGACTTGATGGGAGGCTACCATCAAGGCCATTCAGTGGGTTCCCAACCTCTGAGACTTCGTGTTCTTTATGACCTGGCTGTGTAACCTGTTGTGTGCAAAAAAAGTGCTACTCAGAAGTAAAAGGACCCAACCCGACTAACCATATACACCGAGTTTGCGTTGTGTTAGAAATACCCCCTTGTAGAGGAATGGACCAGTTTGGCAATCATACGATTATAGAAAACAGGTGACAACCGGTGCTATGGTGAACTGCTCCCATATTGTTTGTAAGTCTACGTGACTGCCTCAACAGCAGTCAAACAACCAGCCAAAGGTCATGTGTCTCCTGTTTCGCAACAGAGCATAATCGCCCAGTGAAATGTCAAGATCAATATCCACATGGACAATACTCCAGATATTAGTTTATGGGCTATGAGAGTTGATTGGCCACAATGGGTACCCATGCTCACTGTGAGACAAGAGACTGCCTTGCATGGGCACATCTGCACCAGACCACCGACATGGAAATATGTTGCCTGATCAGACGAATCCAGTTTCTAACTCCATCATGCTGATAAGCGTGTTCGCATTTCAAGAAAGCAACATGACACCAGGATGCACTGGGTGTTTGCTGTGGAGGCGGTGGCGTTATTTGTAGACTTTTCATTCCATGTTCTGGATCCACTAATAAGAATAAAATAGCAGCACCTTATGGCTTTCTCGGTAGGGGACACCGACAGGCTTGGAAAAGGCCACCGTCTATCGGATAGGATGTTGAGCTGTGGCCCTGTGCACGTTAAAGAACATGCTTGATGGGAGGCTACCATGTGAAGAAAGTGCATCACGCCATCCATAAGGACTGTTGGTGAACAATTAATGGCATCTGTGAAATTGTTGAATGTACAAATTGTGACAATGAATCCTAATGGAGGAACTCAACATGAAACAGATTGCTGTCAAATTTGTACCTCAACTGCTGACTCTGGACCAAAGACAACATCAGCTCATTGTGTGCAGGGACCTTGACCTTCAGGGGCAGAGGGCGGGGGTGGCTCAGTCGGTAGTGTGCCAGACTTGTAATCTGTAGTTCCCAGCTCGGTCAGCATTGAGATTTATTTCCGCAAATTTCCCTGCCCATGGTCAGTAGGGGACACCAATGGGCTTGGAAAGGCCGCCGTCTGTTGGATGGGACATTAAGCCATGACCACATGTGTGGGGGAGCCATACCCTGTGCACGTTAAAGAACACGGATGGCCTTGACGGGAGGCTACCATCTGTCTCCCAACAGCTGTTCCAGTGGGTCCCCTCCCTCAACCTTCTCTGAGCCTTCGGGGTCCATGTGACCTGGCCATTTAGCCCATGGTGTTCAGAGGTAAAACAACCCAACACAAACTCGGATGTATTATTTATGTGTACAATTTATTTACACAATATCTACAGTTTATGTTATATATATATGCAACAAATTAGTGACTGCCCACCCTGTACAGTCGCCCGCTATGCTAACAGCGGTTACAGCAATATAGCGGTGGAACCTCAGCGTTTCCAAAAAAAAAAGTGGCTAAATAAAGCGTCAGATAATCCACCTGACACGGAAGGTCTTGTTGGCACGCAACTCTCAGTTCCAAAACTGTTCACAAGAACTGTCGGATGTGTCACATTATGTTTCCTTCAAGAACTTGAGGGTATCTCGGACATGGACACTAAACCCTATGCAATGTCAACTCTTGTTCCCACATAAGGATGACTGGATATTATAGTTCTCACTCTCAAACTGTTATTGAATATTCTGTTTTACACTTGTTTATATTTTACACATTGTTTTTGGTCACAGATTTTTCATTGTGTCCTGTACTGTTTCGTTCCTTATCCCCTTTTGGGTATTCTTTTAAACTTGTTGATGGTTCCGTTACTTTTTCATGCATTTAGCACAATAGGGCCTTGGTTATCGTTGCGCCGTTAAACCAAAACAGCCAAACATGTGGGGGGCAGGGGTGGCTCAGTCGGTAGCTTGCCAGGCTCGTAATCTGTAGTTCCCAGCTGGGTCAGCGTTGAGATTTATTTCCGCAAAATTCCCCGCCCTGCCCACGGACATTAGGGGACAACGATGGGCTTGGAAAGGCCGCCGTCCGTCGGATGGGACGTTAAGCCGTGGCCCCGTGTGCGGGAGAGCCATACCCTGTGCACGTTAAAGAACACGCTGGATGGCCTTGACGATAGGCTACCATCTGTCTCCCAACAGCTGTTCCAGTGGGTCCCCTCCCCCAACCTTCTCTGAGCCTTCGGGGTCCATGTGACCTGGCCATTTAGCCCATGGTGTGCAAAAAAGTGCTGCTCAGAGGTAAAACAACCCAACCCAGCCAAACGTGGGGCTGGGAATTCTTCAGCTCCTGTTCCCTTCCTGCTGTGTCATCTGTCAACATACAATGACAAGATTCTGAACTATATCAATGAAAAATCGCACACATAAATTTCAGTTTTTGACTTTTTTTTTTCTTGAAACGAGTTTTTAAAGCTATGAAAGTAAGAGTGCTAGTTACTGTTCTGGCATGCATACTTTGTGTCATATTTCTGACAAGTGTTCTTTGTGGTCGGCAAATCTGACTTGGGTCTTTGTGGGACATGTTCATATGAGAATACCTGTACAAGCAGAAATAGCTAGCATCATTTTCTTCCCTGCATATATCAAAAGATAAAAATTAAACAGCTTCATTAAGAATGAGTTAAAAAAAAGTATTTCACTGCCATCTACTCTAATTGAGCATCTAGGTTTAAGCCTGAGGCTAGGTCGGTAACGGTGCACAGGAGCCAGTAAGCATGAATAGATGATGTCTGTTAATCGACGAATCTAACTTTCGTTTTGGGTGCAATGGTGGCTAAACTGAGCATGAAAATTGCCTAGTCAATTCAGGTCCAGACCACAGAATAATGTTCTGAGGCATATTTATGTGCAGCAAATGCAAATTTTAGCACACATTATCAGCATCACATTAACTGTCCATTAGAAGCAGTGGTGATCAAAATGTATCTGAAACCAGTAGTTTTAGCATTCATCAGGTTGTGCCACAGATGGATTGCATGGCGTACAGCAGACAGAAAGTGTGCCAATGAAGGCAGTCAATCGCCACTTGGACAATCATACGCTGTGCCGTATTGAAACGTGTTATAGAGGCCAATTCTATAGCGTCAGTAAATGAATTATATCGTTCTTTGCGAACAATATTTCAGTTTGAAGCGATAACTGTAGACACAGTAGATTCCTGTTTATTGGTCCATCGATTAATCGGGGCAGCCGTTTATTTGGGACAAATCCTAAACAAAATCAAATCGAGAGAATAAGCACAATTTGTTTCACTTATTTGGGACACCATACCATTAATTGAGATAGTCGCCAATAGTTGAAAATAAGCAGCAAGACCATTCAGATCTGCTTTGTTCACTGTGGTTTTAAACATTCAGGCTTGGAGATGCCAGATAGGACCGATAAGGGAAATGACGCCATTGTGGAAGTGCAACACATAAAGTACGGAGTGTTCGTATGCATCGACAATAGTCTTCACCCCTCGATGAGAGCTCCTGTATGCGGTGAGGGGACCTTCACAGGGTCTTGAACACTCGCCCGCATGCTTGACATGTGCGGTGTCCCATGTCCTGGTAAAGGAGGATCCTGGTAATTGCTTGGGGGTCCCCGTTTTTTCTCAGCTCATGACTGGAGGGTTTCCTTTGGCTGCCTTGCCATTGGGGAGCCTGTCGTTGTGGGGCTGGGCAGCGGATTCTGGGGCCTCTGCTTCCTGTAAATGGGAGCTCTTGGAATGGCCCCTCCAGGAGCAATCGCCTGGTGGCCAGGTCCTGCTAGGGTCAATAGTGCAGAGCAATGAGTAACCTTGCCCAGGAACAGGTTTGAGAGTTTCCTCACAAATTATTTTCCTTTTGTAGTTATAATTTCGTTGGGAGTTCAGTTTGGTTATTCACAATTTTGTTCTTTTCCACTTAGTTCCTTTTGTATAGAAGTTTATTTCTGCACATTTCTCTTTCCATTTTCCTTTTATTTATTTGTGACAGCTTGGCTCACTATCTGTTTGGGTATAGTGGCAACGTATCCCTGGCACCTGACTGGGCGTCCCTTTGTTGGGCTCCATGGAGGGTGGGGATAGCGGGCACTCAACCACAGAAAACATGATAGTTGATGACAAAATTGATACGATCAATGCCAACAAAAGGACGACATGAGCCCCCATCTTCCTCGTTGTCTCTGTTATCTACGCCATCGTCTTCATTCCCAAGATATCCATCCACAGGTCATCAGGTACTTGGAGACATGTCCCCATTATTTGCATTATTTGTTAATAAAGATTTGAAAGGTCTTGCGAGAGAGCCGAAATCCGTCAAGCGTTTAAGATTTGGTGACTTGCAGATTGAGACCATTTGTTCCAAACACTCGGAACTGCTCCGAAAGTCAGAGAGATTGGTGGGGTAGATGTTGAGGTCACTCCCCACAAAACTTTGAATTTCTTTCGGGGTGTGATCACTGAGTGGGATCTCCTCAAAGTTACCAAGGAGAAAAATCCTCTCGGAGCTCACGCCTCAAGGAGTAACAGTGATCCTTCGGGTACTGATTGTGACATTTAACACACCATGCCTACCTTCCATCAAGGCTGGTTATTTGCATTGTGAGGTACGACCGTATATTATGAATCATCTGCGCTGCTTTCAGTGCCAGATATATGATCAAGCCCACACAGCTAGCAGGGGCAAACCCACCTGTGCTCACTGTGGCAGTATGGATCACCTTGATCCTGACTGCACAGCAGAAAAGGCAAGCTGTGTGAACTGTAGTGGCAAACATCTAGCGTATTCCCGTGACTGTCCCAAGTGGAAGGAAGTGCAGTGCCTGAGGATCATCAGTATCTCTTGCACTAAGGCGAGATGCTGGCTGCACCACCTGGCAAGGTATTCTATGGCAGTGCAGTCATTGGAAAGCCCATCGTTCCAATCGACGGTGACTGCAGACCAACATCACTGTACCACCTACTGAATCTTTCTTACCTGCAGCAACATACCTCCTGGCACAGGCGAAACCAAGGTTGGTGTCGACTTCTACAGCAACCCTGACTTCCATTCCTGCAACTCGGCTTTCCACCTCCATTAGAAGGCCTCCTTCCTGTCCTCAGACAGCCAGACCTTCCAAACCGAAGAAGAAAACTATCACTCCTCCACAAATCACCAATCCACCCACTCTTCTAAGTCCTGAGATGGCCACACTTCTATAATGGAATTGTGGGTTTCAGAGGAATCTTGACTACATCAAGGCCCATTTGTGTGTGCCTGCAGGAGACATTTGCAGCCAGTCACAAATCCCACAATCTGGATCCCGCACTTTTCACTGGTTCGCCAAGACCGGGATGGAGATGGTCCAGCTCGCTAGGGTTTCGTCATCCTCGTGAGCAACCATTCTCCATTCCAGGTCGTATCCCTCACCAGTAACTTAGAGGCAGTAGCCATCTGCTTCTTAGTGGGGTTCTCCCTGACTGCTCTGTATATCTTCCTCGTGGACGCATTGTCTTCCAGGAAGACCTCGATGATCTCGTCTCACAGCTGCCATCCCCCTTCCTCCTCATGGGGGATCACAATGTCCATTATGCCATGCTCCAACATCTCACCATCGAGTAAGGATCGGCTGTTCCATCTTTTCAATTGCATTTTTCTCCAGGAGCAATTGCCGGAATCCTGGTGGGAGGCCATCATCTTGGCCTTCCCAAAGCCAGGAAAGAATTCCAAGATTTCTTTTAATTATCGTCCCATTGCATTGACGAGCTGCGTGTGTAAGGTGTTGGAAAGAATGGTAAATGCCAGAGTCATCTGGTATTTAGAACACCACAACCTTCTTTCAACACCCAGTTTGGCTTTTGCAGGCAACAGTTAACTCGACCATCTGATATGCTTCGAATCTGCTATCAGAAATTCCTTTTTACGTAAAGAGCACCTGGTGTCAATTTTTTTGACATCGAAAAAGCATATGACACAGCTTGTATATTCGGCATTCTTCTTGACCTTCATAGTTTCAGCTTGAGAGGTCGCATGCTGAACTTCTTATCGGCAAGTTCTTTCAATGTCGGCAACATTCTGTCGGGGCTGTACCCCCAAGAACAGGGGCTGCCAGGAGGCTAGGTATACTATCGTTCTGAGTGTTATGCTTTTCGCTGTCAAGATTAATTCTATTACTAGACAACTTCCTTCACCTGTAGGCAATGCCCTCTATGTTGACGATTTTAGCATCTTTTGCTCTTCGTTTAGAATGAGGGTCATTGAAAGACAACTGGAAATTGTCCTGAACAATCTTTCAGTTTCAGTGACACAAACGGGTTTCTATTCTCCTCACAGAAGACCGCTTTTGTGTGTACTTTTGCACACAAGCATAAGTTCTGGATCCCAAGCTATAGCTCGGAGGTAACATTCCAGGTCTGCAGAGACCCAAGTTTCTCAGTCTCATCTTTGATTGGAAATTTACCTTTTTACCACACATATGGCATCTCAAGTCCAAATTCCCCGCCCTGCACACGGTCAGTAGGGGACACCGATGGGCTTGGAAAGGCCGTCGTCCGTCGGATGGGACGTTAAGCCATGGCCCCGTGTGCGGGAGAGACATTCCCTGTGCACTTTAAAGAACACGCTGAATGGCCTTGACGGGAGGCTACCATCTGTCTCCCAACAGTTGTTCCAATGGGTCCCCTCCCACAACTTTCTCAGCCTTCGGGGTCCTTGTGACCTGACCATTTAGCCCATGGTGTGGCATTGAACATCTCTAGGCCCTCTCCTGGGAAGCAGACCGATGTTCTCTGCTCCGCCTGTACCGTGCACTAGTCCAGTTGAAACTGGACTACAGATCCCAGGTGTGACTCCATCGTCATGCCCTCCATGTTTGCACGGGAGCCTTCTGCACCTCACTGGTTCAGAGTCTTTATGTTGAGACCAACGAACAATCTTTATCTCTTCGCTGCCAGCAGTTGTCCCTGCAATAGGAATCTAAATTGTGATCCATGCCTGGCCATCCAACTTGGGACTGCATTTTTAGTCCAAAGTGGGAAATGCTTTACAATAATTGGCTGACTGCCATTCGTCCTTTTGGTTTGCGAGTCCAAGGCTACCCCAGAGACATCAATACCAGTCACAATAGCATCACAAAGTCGAATCACTCCCACCGTGGCTCGTTTCCTCTTGCTGTGATTTTTCTCTGTACAGGATGGGGAAGGTCTTGACACCTGACTGTGTGTATCGGCAACTCTTTGCCAGCCATCATGCTGAGTTTTTTGTATGTCTTCACAGATGGCTTGAAGTCCGGCTCATCAGTGGGATCGGCCATGGTCTGCTATGCTGTAATCATTGCAGACAAGATCCCACTGCAGTGTTTGAATTTCACTGCAGAGTTGCATGCTATCATTCTCTCCTTGGACCATGTGGCAAATAAGCATCATCAGTGTGTGGTTTACACCGACTCACTTAGCTCAATACAGGCTTTGATCTCGGTGAGGCATCGACCTCACCCAGTTCTTTCTAAGATCCACCAGCAGCTCCATCATCTGGCAAACAACCATTTCTGTTAGGTGCCTGTCACATCGGTATCAGGAGCAATGACTTGGCAGATGCTGCTGCCAAATCAACCATGCCCCTATCCAACTCTCTGTTGCTGGTTACATATCTGGATTTCTGGCAAGGTTTTACCATAGAGCTCTGGGCACAGTGGCAGAGATCTTGGTCAGAACAGCTTATGAACAAGCTCTTTGAGATCAAACCATGGCAGTCTTGTTACTACAGGAATCGCAAGGAGAAAGTTTTACTTGCTCAGCCCCTTTTGGATCATTTGTTACTCATTCGTTTCTTCTTTGGGCGGACGATGAACCTAAGTGCGAGTTTTGTGACACCGACTTAACTCTCAAACATATTTTAATTTCTTGTCTGTGTTTTACCTTTGAACAGCATATGTTTTTTAACCATCATGATTTTATGTCCAAGCCCTTTACGCCCAGACCCCTGTTATCTGATCATTGCTGTTTTACTCTGTATTTAAATTTTTACTATATACTGGATATTTTATTCGTTTGCAATTTTACCCCCTTTTTATTATTCTATATGTTTAACCCAAGTTGCTTACACCTGGGTTACTTTTATGTTTATATATTTATAACTTATTTATACATTTGTTCATTGTTGTTCAGTGTGTTTCATTTTATTGATTTACATTTGTTGTGTGGGTCTTGGTAATTTAATTTTAAATATGGTTAAGGGTATCATGACTTTTATCATTTTTTATGGACATTCGTTTGGCACATTTTAGACCTAGATGCTAATACGCCATAAAACCCTAAACAACCAGCAAACCGACAACAGTCTTCAATGTTACTATAAAAATGAAGATTGTGAGGACAAAACTGTTGAACAAATTGCAGCAAAACACCAGAAGTCATGAAAAGACCGGAAAAGTGATGAGCATGACGCACCTGAGTTTGAGCGAGTAACTAACCAGAGTGCCAGGAAATTTATTGCTTGGTTACGACGCTACTTCATGCAGCAAGACAATAAAGTTAGTCCTTTGTCTCCACTAGATACCTGCGCTGATTTTGCTCAGTTGCAGTCAATTAAGAGAACATGGCAGGGTTGGGTTACCTCTGAGCGGCACTTTTTTTGCACACCATGGGCTAAATGGCCAGGTCACATGGACCCCGAAGGCTCAGAGAAGGTTGGGGGAGGGGACCCACTGGAACAGCTGTTGGGAGACAGATGGTAGCCTCCTGTCAAGGCCATCCAGCGTGTTCTTTAACGTGCACAGGGTATGGCTCTCCCGCACACGGGGCCACGGATTAACGTCCCATCCGACGGACGGCGGCCTTTCCAAGCCCGTTGGTGTTCCCTACTGACCGTGGGCAGGGCGGGGAATTTTGCGGAGATAAATCTCGATGCTGACCCAGCTGGGACTCGAACCTGGGAACTACAGATTACGAGCCTGGCGCACTACCGACTGAGCCACTCACGCCCCAACAACACTGCAGGGTATACTCGATCAATTCCTTCAACATCATTAACTGTTAAGAACTAATACATGCGTATTTGATACATATATTTAACTGATAACTGACTGTTTTAAGCGTTAATATTTTTCTCTGATCTGTACCATTTGTTTCAGAATTCATTTACTGTATTTTTGTTTCTCAGTAAACGGTAGTTGGTCTTTTGTTTTACACCTTTTTAATTCTTTATGTGGAAAAATTCTTATTTTGGGGCAGTCGCTTAATTGGGCCAAAGTGTTGTAGTCCCGATGTCTCCCAATTAACCAGAATCTTCTGTAATTGCTTATATATTAAGATTATGCAATAAATGTTATTACCATTTCCAAGCACAAAGCTCCATTTATGTTTGATAGGCAAAACACTATAAAAGGCATAGTAAAGCTAGGGTTAATTGAGCAAATACTGGATATTTCTTAATATATAAAAAAATAAATACCCCCTCAAGCAGCTGCTTGCCACAGAGGTCTGACAGCTGTCTGTCAGTTTATATGCCATAGTAAAAGGTCCGAGAGGATGGCAGTACTTCAGCAGAAAAACGACACATCCATGCCTTACTTGGGGCTCAAACCCAGTTCCCTTAGATCAGTAGCCAAGCACACTAACCACTCGGCCACGGGACGGTTGTATACATATAATAACATTCAGGGGATAAATAAATATCTCCTCAAGCAGCTGCTTGTCACACAAGTCTGACGGGAACCTGTCAGTTTAGTATGCCATAGAACAGCGGTTTCCAACTTAAAAGTGCCCGAGGCCACAATTGAATCCACGAATCTAGTGGTGGGCCACATCATAATGGCTAATTTTTGTCAAGTTATGCAAAAACGAGAACAGATATTTAATTGTGAATGAAATAAGATGTAAATTTAAACATGTTTAACTATATATGAAACGAATTTAATATAATACAGCAGATGTAACGAAGATATTAAACTTCGGTATACGTAAAATCTTCAATGTGAAAAGGATATCGATCTGCTGCAATCACTAAAGCAGGAATGTCCACCTTGAGCTCCGTTGTTGCCAGTCTCAGGAGGTGAAGCAGAGAAGAATCTGATGCGACTTCTGCTGTGGTTCTTGATGAACTTCATTGTGGAGAACACACTTTCGCATATGTATGTGCTAACAAACATTGATGTCATTTTCCGTCCAAAATTTTGTTCAAAATCGTTCATCTGAGAGCAGTTTAAAGAAATCGGGTCCCTTCTCTAGTCTGCAGGAATTCATCAGCTTGCAAATCACACAATTCAAGTTGAAGGTCAGCTTGTTGTTTTTCGATGACAGCTCCAAGAGGATTATTAAATAGCAGGACTCTACTATTTTAGTATTTCAAATTCTTTGAATCTTGTGTAAAGTGATCTATGATCTTTCGTATATTTACACCAAATTCTGAAAAATCAAATTCATCATCTTTAAACTCTTCTGCTAGTCGCCGACAGCTTGAAAAATGGGCCGTCATTTTTTTCCAAAGAAAATTTGAATATTCTCAATTTATTACAAAATCCACTTGTTTCTCGTTAAATCTCACACCAATTGCTTTCTCCCCTGGAGATTCAGGTTGAGTTCGTTGAGATGAGTGATGTCTGTGAGAAAAGCCAGTTGTTTCAGGAAATCCGTACTTTGGAGCCCTCCTTCCAGTTGTATAATATCCAGTTAAACAAACTGATTGAGGAATGCAGGGATTTCTTATTCCAAAGAATCTCGATACTTTCCTGCACTCAGCCACCTCAGTTGGTTGTAAAGAAGCAAGTCACCATATTTTCCAAAAACTGCTTTAACTGCCGATGTAAAAGAGCTCTGTTTCCACCTCTTATCATGTTGATAACCTTAACTACCAGTTTAAAAACTTGATTTTGTTTCACTGATTTTCCGCACAAAGCTCCATGGTGAATAACACAATTAATTGTCGGACAAATTACTCTATTTTACGTAAGAAACCCCAATCCCGATTTTTCCCCTACCATCGCTGGTGCACCATCTGCCACAACTACTGAACATTTATCAAAACCTCTGATTTTATCAATTGTATTTTTCACGGCTCGTAGATGTCATTTCCTTTTGTGGTTCCATGAAGAGCACATATCTGAAATAATTCCTCTTTGGTGAAAAATCTTGAGTAAAACTTATAAATATCAACAGCTGACCCACATCTGTTTGATGAGTACTTTCGTCAAGACAAAGCAAGAAGTAGGTACTTTTTTTTCAACCAAGCCAAGCAATGATTTTCCTACTTGTTCTCCCATATCAATAACCCTTCTTTGTAAAGTATGGTTGGAAAGCGGCACTGATTAAAATTTTTCAGCTATGTTAGCATCCCCAAACGCCTTTGCTATTTCAAAAGCACATTTTTTTTTACTGCCATCAGTAAAAGGTTGCTTTGGCAAGTTCAAGAGAAATGGCGTAAGAAACGTACAAAGCATATGTTTGGGTTTGTGATTTTTTGCTAATCATACCTGTTTGCTGTTTCAGTTTCTTCCTGAAATCCGCCATCAAAACATTTCGAGATTCTCCGTCATATGTTTTATACTTTTCTTCATTCATTGTTGAATGATGTCTTGGTTTAGAAACTTGGTCACACGGTACTTCGAAATATGCATATTTCTTCCATTCCATAAAAGGGAGAAAAACCGGAGGGGATTGATCGTAATGATTTTTATGTCAAATGAACATGACATGGGGAGTGCCATCTACTCTATATTCTAAAGTTTCAGACCCGAGCAATGCCGGATAAATCTGCTAGTAAAAAAAAACAGAAGTTCCTCAATGCAATGGACGAAAGTTCTTTATCGTAGCTCGTCATACGTTTAAAAATCTGCACAAAGAAGAAACGACTGGCTTACGAGTGTACCCTAAGTAGCTTCGATGTGCAAAGGCCAATATCATTACAAATAAAGATGGTTAAATATTTTTAAGTGTAGTTAATGTACTTATCATTTAACATTCCGACAGAAATTGTCAATTCATTCATATCTTTAACTTGTATCTTTCGACTGAATAAGATATCACAGAATTACGTGGTTTTTTCACCTGGTATTTCCTACAATTATCTAAAATAAAATGTTGGCTCAATCTATTAGTAAATAGCTACAATAATTTTAAGTTCGTTACACTACCAATGGCGGAAAATCACATTAACGTGTAAAAACTGATGCTTTTATTCACTTTTCCATGATAATTTTGACAGTTATACGGGGATGCAATAAATAACCATATAGTAAAAGTCGATACCAGATCCATGGTCCAACCTCACTCGCACAGACATAAACATCTTTCTTGACCTCTGTCCCTAAAATTGACCATTGACCTCATCGGATGGTAACTTCCACAGAGATGCATCTGGCTGTATATAAGTTCTTTTGCAGTACTGCAATTTCAATGTGGCATAATGTAGTAGGTTATGTTACATCTTTAGTTAATAACTAGTTCAAATTAAATTTCGTAATTTTATTGTATTCACTATTTTAAACTTTACAAAATTTTGAAAAATGTATTTAAAAAAAAGCGATGTTTTAGGAGCATAAACATTTTTTGTTACTCTAAGCTGAGCCCGAAGTAGCTACAGCATCAACAAATTCTAATTTACCTGTTTAACTAAAGTGTTTTATATTCTAATGCTGGGGTGAATTTAGCTTCCTAGTAATGAGAAATATAACTAAAATTAGCGTAGTTTTCATAACAATTTTCAAGTTATGTGATTGCCGTTCTAGGATTTAATACATATTTTTTTAATTCCAAATTGAAATAAAAATAAATTTTTTACCCTTAATTCGAAATGAATAGGATGCTCTTTGATTAGAATAATTAATTTTAAATGAATAAGTAAGCAAAACCTAAAAAATTGTGTTTGATCACAATTCATGCCATGGACAGAAAAAGGAACGAAAATATCCCACGTTCAACCGATGGAAAGTGAAATTCATATCAGTTACACTGAATAAGATATTATTTGTGTGAATAAGACTGAAGATCTAAATCATGTCCGTTGAAAGTCATTAAATACAAGTGGTATTCAAAAAGCAATTGCAGCATATTTATATGGTACTGAACACTTTATTACCAAGTGAAATTAACATTCCATATCTTCATTGTAATTTGTGGCTAGGTTACCTTTTTTCCAAATCTGTGGGAGCTAGCGAATGTCGTCAGCAGTTCGGTTTCTGTTGATCACTACAATGGACTCCCTATGGCTCACAACACTCAGTCAGAATGCAAAATCGTTGACCTCAGAGTGCTTCCTTCACCCTCAGAAACAGGTCAAAGTCACAAGGAATTAACATCTTGGGAGTATAACGTGTCTACCGAGGTTTCCAATCGCTACTTCGCTGAAAGCGCCTTCACAAGTCTGGCCACATTACAACGAGCATTGTCACGAATGACAAGTGATGGATCCCCTGTGAGGAAGTGTTGACGCTTTTGTTGTACTGCCGGCCGCAGATGTACAAGAAACCGATAATACTGTACATTCAGAAGTTACGCAATGCTGCATGGTGGAGGACAGGGCCGGACTTGCGCATAAACTAGCCAAGCTACAGCTTAGAGCAGGCATGGCCAACTGTTTTTGCCCCCGGGCCGGATTGGAAAAAAAAAATATTTTCACGGGCCGGACGAAATATTAAAATTGAAAAATGTTAAACAAAACACTTATTTCTTTAAGTAAACAAAATTTTATTATGAAATTTGTTTATGAATAATTGTAAGTAAATCAATACAACAAATTAACATAATAACTAATGCGACGTGTTGAGGCGGTTTGCATCGCTTACTATTTTTTTAATATCTGGTTCTATACTTGTAGTAGCTATTCTTAACACAGCCTCCAAATGTAAATCATTCAATCTTGATCTTGTTGTACTTTTATTTAGATTCATTAAAGAAAAGGTTTGTTCACAAATATAAGTTGAGCTAAAGATTACTAAATACGTCTTGGCAAGATTTTTTAAATTTCCATATTTTTCATTATTCAATTGCTTATAAAAATTACACAAATTTTCTTGCTCTTCTCGATATTTCTCATGTAATAATTCATCACATTGTAAATTAATTATTTCTAATTGTATATCAACAGGAACGTCATCAACTTGTACAGAAAATGGATTTCGGATAATAGATAAAATTTTATCAATTTTTTTGAAGCAATCGAATCTCTGCTCGAAATCTGTCATTAGTGCAAGGATGTTTTTATTAAATGTTTTAACCTTTTCTTTTAAAATATTTAAAGATATGGTCTGTAACGTTGGAAAATGATCAAATTTACATTCAGCCAGAATTGTAGAAAAAAGGCTAAGCTTCATTTTAAAAGCTCTTAATTTCTGTATTAAATCATGAGCAAATAAATTTTTTCCTTGTATACATGTGTTAAATTCGTTCAAATGTGTGAGAATATCCAAAGAAAATGCTAAATCACAAATCCAATTTGGATCTAATAATTCAGGAAAATCCTCATTTTCTTTAAGCATTAAAAATATTTTTATTTCCTCTTGAAGGTCCCACACACGTCTTAAAACTTTTCCCAAACTTAACCAACGGATTTTATTGTGATATAGTACATCTAAATGACTGGTATTTAGTTCTTCAAGGAGATAAATAAATTGCCTGTGATTTAATCCTTTTGATCGTAGGAAATTCACTAATTTCACAACTACATTTGTAACATGATCGATTTTTAAAATATTTTTACACTATGCAAAAATATTTTACTCGCCTGCTGGCAACGTCGCTTGAACATCGAGTGCAGATGAGTATAAAAGTTTTAATTCTTTATAACGGAATCTTTTTTAAAGAATATAGAAGTATCGAGAATTCATTCGATTAATTACTAGAAGTTAAATGTTAATATTGAAAAATTGTTCGCGGGCCACATAAATTCTTTACGCGGGCCGTATGTTGGCCATGCCTGGCTTAGAGCCTCGAAGAAATGTATTTCAAGTTTTACTTAAACTTTTTTTAATATTTAATCTATTGTGCAAACACTGTTCATCTTTGCTTACTATTGCCAGAATAATGCGGTTTAATTTTGAATGTTCTCATCAATCAGGGTGGGGTGGCTCAGTCGGTAGCGCGCCAGGCTCGTAATCTGTAGTTCTCAAGTTCGAGTCCCAGCTGGGTCAGCGTTGAGATTTATCTCCGCAAGAATTCCCCGCCCTGCCCACAGTCAGTAGGGGACACCGATGGGCGTGGAAAGGCCGCCGTCCGTCAGATGGGACATTAAGCCATGACCCAGTATGTGGGAGAGCCATACCCTGTGCACGTTAAAGAACACGCTGGATGGCCTTGACGGGAGGCTACCAATTGTCTCCCAACAGCTGTTCCAGTGGGTCCCCTCCCCCAACCTTCTCTGAGCCTTCGGGGTCCATGTGACCTGGCCATTTAGCCCATGGTGTGCAAAAAAGTGCCGCTCAGAGGTAAAACAACCCAACCCAACCGTCTCATCAATCAGAAAAACTATATATATATATTTCGACTTTCGAATTTTTGGGCCTCTTAAATTTGAATAGCTTAGGGACTCAGAAGGTCAAAGCCCAGCCCTGGTGGAGAACACCATAGATGTCATATGCGACAATCAGCCGCACTTTCCAATTGCTGTATTCTCGCCTGGTGGTCAGGCGTGGAGAACCTGGATGGTACCATTCATTGGACTGGCATTTCAGTTTCAACTCCTATGCCCATATTTGGTTGATGGTAATGACACAACGAAGAAATGCATCACCCTCGTTGTGGTACCTTTCCAATAAAAATTGTAGAGAGCGACTTTTGTACCTCTGTGAGATCCACCAAGCTGCGATTTTTCGCAATCCCAGGATGCCCTTCAAAATGTGCTGAACAGTGAAATTAGAGTTCAACTTCATTTTCAAACTGTCGCATTGCCCCATATCTGTCAACATCCACTATTAAGTATATGAGCTCAACCTTTTGCAGGATGATTTGCACAGTGAGCGTCATTAACTTTGTCCTGACCCTGACAAATTGCTACCATTATCGCTCATTTTGCAATGTGTATGAAGGAAACGAGATGTTCATATCAACCGCATGTCATTGAATGATTAGATACTGTGCATGTACCAAGAGCTGTTTTTTTTCCCCACATAGAGGAAATGATTCACGATTTTTTTTTTTTCAATTACAAGTAAAATTACTGGTTGCATTTCTTAGTTTTAGTAAACCAGAAATAAATTTTGTGGTTTGTAAGCCAATTGCTACTGTTATGGCTCATTTTGTAATGTATATACAGGGTGAATCTGAATAAGTGGGCAAAACTTTACGGGGTGGTAGAACGCTGCTATATATATTCGTCATAGAATGTATGGTCGGAACGCAAACGGTGAGCCGCTAGGTGGCGTTGGAAATGGTATAAAAGGGTCGGTCCTCGCACCCAACGGCATTTCTACTGTGGATTGCCGAGAGGATGGCTGGTTATACTAACCACGAAATGGCAGATATGTACTTTGCGTACGGTGCGGCGGACGGGAATACACGTGTACCTCAATTACATTCCTGTTAATAAAATGTTTTCTGAAGTATCTCCTCTCCTTCTTGTGTTCATTCTTTAAATGTGACAGTGGAAAACTACCTTTTAACTTCTCACCGCTTGCGTTCCGACCATACATTCTATGACGAATATTGCTCGTGTAGCTGCGTTCTACCACCCCGTAAAGTTTTGCCCACTTTTTCAGATTCACCCTGTATATGATAATAAATCTTTTTTTTATTAACTGTTTTTGCCTTTATTTCTAATCATTTGAGCAGGATATTTCCACTATTTTAGGGTAGGGGGGGGGGGAGGTGTAATTTTTGTAATTGATTTAGAATGGTTACTTATATAAAAATACCCTCTCAAGCAGCTGCTTGCCACAAAGGTCAGACAGGAGCCTGTCAGTTTATATGCCATAGTTCCAGGGAAAGTTCTCTGCATGATTGTGCTTAATATAATTAAGAATCTGGTTGACCGTCAATTGCGTGATGAGCAATGTGGATTCAGAAGTGGTAGGGGATGTGTGGATCAGATATTTACACTTAGGCAGATTCGTGAGAAATGTTTAGTTTCAACCTTTGGTGATTTCAAAAAGGCTTTCGACTCTGTTGATCGTCATAATTTTTGGTTTATTGTGAGATCATATGGTATACCTGACAAGTAGTTAACATAATGAAAGCTATCTATAATAACACTGAGTCGTGTGTGAGAGTTGGAAAGTCTTGTAGCAATTGGTTTAGCATTACTTCTGGTGTTCGACAAGGGTGCATTTTGTTTCCTTTTCTCTTTAGTTTGGTTATTGATTATGTTATGCTAAATTCACTTCAAGGGAAAGATTTTGGCCTTAAATAGGCCGGAGATATGAAAATTTCTGATTTAGATTATGCTGATGATTTAGCCCTTTTGGCAAATGATGTTGATGAGATGAACTCTTTCATTCGAGCTGTTGAGACTGGTAGTAGAGTAGGTTTGGTTATAAACAGAGAGAAAATTAAAGTGATGAAAATTGGTCAGGCAGGCTGTGATTCAATTAATCAGAATGGTTGCAATCTTGAGCTGGTGTCACAGTTTAATTACCTTGGGAGCTATGTAACAGATACTGGTGATGTGCGGCATGAGATTAACAGACGAATAGGGATTGCTGCCGGAACCTTTAAGAATTTATGGAGAGTGTGGAGAAATAGGCGTATACAAAGATTAAAATTAGACTGTATAATAGTTTGGTTCTTTCTAGGGTTAGTTAAGGTAATCAAACTTGGACACTTTGTAAACAAGATAACAGGAAACTAGAGACTTATGCTGTATCTTGGGCATTAGATGGATCAACTTTGTAACTAATGATGAAGTTAGGCAAAGTAGTTGGCAACCTCCTTTAAGCAGCATATTGTACAGAGTTGGGTTGGGTTTTACCTCTGAGTGGCACTTTTTTGCACACAATGGGCTAAATGGCCAGGGAACACCCCCACTGGAACAGCTGTTGGGAGACAGATGGTAGCCTCCTGCCCAGGCCATCCAGTATGTTCTTTAACGTGCACAGGGTATGGCTCACCGTACACGAGCCACGGCTTAACATGCCATCCGACGGATAATGACCTTTCCAAGCCCACAGGTGTCCCCGACTGTGGGCGGGGAATTTTGTGGAGATAAATCTCAATGCTGACCCAACTGGGACTCGAACCTGGGAACTAGAGATTATGAGCCTGGTGCGCTACCAACTACCTGTGCAGAGAGACAGACTGTTGGTTTGGCCATGTTGCCCATATGGATAATTATAGATTGCCGAATAGTGTTATGAACAGTGTGCCTAAACGCCTCAGACAGAGGGGGAGACCTAGGATGCAGTGGGCAGACAATGTCAAACAGGGCCTTGTTAGAATTGGTGTGCAGTGGCCAGATGTAACTCAGGACAGATATGCTTGAAGAATTAAACTGCATTATCTGGTTGGAACTCCGTAGCCCATGGTTGCTTTAAGACGATGACGATGTCCATAAATCAAAAAGTGTTGTTCGTTATAACACTAAGAAGTATCTCCAAAACAATTTTATTTTATATTTATTAGTGAAATACTGTTAAACTAAGATCAATAACCGAATACAATATATGCACAGTTAACCTTACAATAAAAAAGTTTGAGAAAATTAACCATGAAAAATATACTTAAAACAGATGTAAACTTTAAGACTAGATGATAAAACAGATTCCTTCTTTAAGTTGCAATTAGTACATTTCCTGTAATTTCTTCAACTAACTTCTTTAGTTAGCTCACTTGTCAAATCTGAAATAACATAAATGTTAGTCAATTATATTTAACTGTGTATATTTCTCACATAAAAAGTAAATATATTTTTTTTTCCAATAGTAAAAAGAATACCTCTTGTAATTTTCCTTATTGGTACTGTATTTGAACGAAAAGCACTATTTTTTGTTTAACAAGAATGAAACTTTTGTGCATTCAAAGATGGGTTTTGTCAAAGGAAGTTTTGGGATGCCATCTTAAATATTTATCTACTGGACAGATGGTAGGCATCTACAGTTTATAGAACTGGTTGTAAGATGTCCCAAGTAGGTGTTGACCTACTGTTATCAACAATGTGCTTCTTTCAATTTTTGCTGTTGTGAAAACAGTTAAGTCTGATCAAGTCATTGGGAGTTCAACAATTTTCAAATAATGATGAAATGCCTCAATACTAAATACGTTTTATTAGTTTCTCAGCATATATATTCAGTCACCAGTGAATTCTGAGCATAACTTAATACTATGTTGGGCTTTCCTTGGGCACAGATAACTTTCTGAACACACATAGCATGGATGCTACTAGGTTATGAATAAACTTCTGTGAATATGTTCAGCCAAGCTGATAGCCAAGTATCCCAGAGTTGAGTAGCAATGACCACTGGTGTATCTGCCTACCAAAATGCTCAAATTCAAATCCTACAGATGTTCTGAAGGATTTGATCTTGGAAGTTGGCTGGTAATGCAAGGAAGATCAAGTCATCCAAATGTTCTGTAAACTATTCCACAACAATACAAGCCCAATGATAGTGCCTTATCTTATTAAAAGATGTTGTACTGTGGTGGTAAAACATTAACTTGATTTGGAGTAATGTTCAGTAAGTTCACACCCTTCACACATTGTCCACACCTGAATCAGAGGATCCAATAGAACATCCCCCAGATCACGACATCATAGCATTATCTGTATAATGCACAAAAGATTAATTCCCTCATACTTCTTTTGTTACAAACATTGTCATCGATCTGCATGGTGCAAGAGGAAACGTGATTCATCCGACAAGGAGACATTTTTCCAATCATCCATGGTCCAAGCTTGATACTCCTAACACCATGCAAGTAGCAGTTTTCTGTTCAGGAGAATAACTACCATAGAAAAAACGGGTACTACTGGCCCAGGTCCTGAGCCTCAAGGGGTTAAATGTACCTTTATAATATATCTATAATCATATGTATGTGTGTATATATGTGTGTGTGTATATATATACTGATTAGACAGCTACATTTTGCATATATATATATGACAATATATTTAGTTATTATTTCTTACACGAGTTTCAGGTATGTGAAGGTGGGGGAGGAGGCTCCCTTACTAATAGGTGCCAAACCATGTTATGCCCTTTCTGGTGGTGGTTTCATGTGGGGTTAGAAGTGGACTCCAATATCCACATGAACAGTTCAGTGCACTGCCTGCTCATTGGCTTACAGAAAATACTGGATCAATTTCTCACCTTGTACATTGATTGTGTGTTCACACCAAAACTCTTATGCTTATGGATGTTTTTCCTTCAATGTTCTAGTCCCCTTATACCTTAACAACAACTGCTCTGACCAACCAATGAGATGGAAGCACTCATACCTGAAGCCACAATCATGCCTTTTTCAAGTTCTGATAAATTTTGATGTTTGCCTATTATACGTTACTTTTTATCTCACAAACTGCGCCAAGAATTGAATGTTACTGTAGAATGGTGGATCTTTCATGATTCAAAGCATGTATGCGTAATTCAATTTACTTAAATATTTATTGACTTTTTTTTATATTTACAGAAATGAATTATTCATCAGTTCTTATTATTTTTTTTTAAATAAAGTGCAAAATGGTTAACATGAAAGTCAGGGGACCAATGTTTGAATGCATGTTAACAGTATATTGATGAATACTTTGCATTGTTGACTCATAGTGTTAAATCAGACAAAGTTTGAATGAAACCTTTATGGATTAACCCTTCCAGTATTAGCCTGAAAAACAGGTTTCCATCCAGAGGCCAAGATATTTTCTCCCTATGCTCAGCAAAAAAAAAACTTAACTTTAGAACTTTTTTGCCAAATAACTAATGAAAGGAATTATGGCATGTTGTATGCCAAATTAATCAGCATTTAATTCTAGATTTTCTGAAAATAAAGTATTTAACAAAAAAGACGATATGTTTTATTTTAATAGGACTTTTTCAGAGTCATGTAATAAAAAATGCATCTGGCAACACAAATAAAAATTTATTTAAAAAAAAACTAATAGACAGAAATGATATCAATGCACATGAATAAAATGGCTATATATTTCTGAATAACAAAAAAATTTTTTGGTTTTCAGTAAATATTTCTCTTGTTTTGTAATTTTTTTCTCGGTACCATACTTTGAGAAAATTCCAGGCTTGTAGCCAATTGTGCTGAGTCAAATAAACAAGTCAACTTTAGAATTAAAAAAAAATAACCAATTAACGGAAATAGGTCATGTTATATATCAAATTAAACAGAATTTAATTACGTATTTTATGAAAATAAATAATATGAAAACATTTGCAAGTATATTGATTTTAATAAGCCTTTTTCAATGTGATATGGTGAAAAAAAAGATCGCACTAATTAAGGCTTCATTTTGGAAAACCTGATGAATAAATATAGTTAAATTGTATATATTTATCAAAAGGAAATTTCCTCACACATAATATAATATTCAACCTGAAATATGATTTTTATTTCTTTTAATGTTTCCTTTCAGTATTGTATATTTTAAACATGGTCAGTGTTATACAAAGTAACTTGGACTTCTCACATTCATGGGATTTTCTGAACTGGTTATGAAATAGAAAAAAAACATCCTTGGCTGCTCTTTTTGCTAAACATTATGAATTTCTCTTTGGGTGTTGAAGTTTGGCAATCCTGGCTAAGTGCAGAAAGGTTTGTGCACCAAAGCAAAAAATAACAACAACGTTATATTGTCTGTGTGGCACAGCCAAGGTACTGGGGGTTGCCTTTAAAATAATTCAATATACACATAAAAACTCGAAATAAAAAAAATATATTTTTATAGATGGGGGAAGGGGGGTGAAACTTTTACCGTGAGTTTAACGAAGGGGATGCTTTCCCAAAATTGCCCTCCCACATGATGGCTAATTTCCATAGCAAGGAACTCTATTTTGCTTCCGTATCCAAGACATTCATTTTCAGAAAATGCTTAAAAGTCCTCTTAAAATGCAGAACAAGCTCAAAATTTTTTTTACTAAAAAAAAAAAACAAGAAATAATAAAAGAAATATTACATATAACCTAATGGGATGTGAAATAAAATATCTGCAACAACTTTTATGTTGGCTACCAATCTAGCATAACTCGGAAAGATCGATAAATTAGCCAATCAAAAGATTGCTAATTAACGGAAATAAATCTACAGGAATAAATTTGCTTCCATATCCAAGACCTCATTTATTTTCAGAAAATAATACCAAAGTTTTACCAGAAAAGTAATAAATAATAAAATAAAAATTAACATATAGTCTAATGCGATGTTAAAATATCCACAGCAACAAGTTGTAGGCCTGTCCATACAATGTAGCATAACTATAAAAAAATCAATACTTATCGATTGGCCAAAAGATAGCTAATTTCCAAAAATAAATCTACTGAAATGAAAACTAAGGTTTAAATATAAAAAAGTAAATACTAACTTTACAAAGGGTAACCAATATGTTGGACCAAAACTGTAAAAAACACTTATAGCACAAGGAACGGAGATAGGGTGTGTGAGCCATCCGAGTCTTGTTTGCCTCAGTGAAGCATAACTAATGCAGCTGCAACCAGAATTTCTAAGAAGGATGTGTTTACTTCCAGTTTCGATTTTAAGCGCAGGAAAGATGCATAGAATGCTGGGAAAAATGATAAAAATAACTTGGGAATACTGAAATAGGTTTATGACAGAAAAAAGTGTGAAACGGAAAAAAAAATGGTGGTACGTACTTTGTAATATCTTCCAAAATCTTGGAAGTTTAAAAATAGCAGTTTTTTTTTTGTTAATTTTTTTGGAGATTTTCGAAAATTTAAGGTAAAATTTTTTGATAATAGTTAAAATTAAACTTGTGAGCTTAAATCAGAAGGTTGCTGCAGCAAATAGGAACATTAACAAGCAAATCAGCAATACCGTTTAGTGCTTCTAAGAAACAGCAATCGGATGGCTTTATAAAATTATTTATATTGTAGTTTAATAAAATATGCATCAAATTAAAAATCAAAATATTATTTTTGAAGCCTGAATAATATAGTTTTAAGATATATATATATAAATTACAACGGCAATTTTTATTTTTTAAAAATCGATATATTTTTTTTAATACTAAAAATGGATACATACGTCCTTGGCCTCTCAATTCAGATTCTCTGAATATATACAGATGACGTGGACACTGGAAGGGTTAAAGATCTGGGGGTATGAACCTATTTAGCTTTGTTATGAATGATATACTTAATAAAAATTAATGATCCGAATGGAGCCGAGGAAACTACCATCATAATTAGCAGGCAAAATTATTAATCTGCTTCCCACATTTTGAGTCTAATATATACTACTATATTTAGAGCAACTGTTAAATAATTAATTAGCAAGAAATTTGGCACATTCAAAATTTATCAGAGTGACTGTGATATTACATTTGTTTATTCTCTATAAATTTCATGTTATCTGATGACGTTTGAATATAATTTTATTTGTCAGACCATTGAAAATTTTCACATTAATGAATTTTATCGTATTTTCTGTTTAGCATTACAAGAATATTTATGACTGTAAATGTATTGTGGCTGAAATGGACCAAACTTTAGTTTTGCATTAAACAGTATTTGGTTCATGTGCATTGTAATCATTTCTGTCTATTAGTTTTTTTTTAAATAAATTTTTATTTATGTTGCTAGATGCATTTTTTACAACATGACTCTAAAAAAGTCCTATTAAAATAAAACATATTGTCTTTTTTGTTAAATACTTGATTTTTCAGAAAAATCCAAAATTCAATGCTGATTAATTTGGTATACAGCATGCCATAATTCCTTTCATAAGTTACTTGGCAAAAAAGTTCTAAAGTTAGTTTTTTTTGGCTGAGCATAGTGAGAAAATAGCTTGGTCCCTGGATGGAAAGATGTTTTTCAGCCTGGACACTGGAAGGATTAAGGGTGATGTTTACACTACCTGTTTCCTAATACGCAAGCTTTCTGTGAATGGATTGTAGATGGTTGTCAAAGAATTCAAAACTCTGGCATGTGTTGCAGCTCAGGGAGGCCATTGCAAACACTTGTTCTGATGCAGATTTACATAATTGTTCTCACTGATCACTTACAGTATACTGTAATAACTGGAATAAAAATTAATTTACTCTCATAGGCTTTCTTACTTGCATTATCAAAATGTGCTGTAACTCAGAAAGGAAGAGTTTCTGGCTGAATTAGGAAATTACTCATCACTAAGAGCAGTAGAACACATTATCAAAGTTTGACTAGTCCTTTTGGAAACATCCTGTATCAACAATTATATATGTTAATTAAATTTCAGTTTACTCTATGCACAACTTTTAAACAAAAATTAATTGATAATACAGTGAGGCTATGTACTTTGTAGTAAACACCACGGCTACTTTGTCAGGTGAATAAACCATGCCCCATGAGATAGAGGTGTTTTATAAATAAAGTTTTTATTCAAACATAGGTGACAATCACAGTGTTACCTGGTTGACATTTTAACGTCAATATATATATATAAATATTTTGTGTAAACAATTTTTTTACCGACATATGGGACTTGAACCCCCATCTCTCCAAAAACACACCAGAATATTCTTGCCGATTCGACTAATGCCAGCTCATCATTTTTCCACTAATTTAAGACTTAAACTCTTCTCTACGTCGGAGAATTTTTTTTCCACAAAATATTTATTGATATATTGATATTAAAATGTCAACCAGGTAATGCTGTGATTGTCACCTATGTTTAAATCATTAATAACACTAAATAGCGTGAAGACACTTTATTATTTCCATCTTACTCAGCCCAATATAAAAAGAAATAGTTGCCACTGTAGATCATAGATGGTGCCAATGGTAGGCACTGAAAATTATCAGTGAAGAGTTTAAGCCTTAAATTAGTGGAAAAAAGATGAGCTGTCATTAGTTCAATCGGTAAGAATACTCTGACATGTTATTAGAGAGAATACTCTGACATGTTATTAGAGAGAATACTCTGACATGTTATTGGAGAGATTACTCTGACATGTTATTGGAGAGATTACTCTGACATGTTATTGGAGAGATACAGGTTCAAGTCCCATATGTCAGCAAAATTTTTTTCCACAAAATATTTATTGATATATTGAAGTTTTTGTTCATTTTAAAGTTTCATGTGAACTAAATTTAAGCTGAATATACTAATATCTATAATTATTTGCATAGATCAGATAGTCACTGGACTTTTAAGAATCCATGGAGAGTGTGGAGAAATAGGTGTATACACCTAAAGACTAAAATTAGGCTCCATAATAATTTGGTTCTTTCTAGGGTTAGTTGTGGTAGTGAAATTGGACTCTTTGTAAACAAGATAACAGGAAACTTGATGTCTTTGATTCTAGTTGCTTATACAGTATCTTGAGCATTAGGTGGTTCAACTTTGTAAGTAACGATGAAGTTAGGTAAAGGAGTCAGCAACCTCCTTTGAGCAGCATATTGTACAGTGACCAGAGAGAGATTGTTAATTTGGCCATATTGCCCGTATGTGTAATTATAGATTTGCGAACAGGGTTATGAACAGTGCATCTAAAGGCCCCCAGAAAGGAGAAACTTACGATGTGGTGGGCAGAAAACAGTGTCAACATGTCAAATATGTTTGACATGTTTGTCAACAATGTCAAACAGGACTTTGTTAGAACTGGTCTACAGTGACCAGATGCATTTGCAGAACTAAATTGCACAATCTGGTTGGATATCCGTAGCCCATGGCTGCTCAAGTAGGAGGAGGATTGACCAATTCATCATACTAGTTAGAACTGAAATAATAACTGGTATGGATCTAACTTACCTGAATCACCATTATCACTTGGACTACCAATTGGTACAAGTGTAAATGGCATAGTTACTACTAAGGTTGATACATCATCTTCTGCATCTTCTATCTTTTGACTCCACCTGACAACAAATGGAGGCTGTACCTAACTACATATTTTCCAGAACATCTACTGCTTCTACAGTTGATTAATTGCTCTAAATGTCTGTTCATCATGGCATATATTCTAGAACAGAACATTTATAACAGCTGGTTGAGTTAATTTAATGGATAACATTATTCACCAGCAAAGCACTTGGTGTGTATTGTAAACTATGTACAAATGGTAGCATTTAGAAGCATTTTATTTTTTATTAACTTTTAGGTAGTGTTTAGTTATTTTTCAAATAGTTTTACTGTATATTAAATTCTTAATTATTAAGTTTAGAGTATCAGAAATAGAATTAATTCATATTTTAATTACTAACCATATAGTGTGTCTTCTAAATGGATCCTCGATTATGTGTGGGATCATATCCTTTGGTTCTGTAATTTCTGGTCCAATAGGATATTCCACCATTTGAATCACTTCCTTTGTTAATGGATGAGGTGGGGCATAATGGCGAGCAGTATATTTATGGGCAAATCCAACATAAATATTTTCAAACATTCTGAAACAAAAATATGGTTTGGTATATGAGTATTTAATGATGTCTAAAAACACATGGAATTATTGCCAATGTGCAAGGCTTATATCTGCAATCCTAATTATTATTTGAATAAGATCTTTTAATGTTTTTTTTAAAACAAGCTTATCCACACTTAACTGAACACTTGGCATTGCACTCATTACAAACACTTATCTTTACACTTCTTTAAAACAGTAGAACAAAACATTTTAAACAAATAAAATTAAAAGACTTATTTCTTGCCTTCTTTAATAAACAATTATGTTCATAATTCTGATGGTATAAGTTTTTTTTTTTGCTTTGGTGACCTAACTTTTCAGAATATATTATAGTATTTGGGAAATTTCCTTTCAATTAATATATAATTTAACTGTTTTTATTCATCAGATTCTCCAAAATTAAACCTTAATTGCATAGTCTAATCCATTTTTTTATCACTGTAAAAGTCTTGTTAAAATTAATAAACTTTAAAATTTGCTAAAATTTTTTATTTTCATAAAATTTGTAATTAAATTCTGTTTAATTTGGTATATAATATGATCCATTTCAGGTAATTAGTTAAAAAAAATCCAAAGTTGCCTTGTTGATATGACCCAGCATAGTTGGCAAAAAGCCTGGACTTTCTCAAAGTATGGTACAGAAAAATAAATTACAAAATGGAAGTAATTTTCTTCCTTCAAGTAAATATTAATTTTTTTGCTATTCAGAAATAAATAGCCTTTCTATTCATGTGTATTATAAACATTTCTGTCTATTAGTTTTTTTTTTTTTTCAAATAAATTTTTATTTGCATTGCCAAATGCATTTTTTACTATATGACTCTAAAAATACCCTATTAAAATAAAATTAGTCACTTTTCTGTTAAATTTATTTTTGGAAAAACCAGAATTAAATGCTAATTAATTTAGTATATAACATGCCATTTCTTTCATTGATTATTTGGCAAAAAAGTTATAAAGTTAATTTTTTTGGCTGATCATAGTGAAAAAATAGCTGGACCTCTGCAAGTAAATAAGCTTTTCAGGATGGACTCTGGAAGGGTTAAAACTTCTAATATTAGTGGGAAAAGGTTTGGCCCAGTTAGTAGCATGGCAGCTCGTAATCTGTAGCTCCAGCTCAAGACCCAACTATGCCTGTGTTGAGATCTATCTTCACTATTTCCCACCATGCTCTCATTGAGAAATGGGACACCACTGGGCTTGGAAAGGCTGCCATCCCTATTCAGATAGAATGTTAAGCCATGACCCCACATGAACGAGTTTCTTAACCTGTGCATATTAGCAAACATGCAGGATGACCTGACAGGAAGTTTCCATCCTTCTCCTAACAGCTGTCCAGAAGATCCCTGTCCCCAACCTTCTCTGAGCCCTTAGGATACTTTGTGACTTGCCCATTTAGCCTACTGTGTGCAAAAGAGGGTGCTGCTCAGAAAACTTAGCCTAATATTAGTGAAATATATATGATTCAGAACATTGATAATGGTAATGTTTCATTCACAAGTGAAAAGCAGATTATACTTAATGCACAATTACATTAGAGTCTTAATAATGGAAGAAGCTTTACAAAACAGCAATGTTTGTCAATATTGTTAAAATTCTCTAGCTATTAATTAGAAAACAAAATGCATTGTAGACTATTAAAAATTCCATTTCTGCATAATTTTAAGGATATTAAATTAAGTGTATAATTATTTATTGATATATTCAAGCATCTAGTCATTTACAAATGGTTGAATGTATAGTTAAATATGTGTAGTAAAGATGCAGTCTTAGTACAAAACCAAAATATTTTTTTGCCAGAATGTATAGGAATGAAGGCAAGACATCTGATTTATAAAAACGAATCTGTGCATTCATTAGAGAAAGATCTCTAAAAATTCCACTAATAGAAAGAAGGTTGACTGAATATTTATAAACACTCTCTTAATAAACAGCAGTTTTGATGCAACAAATTTTTATTTTAAACTGGAGCAAAATTAGTTATAAAACAATAATTTTTTTCATTCAAAAATTTGTCTGGAAAATAATTATTTAAGCAAATGAGATAGAAGCAGAGAATTATAAAACTGTACATTTTGAAATTGATATAAATGACTTAATTAACAAAATATATGGCAAAGTGTTCAAAAAGTCCCTTTACTTAATAATTGAAAATGTAATCTTACTTTGTTATACCGGTTGTACAGCCATGCTTTACTTTGAGTGTTGGGAATCCTATAGAATTGTACAGAACTATGTGTAGGTGGTGAAACCGGTTAGGAGCCTCAGGGAAGGGAACTGAAGGTCAGTCAGTGGAGAATGGGTTTTAGCACTGTCAAAGGATCACTTTGCTAGAGTCATACTTTCAATGTAAATCTTATCAGAGGTGTATGGAGATATTGTGGTGCAAATACCCATATATTCCAGCACTAAGTAAAGTCACCTGTATCAACTGGCTCACCAGTTTCATGACACTGATTCTGTGGATGATAGGTGGTGAAGTAGAAGACCCCAGTACTCACGACAGATTTCATTAAGGATGTCCAGCAGTGAATATTGTGATCACCTAAGAAATTTGTGAGGCATTTGTCACAACAAATTGAAGCATCACATGAAAATGTTTGAAGTTACATGTGTACCAAGTATAGGTGGTGCAGGAACTAAGTCACCAGATGCAGGTAAGTGTCTTCATTATTGCCAGTGATTTCATAAATTCATTCACAACAACATGGCCTATTTTGAATAAGTCTTTCTTCACAGATGAAGCATGTTTTCACCCAAATGGATATATCAACTCCCAGAACACATGAATTTGGGCTGCAGAAAATCCCATTGCCTAACATAAGGTCTCCTGATTTAACCCCACATTTTCTTCTATGGAGTTACTTGAAGAGAATCTTCTACAAAAATAACCCCAGCATGTTGAATGACCTGAAGCAAGCAATTGTCGAATGACCTGAAGCAAACATGTTGAATGACCTGAAGCAGGCAATAGGCACAATCACTCCAGCAATGTTGTGATACTTGTTGCAGAATGTGTGGAACTGCCTGCAAGAGAATGTTGGACATTTCCAACACCTATTGTGAACTGCATCAGTATTCCACAACATATACATGCACTAATTAGATTACATAACCATAATCTCTTTCATGTAATAAATTAGCAAACTTTGAGTTGGGTTGTTTTACCTCTGAGCGGCACTTTTTTGCACACCATGGGCTAAATGGCCAGGTCACATGGACCCCGAAGGCTCAGAGAAGGTTGGGGGAGGGGACCCACTGGAACAGCTGTTGGGAGACAGATGGTAGCCTCCCGTCAAGGCCATCCAGCGTGTTCTTTAACGTGCACAGGGTATGGCTCTCCCACAACGGGGCCACGGCTTAACGTCCCATCTGACGGATGGCGGCTTTTCCAAGCCCATCAGTGTCCCCTACTGACCGTGGGCAGGGCAGGGAATTTTGCGGAGACAAATCCCAATGCTGACCCAGCTGTGACTCAAACCTGGGAACTACAGATTACGAGCCTGGCGCGCTACCGACTGAGCCACCCCCGCCCCAGCAAACTTGAGTGAAGGGGTCAATCTTGTTGGGATAAACCTTTGTAATGTAGTTATGACTATCATCATCATCATCAAGCAGCCATGGGCTACGGAGGTCCAACCAGACCGTGCAATTTAGTTCTCCAAGCAAGTCTATCCTGAGCTACATCTACTGCATCTGGCCACTGCACACCAATTCTAACAAGGTCCTGTTTGACATTGTCTGCCCACCGCATCCTAGGTCTCCCCTTCTTTCTGAGGCCTTTAGGCACACTGTTCATAACCCTATTTGCCAATCTATAATTATTCATACGGGCAACATGGCCAAACCAACGGAGTCTCTCTCTGCACAATATGCTGCTTAAAGGAGGTTGCAAACTCCTTTGCCTAACCTCATCATTAGTTACAAAGTTGAACCATCTAATGCCCAAGATACTGCGTAAGCATCTGGAATCAAAAGCATCTAGTTTCCTGTTATCTTGTTTACAAAGTGTCCAAGTTTCACTACCATAACTAACCCTAGAAAGAACCAAACTATTATACAGTCTAATTTTAGTCTTCAGGTGTATACGCCTATTTCTCCACACTCTCCATAGATTCTTAAAAGTCCCGGCAGCAATCCCTATTCATCTGTTAATCTCATGCTGCACATCACCATTATCTGTTACATAGCTCCCAAGATAATTAAACTGTGACACCTGCTCAAGACTGCAACCATTCAGATTAACTGAATCACAGCCTGCCTGACCAATTTTCATCACTTTAGTTTTCTCTCTGTTTATAACCAAACCTACTCTACTACCAGTCTCATCAACAGCTCGAATGAAAGAGTTCATCTCATCAACATCATTTGCCAAAAGGGCTAAATCATCAGCATAATCTAAATCAGAAATTTTCGTATCTCCAGCCCATTTAAGGCCAAAATCTTTCCCTTGAAGTGAATTTCGCATAACATAATCAATAACCAAGCTAAAGAGAAAAGGAGACAAAATGCACCCTTGTCGAACACCAGAAATAATGCTAAATCAATTGCTACAAGCCTTACCAACTCTCACACACGACTCAGAGTTATTATAGAGAGCTTTCATTATGTTAACTAACTTGTCTGGTATACCATATGATCTCACAATCAACCACAAATTATGACGATCAACAGAGTCGAAAGCCTTTTTGAAATCAACAAAGCTAGCAACCAAAGGTTTCTGAAACTCTAAACATTTCTCAAGAATCTGCCTAAGTGAAAATATCTGATCCACACATCCCCTACCACTTCTGAATCCACATTGCTCATCACGCAATTGACTGTCAACCAGATTCTTAATTCTATTAAGCACAATCATGGAAAGAACTTTACCTGGAACAGAGAGAGAGTAGGCTGATACCCCTATAGTTATCACAAGAACTGCGATCACCTTTTTTGAAAATAGGGATAACAATAGCTCTGGTAAAATCCTTAGGAACCATGCCTTTATCATAAAAGATATTCAGAATTTCAGTCATCCAAGTGGTAACCGAAACATTCCCAGCTCTAAGCATTTCGGTAGTAATTTCATCTACCCCTGGGGATTTATGTAGTTTAAGTTTAGAAACAGCCAAAATAACTTCAGATTGTGTTATAGGGCCAACATTAAAGCCACCAATGCATCTATCATCATTGCAAAAATGAGAGTAGAACTAACTACGTTGTTTAGAACATCACTGAAATGCTCAGCCCACCTAGCCATGACAGAATCCTCCCCTTCTATAACCTTACCTTGTTTATCCTTCAATCCTTGTATGCCTGTCCGTTTTCTACCACACAAAACATTAACTATCTGGTACAGCTCTCTGCTGTTGTGCTGTCTAACTGCTTCCTCGGCTTTGTCAGCCAAACCACCAAGCCAAAGATTCTTATCAGCAGCTAACTGATCTTTTACACGTTTATTAAGTTCTCTGTAATGCTTTCTATTAGGACTAGTAGGGTATTGATTAAGGACATTCCTGCAGTTCTTTCTTTCCGAAATAAGCTCAAGTGCCCTATCACTCAGATAATTCTGCCTCTTCTGCTCCTTTTTTCCTAAAAGAGTACTGTTAGTGTCCAAAAAAGCCTGTTTAAAATGATCCCATTCTTCCTCAACTTCAGTAGTAAGCAAACCATGACTGTCATAATGACTATGTAACCTATCATGGTAAGCTTTGGCTATAACTGGATCTTTCAGAGCTTTAGTATTAAAAGTAAATTTTTTAACCCTAGCACAACACTTTTTAAGTTTAAGTTGCAACACACTTTTAACAAGGTAATGGTCAGATCCAATTTCAGTTCCCCTATATGCCCTGGTATTCCTAACAGAACTAGCCCATTTGCTGTTAATTAATATGTAATCAATCATATTCTTATGCAGCCCATCAGGTGAAACCCATGTGTACTTATGTATGTCGCGGTGTTTGTAATAAGTGTTAGTTATTCTGAATCCATTGAGCTTACTTACCTGTAGGAGACGTTGTCCATTTCCATTGCAGCTACCAATACCAAAAGGGCCTATTACTCCTCCCCAAAGGTCAGAGTCAGTACCAACTTTGGCATTGAAGTCACCAAGAACAAGGGTAATATCTCCTTTCTTGACAGAATTCAAAATATCCTGAAGTTGTTCATAAAACCTATCCTTCTCATCCTCATCGGCATCCTCAGTGGGGGCATAACAGCAGATAACATTCAGGTCTTTAACGCTTGTCTGAAATTTTGCTGTAAGAAACCTTTCATTAATGCACTCATATCCTAGAAGAGCATCGCTAGCGTGTCTGCTGAGAAGCAGACCCACACCTTGGTGATGCTTATTGTCGTCCCTCCCTGAAAAGAGAAATTTAAGATTATTTTTAAGAATCTGACCTTTATCTGTCCATCTGGTCTCTTGCAAGCCGAGAATATCTAAATTATAATGGTGGAATTCTTGTGT
The DNA here is from genome assembly GCA_038380435.1 of Ryuthela nishihirai. Taxonomy (NCBI): domain Eukaryota; kingdom Metazoa; phylum Arthropoda; class Arachnida; order Araneae; family Heptathelidae; genus Ryuthela; species Ryuthela nishihirai. The sequence continues at coordinate 21,533,359 of JAWZYU010000026.1, forward strand.
GAGGACATCAAGAGAAAAAGCTCTGTGCAGAGTCCTCACATTCCAACTACCTATGGAGAAAAAATGGTTAGTGGGACGTTTAAAGAAACTATGTTTATTGAGAGAGGGAATGCCGACAATATCAAACAGCCCCCTATTCGCAGACATGGGGCAAAGACCCGTTCCCCCACTACTAAAGGCTGAAGCCATCTACACTGGAAGACTTCCTCCAATGCAGAATTTGACGATGCCAATAGAAGCAAAGAGTTCAGGTGCCTGCGATGACTTCTGCTCAGGATTATCCACCAGCTGATAAACATATCCTGTGAATCTATTCACTTGGGGCTGTCAACCCACAAACAAACAGAAAACACAGCGGAAGATTTTCCCTCCACAGAAGCCCACCAGTGCAGCAAAATCAGGATCCATAATCAAGCTCAGAGCCATATATCTGTCCAGTCCAGTAGGTTTATATGGTCAGCACCAGGACCCTGTGTGGTTGACCACTCCTCAGCAGGGTAGAAAAAAAAAAAGAAAAGTAGCCATAGTTGTCCAGATCAGTAGGCCACACTAATCTGGCAGCCCTCCCCTTCCGTTCACTTCCACAAGAGAGTATCTCTTTTGAAAGTTACTAACGGTTCGCACCACGAGAAGGCGGGGTCGGACATTAGGTGCTAGGCCTGGCCGGTTCTATGCATCATCACAGGGGATTGGTGCATAGCTCTCCTTCCAGTGACTACCTAGCTACCATTTACAGACCTGATTTATTTATCCCTTTAACATCTAAGAAATCTCAGAAAAGGGCACAGAATAGTAAAGAAAAAGGAATAGCACTATTGGACTAGTCCATTTCAAATTTTGGCCGTTTTTGGACCATTATGGGAGTTGAAGGGGTATACATATATCAAAATCACTGAAGTATGCTCAAAATCATACTTCAGTGAATCACATAATTAGATGTATGAAAAAAAAAAAAATTTAGGGGAAACAAAAATTAAGGTTCACAAATGAGAAATTTATATGTATTTCAAATATTAAAATATTTGAAAAGGTACAGGAATATGAAACATTTATATGCTCAAACATTTGGTCATATGCAGGCCCAAATCTAGAAAAAATAGGGGGGGGGGGAAACTGGAATTCCATTGCATTATAACATTTTAGGCTAAGATTTAGAGATCTTTAAAAGAATCATCTTGAAAAAAAATGCATGAAATATGCATAAGTTTAATAATTTTTTGCTTCCATTACCCTTACAACATTTTTAGGGGGGATTCAAGGCCCTCTTAAACTAAAAATCTGATTGGACCTCTGTAACCTCTGGCTGCTTGAGGCAGTCACAAGTGTGATGCAATATTTACTACTGTTGTAAAAATGTAAATAAGATTATGCTGTTAGTATATTTGTTACATTTTTTTTTTCTTATCTCCATAGACATATACAGACCATAATATTTACAGTGGTAGAGGAATTTTTTTTAATCTCTTCTATCAATTGTTGGGTTGCTTTACCTCTGGATGGCACTTTTTTTATACACAATATGATAAATGGTCAGGTCACAAGGCCCCAAAGGCTCAGAGGAGACAGATAGGGGATCCACTGGACAGCTGTTAGGAGACAGAAGGAAGCCTCTCATCGAGGCCATCTAGTGTTGATTCATTAATATGTACATAGGCCCACAGCTTAACATCTTCTAGGAATTGTAATTTATATCTTGTGTTAATTCTGTATATTTGTCACAAAGATGTAACATACTATTATTATTCTGGTCCTAATAATTCCCTAGTTCTTTAATTCAGTTTAACCAAGGAAATGCCCAGGCTGTTAATTGGTTGCTTCAACCTTGAGACATAATATTTTACATGTAATGAGTCAAATGACATCAAGACTAAATATAAATAAATTAAAAAATACATATCTTCCTATATGGGTCCTAAAAAGTAAAAAATAAACCTAAAGTATACCGATGGTACAATCAAATACTGAGTTCATATAACACTTCACATGCTGGCAACCTTGTTGCGTATGTAAATCAGTGCTCTATCTTCTTTTGAACTCAGTGACTGAATGCACCATAAATATGCTTTAGGTTTATTTTTCTACTTTTCAGGGTCCATATAGGAAGACGGGTTTTTTTTTGTCACTAAAAACACCTACCTTCAAAAGCTTTTGTTTGATATATAACTCATAAACATAAACCACATTTTTCCTCCCTTTTGGAGTTATGTTTGAGGTAGTCCATGACATCAGACATGTCACAAGCTTTGAGATATGACTCATTAAAATCTAACCCCTGGAAAATCCCCCCCCCCTTTTATCAAGGGGGAGAATAGTGGAGGAAAAAAATCGAAGTAGGTAATGGCAGTCATTATATGCGCTGTCACGTGACACCTACTCATAACTGTAGGCCCTCCCATTCGAAAGACATAAGAGAATGACATTCACATTTCCAGTTTTTAGGGGGAAAGGGGAATCTATTTTTTTTATGGCACTCCCTGCATCACAAGCTTTCATTTAAAGCATAACTTGTTGCATTGCACACTCATACCCAGCTAATATAGGGAGATAATCATTTTCGTATTTCTCCCTTTTAGGGGGGAAGAAAGCATGAGCATGGAGAGGGTAAATTTTTTTTATAGCCTATGACACTCCCTGCATCACAAGCTTTCATTTGATGTATAGCTTGCTACTTTTGGAACTTGTGTTCTGAAGATGTAGCAGAACAATAGTTTTAATATTTCCCTTTTTAGGGAGGAAGAAAGCATGTGGGTTAAATTTTTAGAGCCTTGGACATTCCCTGCTTCACAAGCTTTCATCTGACACATAAATCATTACGTTTCTCCATCGTGTTCAGAAGATATGGTGGAAGAACTATTTTGACAAATCCACAAACCAGCAAACAGACAAATGGTCAAAGCAAAAAGCAATAGGAAGATAGGTAATAACAGAAGACTCAATAGTTAGATATAATTTTGATGGAAATAGGTAAAATTAAAGACCATGTACAAAATGATGAAAACATGCAGTCAACAATTATATTAATGACGTGAGGTGCGGTGATTGAGAAAATGGAAAGATCTTTAAAATTATGGATTGAGGACCAACATCAAAAATGCATTCCAGTGGGTCTTAAATCATTCAAAGTAATCATTCAAAAAAAAAAGTATGAATTTGTATAACAATTGGAAGAAACATTTGGGTGAAAGTGCTACTAATGCTCCAGAATTTCATGCAAGGGTTAGTTTGCATTATAACGGAATCCCCATTATAATGTGTACTGTATGTCTATTGCTTGACTTTCAAACACATTTTCAGGAATGCATTATGTCCAAAAGTGAACTGCCTATAGTTATATTTTTCTGCAATTTTTTAAGTTATATATTTTTCTGCAATTTTTTAAGCGCTATTTGTTTTACAGAATTTAACAATAAAATTATAGGTTTGCTTAACCAATTACAGGTTGAAAACCACCATACAGTGTTTAGGGGGTAAATGAGAGGATCCAGTTAAAGCTATTTAACATGTTTTTAATGTGTACAAAAATAGCTCTCCTCCATATGAAACCATTTCTTATACCATCCAAGAGATAACTTTTCTAAGTTCATCAGTGTCCTCTTTCTTATTGATAGGTCACGGACAAAGTCTTAACCTGGACACTAAAGTCTTTGAACCTTAGTTTATGAGTCTAGCAAGTTACCCAGTATGCCACGTTGTTATGTTTTGCAGCACTATTGGACTAGTCCATTTCAAATTTTGGCCGTTAAGTCAGTGTTAAGACTATCTCCGCACAGTAAAGTGTCCTATGTTATGATCCATGAGGCAAATGTCCTTTGTGACATTATCTGAATATATGAATTTAAAGAATTATCCAGCAACAACAATAGGAATACATTGGACCTTCAATGCTATTATCTCTTGATACAGAAGTTAAATACAGATTATTATTTTCTGTGAAATGTCATTCCAATGGAAGAAAAAGGAAGTTATAGACTTCTCCATCTACACTTCTTTTTTTCTGAACAGTGCACATTTTTCATTGCTTAATGTAAACTAAATTTTTTTACTCTACGATACTTAAAACTATAGACAATTTACATCTGATTGGTGGTCAATTCCTCATGAGGTTTGATTGATTTTCTTCACTTTCATTATTTGAATAGTAATAAATGTTATTCTTTAAAGATACATTTTTTTACATTAAAAATCAAAGCATCAGAACTAAAAATTTTCAACACTGATACTGACAAGAGTAAAAGCTACTCACTTGCCATCATAATAAGCATATGAACCAGGCCAAACATTGGATCTTACAAGAACCACAGCAAATTCAACAAGGAGACGTGAACTGATACTTGTAAACCATGGAATAACTCCACCAGCACCTTAAATAAAATAAAGGCAATAATGAGTTTTCATGAATTTATATAAATATAACAATTTTAATAAAAAGTAATAAGAAATAAAAATTACAGTTAAAGGAAATATAACTGTAATTTTTTTTTATATTCTTCACAGATTCTTAAAAAAAAAGTACCAACAGCAATACTTGTTTACCCTTTCTTTAGAGATTTGGAAATTATTCCATGATTTGGCCTTTTACACAAATGATGTTGATGAGATGAACTCTTTCATTGGGGCTTTTGATGAGACTGGAAATAGGGTAGGTTTGGAGATAAACAGAGAAAAAACCAACATGATGAAAAATGGTCAGGCAGGTTGTGCATGTTGAGGGGTTGTAACCCTAGGATGCTCTTGAGCAGGTTGGTTGGTGGTTAATAAAAGACACTGAACTCACAACCAAGGTTAAAAGCAACACACAAAGAAGAAGAAAGGAATGAAAATGGAAAAGACACAACAAGAAAGAAAAGGGTATAACAAACAATGGGTATAAAAACAAGGATGAGCCAGATTGGTTTCTATCCTCAGGATATATATATATTTGTGGTATGAAAGGATCTAAAGATACTTTATTTAATTTTAACTGAATTGTTATTTACACTAAATTGGCAGAAAATTGCAAAAAGAGTTAACTGCAAAGGAGAAAAAATCAACAATAGGTGTATAGACCCATAGAATAAAAAGCAACACATCAAAAAATCAAGAGGTAAAAGGAAAACATTAAATACATATAAAATAACCAGTAAAACTTAAAAATTAAAAAACAAAGGTTAAAAATGAGGTTTTTTAATCTATGTTCATCCATCATTCACAACTCCATCATCTGCTTGAATGTCTGAGTGTAAGGGGTTTGGACATAAAATTGTGGAAGCTAAAATAAGCAGTATAATCAAGTAAAATATGTTTAATGATTAAAATGGTGTCACAAAGTTCACATTTGGGTTTATCATCTACCTGAATGAATGTGTGATAAACGAATGAACTAAGCAAGGCCAAGCAAGGACACTTCCTCCTTGTGATTCTTGCAAAAACATGACTGCACAGTTTGAAATTGGCTCCATCATTTTGAGTTGTCTAAATATTTCCTTTAAAGCATTACAATGCAATCAGCCATTACAGACTGACAATTTAAAATGATAAAATATCTTACTCCTTTTTTTAGGGTATCTGTTTTACATATTTTGTGATGTTATATGGGATTTACATTATTTTTCCAAACTACATGTTAAATTACCTAGTCACATTAAAAAACTTTTATGTATTGCCAATTTTTTTTTTATTTACATTTTGCTGATTAGTACTTTTGACAAGCAATGTGGGGGTGGGGGTGTCTCAGTCAGTAGCGTGCCAGGCTCATAATCTGTAGTTCCCAGGTTTGAGTCCCAGCTGGGTCAGCATTGAGACTTATCTCCGCAAAATTCCCCGCCCTGCCCAAGATGGGCTTGGAAAGGCTGTCGTCCGTCGGATGTGATGTTAAGCCATGGCCCCATGTATGGGAGAGCCATACTTGTGCACATTAAAGAACACACTGGATGACATTCACGGGAGGCTACCATCTGTCTCTCAACAGCTGTTCCAGTAGGTCCCCTCCCACAACCTTTGGGTCCATGTGACCTGGCCATTTAGCCCTTTATGTGCAAAAAAGTGCCGCTCAGAGGTAAAACAATCCAACAAGCAATGCAAAAAAAGAGCTCACTACTATTGATAATTTAATGATGAAATGACATGAAACTAATTTTATCATAAATGATGACTGTTGCTGTGTATCAATTGATAGTGGATGAAATGAAATATTTAATATTTCAAAATCAGAGCTGGAAGGCACATATTAAAAGGTTAATTAAAAAGTTTAAATCAATATCATGCAAAGAATATAAATTGTACTATAATGTATAAAATATAAGCTTATATTAATATTGTGCAAAGTATATTATAATATACAAAGGATGTTATTCTTAAAAAAAATATTGTATCAACAAACATTTTAATAATATTTATTATTCTCAGATTCAGTCTGCTTTTTATTATGAATTCGCTGAACCACTGATTGTCCTATAATTAATATTACTTGAATCCACTGATGCTGTACAAAATAGAACTAAAAATATATTAATCAATGAAAATATATCTTATAACATGAAAAATGCATGTTAAATTTTAAATTTACTACCTTTGAGTCACCTGTTTGTTTATAAATTTATTATTTAAATTTAAAGAAAAGACATTTCTCTGAATTAAAAACAATTATAGTTACAAACACATCAACTGTTTAATTAATCATGATAATGATCAACAATTTTAATTAATTAATCACGATAATGCTGTAATATATAAAATATCCTTATTAGCAAGCCTTAATAACTCCTATGAGTTAATCACTGACAGATGAAGTTTCATGCATATTAGGTGAAACATGTTGCATTATGTCATTTAACATGTCATTTTAAACATTTAAGTTCGTTTAATGCAGTGATTGTTGAATTGTTATAATTTTAGCCTAAGTGAGAAAGCTTTTAAAAAACATGCCAGTGCAACCTTAGAAATAAAATAGAAAGATCTGGCATCCTAAAAAATCAAATCAACCACTTCAATTAAGTCACCAAGCAACTAAAGGGAAACATCAAGCTTAAGATGGACTGGTATCCAGTGTGTCATCATGGGTTGGGTTGTTTACCTCTGAGCGGCACTTTTTTGCATACTATGGGCTAAATGGCCAGGTCACAAGGACCCCGAAGGCTCAGGGAAGGTTTGGGGAGGGGACCCACTGGAACAGCTGTTGGGAGACAGATGGTAGCCTCCCATCAAGGACATCCAGCACGTTCTTCAATGTGCACAGGGTATGGCTCTCCCACACACGGGGCCATGGCTTAACGTCCCATCCAATGGACGGCGGCCTTTCCAAGCCCATCGGTGTCCCCTACTGACCATGGGCAGGAAATTTTTTGGAGATAAATCTCAATGCTGACCCAGCTAGGACTCTAACCTTGGAACTAGAGATTACGAGCCTGGCATGTTACCGACTAAGCCACCCCCACCCCTCCAGTGTGACATCAAATTTCAAGTTGCCAACAAGGGATGTTGATGAAGAACAGCCATTAAGATACTGTGACACAGACCAGGTGAACCAGCCAACAAAAGAAACCTAATAAGTAGTATGAACCTTTAATTCTTTTATTTTTAAAACTGTAACAACTTTTAATGGAAGTAAATTCATTGATTAGATGCACTAAACTAAAAATGTAACATCAAATACTCAAAAACTTTTTATAAGGTAAAAGCATCTCTGAGTAATATTAAACTCATATGTGAGTTACTATAGTTTCCACAAAGGCAACATATAGCAAATTCCTAGAAGTTATTAAGGCTTATGCATAAGCTATTTTTATATATTAACAACATTATCGTGACTAATTAAATTAACAATTATAATTTCCCTTTAGATGGCAGAAAGTTAGTTACACTTGTTAAGAAAAGATAATGCATAAATACATTATATATGTAGGACCTAAAATATTTAATCTTTTACCTACAGAACTCAGAAATTTTTTTGGGTGGATTATTGATTTTAAAAAAAATTGATGATATACTTTTTCAGAACTTGAATTCTATGTTTAATGTTCTATGATAACATCTTAAATTTATTTTCTTCTTTCTTGTATACCTTATGTAATCTAATGTAGTACTTTTTTTTTTTATTTCTTATAATATTTAAATGAAAATATCATTTTCTTTTGTAAAAAATACCTGAATGTTTAAATGTTTACTTATTGTTATAATAACTGTTGCTTGAAGCTATTTCTTTTATGTATAATTTAAGCTGAACTTTCACTTATATTAATTCATATAAAAGAAAGTAATTAGAGTGAAATTTATTAAAAGTTATATTAACCTTTAACACTGTAAAGATTAAAAGCAATTCCTATAATCACAATGCATTATTTTAGTCATTTCATTTAAAGTTCAGTATACCAGCATTTAGTTATAAACAAAAATGACATATCATGTTGACAGTGGCTATAAATATTACTATCTGCAAGTACTATGTCATAATACTGGTAAATTTTGCTGTTTAGCTTATACCATGGTGAACTTTACCTATCTAGGAATTTTTTAAAGCCTCAATATTAAAAGCAGTTCTTTCAGTTTTTACACAAAAGCTTTAGCTCCAAAATACTTTTAATAAAATAATGTTAAGATCTGGTGTTCTTAAAAGAATTAACCCACTTACAATTAACTAAGACATAGTCAATAATGATTTTTTTTAAAAATATGTTATTGTTAAACTTCAAAAGAAATATTTTATCTTTGTTTTTGTTATTAAAAAAAACAGCAATTAAATGGTGCAGCTTGGTCTACTGTTATCAACTAAACACTATGTACAATATTTGAAATGGTATATCCAGAATTCCCATGGACTGTGTGAATATTACCTTCATCAAGTGATAAGCACCTCAGCAATGGAACAGATTTCTCTTTTACTAATTTGGCATCTTCCTTCTCCTCTTCTGCATCTTTTTCAGCATCTTTTTCTTCTTCTTCGTTTTCTTTCTCATCTTCATCTTCTTCCTTTCCTTTATCAGAAACATTCTCTGTCTGCACTTCAACAAGCAACTCTTCATCTTCTTCTGTTTCTTCCATTTGTTCTTCTTTGATACTGTCAATCCAAACACAGCGACCCTTAATTGTTCAAAAAGTTTAGGAAAAAAATAATCTTCCTCCGAAATTTCTCTCTTTCCAAAAACAACTTGTTTCACTTTCTTGTTTATATTAAACAACAGAATAACACTGTCTGCTAAATTAAAAAAGTAGGAATAAAAAAATGATTTACCACATATAAATTATAAATAACCTTTGGAATAAGCCAGATAATTAAAATAAAACGTCACTGGCTAGCAAATTATGTCAACAATAACTAAAAATGGGTTGTTTTATTTTTGAATGGATTTTACAGATCAGGACTTCAATGTTGTTGGGAAAGAGATACACCACACAGCTATTAAAACAGTTAAAAGTTTTCATTAAGGCCATCCAATACATTCCTTAACACACACACACAAATGGTGTGAATCTTCTGTACACAAGGCATAAATAAATGTTCCATAAAACAGATAAGAGCTTTACTAAGACTATTGATATTATTTTTCATACTAAGGGTGGATTATGTCAAATGGCACATAAGTTTTGCTGACTCAAGTTAAAAAAATTAGTTCCAATTTCTACTCATACAATGTATAAAAATATTAATTTTATAAAAGAAAAATATTTAAAATTATGCCTGTACAAAAATAACTGATGCATACAAGAGATAATTCTCCCCACATATTACTTTTAGATCATCAACCTGACCAAAAACAGTTATTGGTGGATAATATTTGAAGCTCAATAATGATATAAAATAATCATAGAATATATAAGAAGGCCACAGAATATAGAGAAGATCACAGAGTATAGCAAATTCAGATCTATTAATAACAGGCATTATATATTCACATCTGGTGAATAAGAAATACTTGTTTTCAAACACAAGATGTTTGATCATTTCCGAATTCAGTGCCTTCTATGGAAAAAATTCACACCAATGAAAGATTTCAAAAATGAGAATAGCAATATTTTCTTAGTACTTACCCAATCCTGAACAAAATTTAATTTATCTCTTAAAACAAAAATTGTGTTTTATCCCTTCTCCCTCCCTAAGGGGTGAGAGGGTAAGTTGATACAGTCAATGTAAACCCCTTGACCACTATATTATACCACCAAATTTTTAAATTTCTAGCATAAAGACTGTTTACAATATTCATTTAGAATTTTTCCATTTTTAGGGCTCTCTAATGGTGGAAATTCAAACTACTGGAAGATTCAGGTACTAATTTTAGGTACTAATGAGATACTATGAATCATAAGTATCTCATTAGTACCTAATAAATAAATAAATAAATAAATAAATAAATACCCCCTGTAATGCTCCAGAGATTATTAACTTTTCAAGTTGGACGTTTTGTCTGATCCAAATTTATTCAAAATTCCGGATGGCTTGTCGGCCACCAGGAAATATTAACTTGCCAAATAAAGTTGAAATATAGGATTTGTTTTGTATATCTAGCATTACTTATCGAGCAAGAATTTAAAAAGGATTGTCAAGTTTAATTAAAGTTTAAATCTAATCAAAAATCAATTAATGTTGCTCAAGAAAAAAAATAGCAAATGTCAAAAAATTTTAAAACAAAGTTTATTTACAAAAAATTCAAAGACTCACCAATTCAGTTGATGAATACAAAAAGTTGGACTACTAAAAACTCACATCTACCTAAATTTCTACTAACAACTCCTTCTATCTATACAACACATTCTTTACTGACTTCTTGTCCTCCTACTAACACATTCTCTACTCAACTTCACACATACTACTTCAACATACTTTGGCTCCTACTGACAATACTGACTCTGTGACCTAACATCACTTAGTTATACATGCTGCATACAATCCGGCATGTGTCTGTTGCACACCAGGAAAAACATTTGCATAATCTGACGATTGCACTAGCTATGATGCAAGAGGGGTCGTGTCCTACACGCACACATTAGCGGCTGACAATCAAAAGTCGGAGTTGCGCATGCACAACTCCTACAGCTCAGAAAAGAGAATTGTGATCAGTCCAAAATGAAATAATAATCCCCAAAATGATAAATGTAACATAAATAATGTAAAACTGGTTAAGGAAAAGTAAAAGTGAACGGGTGGACCATCACACCCCTCAATCTGTCAGCTTATATGCCATAGTAGGTCTGTCAGGATTGCATGACCTCAGCAGAAAGACAACATAAATATCCATGCCTTACCCGGGTCTCAGACCCAGGTCCCTTTGATCAATAGCCAAGAGCACTAACCACTCAACCACAGGATGGTGTACTCATGGCTGAGTCCATCTCAAAAAGAAATTTTCATTTATCCCTGATAATTGAATGTCTACAGACATTCAGAGATGCAATAAAGTGAAAACAGCTCATTTATTTGAAAATAAACTAAAAATCAAACAAAAGTTATTAGCTCTTAATGGCAACGAAATATCAACTCACTTGTAATGTAATAGCTTCTCTCTGATGCACCCAACCTTCCAGCTTTTGTGCCAACATTTCTTTTACTGTGATTGCTTGGTAATTTGGATTTTCTACAATATTTTCTTGAAACTCTGGAAGTTTTGTAGTGCTACTCTCATCTATTTCATCTGCAGAAACATTTTCTTCACCTTTTTCTTCTTCTTCTATATGTGAAAACATTAAAAAAATTATTTTATATGCTATAAATTAAAAATGAAACTATATATTACCAAATTTACCTAAATTAAATCACCTAGAATTTCAGAAAACAATTAAAAGTTAGACGTTAAATTGAAAAAAAAGATTAAATTATCATGAAAAAATGATAGCTAATAAAATACTTTCATTTACAGAAATTTGATTGAAGTAATATCCGCCTTCTTGTGGTGCAGAACGTTAGTACCTTTCAAAAGAGATACTCTCTTGTGGAAGTGAACAGAACAGAGGGCTGCCAGATTAGTGTGGCCTACTGATCTAGACAACTATGGCTACTTTTCTTTTTTTTTCTACCCTGCTGAGGAGTGGTCAACCACACAGGGTCCTGGTGCTGACCATATAAACCCACTGGGCTGGACAGATATATGGCTCTAAGCTTGATTATGGATCCTGATTTTGCTGCACTGGTGGGCTTCTGTGGAGGGAAAATCTTCCGCTGTGTTTTCTGTTGTTTGTGGGTTGACAGCCCCAAGTGAATAGATTCACAGGATATGTTTATCAGCTGGTGGATAATCCTGAGCAGAGGTCATCACAGGCACCTGAAATTTTTGCTTCTATTGGCATCGTCAAATTCTACATTGGAAGAAGTCTTCCAGGGTAGATGGCTTCAGCCTTTAGTGGTAGGGGAACGGGTCTTTGCCCCATGTCTGCGATTAGGGGGCTGTTTGATATTGTCGCCATTTCCTCACTCAATAAACATAGTTTCTTTAAACATCCCACTAACCATTTTCTCTCCATAGGTAGTTGGAATGTGTGGACTCTGCACAGAGCTTATTCTCTTGATGTCCTCACAAAAGAATTCCATCATTATAATTTAGATATTCTTGGCTAGAAGAGACCAGATGGACAGATAAAGGTCAGATTCTTAAAAATAATCTTAAATTTCTCTTTTCAGTGAGGGAAGGTAATAAGCATCACCAAGACATGGGTCTGCTTCTCAGCAGACATGCTAGTAATGCACTTCTAGGATACAAATGCATTAATGAAAGGTTTCTTACAGAAAAATTTCAGACAAGCATTAAAGACCTGAATGCTATCTGCTGTTATGCCCCCACTGAGGATGCCGATGAGGATGAGAAGGATAGGTTTTATGGACAACTTCAGGATATTTTGAATACTGCCAAGAAAGGAGATATTACCCTTGTTCTAGGTGACTTCAATGCCACAATTGGTACTGACCCTGACCTTTGGGGAGGGGTGATAAGCCCTTTTGGTGTTGGTAGCTCCAATGACAATGGGCAGCATCTTCTACAGGTAAGTAAACTCAATGGTTTCAGAATAACTAACACTTGTTACAAACACTGCGACATACATAAGTACACATGGGTTTCACCTGATGGGCTGCATAAGAATATGATTGATTATATATTAATTAACAGCAAATTGACTAGTTCTGTTAGGAATACCAGGTCATATAGGGGAGCTGATATTGGATCTGATCATTACCTTGTTAAAAGTGTCTTGCAACTTAAACTTAAAAAGTGTTGTGCTAGGGTTAAAAAATTTACTTTTAAGTCTGACACTCTGAAAGACCCAGTTATAGCCAAAGCTTACCATGATAGGTTACTTAGTCATTATGACAGTCATGGTATGCTTACTACTGAAGTTGAGGAAGAATGGGATCATTTTAAACAGGATTTTTTGGACACTAACAGTAATCTTTTAGGAAAAAAGGAGCAGAGGTGGCAGAATTATCTGAGTGATAAGGCACTTGAGCTTATTTCAGAAAGAAAGAACTGCAGGAATGTCCTTAATCAATACCCTACTAGTTCTAATAGAAAGCATTACAGAGAACTTAACAAACGTGTAAAGGATCAGTTAGCTGCTGCTAAGAATCTTTGGTTTGATGGCTTGGCTGATAAAGCCAACGAAGCAGTTAGACAGCACAACAGCAGAGAGCTGTACCAGATAGTTAATATTTTATGTGGTAGAAAACGGACAGGTATACAGGGATTGAAGGATAAACAAGGTAAGGTTATAGAAGATGAGGATTCTGTCATGGCTAGGTGGGCTGAGCATTTCAGTGATGTTCTAAATAATGTGGTTAGTTCTACTCTCATTGTTTGCAATGATGATAGATGCATTGGTGACTTTAATGTTGGCCCTATAACACAATCTGAAGTTAGTTTGGCTATTTCTAAACTTAAACTTCATAAATCCCCAGGGGTAGATGAAATTACTACGAAATGCTTAGAGCTGGGAATGTTTCAGTTACCACTTGGATGACTGAAATTTTGAATATCTTTTATGATAAAGGCATTGTTCCTAAGGATTTTACCAGAGTTATTGTTATCCCTATTTTCAAAAAAGGTGATCGCAGTTCTTGTGATAACTATAGGGGTATCAGCCTACTCTCTGTTCCAGGTAAAGTTCTTTCCATGATTGTGCTTAATAGAATTAAGAATCTGGTTGAAGTCAATTGTGTGATGAGCAATGTGGATTCAGAAGTGGTAGGGGATGTGTGGATCAGATATTTTCACTTAGGCAGATTCTTGAGAAATGTTTAGAGTTTCAGAAACCTTTGATTGCTAGCTTTGTTGAGTTCGAAAAGACTTTCGACTCTGTTAATCATCATAATTTGTGGTTGATTGTAAGATCATATGGTATACCAGACAAGTTAGTTAACATAATGAAGGCTCTCTATAATAACACTGAGTCGTGTGTGAGAGTTGGTAAAACTTGTAGCAATTGGTTTAGCATTAATTCTGGTGTTCGACAAGGGTGCATTTTATCTCCTTTTCTCTTTAGCTTGGTTACTGAATATGTTAAGTGAAATTCACTTCAAGGGAAAGATTTTGGCCATAAATGGACTGGAGATATTTTTGATTTAGAAGAATATTTCTGATTAGATTTAGGAGAATATTTCTGATTAGATTTAGGAGAATATTTCTTATTTAGATTATGCTGATGATTTAGCCCTTTTGGCAAATGATGTTGATGAGATGAACTCTTTCATTCAAGCTGTTGATGAAACTGGTAGTAGGGTAGGTTTGGTTATAAACAGAGAGAAAACTAAAGTGATGAAAATTGGTCAGGCAGGCTGTGATTCAGTTAATCTGAATGGTTGCAATCTTGAGTAGGTGTCCAGTTTAATTATCTTGGATACACCTAAAGACTAAAATTAGACTGTGTAATAGTTTCGTTCTTTCTAGGGTTAGTTATGGTAGTGAAACTTGGACACTTTGTAAACATGATAACAGGAAACTAGATGCTTTTGATTCCAAATGCTTACGCAGTATCTTGGGCATTAGGTGGTTCAACTTTTTAACTAACGATGAGGTTAGGCAAAGGAGTTTGGAACCTCCTTTAAGCAGCATATTGTGCAGAGAGAGACTCCATTGGTTTTTGCCATGTTGCCCGTATGAATGATTATAGATTGGCAAATAGGGTTATGAACAGTGTGCCTAAAGGCCTCAGAAAGAGGGGGAGACCTAGGATGCGGTGGGCAGACAATGTCAAACAGGACCTTAGTAGAATTGGTGTGCAGTAACCAGATGCAGTAGATGTAGCTCAGGACAGACTTGCTTGGTCTGGTTGGACCTCCATAGCCCATGGCTGCTTGATGACGACGACGATGACGACGATGATTCATTAAAATGGGGGGAAATGCAATTTTATGGTAATCCCTTTATTAAAAATATTTAATTATTCCAATAGTTATTTCAAAATATTTCCATTAAATTAAATCTTTTACTTATTTACTTAAAAAACTTTTAAGCTTCATGCATCTCAAGTATGATGGAATGCATCATACTTTAGCAACATTAGTATATCGAGATAATTTTAAAATATTATATACACTGCTGGCCATTAAAGGTGCAACACCAGGAAAGACAAGAGATATCAAAGCATATATTTAGTGAATACATAGCTTATGTTACAAGGATCAAATGATTACAAATACAACTTGGTTAGATTTGTGGGATACCAAAGAAATCAGTATCTTGTGTAGCCACCATGAGCGGCAATAACCACTGCTACACAGTCCAGCATTGAGAGGATGAGATGTTGGATGTGTGTTTGGGGAATGTCAATCCATGCAGTTTCGATACATAGCCAAAGTTCATCTGTTATAGCAGCTGCTGGTGTCTGGTGTGCTAGTTGTCATGAGATCATGGACCAGACATGTTCAATTGGGGACAGATCCGGTGAACGCACAGGCCAAAGCAGAAGATGTCACATGATGGCTATCCAGGAATTGTTGGACGATGCATGCCACATGTGGTTGGGCATTGTCCTGTTGGTAAATGGCACCATAAGCCCCTGAAGATAAGGTACGACTACAGGCTCCAACAACACCTCAGTGATGTAACGCTGACTGTTCAAAGTACCAGTAATGTGTACGAGCATGTGCGTTAGTGGATACCAATGGTACCCCATACCATAACACAAGGGGCCAGACCTGTATGGCACTGCATCATGAAGGTCTTACTGAGCCTGTCACCATGGTACCGCTAGATATGGATTCATCCATCATGGTGCTGCTTACTGAAGCGGGATTCACCTGAAAAGATGATGCGATGCCATTCATACATCCATGCATGACTTTCTTGGCACCATTGCAGTCGCATACGCCTGTGTTGTGAGTCGATGGTAGCTGAAGCAATGGCAACCTAGCAAAGACGCGCCGATGCTGCAGATGACATCGAACCGTACATGCGGACATTGGTTGATGTGCAACACACCCTAACTGTTGAGCTAAGGTGTTTGATGCGGCTGTATGATCATTCATAGCCACATGCACGAGATGTCTGTCGTCTCATTCGTTTGTGTGACAGGGCCGTTGAGATCCCTCATGTTGGTGAGTTCGTTTCTCCTCTACCCATTGACGCCATATTCTCATCACTGTGGCAGCATTTCGTCCAACACGAGCACCGATGTCTCGGTACGATAATCTGCCTTCTCATAATCCCACAATTCTCCCTCAATCAAAGTCAGAAACCTGACCGTATGGATGCCACGTTCTTCGATGGGGCATATTTGATACTGTAGTGTACAAGAACTGTGGACAAACACAATTCCAGTGCTTTACACCGGCTCTTTGTAATCTTCTCTTATACCTCTTCCTGGGGGCATTACTGTCGCACATGATGTGTGTGTGTGTGTGCTGCCACTTTGAATCATTATCATGCATATTTCGGAACAATCTGATGAGTTCTTCCTGGTGTTGCATTTTAATGGCCAGCACTGTACACAGTTGTATCAGAATAATATGACCACCTACCATAGTATATGTATGGTAGGTGGTCATATTATTCTGATACAACTGTGTATATCCAAAAAAGCTAAATCTCAGTAAGGTATAGATGTTTTCTTTCTTATGTTATTTTTCTGTTGAGGTTCCATCTTCTCACAGATAATCTATCAGTGGTCAGCTGCTAAAACCTCCTGCAGCTCTGCTCTCTCTATGGTATATTATACTGAAAGGTTCTTCAGACCTCTGTGACAAGCAACTAATTAAAAGGTAATTTTTTATACAGCTCAACCAAACCTGAAATCCAACTCTGATCAAATTTGCATTACCCACATGGAATATTTTTATTTCAAAATTGTAGAAAACATTCTATTGAAAATCATTATATAGATATATGAATCGAAAAATAATTATTTAAAAATATTTGGAAACTAAATTTAATTGTTTTTAAAATATCCACAACTATTGCTGATTATTCTTTTCCTGCTGTTATGCAAAACATCTAGTTTTCAGTTTTTGCTGAGTTTTAAAAAAAATGTTTGAAATATTATATATATAACGAGCAATAAAAATAATTCTAGAAATAGCAACAATTTATACACTCATGGCTCTTCTTTTTCAAAATTTTGAGTCAAAAATCATCAATTTATTTCTTTTTAGTTACTTGCTTATCAAAAGTTAGCATGGATCAATAAAATGTGCATATCTCAAAATATATTTGAACAAATTCAATCCCTTCATTGGAAGATACAAAGATAATGTCATGATAAGTCACAAAAATTTAGGGCAACATAATTTACATTTACCCTAAAAAAAATGAAGTGTGTGATATAAGTTTTGAATACAAAACGTATATTCATTAGGGGATATGGTCCCCTCTAGCACTAATGCAGGCCTCACATCATCATATTTTATGGCCTCAATAAGATAATCCAGAGAATGGGAAAGCAATAAAGTTTACAGAGCAATAAGAGTGGTTCTGGAGGGTTTGGGGAGGGGATTGAAAGGCAGGATTCAAAGGTCACTCCATTCATTGATACTTTCTCCATCAAGATATTAGTTGGTTAGTATTGTTTTGTGTGGACAGGAATTATTACCCATTAAAGGAATTAATGTCCATTAGGAAATCATCACCTATTCACCAACATAAGTCTTGACATAGGGATCAATTCATTGACTTGATTAACCTAATCCTGACTCTTTTACACCTTTTTTTTCTAAATATTACAAAAAAAATGGTAACAATTTGGAAAGCTACTTGAAAATTTAATTCTGAAATATTTGAATTAGGAACAGAACAACTAGATTTATCATGATGATCCAGACTGTTTTTAATGGCAAAGGAATGACATATGGTCTGCTGATACTTTCAACCATATTCTTAAATAAATTAGATAGCTTAACATTATTTTTGAAACTTTAAAAACATACTTTTTAAGAATGTTAGAAAAAAGCTATTAAAATAATCAATTTCATCACCTTAGTACAATACAATAATCTTCTTATATTACAAAAGACTGCATTATTTTCAGGCCCAATATTATTTTGATCATTATTTTATTGGTAAACAGATTAAGAAGCAGGTGGTTCATTAAAAACTATGGAAGTGTGAATTAATTGGTAATGTGCTTAATCAGTTTCTCTTGTTTAATTTCTGCTGTGACCAAAATCATCTATACTGTATTTTATACACATTTTTAATATATATCTATGCCTAGTGTTTACTCCCATTCTGCCCTTGGTGATAAAAGGGTTATTGTTGGACTTAGAAAGGCTGCCATCCATTGATGGAATGTTAAGCCATGGGCCCCATGTGCAAGAAAGCCATACCTGTCACATTAAAGAACAAGCTGGATGACCTTGACAGGTAATTAATTGAATGACAAAATCCAGATGTATTGCAATTCAAGGACTGCATGCCATTTATAGGGATAATGCCAAGATTACCACTAACTACGGTCGAGGGCAAGTCAGTACCATATATATACAGCTCACCCCATGACTACCTAGGGCGAACAGTACTGTAGAGGTAAAGTTCATCCCTCAGTAAAAACCTGAATTTAATCTTCGTCCCAGGTCGCCACAAACAAGGATATTGAGGATCCAAGTTGACTCGCCTCCCATGACACCAGGAACTCTTAGTCTGGCCCTTCTGACTCGGCCTGTCTAACATGAGTAACTCTACTCAGCATAACCCTCGACTTCATTAAAGCACTCAAGCCCCCTCACCATGTCAAGGTGGTTCCCTTCGAGGGGGGCATGACCTTGACAGGAAGCTTCCACTTGTCTTTTAACAGCTATCCAGTAGATCCACTTCCCCAACCTTCTCCGAGCCTTTTGGGGTTGTTGTGACCTGGCCATTTAGCCCACTGTGTACAAAAAAAGTGCCTTTCAGAGGTAAAACAACTCAACCTACATTGTTTACAATGAGTTTGCTGTTTATTTACAAACAGTAACAGTACAAGCAAAGAAAGTAGCATTTTAAAATATGCAAATTTTTAACACAAATATACATCATTAAGGATCCACTGACCTACTTTTGGCTCTTCAGTTTCAGCAGCATAATAATAATCTTTAGGTGCTATCATTGTTGAAGCTGTTATTCGAGCAATCTGTGCTCTCAAATAGTGAGCTTCTTTTCCTGGGAATCTGGGATATGCTGACACCTAAACAATCAAATATCAATTACTACAATTTACTTTTTCACACTTGCCTTTTAAACCAAAATTTACGATCACAGCAAAAGCAATGGTTACATAAAATGCAATAGTTAAAAAAAATAAGATAATTTCACTGCAAATGGTATGGAATTATTGGGAAATGAGAGATAATTTAAGAATACACTCTATAGTTAATATTCTGGTGTATTTTCTTTCCGCCATTAATTCTCTGAAACATTTTAAACTTACTTTCAATAATCAAAAAATATTCTCATAGAGTTCATATTTTAAATTTAAAATGTGCATGAAAAATGTTTTCAAGTTTTACATTCTTTTTATATCACAAAAGAAACAACTTAGCATGCTGAATAAAATTATAAGGTACTAAGGATGACAACTTTGTTCAATACTTCTTCATTTCTGTCTGACAATGAAAATAAAAATCCACAAAAAAATCCATATAACTATAACTAATGAGCATGAACATATAAGGTGAATTAAAATCAAATAAAAAAAAAACACTCTTATATTAAGTGTTGTAAATGTCCACCATGCTCAGCAATGCACGTATTCGCTATTTTTCTCATGTTTGATGCAACCCAGTGAACAGTTTCTTCACTGATGCTTGAAATACACAGCTCAATATTTTGTTTCGTTTCTAATATTGTGGATTGTTTTTGTACATTCTCTTTCATAAACCCCTCAAGATATAAATATGGTGGCATTAGTTCCAGAGATCAAGGGGGCTTTGGGTTGTTTTACCTCTGAGCCACACTTTTTTGCACATAATGGGCTAAACAGGCAGGTCATAAGGATCCCGAGTACTCAGAGAAAGTTGGGGGAGGGAACCCACTGGAAACTATTAGGAGATAGATGGTAGTCTCCTGTCAAGGACATCAAGCACAGTGTCTGGCTCTCCCACACATGGGCCCATGGCTTAACATCCCATCTGATGGACAGAGGCCTTTCCAAGCCCATCAATGTCCCCTATTGATTGAAGGTAGGGCGAGGAATTTTGTGGAGATAAATCTCAACACTGGCCAAGCTGGGACTCGAACCTGGGAACTGTAAATTATATGCCTGTCATGCTACTGACTGAGCCACCCCCGCTCTGATCAAGGGGGCTACAAGTTTTAAGAAATAATGCTATCATCAATGAATTCGCGCAACATTCGCATTGTTGAATGTGCTGCATGAGTCGTAGCCCCATCTTGCTAAAACCAGGTGTTTTGTTCATCAATTTCCAACAAGGATATGAAATAAATAATTATTTCCTGGCAATGTTCAGCTGCCACCATTTCAAATGAAATGTAACCAGTTATTCTCCATCAAGAGACAGCACACCATACTCTTAACTTTTAAGGAGTGTAATAGTCTTTTACAGAAGGTACAAGGATTTTCAGTGCTCTATATAGCCATTCTGACAAGTTGAGTATGAGATGCCAGATAGTGTTCAACAATGAATACTCATTTCATTGTAAAAAATACTTGTTTGCACTTCAAGTACTGAAAGATGATTAGTGTGAATCTGTTACAAAATGATGTAACCTGCACTGGTTAGTCAGATTTATATAAATGTATTTATAAACCTAGTTAAATTGTATTCAATTACAATAATGAAAACACATTTTAATAAGGGTTGCATGACTTTCAATCACTTTGTATAAGCACAAAAGACAATAACCAACCTCATTAGTTTAGTAAACATACACATACAAATATTACTAATACAAATAAGGGCAGATTTATTTTAGAAGTGAAAGACAGATTGAGGGCAGAGTTATTTAACAACATTTTCAAGCAGGCCAAATATTTTCGATTTTAAGTCTTTTTGCAGGCCAGAGATGTAAAAATGATAGCAAAACAAATCATGAGCTATAGGTGACTGCAAAAATATCAACACATGTCAAAGGTGAAAACAAAAAACAATAATATTTATATGGTATACCCATTTAAAAAAAAAAAACAGAAACAAATACATTTCTTGTCTTTTCATTTTCACACATCCTCTGAGAACCATAGATTTATGAAGTCACAAACTGTGACATAAAATAAAATATGAAAGTAAAAAATTAAAATAGTCTGTTTTCACATATAGGATTTTTTTTTAAATTTTATCATGGGTGTGCTTGTTTTTATTGGCATATTTAAAATCATTTACTTTTAGCTCACTTAAATGGCTGGTCATCACTAACCAATATAGTAAATTAAAAACATACAACACAAAACATAAACTACGTTGATATATTACATAATTTTGCATTATAGAAAACAAGATGTTAGCAAGTGTAAACAACTACTATGAACACTAGTTAGGTAATGAATAATATTATGAAGGAATATTTTCATACAGAATGCTTATTTTATTAGAAAAGTGACAAAAATTAACTTAATCTATGATGGAAAGTGTTATATTCCACATCTGAGCAAACCTTAATTACAGCTGTCTAATCACCTTCTATTAAAAATGTTGATAATGCAAACTGATTATACTAAATAAATCAAATATCCATGGAAAATTCACAATTATTGTGACTACCTGGAGATTTTTAAATGACAACAATAAAAAGCTTAACAATTTACACATTATATTTTAATAAACAATTGTTGATAGTCACATTAAATGACAATAAATGTTTAAAATTGCCACAAATTACAAAAAACTGCAAATTTGAAAAAAAATTTAAATTTCTATAACATAATGCAAGCTAATATGCAATAAGCCATTTGTATATTATCTATATATGAGCTTGTGTAATTTCCTAGCTAAAATATATTATTATTATCAAAGTTTAATTTTTTTAATCACAATTTTAAAATTATTTGCTTTATATTAGTTGTTGCAAATGAAATGTTCAAAGTGTTAGTAAAATATTCAACAGTTATAACTTTGTTAAAAATAACCTTACTTAATCAAAATACACACCAACAGATTCAATACACTTCTGTCACTGTGAAAGAAGTGCATTTATGCCATTGGTAAAAAAAAAATCTGAGTACCTGGAAGTGACAAATTCTTCAAATGCTTTTTTAACTGGTCTCACTGCTGAATGTTTTCCCGACTCAGAAGTGGTCGAGATGTTTTAAAAAGTGGTAGTCAGTTGGCAATAGGTCTGATGAATACGTAAGGCAAGCAAGTATCATACTGTAACTGATAGAATTTCTGAACCACTATTTGCGAGATCTGGTGTTGGGAGCACTTCATTGGAGGCTAATTTCACCATGAACTTACAACACCTTGAACCTTGAATTTCTGAGACATGAGGTCTAGTGTTACCATGGAGCAGTGGGATGTTATGTCTATTGACCAATGAAGGTTGCTTCTTGCATAATTTTTGGAGTTCTGCATAATATTTCCTGCATTTATTGTTCCAACTGATATTAGGAATGAATAATGGATAACACCGGTTGCAGACCACCAAATAGTCACCATATCCTTTTTCGGATGAAAATTAGACTTGAGCATGTATTTGGTGATGCAGCATTTAGCATGTTTTTGCTTCTGCGATGTCCAGCCATTGAGCAGAACATTGATGATTGTCATATAGTATCCATTTTTCATCACACACTACAACTCTATGCAAAAAAGGATCCCTTTGGTTTTGTGTAAGAAGGGAAGTTCATGTGAGAATCGACTTCAAGTCAATGTGCCTTATGAGTGTCCGTTAATTCATGCAGAACCCATTTATCCAACTTCTTCACTTTTCCTTGGCTTCCAAGTGCTGGAAAACTATTGAATGATAAATTCTAATTTTCTGTGATGCCTCTTACAGTTTGGCATGCATCAGATTCAATTAAAGTCTTCAACTGATTGTTATCAATTGCTTCTTTGGATCGACCATGTGGCTTATTTTGAAGGCTGATGTCACCTGATCAATTTGTTTTTAAACCAACATCATGCAGTCTGTTCACTAGCTGTGTCTTTCCCAAATGCTGCATTGATGTTGCGAGTTGCCACTGCAGTGCTGTGTCCCAGTTTAAACTCATGTAAGAAAAGAACATGAATTTGACTCTGATCTGTTGTTTCCTTTAAACTCTTCTTCATCCTCCTCCTCCTCCTCCTCCTCCTCCTCCTCAAGCAGCCATGGGCTACGTAGGTCCAACCAGACCATGCAGTTTAATTCTCCAAGCATATCTGTCCTGAGCTACATCTGCTGCATCCAGCCACTGCACACCAATTCTAACAAGGTCCTGTTTGACATTGTCTGCCCACTGCATCCTAGGTCTCCCCTTCCTTCTGAGGCCTCTAGGCACACTGTTCATAACCCTATTCGCCAATCTATAATTATCCATACGGGCAACATGGCCAAACCAGCAGTCTCTCTCTGCACAATATGCTGCTTAAAGGAGGTTGCAGACTCCTTTGCCTAACCTCATCATTAGGTACAAAGTTGAACCACCTAATGCCCCAGATACTACGTAAGCATCTAGAATCAAAAGCATCTAGTTTCCTGTTATCTTATTTACACAGCGTCCAAGTTTCACTACCATAACTAATGCTAGAAAGAACCAAACTATTATACAGTCTAATTTTAGTCTTTACGTGTATACGCCTATTTCTCCACAATCTCCATAGATTCTTAAAAGTCTCGGCAGCAATCCCTATTCATCTGTTAATCTCATGCCGCACATCACCAGTATCTGTTACATAGCTCCCAAGGTAATTAAACTGTGATACCTGCTCAAGACTGCAACCATTCAGATGAACTGAATCACAACCTGCCTGACCAATTTTCATCAGTTTAGTTTTCTCTCTGTTTATAACCAAACCTACTCTACTACCAGTCTCATCAACAGCTCAAATGAAAGAGTTCATCTCATCAACATCATTTGCCAAAAGGGCTAAATCATCAGCATAATCTAAATCAGAAATTTTCCTATCACCAGCCCATTTAAGGCCAAAATCTTTCCCTTGAAGTGAATTTCGCATAACATAATCAATAACCAAACTAAAGAGAAAAGGAGACAAAATGCACCCTTGTCGAACACCAGAAGTAATGCTAAACCAATTGCTACAAGACTTACCAACTCTCACACATGACTCAGTGTTATTATAGAAAGCTTTCATTATGTTAACTAACTTGTCAGGTATACCATATCATCTCACAATCAACCACAAATTATGATGATCAACAGAGTCGAAAGCCTTTTTGAAATCAAAAAGGTTTCTGAAACTCTAAACATTTCTCAAGAATCTGCCTAAGTGAAAATATCTGATCCACACATCCCCTACCACTTCTGAATCCACATTGCTCATCACACAATTCACTGTCAACCAGATTCTTAATTCTATTAAGCACAATCATGGAAAGAACTTTACCTGGAACAGAGAGTAGGCTGATACCCCTACAGTTATCACAAGAACTGTGATCACCTTTTTTGAAAATAGGGATAATAATAGCTCTGGTAAAATCCTTAAGAATATGCCTTTATCATAAAAGATATTCAAAATTTCAGTCATCCAAGTGGTAACCGAAATATTCCCAGCTCTAAGCATTTCTGTGGTAATTTCATCTACCCCTGGGGATTTATGAAGTTTAAGTTTAGAAATAGCCAAAATAACTTCAGAGTTTGTTACAAGGCCAACATTAAAGCCACCAATTCATCTATCATCATTACAAACAATGGTAGTAAAACTAACCACATTGTTTAGAACATCACTGAAATGTTCAGCCCACCTAGCCATGACAGAATCCTCCCCTTCTATAACCTTACCTTGTTTATCCTTCAATCCTTGTATGCCTGTCCATTTTCTACCACATAAAACATTAACTATCTCATACAGCTCTCTGCTGTTGTGCTGCCTAACTGCTTCCTCAGCTTTGTCAGCCAAGCCATCAAGCCAAAGATTCTTATCAGTAGCTAACTGATCCTTTACATGTTTATTAAGCTCTCTGTAATCCTTTCTATTAGGACTAGTAGAATACTGATTAAGGACATTCCTGCAGTTCCTTCTTTCTGTCACTTAAATAATTAATAATAAACTTTCTTATCACTTAAATAATTCTGCCTCCTCTGCTCCTTTTTTCCTAAAAGAATACTGTTAGTTTCCATAAAAGCCTGTTTAAAACGGCCCATTACTTCCTCAACTTCAGTAGTAAGCAAACCATGACTGTCATAATGACTAAGTAACCTATCATGGTAAGCTTTGGCTATAACTGGATCTTTCAGAGCTTCAGTATTAAAAGTAAATTTTTTAACCCTAGCACAATACTTTTTAAGTTTAAGTTGCAACACACTTTTAACAAGGTAATGGTCAGATCCAATTTCAGCTCCCCTATATGCCCTGGTATTCCTAACAGAACTAGCCCATTTGCTGTTAATTAATATGCAATCAATCATATTCTTATGCAGTCCATCAGGTGAAACCCATGTGTATTTATGTATGTCACAGTGTTTGTAATATGTGTTAGTTATTCTGAAACCATTGAGTTTACTTACCTGTAGGAGACGTTGTCCATTGTCATTGCATCCATATTACCAATACCAAAAGGGACTATCACCCCTCCCCAAAGGTTAGAGTCAGTACCAACTTTGGCATTGAAGTCACCTAGAACAAGGGTAATATCTCCTTTCTTGACAGAATTCAAAGTATCCTGAAGTTGTCCATAAAACATATCCTTCTCATCCTTATCGGCATCCTCTGTGGGGGCATAACAGCAGATAACGTTCAGGTCTTTAACACTTGTCTGAAATTTTGCTGTAAGAAACCTTTCATTGATGCACTCATATCCTAGAAGAGCATCACTAGCATGTCTGCTGAGCAGCAGACTGCCTTGGTGATGCTTTCCATCCTCCCTCCCTGTAAAGAGAAATTTAGTTATTTTTAACCATCTCACCTTTACCTTTCCATCTGGTCTTTTGCAAGCCTAGAATATCTAGGTTATAGTGCTGGAATTCCTGTGTGAGGACATCAAGAGAATAATCTCTATATAATGTCTTCACGTTCCACATTCCTGCAGAGAGAAAATGATTAGTAGGATTTTTAAAGAAATTAGGTTTATTAAGATTGGTAGGGCCAACAATATCAAACAGCCCCCTGATCACAGGCATGGGGCAAAGACCTGTTCCTCCTCTGCTAAAGGCTGAAATCACTGATGCTGGTAGGAACTTCAGGCCCCACCTTTTCAAGTGGACTTTTTCAAGAGCCATATGGCCTGCCTGAGACACATTACTCCAGTTTAGGCTTGACGATGCCCAACTAGCTAAGTAAGGTTCAGGTACCTGCGATGGCCTCTGATTAGGATTATCCACCAACTGATATAAGGTATCCCATGCCTCTGTTCACTTAGGGCTGGCAACCCAGAAGCAAACAGAAAACACAGCAGCAGATTCTCCCTCAACAGAGGCCCACCAGTGCAGCAAGTCCAGGATCCATAATCAAGCTCAAATCCATAAACAAGTCCAGTCTAGTAGGTATAAATGGTCTACACCAGGACCCTGTGAAGTTGACCACTCCTCAGCAGGTTTAAAAAAAAAAGAATAAAGTGGCCATAGATGACCAGATCAGTAGGCCATACTGAACTGGCAGCCCTCCCCTTCCGTTCCCTTCCAAAAGAGAATATCTCTTTCGAAAGGTACTAACGGCCTGCACTACGAGAAGGCGGGGTCGGACATTAGGTGCTAGACCTGGCCGGTTCTGTGCATCATCACTAGGACTGGTACACAGTTCTCCTTCCAGTTTATGCCTAGCTACCATTTACTCTTACAATCCACTTAACACAAAATTTATTGGTGAAATGGCTACTGTGTTATCATAAGCAGGTTTCATGATTTAATATAACATATCACAAGCACCATCTGATAACATTTTCAGTCCTCAAAACATTGCAAACTTAATGTATTTGCAAAATCAGCCATTTGATATGCAATACCCTAATAACTATTCTAATTAATTTTGAATTAAACTCCTATCAATGTATAATGCGAGATACTTACTTCTGCATTCAAGTTACCAATGAAAAATCTTTTGATAAGCCTTGCATAAATTATCTGAGCTGGTGTCACCTGTGGCAAACATCTCCATGGCAAACCAGCTAATAGAAATATTTTATCTTCAGCATAATTCAATAATTTTGAAATTTTACATTTTAAATACTAGTAGATTTGTTATAACCATACAGAACAGGAATGTAAGAAATATGATAGAAGGATATTATATGAGGGGTTACTTCGAAATTAATGCTCCACAATTTTTTACAGATTAATATTCATTTCACAGCATTTCTTACTTGTTCAGCAGGTAGATACATCATCTATGAACACAATTCTACTTTTCTGCATAATTACTATTATGCTCAACTGCCTTGCATCAACTTGAAGGTGGGGGGGGGGGGGGAGTTGGCTCAGTTGGTAGCACTTCAAGTTTGAAATCTGTTATTCTCGGGTCTGAATCCCAACCCTGTCAATATTGAGAATTTTCTCTGCTAATCCCCATTCTTCCCACTATACATGTCAGATGGCTGTAGATTACTATACTGATTTGTATAAACCTTTGGGGCATTCATTACTTTTAGAGTAGCCCTTGTATGCAATCACATTTTGATGCATAAAATGCAAAATATTTTAATTAGTTTTAATGCATTAAAACTTATATTTAACCTGGAAATCCTACCTGAGGTGCACTAGTATTACAACACATTTTCAAATTAGTGTTATCTCTCAATAAATGGCACTAGCAATTTGTGCATCTCTCTAGCTTCACGCTTATCAGAGCTTTCGATGTAAGAGGTGCAGTCACAATCAAATTTCTTTCAGTTTCTCTGAATAACCTTCTTCTAAACTGTAAGTTAAGTGATATTATGAAATAAATTCACACAAAGTTGGTGTGTTCCCAACTTGCAACATGGGGTACCTATATTATCATTTCAATTGCATATTACTAAATTTTACCTTCCATCCAAAGTAGATTAATAAGGTATAAAATCTTTGATCTACTGCACAAAAACATACTACTTACTAACTGCTGAAATTTATCTAAGCAAAGTTTTAACACCCCATCATATTCATGTATCAGTATTACATTCATATTCAGTATTACATAACCAATCTTGGTCATCCAATTTACACTTTGGCAGAATCGAGATTAGCAGAGAAAATTCTCAATGATGTGTGGCTAGAATGATGTTTAGCCATTGCATCATTCTAGCCTCACACCATTCACATTTGGATAGTCCACATTGGTCAAGATCACTCTGTGAAAGTATTTGTGCCATTCTGAAGTTAGACCTAAGCCAGCAAGTGCTGCACCAAGGAGAACTTAAAATAAGTTGGTGTGTATTCTGTTTGAGGAACAGAGACTGCAAGAGCTGGAAAAATTATACCTACTGGAGGGGATTAATTTATGCACAACATCTGAAATAGATGTGTCCAGACTACCCATTACAAATGACATAAATATGGATATAAACCTAATTATTAATACATCACTGAATTTTTAAAAACTTAAAATGCTAACTCTTTTAGTGTATGTTTTTCCTCTTGGTTTCTCTAGGGGTAGAGTTGCAGGATTACTCATCATTATACACAGTATATTAAGCATGCTATTCAAGTCATGGCTTTAAGGTCAGAATTAGTTGGAATCATTTTTGCAACCAATATACATCCTCTCAGTAGGCTGAACAAACCTGTCTCAAGGGCCAGGTCCTGTCAGGGGCCATATGTTGCATATTCCACAAAATTATAATATATCCTCAAAATTTCCCCCCAAAATTATACTTACTGGAGGGGATTCAGAGTAGATGTAGATAGGGATCTACATCTACACTGAATGAAAACTTTTAGCTTTTTTCAGCTTTATCACAATCATTCAAAGTTTTAAGACATCACTGTATAATTTAAATACATTAATATGCATCATTCACTACTTAGTTCACTTTATCTGCAGTCATTTATAACTCTTCAGAATGTAGAGTACAACTATAGTGTATAGAAACAATTAACATATCTTGTACTAATTTCCATATTATACACCAATATACAACAGCGATATCAGTGGTATACCCAGAAAGTTCTCCCAAGAGGGGTAGTTAACATCATATTAGTAATTTTACATTGCTGTTTCTGTTGTTAATGTTTTGTCCATTACCTGTGTACATTGGGTTGTTGTTTTACCTCTGAGTGGAACTTTTTTTACACACAATGGGCTGACGAGATTACAAAGACTCCAAGGAATCAGATAAGCTGGGAAAGGGAACGTATTGGTCAACCATTAGGAGCCAGATGGTAGCCTCCAAAGCCAGCCAGCATGTCCTTTAATGTGCACAGAATATGGCTCTCCTGCACATGGGGTCATGGGTTTATGTCCCATCTGATGGATGGCAGCCTTTTCAAGTCTACTGATGTCCTCTTTCTAACTGAAGGCAGAGTGGGGGTTAGCAGAGATAAATCTCAATGCAGGCACAGCTGGGACTTGAACCTGGGAACTACCAATGGGATGAGACTGGCATAACAAAGAATATAAGTTTTGTTAATTATCTGATATATGGATCAAAACAAGTTTTTTTTTTGTGTGGAAATGCTGCTTGAAAGGTAAAATATTGCATTATTATCATTTTCTTACTTTACTAATTTTTATCATTTTCTTGATTAAATACATGACAAATATAAGATGCTTAATACTTATCTTGTATATCAGATATTCAGGGTTATTATAAAACAATATTCATATCTCAAAGTGCTATATTTTATTAAATAATCAGGTAACAAAAGTAATTGTAGGTACAAAATGTCAAGAAATTCTTGAAGTTTTATTCTGTATCCAACAGACTTTAATGTTGGTGCCATTAGTGGCATGATATTCAACTTCTGTTCATACTTGACTCAGAATGTCTGGTGTAACACAACAACTGCAGTGATTCTTTCCTTTAAATGCTGTAGATTCTGAACTTTTTAAAATAAAGATGGTTTTTAATGTATTTTTTTAAAAATCCAATTATGTCAAATCAGGACTTCTCAGGGGCCACAAAGATCAGTCTACCTCTAACAATCCAGTGATTTTGAAATATGGCATTTAAGATATTATATATGATACCAACACCACCATGTGTACTAATTCCAAGGTATCATAACAAGGAAACATTTAATTTCTTGACATTTTTGACATACAATTGCTTTTGTTGTTACTTAATTATTTTACAAAATATAACACTTTAAAATGACTATTCTTTTATAATAGCCCTGTACAGGGGTGATAAAATAATGGAGATATAATAATTTGGATTAGTTCAAAGATAATCAAAAGTATATGTTTATGAGCTACTTCCCAGATGCCTAAGCATGATAATGAGAGTATGCTCATAATATTGTCTACAATATATATGAAAAACAAGTAAAATGTAGAACATTTTCATAATGCATGAATGTAGCATCTGTGATAAAACAAATGAAAATTGTTACTGAGTTATATAAATGTGTTATGGTTACTATCTGAAAAGATGAGAAATTGCTAATGTCAAGATTAGCTGGTAAAATTTTCTAATGTCTAAAATATAATTAAAACTTCTCTATTCACTATTTCAGACTTTAGCTGATTGGCTGAATAACTCATAGGTAATGGGGAAAAAAATTTTTTTGTTACCTTGCAGATTTATTGCATTTTTATTTATGGAAATTACTGTTCATTTTTGCATTATTTCATTTCTAACCATCTTTCACACTTTCATAGAGCTTGATATTTTGTTTGATGCACTCAAATATTGATTCATTTAATTAACTAACATTACAAAAAAATCCAAAATGCACCATTTTTTTTTAGTAGAAATGTGTTTAAAACTTACTTTAACTGGTCAAACTGGCTATTTTCAGGTTAATGGCCAACGTTGACAATTAACTGTTTTTGAACATTAGCATTTTTAGCATATATAAAAGGGCTGTTCAATAAGTAACATTTGATGGTACATAGTGGAGGAAATTAATATGCAATATGAAGATAACCAAAATGCATTTTAATTTCCCACCTAGAGGGCATTAAAAAGCAATGTAGTAAGGAGCAGTGTCAGTTTAAACATGGTGACTTGCCTTGAAACACATTTTTGTGAGGAGGTTCCATGCATTAATTAGGCTTCTCTGGGCAAAAGGCATAGATGCAGTGGCTATCCATTGCCAACTGCAAAAGGTTTATGACTCAGAAGTTATTGATGTATAGAATGTGTTGAAATGGTGCATATACTTGGATGTTTTGTGTTGAGTGATGCAGTGGTGGACCACTGCATCACTCAACACTATACACTTTATTAGGCACAATTCTGTGTTATATCAATAGTAACTGAGATACAGAACTCAGGAACATCTTAAATAATCATTTTTTGAAAAAGTATGACTGAAGACAATTTAAAGATCTGAAATCTATTTCAACCTAACTAAAACAACTCTAAATAGAGAATGAATCTTTAACAATATTCATTCTCTATTTAGAGTTAAGGAAATTGGACTATTTAACAGCAATAATTTCAATTTAAATAACTGCTCTCAAAAGTTAATAATAGATATAAATAATAATAAATATAATAAAAATTAATAAAGAAATTCTATGGTAATTTATACCAAATTACTATAGAATTTCTATTAGATGATCTGAGAAATTATTATGATCTTGCTCTTAAAATTAAATTCGATCGATTAAAACACCAAATTTTATTTCAACTTTTTTTTTTACCAATTATGTTAATAATCATAATGAAAATAATAAAAATATAATTTTTTTTGCCGTAAATAGTGGTTCAAATTTTATGGCAAAAGTTATTTAATGTGACCTGGTAAAAATACAGTTTTCAATTTACTAAGAAAATTTTTCTTGCAGTTATCCAATGAAAAGTCTTTTTTTTTCTCTTCTTTTGATTAATTCTGAAATTTTTATTCTGCTCTATCAATTTTTATTTATGTTTATTACACTGCTTTTGCTTTGATCGTAATCTTGTTATGATTTCCCTTGGCTTTATTTAGTTTTTTATTAGCAATTTGAAATTGCTGCTGCAATTTACTAATGCATAGACTATGATGCACTGACATAACCTTTTATTCCCCTGAATCAGTACAGTATAAGCCAATGTCTTTAAATTATCAATTACCTGAGATAATGCTACTTTTTTACTAGGTACACTGTTGTAGTTTCCAGAACGATCAGTTTATTATTCCAACATTCATTTGTTGCTTCCCGTGATAACAATTGTCTGAAGGGATCTGTCATCTGGAATCAGTCATCAGAACAAAACTGAATTTTTTTATGTGACAGTTTTTTTTAAATCTCGAATGGCATTATGTCCATAATTTATTATCCATAAATGGGATTAGGTAAGCAGTAGTTTATTTTTTTTTTTCATTATTGTGAATTTACAAATAGCTATACAGGTCAGAATCAACAGTATCTGCAGTTGGCACTCCTCATAAGTGTGATAAAATCTTTAGGGCTAGATGCAGCCTGCAGGCCAAATATTGCAAGTGTTATATAAGAGATAAAAGAAACTCATAGTTACTTACGTTGTGTGCACACAAAATAAATGTATTTGTTGGCACCTGTTCCATTTTCTTCTATAGGAATAGCAGGAGGAGGTTTGTATTGTATCTCTGGAAGTGGAGGTTTCTCTCGTGGTTCTGTTTGTCTTTTCCTGTAATCTGTAAACTACATAATTGGTACTGTTAAACATGAAACAATATTTTATATCATATTTATAACACATTTAATATTTTGTTTCAGCACTACTTCTATTATGTAAAAAAAAAACATGAAATAGAAATATATATTTATTTCTTCAGTCAACTTGCAAAAGGTTTATACAATGTCCTCTCTTAATGAATAGCTCCCTAAAACATCTCTGTTACAGGCATTATCAAACGGGTCCCAGCCAGAAGAATTAAGAATTACATATTAAGCAACCTGTCTAAAATAACCCCTTTCCAGTGTGGACAAGAACACACCAAGAGTGTCTCTTTGGTACTTTTAACTTCTCTCTAACAAACACATTGACCCCCACTCCTCCAAGTAAACATTTTGGGTTTAATTACAATATTCTACTCTGTGAGTCAATTGAAACCTTTAAACACTGTGAGATTTATTACTTGAACAAAGGATAAGTTACAATCTGTAAGATAAGTTACAATCTGTAGGGCAGGATTAGGGGGGCACTGGCTCCCCTTCAATAATGCTAATAACTGAAACAGAGGAAAAAATATAAAATATATATTACACATATTTTTCTAAAATTTCTATAGAGACAACTAAAACAGAAAAAATCGTATACTGGAATGGGGTTCTATTTCAATCTAGGATCCTCCTTTATTTTTTCCTAAAACTAGTCCTGACCATCTGTATTCCATAATATTCAGTTGTGTTCCTTATAAGTAAGTGTGCAGTTGTTAAAAAATGAAAATTCAAGTGTGTAGCAAATTTTTGGATATTTTATAAAATTTTTATACCTTCAGACCCAGTTAAGGACTCTATATTTCTCAAAAGCTATTAACTTTAAAAGATAAAGTAGAAGTGATATGTCATGAGAGAAAAATGTGGAGTTCCTAAGTTAGCTAAGCATTTTAAGAATGAATTAAACTTCAGCAGCATTAATTGTTAAAAATCAAGAGGTTAAAAATCAAAAGCTTTGGAAATGGCTACAAAAACAGATTTAACTGATTTTTTAAAACCTCTAAGGATTGGTTAAATAAATTCAGGGATGTCACAATATTTCCTTTCAAACCATCAGTGGTAACATGCACTGTGTTGAGCACATTTGTAGTGGTGTCAAGAATGAGTCTATTGGAGGGAAGAATGGTAGTCTGTGGTCTTCAGTGATGAAAGCTGATTCTGCTTAGGAGCGTCTGATGGTCTTTTACACGTCCGAAGGCGAAATGGTGAGTGGCTTCTTCCATCATGCATCCGCCAGCAACACACAGGGCCCATGCTGGGTATCATGGTGTGGGGAGCGATTAGCTATCACTCTCGTACATCTGGTGTTTGTACAGGGTACACTGAATAACAATACATATGTCAGCAACATCGTACAGCCGGTTGTCCTGCCATATTTTAGTGTAATCCCAAATGCGATATTCCAGCAGGATAACGCCTGCCCACACTCTGCCCGGGCAACTCAACATGCTCTTCAGGCAGTGCACCAACTCCCTTGGCCAGCACACTCTCCAGACTTGCCTCCAATCGAGCATGTCTGGGACTGGATCAAACTCGTGCAATGACCATCGCTGAATTCTGCATCCAAGTTGAAAGCGCATGGAATGGTATCCCCAGCATGATATCCAGCATTTGTACGACCTATTGCATGCCAGATTGGAAGTTTGTATTACTGCTCGAGGAGGTTCAATACCTTTGTGCCTTCTGTAAAATGTAATACTCATTAAAAGGTAAAATAAACATTGAATCACTTCACATGTGATCACTGTCCTTTCTCAACAAGTTGTTTCTACTAAAAAAAATCTCGTAGATTATGCTTCAATTGTTCATGGTGTTCTTTTTTCAATTTCCACCAGTGTATTTCATTTCTATGCCTTTTATTTGTTTGACTTCATCAAATTGGCTACACCTCTCCCTACCTAAACACCTCTGTATAGCAGATATTTTATTCTGTCCCAGAGGTTTCTGCTTTAGGGAGGTTTAATGTATCAGTGTTTTGTGCTAAATGATGCAGTAGCAATCACAAGCCTCAATGATACAGATAGTGACATAGACAAGTGCTACACAATTCATTTATTAGGTGGCAGGTTATCACAAAATATTAGCAAGTCTGATACTGAGCTACTGGCTGTTGATCAAGATCTCAAATAAGATTTATTTCACAATTATCACTGTTGGAAGATTTATGTCTCCTGTGTCGCAGCTAGAGATGCTAAAACGATTCGAAGGTAATAGTTCATTTTAGGTGTTGTGCAGTTAAAAGCTTAGGTATATTTACCACTACAAAGGATAATCCTTGGCTGGTAAACTTGTCATACCATGCTACGTTAAAAGATGAAGTTTAATTCATCTTTTAAATGTAGTTGCTGCCGAGGCTTATGCTCGTTTGCTGTGGTGCTCTAGTCATCAGTTCGCTGGTCCAATAGCATTGCCGGGTGATTGCTGCCACTGTCCGCTGATGCACAGAATGTTCATCTGTTTAGCACATGGGGAAGGTGTTTTCCTAAGTGTGCTGCAGGATGGCATGCTATGGGGCATGGATACAGTGGAGATGTTTTCTTCCAGCTTTAACTGTGATGTGTGGTAGACGATTACTTTCTGCTGCTTTACACATTTGACATATATTCTAGAACATAATACATTTCATCAGTCTGCTTTTCTGACATCTTCAGATGCTATCAACTCCTTGGCAGATGGGGTTGATATAATACAGTCCTTCTAACAGTGCTCCTATAACTTAAACCAGAAATTGTGTAATAGCAAGTTCCAGGCAGGTGGGTGCAGAGTCAGATCAGTGTTGCATAGTTCTTCTTTTTTAAAGTTTATAATTAAATTTTCCATGTAGTTTAGTTGAAATTTTATGGATGGAAATGCTATTATTTTATAATTGAGTTTAGTTGCTATTAGGTTGTTTTGAATTATTTTTGTGTCAGAGCTGTATGGCCTAATTTTTTCTTAATGTCTGTTTTGTATTCAGTAATGTGATTGTCTATTTGTCTATATTTTCTCTATGTAGTTATTTGTGTTTTGCAGTAATTGGTATGGGTCGGCAATTTTTATATTATATATTCCTCCCGTGGGTTTAGTTTTGTCTCTGTCATTAAGTACAACTTTCTTTATTGCATTTGTTATAGAGCTAGGTTTCATATTGTATTTTTAAAGATGTTATTTAGTGAATGTGAGAAGCCTGGTACATATGGGAAAGATATGGTATAATTAGATTTTACTGATTTTTGTTGTGCTTGTGTTTGGTTGGGTGCTGTGTTTAAGTTTGTATTTGACTTGCTTAAGGATTTTTGCTATGAAGGTTTTCTCATAGCCAGCTTCTTGACCTATTTCACAAATATAGTTAATTTCATTTCTTAGTAATTTTAGATGATGCATAGCAATGTGCTCTATAAAAGTACATGTTGAAAGCTGCTGTTTTATACAAAGTGGGGTGGTTAGATTTAGCTGATATTAGATTTGGTACAAAGGTAGGATTTCCGTACACCATTGTGTTGCATTTTTAGATTATTATGTGTTATCATTAAGTGTAAATATGGTAAATTGCTGGTTGGTTTCATTGACGCATGAGAACTTTATGGTGGGTAAAATGTTATTAAAGATTATATAATTCCTCTTGGCCATGGCCACAGAATATTAAAATATCATCTATGTAATGCAGGTATAGTGTTGGTTTAAGTTTACTTTTAGCCAGAATGCTTCAGCCATTAATCCAGAGAGAGGGGAACCCATGGGTATGCCCTCCATCTGAAACCAGGTTTCACCATTTTCCACAAACCAAAGTTGGATGAGGTGGTTAGGTCAAGGGTTTCATTTATGCTGAAGTACTGTTGTGTTGTGGGTCAGGTATTTTGTGTCCATGTTGTTTTCAGTTGCACTGCTAGAGGGACTGCATTATATCAACCCCATCTGCCAAGGAGTTGATAGCATCTGAAGATGCCAGCAAAGCAGACTGACAAAATGCATTATGCTCAAGAATATATGTCAAATGTCTAAAGCAGCAGAAGACAATCTTCTACCACACATCACAATTAAAGCTGGAAGAACAGTTCCACTACAACTATGCCCCATAGCATGTCACCTGCAGCACGCTTAGAAAAACATCTCCCCAATGTCCTAAACAGATAAACATTCCATGCATCAGTGGAAAGTTCCAACAACTACCCGGCAATGCTATTGGGCCAGTGAAGATGACTAAAGCACCAAAGCAATCGAGCTAAGCCTCGGCAGCAACTACAGCGAGTGTACCAGCCAAGGATTATCCTCCCACAGTGGTAACTATACCTAAACTTTTAACTGCACACCTAAAACAAACTATTATCATCAAATCGTTTTAGCATCTCTAGCTGCAACACAGGAGACATAAATCTCCCAACAATGATAACTGTGAAATAAATCTGTTATTTATTATCACTCACTGTGTTCACTCAAAGATTTAAAGATCTCAAATAACAAAGACTATGAAAATATCTTATTGACAGAGGCACCACATAGCTACATGCATTGATCATGAAGTAGGAAAGATATAATGACACTTATACAGATGCTGCTTTTATAGTCCACCATGCTAAACTAGTGTTATATGTGAGAAATCATTAATTTACATGACTGCAAGTCAAAGAATTTTCAGTTAGCAAAAAAAAAATATTTTAGCTGGATGGGATACAAATTAATTATCTGCTAATATAAGGCAGTAATACTAGTCTGTAAATGGTAGCTAGGTAGTCACTGGAAGGAGAGCTATGCACCAATCCCCTGTGATGATGCATAGAACCGGCCAGGCCTAGCACCTAATGTCCGACCCCGCCTTCTCGTGGTGCAGACCGTTAGTACCTTTCAAAAGAGATACTCTCTTGTGGAAGTGAACGGAAGGGGAGGGCTGCCAGATTAGTGTGGCCTACTGATCTGGACAACTATGGCTACTTTTCTTTTTTTTTTCTACCCTGCTGAGGAGTGGTCAACCACACAGGGTCCTGGTGCTGACCATATAAACCCACTGGACTGGACAGATATATGGCTCTGAGCTTGATTATGGATCCTGATTTTGCTGCACTGGTGGGCTTCTGTGGAGGGAAAATCTTCCGCTGTGTTTTCTGTTTGTTTGTGGGTTGACAGCCCCAAGTGAATAGATTCACAGGATATGTCTATCAGCTGGTGGATAATCCTGAGCAGAAGTCATCGCAGGCACCTGAACTCTTTGCTTCTATTGGTATCGTCAAATTCTACATTGGAGGAAGTCTTTCAGTGTAGATGGCTTCAGCCTTTAGTAGTGGGAAAACGGGTCTTTGCCCCATGTCTGCGATTAGGGGGCTGTTTGATATTGTCGGCATTCCCTCTCTCAATAAACATAGTTTCTTTAAACATCCCACTAACCATTTTCTCTCCATAGGTAGTTGGAATGTGAGGACTCTGCACAGAGCTTTTTCTCTTGATGTCCTCACACAAGAATTCCACCATTATAATTTAGATATTCTCGGCTTGCAAGAGACCAGATGGACAGATAAAGGTCAGATTCTTAAAAATAATCTTAAATTTCTCTTTTCAGGGAGGGACGACAATAAGCATCACCAAGGCGTGGGTCTGCTTCTCAGCAGACACGCTAGTGATGCTCTTCTAGGATATAAGTGCATTAATGAAAGGTTTCTTACAGCAAAATTTCAGACAAGCGTTAAAGACCTGAATGTTATCTGCTGTTATGCCCCCCACTGAGGATGCCGATGAGGATGAGAAGGATAGATTTTATGAACAACTTCAGGATATTTTGAATTCTGTCAAGAAAGGAGATATTACCCTTGTTCTTGGCGACTTCAATGCCAAAGTTGGTACTGACTCTGACCTTTGGGCAGGAGTAATAGGCACTTTTGGTATTGGTAGCTGCAATGGCAATGGGCAACATCTCCTACAGGTAAGTAAACTCAATGGTTTCAGAATAACTAACACATATTACAAACACTGCGACATACATAAATACACATGGGTTTCACCTGATGGGCTGCATAGGAATATGATTGATTATATATTAATTAACAGCAAATGGGCTAGTTCTGTTAGAAATACCAGGGCATATAGGGGAGCTAAAATTGGATCTGACCATTACCTTGTTAAAAGTGTCTTACAACTTAAACTTAAAAAGTGTTGTGCTAGGGTTAAAAAATTTGCTTTTAATACTGAAGCTCTGAAAGACCCAGTTATAGCCAAAGCTTACCATGATAGGTTACTTAGTCATTATGACAGTCATGGTATGCTTACTACTGAAGTTGAGGAAGAATGGGATCATTTTAAACAGGCTTTTTTGGACACTAACAGTAATCTTTTAGGAAAAAAGGAGCAGAAGAGGCAGAATTATCTGAGTGATAAGGCACTTGAGCTTATTTCAGAAAGAAAGAACTG
This sequence comes from Ryuthela nishihirai, assembly GCA_038380435.1. Lineage (NCBI taxonomy): Eukaryota > Metazoa > Arthropoda > Arachnida > Araneae > Heptathelidae > Ryuthela > Ryuthela nishihirai. Next base: position 21,572,912 of record JAWZYU010000026.1, read on the forward strand.
CAGGAATGTCCTTAATCAATACCCTACTAGTACTAATAGAAAGCATTACAGAGAGCTTAATAAACGTGTAAAAGATCAGTTAGCTGCTGATAAGAATCTTTGGCTTGATGGTTTGGCTGACAAAGCCGAGGAAGCAGTTAGACAGCACAACAGCAGAGAGCTGTACCAGATAGTTAATGTTTTGTGTGGTAGAAAACGGACAGGTATACAGGGATTGAAGGATAAACAGTGTAAGGTTATAGAAGGTGAGGATTCTGTCATGGCTAGGTGGGCTGAGCATTTCAGTGATATTCTGAACAATGCGGTTAGTTCTATTCCCATTGTTTGCAATGATGATAGATGCATTGGTGGCTTTAATGTTGGCCCTATAACACAATCTGAAGTTATTTTGGCTGTTTCTAAACTTAAACTTCATAAATCCCCAGGGGTAGATGAAATTACTACTGAAATGCTTAGAGCTAGAAATGTTTCGGTTACCACTTGGATGACTGAAATTCTGAATATCTTTTATGATAAAGGCATGGTTCCTAAGGATTTTACCAGAGCTATTGTTATCCCTATTTTCAAAAAAGGTGATCGCAGTTCTTGTGATAACTATAGGGGTATTAGCCTACTCTCTGTTCCAGGTAAAGTTCTTTCCATGATTGTGCTTAATAGAATTAAGAATCTGGTTGACAGTCAATTGCGTGATGAGCAATGTGGATTCAGGAGTGGTAGGGGATGTGTGGATCAGATATTTTCACTTAGGCAGATTCTTGAGAAATGTTTAGAGTTTCAGAAACCTTTGGTTGCTTGCTTTGTTGATTTCAAAAAGGCTTGACTCTGTTGATCATCATAATTTGTGGTTGATTGTGAAATCATATGGTATACCTGAGAAGTTAGTTACCATAATGAAAGCTCTCTATAATAACACTGAGTCGTGTGTGAGAGTTGGTAAGGCTTGTAGCAATTGGTTTAGCATTACTTCTGGTGTTCGACAAGGGTGCATTTTGTCTCCTTTTCTCTTTAATTTGGTTATTGATTATGTTATGCGAAATTCACTTCAAGGGAAAGATTTTGGCCTTAAATGGGCTGGTGATAGGAAAATTTCTGATTTAGATTATGCTGATGATTTAGCCCTTTTGACAAATGATGTTGATGAGATGAACTCTTTCATTCGAGCTGTTGATGAGACTGGTAGTAGAGTAGGTTTGGTTATAAACAGAGAGAAAACTAAAGTGATGAAAATTGGTCAGGCAGGCTGTGATTCAGTTAATCTGAATGGTTGCAGTCTTGAGCAGGTGTCACAGTATAATTATCTTGGGAGCTATGTAACAGATAATGGTGATGTGCGGCATGAGATTAACAGACGAATAGGGATTGCTGCCGGGACTTTTAAGAATCTATGGAGAGTGTGGAGAAATAGGCGTATACACCTAAAGACTAAAATTAGGCTGTATAATAGTTTGGTTCTTTCTAGAGTTAGTTATGGTAGTGAAACTTGGATACTTTGTAAACATGATAACAGGAAACTAGATGCTTTTGATTCCAGATGCTTACGCAGTATCTTGGGCATTAGATGGTTCAACTTTGTAACTAATGATGAGGTTAGGCAAAGGAGTTTGCAACCTCCTTTAAGCAGCATATTGTGCAGAGAGAGACTCCGTTGGTTTGGCTATGTTGCCCGTATGAATAATTATAGATTGGCGAATAGGGTTATGAACAGTGTGCCTAAAGGCCTCAGAAAGAAGGGGAAGACCTAGGATGCGGTGGGCGGACAATGTCAAACAGGACCTTCTTAGAATTGGTGTGCAGTGGCCAGATGCAGTAGATGTAGCTCAGGATAGACTTGCTTGGAGAACTAAATTGCACCATCTGGTTGGACCTCCATAGCCCATGGCTGCTTGAGGATCATGATGATGATGATGATAAGGCAGTAGGCTTATATCTCATCTATGTAATACATATATCAGTACATTTAAAAAATAAAATTATTAAATACTCTTGTACAAAAACAACTACTGAAAACTTAGAGCAAGCATAAGCTTGAAAAACCTTATTTTACACAGTTGTATTTGCATGGACTGATATTCTAAAACTCCTTTTTCCTTTTTACTAAATTTTAAAATTATTCTGATTTGTTTTGGCATATAATGTTTATTTCTCCCCCAAATTTTGTAAGCTGTGACACTATCCAGTGTTTCTAACATTATATATTACATTTTTCACTTGAGAGCAAGGCACTTAATAGTTCCAGTAATTCTGAACATGAGTAAATCAGAGAAGAAAAATTAGATCAATTAAAAACCACTATTACCTCACTTAGTAATTGTTCTGTCCTGATTGCTGCATCTTCTGCAAGCTTCCGAGCTTCCTCTTCATCTGCCAATTCATTTTGTATCTCTTCTTCTTTTAACGATTCTTCTTCATTTAAAGTTACTTCTTCATTTAAAGTTTCTTCCTCCTTTATTGTTTCTTTTATTAATGTTTCTTCCTCTTCTAATGCTTCTTCTTCTTTCAAAGTTTCATCTTCTTCATACCCATGGTCTTCCTTTATATTGGTTTCAGTAGCTCTTCTTTCAGTAGTTAGTTCTTCAGTCTTTCTCCTCTCAATTACAACTGTGGCTGCCTCGTATTCTAATATATCTTTCTCTATGCCTTTCCTATATTTTGTTTCAGCTACATAGTAATTCTTCTTGAGCCCAATAATTTTGCCCCAAAACCGAACCTTGTCTAATTTGCAACCTTTAGCTAAGGCTTTTATAGCTAAGGTTACGTGAAAAGCTTCTTCGCTTTTAAGACCTACACCAGCTCGTTCAAAATGATACATGTGATAGCAAAGATCTGGAACTCTGTCTTCAAGATTGCCAAGCATGCTTTCACTCTTGATTTCTTCCTCTTCTTCTAAATTAATATCTTCTTCTTCAAGTGGTTCCTCTTCATCTTCATCAGGTGGTCTTTCTTCAGTTACCACATCACCTTTATCTTCAACTACACTCTAAAAGAAATTTTTTTTAATTAGCAAAATATTTTTCCTTAAAACTTGAATTATAAAAATATTTAAAAAAAAACCCTGCCTGACCAAAAAATTAAAAGCCTCTGTGCTATTTACCCTAACTGTGATTCAAAGCAAAAATATGCAAAAGAGGTCGCATACCATGGTCATGTGATCCTTGAGCTGTATTAAACACAAGTAACCCAACCCCTCCCTGGCCATCATTTGACTACAATAAGGGAATGATGTGTGATGTAACAGATTTCCAAAAAGGTGTTAGTGCTTGATAGGCTGGTACATCATAACCAAACATATGTAAATCACTTGACTGTTTTAAAGGTTATATATCTAAAATATATACAAGATGGTTACAAATACAGGGTTTATCAAAATAATGTAAACACCAATGGCAATGGAGTATGAGTACATGCAATGCGCCGTATGCATATCACAGGGATGACATCACCCGTGATGTGAGGTATATAAAGGGGAGAAGTACGATGTCGGCTACCACATAGCAGTGCCGCAGGTGAAACAGCTATTGTGGTGTAATTGTCGACAATGACAGATCTGAGTGACCTCCAAAAAGGCATGATCATTTGTGTGCATTTTGCAGGAGATTCAGTAACCAGAACAGCAGAAATGGTATAACAAAAGGAACTTTATCAAAGATTATGACTACCTATGAAAAAGGAAAAGGCATTGCCTTTAAACATGCAAATTCTGGATGCCATACAGGGATAGGCAAACACTGGCATGGATTGTACAATGGAAGCACAAGACCATGGCACCACAAATAGCAAGAGTTGAACACCAGTTGGAATGATCCACTTTCAATCCTAAACCAATCACTTCAAGCTTTATCAATTTTCACAAACAACTAAGTGTTATTACAGATCACATCCATATCTAGAAAAAAAATCAAGGAGTGGGGCAAGAAACACAATCAAGTTGACAAGAGACTTTATTTCCAATGCAGTATAACATTTCCCCCTCTGTTTTAAGTGTTTTTAAGCAATTTCTTGAAAAATGCATGAAATATAAATAAGTTTAACCATTTTTTGCCTCTTTTATCCTTACATTCTGAAAGGAGGAGGAGGGAATACCCCCCTAGATCCAGCCCTGTTACAGAGAGCCATACAACTCCAGAATATGATACAATCTCACTATCAATACTAAGTTACAATGGTCAATAAAATCAAAAATCTTTTTGAAATCTACAAAGCAAGTAACCATAAGTTTTTAAAACTCTAAACATCTTTCAAGAATCTGCCTAAGTGAAAGGATTTGTCTATACAGCCCCTACTACCTCTGAATCACACTCTTCATTCTGAACTGTCCATCTAGGCCTGTCTAGTAATATTAATTTCCAAATTTTTTGTTGTGAAATTTACTTTGAAATTTAGTATAAATCACCATGTTGACACTGGTTCAAAGATTTTCAAAATCATTAATGAAAAAAAATCAATATATTAAAAATGTAATAATTTGGAAACACAAAATACCCATTTAAATTTGAAATATGAAATTTTAAGCAACATGGAACATGAATAAACTAATTTTTTTAATATCAAAAATATTTAGCATACATAACCTTCCAAGCACAGACATTTCATGACTCTTTTCTTTTACATTTTCAGAGTTTTTTGTAGTTTTGGACCATTCAGGGTAAGATGTTTGCTTCAAACGATCATTACATGACAAAGTTATTTTGCTCAGATTAAGATTTTTTAATTTTTTGATGAATGACTTAAGAAATTTTTATACTGTATTATATTTCAATTGATTTTTCTAAATCAGTAGTTCCCAAAAGGGTGTTTTAGAATTAGGTGAGAGTTTGGTTTCTATCAGTAATAAGAGGGTACACTAAAGTAACGAATCAAATGTTTATTACATTTTTGTCCTAGCCTATATCACATTTTTTTTAATTTTTTAACATTATCTCAGCTACATTAGTTAAATATTTTATACAAAATTACATAAACTGAGAAAATATTAAAATAAAACAAAAAAATAAATAAATATAGTCCTGAAGCAGCAGCAAATATGTCTAACAAGGGCATTTGTTTAATATGCTACAGAGATCTGTGAGGAATGCAAGACCTCAGCAGAAAAGCATCCATACCTTATATGGGGTTTGAACCCAAGTCCCTTTGAGTAGCTGTCAAATGTTTTGGACATGAGAATAAAAATACATGTTAGCATTAACTAAGAGAGTGAACAGCAATCCTGCCTTTGGTCTTAGCAGAAAAAGCTAGAGCAACTTCTATGATACTTCTCTGTACTATATATAGTAAATACTAATAAAAAAAATTTGGCATATACATTTATTAACATAAAGTAAACACTACCTCATATAATCTTCTAAGAATATTAGCTGCTGCCAGTAAATTCTCATTGTTGATTGACTTTTCTATAAATAAAGGTTTTACAGAACACATTTCCAATTTCACTTCATGACTGATGTCTTCTATAATATCTACTGCATTTTCCACTTTCAGGCGAATTATTTTGCTCAGAACTGCTCCTAAGTGATCATAACTGAAAAGAAAATCAGTGGAAATTTCCTTAATAAATTTATTGCTACTTAATGCATTATTTATTTTTGTTCTTTCCTTACAATATCAATTGGATTTGTAGATTACACTGTCTTATTCCTGTAATTGCCATATACAGTACCCTATTATTATTATTTTTATTAATTTTAAGATCAGTTTACAAATTACTATCTTTTTTATGTTACTATCCTCTAGCAAAAATTAAATTTATTTAGAATGCAACTCTAAATTGCTTTAATTGTGAAATAAGACACTAGTTGTACACTACTTTAAGAAAGCAAATCAAGCTTCTACATGGAAGCACATAAATTAACATTTAAAATAGCAATTACAAAATAATATAATTCTTGCTATTTTTTTTAACATTTTATTTGTAATGGAAACATTTTGCTCAAAACATTATTACATCTCATAGTTTTTGTTTATTCAAATTCAAGTATCAAATAGTGCAGAAATGCATAACTGTGTGATTCAGGGAAGAACACACAAAATTTTTACTTTGGAAACTTCAGTTCCAATTAAAAAACATTTTTTTTTCCTGTTCCGAAAAAGAATTATAAAAATATGCAGTGTTTGAAATTTGTCATACTTGTGTTTTACTTTATGATGCTAAGATTAAAAGGCCAAATAAAAAAACTAAAAGGGTTTGTTGAATATCTATTTTAAGCAACTGACAAAAGTTAAAAGAACAAGAATACCCACACAACAGTATATGGAGATACTTCCCACATAAGATTTTAGTTGGATCACCCTATAATATGGTCAATTAAACAGTTCTGGAACTATCTGAATTAAGAATTTTGCTTTTCACTTATCTCTTACTTCCTAACCTTTTATTTCTCATGAGAGACAGAATGATTTTCAATCTGTGTGTCACAAAAAAGTTTGCAGAGATGTTAAACAGTATTTAGTGGTATTGTCTAAATTTATTCACTATAATGCTGAAGCAGATAAGATCTGGTTTCAAAGACTGGATTTGGATTGAAAACTATTTTGCATTTGTGAACCTGCATAAATTACAAAGAGCTTTTGGGTAAGTCCCTGATGAAATATATAATAATAATCACAATTATACAAATGAATACAAGTTTCACTCAAAATTATATAAAGATGGCCTAAGATGGATTAAAAAAAAATGGGATAGGAAGTTATTAGTAATAATAAAGATTAAGTGGGATAAGAAATTTAGTGATACTGTTAAAAAATTAACTCATTTTATTCCCATGTTGTATGTGGCAATAGGCAATCACAGTGATACCTGAAATTTGATCTATTTTCAAAACTTCTTTCTGGCATACCCCTTTTCATACCTGAAAAAATCTAGATATCTGGATATATAAAGTACACAAGTGGCTAATTTGCATAGTAAAAAAAAATGAACAAAATATAAAACTAAGTGATTTCTCTCTTTTTTGTTGTTAAAATATTTTGAAACTATAAGAAAATTAATGATTGTAACACCAAAAACAAAGAGCAGCAAGTCAATCAAAATGAGCAAACCATACAAAATTGAATAATTTCATATAAATTGAAAATGAGACCCTTTGGCACAAGCTATATACCAGGGGGTGTTCAAAACGTTCTTGACATGCACCTACAGAACAAAAACCATTTAACTTATCTCAACAACACTTTTATTGCCTTCAAAGTACCCCCCTGCAGCATCTATGCAAAGTTGCAGATGTCATCTACTCAAATTCTGGAATGCTTGGTGGTACTCCTATTAGAGAATACTCCACAACTCTGAATGAATGCAGTTTGCAAGGTCTTGCACTCTTGAAAAAGGCTTTCCAGTAAGTTCCTTTTTAATTTTTGGAAACAACCAAAAATTGCATAGTTCAAGATCAGGTGAATATGCAGGATGGGGTAGCTGTTTGACTTTTTCCTGCTCCAGATAGGTTTTAATTTGCCAGGTTCTGTGAGCACTGCCATTGTCATGAAGAAAAACCATTGACACACTTGTGTTGGATGCTGCGCCTTCATCCCCTAAACCATTTTGGGCAAAACAATGTTGGTCTAGTATTGACCAATTATAGTCATTTTTTCAGGTAAGTTGTCAATCTTTCTGGGAGTTGTATAGTAATAAAACCATGTCTCATCATCGATGACAATGTTGTTTGGAGCCACTAAGTTCACACATTGTGGACATCTTCTTCCACAAGTTGACTCTAGCTCTCTTTTGCTATTCCCACAGATCTTTGGTAATTTTAAATGTTCATGAATTGTTTCCACATGGCCAATCCTGCTCCTGCTTTGGCTATTCAAGAATTATCCTTTCAAGATGTCACTCCTATTATTAAAATTCCAAATTTTATCAACTACATTTCAAAAAAAGTCTGCAGCGAGTAAAGGAGTAGGGCTATTCATAAGGAAAGAACTACCCAACTAGAGATTCCAGTACCCTCTAACAAAATTTCTCTTGAAGCTATTGCAATCCAAATAAAATTAGGCATTCAGAAGATATACTTGCTAAATTTCTACAACCCGGGGAGAAATGTTGACTTCATGGAATACCTAAATATGATTCAGGCATGTCCTGCTCCAATAATTGTGATGGGCGACTTTAATGCTTACAGTCAAGCATGGGGCTGTGATAAAACAGACTCTAAAGCATGAGTTCTCAACGTGGAGTACACGGTAAAACTTTTTGGGGTACGCTGTGAGAGCTCAAAAGTCGCTAGATTTAGTAACAAAGTCGCTAAGTTGGCAACACTGCTATGCAAAAATGTCAATTTTTGTGTTTATCGATATATGTAATTTATGAATACAAAATTTAATGTGTATATATATATATGTTTTATTTTATTCCCATTGTTATACTATAAGTATAGTTCTATCTATCCATACAAGGGGTATGCCAGTTACATACACATTTCCAGGGGGTACATGAAGCATAAAAAGTTGAGAACCACTGTTCTAAAGAAAAAACTCTGGAAAATTTATATGAACACATAGGGCTGATTCTTTTGAATGATGGCACACACACATTCAACAGACCTCATTACAGAATGTCTGCAATTGACATATCTTTCTTTTCTCCACAACTGGCTCATATATTGAACTGGGAAGTGCTAAATGACTTAAACAGTAGTGACCACTACCCAATCCTAATCTCCAGCCTTACCTCCAGTGAAGTACATCACTTATGGTCACATTTCCACATTCATTAATTGGCAACAATACACACAAAAAATTTTAAAATGTGAGTTAACAGAAAACAGTCAAAGCATAACAATGGAAGAATTTATTGAATATATTAACACAGCCAAAGAAGAAAGCTCGATCAAAATATTTAAGCACAACTAAAATAATATGCAAACCATCTAAAAAAGCTAATCACCATACATAGAAGAGCAGAAAGAAAGGCAAAATGTACTGGACAAATCAATGATATAATAGCATATAAAAAATAGTAACATCTATCAAAAAAAAAAAAAAAAATCATATATACTAGAAAAATGAACTGGCAAAATATATGCAACAAAATCAACATTTTTACCCCTCTTACCAAAGCCTGGAATATGATAAAATCAATAAACAAACCTACCACCCAAGCTAAACCCTGGGTTAACCTCATGCTAAAAAAAAACCTAACGGAAAAAGAAATAGCTGATGAATTTGCCAAACACTTCCAGTCATATAGTAAATTTTCCTTCAATATGACAAATATGGAAAAAACTATAGACAACTGGGAAAAAGACCAATAAACCAAAAAAGACATAGAAGAGAGGGAGGAAAATAAAATAATCAATTCCCCAATAACAATGAAAGAATTAACAGAAGCCATAGATACTTCCTTAAATCCACTACAGGGCCTGACAGAATTCCAAAACAGAATGATAAAATACCTTCCAGAAGCAACAGAAAAACAGTTACTAGTTAATAAATTTACATTGGCAGAATGGTACCATACCCTATGAATGGCAACTATCACATATTATTCCCATATTGAAACCTAATAAAAATCCATTAGAACTGCAATCCTACAGACCTATAACCCTATCACACGTATTGCTCAAGATAACAGAAAAAATAGCAAAAACTAGAATGGAGTGGTTTTCACAAAAAAAAAACACTTCACCAAAAACAAACAGGTTTTAGAGAACACTAATCAGCAGCTGATAATATAATCAATCTAATAATAGATGCACAAATAAGTCTAAAACATAACCTACCAATGACTGTAGTTTTTTTTGGACATAAAGAATGCATTTGATACAAAATGAAAAAAAAAAGGACTAATCTACAAACTCAAAAACATATAACAGGAAATCTCCTAAACTTTATAACAAACCTTACACAGGAAAGCAAAATACAAATAAAAATCAGAAATACCCTCTCTGATGTTTTTACTACAAAATGTGGCACAGCTCAGGGATCCACAATTTCACTCTCTATCTTCAATCTTTTTTTATCAGACCTACCAAAAATAATTCCAAAAAATGTTCAAATATGCATCTTTGCAGATGACATAGCGATTTGGCACAAAAGTTGAAATTTTCATACCTCTGAAAAAATAATGCAAAAAGTGCTAAACAATATTTTCACTTAAAGCCAAACATGGGAATTACAGATTGCAGTAAACAAAACAGTGGCCCTACCTATAACTAAAAAGAAAATCCCCCAAATGAAACTGCAAATAAATAACATTGAAATCCAAATGAAAACACATCATAAATTCCTCGGAATAATAATAGACTCAAGACTCAAATGGAAATTACATATAGACTATGATAAAGCAAGCAAAAAAAGCCATCAATCTCCTTCAATGCATAGCAGACCAAAAATGGGGACCACTACAGAAGCAAATGCAACATCTGTACATAGCAATAAGATCTAAATTCGATTATGGTGCAATAGGTCTTGACTCCACTAATAAAACAGATCCCAGAAAGCTAGACATTATACAAAATAGAGCCTTAAGAATTGCTCAAAAGCAACTCCCATGCGCACCAATAATATCGATGCAAGCAGAAGCAGATATTCCCCCTTTAGAAGAAAGAAGAAAATATGTTTTAACAATTTCATTAGAATCACTACAAAAGCAAATAATCAAAGTCTAATTCAGAAGACAGTAACTGGTTCAAAGAACTCAAGCATAATAAAAAACATTACCTCACATCAATTGTTTACAGAGGTAATGGAATACACAAATAACGAAGAAAACTTTAAAATTCACACACCCGATTGGACTCTAACGTCACCTACTTTAATAACAAGATATGATTTACAAATGAAGAAAAACGAAGGTATGATAGGTAATATAAATAATAAAATTTTCCTAGAATTCAAATCAACACTAGATAAGAAAAATATATCTATTTCACAGATGGCTCAGCTGATCCGGAAAAAAGCACTACAAGTGGCACATTTACAATCCCTCAATATAATATATAGGAAAGCATCAGGTTTGGTGAAAACAACACAGTTATGGACTCAGAAATAGGAGCCCTGACAGAAGCCATTAAGTGGACTAAAAAACTCAATAATCAAAGATTAGTCATTAGAGCCAAAGAAAAAATAAACTCATCAATCACCAGAACAAAATAACCATAGCACAGGTCCCAGCTCACACAGGAGTAAAGGAAAATGAACTAGTTGACAAAATAGCCAAAGCAGCAGCAAATTTGAAGAAAATAACAAAAATACCCACAGGTAACCAATATTTAATAACTAAACATAAAAAAATAGCCCACAACCAGCACCAAGAGATATATACTAAAGCAGCAAGGGAGACAGCAAATCAAAGAATGTCAATGGAATCCACAATAGGAAACAGAAACAAGGAAATTTTCAATCAACTAGCCACCTACTTCCAAAATAAAATAACCAGAACAAAGTTTAACAGCACGTATTTAAACGAAATGATGTATAAATTTAAAAAAAACAGTCACCCCTAACTGTGTACAGTGTAAAGCACCAGAAAATGTTATCCATATACTCACAGAATGTCCAGAATATCATGAAGAAAGAAAGAAATTTAAAGCAAATCTTAACAAAATTATTAATATGGAATTCTTACTTCAAAACACATTGAACCCTCCTTTGGTTCATTCAGCTCCCCGAATTTGGGCCGAATTATTAAAATTTCTAAGAACATCCTTAATACAGAGAATTTAGATTCCATCTACTTTCTAACCAAGAAAAAAAAAATGTATTTCCTTGAATGAGATTTCAGTCCCCTCTGCTGCACTTACACCCACCTGGAATAACACCTCCACAGTCAGCTAGCAACTGCCTACCACCAAAATTTTAAGAGCCCAAGCAGCCCCCTAACAGAGTGCTACACAAATCAATCTGCATGTATTTCAGAAAAACCATGAAAATAACATTGAAATGCCAATTATTGAAATTAATGACAAAGCCAGAAGAGAAAATTTTTGTCCATATAATGATACCAGTTTTGGAAAAATCAAGGAGAATAAAAAAGTGGGAAATCAATATTTAAAAAAAAATTGCTATTTACATCTCAACTGGTGAACACACAGGAACCACTTTTACTTCCCATCACTACCTCTGCAGACCGCACTTGCATGCCTCAAGCTACCGACCCCAATGATCACGCCCCTCCCCCACTTGGAACAAGACAGCATTTCAAAATAGCTCTCAGTAAGCAAAAGCGGTGGAAAATAGAAGTAAACAATAGCAGAAAAAGAAATGGTTTCTAATACCATAACTTGTGTATATAAAACAAAGTGGTACAAAGAAGTATCTTACCTTCTACAGGCAAGGGAGACAAAAGAGAAAATATGTACAGGAAACATCACGCCTATATTACTTTGACATTCATATAAAATTTTTACTTCCCATTCTGATCTTTGTACGTTTCAAATTCTCTTTTCTTTCCGGGATAAAAGGCTGTATAGGCCTAAATTTTGGCAATGAATAGATAATAAAAAAAATACTGCTGTGTCTGCAATGGTAATAGGAAAAAGATGCTAGCACGATTAAAAAAATTTACATTCATATTACCTCTTCTAAATCTCTATTACAGCCAATGTTAAATGCAAGTAATGACATTAAATATAAAAATACACTTCAAATTTTACTACAGATAATTCTTGTGAAAATTATCTTTATGGGAATACATACAGTGTCATATTTGACACTGGACTGGGAATGCTGAGAAAAGCTTTTGCCTGTTTTATTTCTTCCTTTGTAGCTGGTGTAAATTCTTTTGGTTCAGGTTGCTGCATGTAGAAACTCTTAACACCTTCAAAAGGATTAGGAGGCAGTTTTGGTTGCAATATTTTTTCAGACATCTTTTGGGGTCTAAAAAGCTGTAAAAATATATGGAATGTAAAAAAGTAATCATTAAAACTAAATTTAGATTAACAATCAAGCAAATCATTGCATTTTATATACAATTCATAGTCTGATGTTAATTATAACTTGGCATTTTATCAGTACTATGTTTTGTACAAGAATTTGAACATATATGTATGTAGTTTATTAGAAAACTTTGTAATATGTAACAATTTGTCATATAAATACTAGACACAGTCTGCATAAATCTTCACATATATCAGTAGTCTGTAGTGTAGGTCCATAGACAAGAAAGCCTCCCACTTTACAAGAAAAATTTTGTGAATATTGATTTTTAGCCATTTATTATTGAATTATATAAAATTATAAACTTTACTGGTTAACATTAAATATTGCACCTATATGGTATTTTTTTCTTCCATCTGTATTTTGCTTCCAATATACAGGGTGATTCAGAATTCATCATCAATATTTAGTGGGGAGGAAGGGAATAAGAAAAGAAAGAGATTTCACATAGGAAAGTATGGGGGCAGACGAACGCATGGTGGTGTAGAGGGCGCTGTGTGTACACACCTCTCATACAGAAGCACAGCTGTTTGACGCGTGCAGTCAGTTGTCATTCGACAAGGTGAATTTGCAGAAGTAACATGAACCGGTATACGTGGAATGAATGTGCAGATATGCATGTAACTTACGGTGCGGCAGGAGAAAGATGTCTTCGAGCTAGGCAATTGTATGCAGCGCGCTTCCCAAACCGCCGTGTGCCACAGCATCAAATGTTTTCACGTATTCATCGCCAACTGCGTGAAACAGGATCGTTTGCTGCTAGTAATGTTAATCGAGGGAGGTGCAGATCGGCACGGACAGTAGCAGTAGAGGAAGCTGTCCTACAGGAAATCGAGGAACAACCGGGTGCTAGCACACGAGGTATGGCTAGGCAGTTTGGAATTTCGCAAGCAACAGCATGGCGGATATTACACGATGAAGGGTTACATCCGTTTCATCTGCAAAGAGTGCAATTATTGGCAGCAGACGACCATCCCAAGCGTGTTATTTTTTGTCAGTGGTTCATGCAGAGAACAGCCGTTGATCCCAATTTCCCAACGTATGTTCTTTTCACCGATGAGGCGTTGTTCACTCAAGAGGGTGTCTTCAACACACACAATTGGCATGTGTGGGCTCATCAGAACCCACACGTACAAGACCTGGAGCTGCGCAACAACATTTTGCTGTCAATGTGTGGACTGGGATTGTCGGTGACTGTTTGTTGGGCCCGTATTTACTACCATCCCGTTTGGACGGTGCCAAGTACCTAACATTTCTTCAGACTGTGTTACCGGATCTTCTGAACGAGGTTCCTGATGGTAGTCTCCGGCGAATGTGGTTCCAGCATGACGGCGCTCCTGCACATTTCGCAAATGCTGTGCGTGCTTACCTACGCAGACAGTTTGGTGGTCAATGGATTGGCCACGGTGGACCGGTTTCTTGGCCACCACGTTCACCGGATTTATCTCCAATCGATTTCTTTGTATGGGGTGCTATGAAAAACATGGTGTACGAGACCCCTGTTGATAGTGCTATGGATCTTGTAGCACGCATATCAGTTGCTGCCTCAAACATCCGGGAAATGCCAGGCATCTTCCACAGGGTCCGGCTGTCCATGCAACGCCGTTATGAGTCATGCATTTTAGCACATGGTCGGCAGTTCGAGCACCTCTTGTAAGTCTGTACAACCAATGCAAAGAAATGTTACATGTAAGATAATAAATGTTTTTTCCTTACCACTTCCTTCTTATGTGTTCTTTCCATCATTGAACTGGGGTCATTTTGCCCTACTACATGGCATATGCACCCATGCTTTCCTATGTGAAATCTCCTTCGTTTCTTATTACCTACCTCCCCACCAAATATTGATGATGAATTCTGAATCACCCTGTATATGTAGTAAAGTCCAAAAGTTTCTGGCCTAAACATGTTAGAACAAGAATTGACAGGTCTAACTCCATCAATACCCCACCCTATGTTTTGTTGCACTGCAGTTAAAATTTTGCAGCTGTAGCATCAGTAGCACTCCAGCTAGTGTTGCAGATAGAAGTGCTGTTGACCAATATTTTAAAATGTTTAAATTTGAGTATCATGAGGTCATTAAATTTTTGATGAAAGAAGGCAAAAGCCAGGCAGAAATTAGATGACATTTAGATGTTGTGTACGACGAATCTTCCCCATCGCATTCGATGGTTAAAGAATGGGCTAAGCAGTTTCGCTTAGGGAGAAATTTGATTGAAGATGAACCTCGTCAAGGCAGACCTGCAGAAACACTCACTCCGGAAACAACTGCGCTGGTGCAAGAAGAGGTGCTAAAGGATAGGCGACTGAAAACTAAATAATTATCAGCAAGGTGTGGACTTTCAAAAACCACGGTGCTTTGAATTTTACATGACCATCTTGGTATGAACAAAGTGAGTGCAAGAGGGGTCCCAAAACTATTGAGTGTTGTCCAAAAACGACGACACCTGGAATGCTGTATTGAATTTTTAGTACTCTGTGAGGGGCAAGATAACGAAGTGATTGATTCAATTGTCACGGGAGATGAAACTATGGTTCTGTACCATGATCCCCTGTCTAAACGAGAATCTATGGAGTGGCAGCATCCTGGATCCCCATGGCCAAAGAAGCAAAAGTGACACAATCACAAAAAAAGATCATGGCCACCATCTTTTGGGATTTTTAGGGGATTCTGCTAGTCAACTTTAAGGAATGAAATACTACAGTTACTGGTGAATATTATGCGTCATAAATGTACTAACTGAAGTATACCATCAAAGAGAAACACCGAGGAAAGCTGTCCAGGGGAGTGAGGTTATTGCACAACAATGCACCAGTGCACACTTCAGTTGCTGTGAAGGCTGCTATTCAGCAATGTGGTTTCCAGGAATTAAATCACCCACCGTACAGCCCCGACCTAGCCCCTAGCAACTATTTTTGAGTTTCAAAATTGAAGTCTGATCTGTGTGGAAAAAAATTTACAAGTTATGAAGAAATCATTTCTGCAGTTTTAGACTATTTTAAGGACAAAAATTCAGACTATTTTTTCAGTGGTATAGAAAAGTTAATTAGCTGTTCTAAAAAATGTACTGAAATAAAGGGTGATTATATTGAAAAATAAAAATTATTGTTTGATTCTATTACCTCTTTAATACTCTTGGGCTGGAAACTTTTGGACCTTACTACTTATATATATATATACAAAGTCATATTAGAATAATATGACCACTCCCATTCCCATTATTAGGTAGGTGGTCATACAATTCTAATATGACTGTGTATAGTGTCTGCATTAATGCAAAAACTGGAGAGAACAAAAAGGCTATTTGAGATTGCACCCAATTTGTGTAAATTAATTCTCAATAATTTAAAACTAGGTTAATAATCACTCATATTAAAAGACACAAATCAGCAACTTATATAAGAATCACAGAAATTATGCATGACAGAGTCCTTGAGTGATAAGGTAATTGTGACTAAATATTTGTGTATACTTTTTGTGTGTATCGGCATTTGATATTTCACTACTAACAGCAATTTAAAATGGAAAAAATGTTACTCTTAGATAGTACACTCGACCCTCCAGGTATATGAGGGTTCTGTTCTCCAAAAACCTTGTGCAAACTTAGCGTAAGGAAAATAGGAAATAAGGGGTTAGTTCCAGTATCGCTTGCAAGTTTTAGTAAACTAATTATATATGTAAATTACAAAAAGTAAAAGAAATAAAAAGTAATGAAAAACAAATTTTTGGGAGAAATGAGTTTACTGCATTTTTGTAAAAGATACATACAATAGAAATTGAAAAATTTTAAAGAACAATCACATTGACTTAATCTGCTGAACAGATACCTTTATGGCCTCCTTTGCATGAATGGTATGCACTGTGAATTCATTAATTCCAAATGCATGCCCCACAACCAATGTACCCTTCACCAGCTTCAATGTTTGAGATAATCTCAATCTTCTTCTCTAAGCTCATCATCTTCCCCTTCTCATTCCAGGATAACTGCACTTTTTTAAAGTTCACAAGATGTAAATAATTAATGTAGATTGCAATGCAAATGTGGATAAAAATGTAGCATTTGTGGGAAAAAGACTTCTGAAAATGTCAATGGTTGTCTCTGCTGTCTTTTCTCATTAATAAGGACAACGTAATAATGCGTGACAATCCCGGTGCACTGCAGTACGAGGACTGCCCCCCTCGTCAAGGAGGTTCCACTCGGGGGGGGGGGGGGGGGGGGGCATTAATAAGGACAGCAATAACTAGCTAAATTTTTACTATTATAATGAAAATGGTAACTAATTTTCATTATTATAATGACAGCGGTAGCTAAACTCTTTGCTACAATGACAGTGGTAGCTAAACATTAAGCTTAACTCCAGTATATTTGAATTTCAGTTCGCATACAAGAAAAAGAGTGCATTAAAGACAGTTCATGTATATTCGAATTTATGCAAATGGAACTCATGCACATGGAGGGTTTACTGTACTTAGTCTACAATTAGCAGGGGAAAAAATTGAAAAATTGCTATTTATATATTAGGGTTTATGATCTGATATTATCAGCCATTTATGCTGCAACATATTGGCCATACTTGCTGTTGGCTGATTAATGAACATAAAATCCTGTCACACTTTTATGTTCAATGAAATAATATGAAAGTCTATGCTGTAATGAAAAGAATCTTGCAGATGGTGTTTTTCTTGCAATGATGTGTTTATTGTTGCATTTGTTTATTAGCTTGCAAATGGGTATTAGTATTGTTTCAGTGGACTGTTATATGTATATCACACGAGGAAAGATATAGAACTGAATAATGGTATCAGATAGCATGGGCTTGTGGCAAATATCCATGGAATCAAAAGAAGTGCCACATTGGTGATCTGTATTTTCCAGAGTGACACTACAACTGCAGGAGTATGAGTTCAAGTCCTAGGTTCAGGGTATAACCATTTGTTCTATAATAACTTGTGTGTAAAGCTGCCAGCTTTGAAGGTCTGATCAGGAATTTAAAAAAAATTTTTTTTTTTACTACCATAGTACCTCAATATCAAAAAATAAACAAAAATAAAGTTTTGAAATAAAAAGTAATAAAAAAAGTTTTGCTTGAAGTTACTTACAAAAACATTTTTTTAATACGTACAAAGTTTTGTAACTGATAATTCACTTCAATAAATTTCGCTCCTGCATGATACCTGTGTTAACAAATCATTTTTTGGGAGTTGAACTCTGTCTTAAATATGAAAATGCAACAGAGAGATATTTCAAGTTGGCACAGATAAAACATGCAAGTACAATGTTGCTTTCTCGATCATACGTAAGTGCAGAAGTGGAAAAAAACTCAAGGTCAGTTGCCTGGGTGAATAAAAAGTTTGTATTGGTGACTAGGTAATTACCATATTATGATTCCCACAATAGTTCATTCCTAAAATCTGCATTCCTGGTTCCCATAATATTTGGCTGGCTCCTAGGTTTTGCATAAATTTCTCCTCCACCCCTGCATTAATGGTACTAGTTAAACATAAACTAAAGAAATAACTGCAATATCTTTTATAAATATCACATTACTTCTCTCTTTTGCTAGTCAGCTATAAGTATTAAATAAAATACATACAATACATAGTTGCAATATTAATTTAATTATAACATACCATAGAATCATCCGAGATTTCTTTACTAGCTTCATCTTCTGCAATATCCATTTTAACCTATTTATCAAAAAATTTTCCTAACTTTTTAGATTAATTTTTATATTAGAATATTATACATCCAAATATTCAATTACAATATACACTAATAGTGAAATAGGCAGTTAACCTTAACTTAATACCCTAAAGAAAATATTAAAAATAAAAGAGAAATAAATAAAGCATACATGATCATGTATTAAATATATCTAATAAATTTAAAAAAACTAAAAAACACCATCTTCCTATACATGCACTCTAGAATAGAAAATAAATACCCCCTCAAGCAGCTGCTTGCCACAGAGGTATGACAGGAGCCTGTCAGTTTATATGCCAGAGTAGAAAGCAAATAAAAATTAAACTTCCCAATGATAAAATCACTTACTCAATTCATATTAACTTCAAAGAAAGATAGGGTACCAGAAACGATTTTCTAATTGATAAGTGGGGTTGGGTTATTTTACTTTTGGGTGGCATGTTTGGGCACACAAATGGGCTAAATGGTCGGGTCAAGGTTGGGAAAGTGGACTACCTACACATGTTAGGAGACAGATGATTATAGATTATAATAATAATGGATGGGTTTGAATTTCTCAATAGACTTAACATTAATGGTTGAAAGTTATTCAAAATAACTTACTACTAATAAATTTGAAAAAAAGAATACATCAAACTAATATCTGATTTTGTGTGATTAAACATTAATAGTTGAAAGTTAGTCAAAATAACTGTTGCCACCATTAAATTTTAAATAATAAATGCATCAAACTAATTTCTTTCTGATTTCGTGTGATAAACTTGTTCAGTTTGATGGGTCAAGAGCGCAATCGTCTGTGGATATTGAAGTCGTTATAATTAAGAATGAGCATAACACGAGATTCAAAAACTAAATTCATATCAGAAGTTAAAATCATTCACTTAATTTTAAAAATAAGCAAAAGCTAAAAAAAGTATATACAAATAATTAATAAATGTTTTAAATATTATGTTAAGTAATAAATAAATTTGTTTAATAATAATAATTTTTTTCTACCTTTACATTTTTTGTGCACCTCAGACCATAGTTAATTTTCTTTTGCTCTGGTGAGTACGAAGTAATACAAAAAAAATTTGAAAAGTTCGATTATCTGAGGAAAGAAATTCCAATTTTTGATTTAGAAACTTCTGACATGGGGAGAATAATGGGTACCTCAAACTATGGCCATTTCTTTTCTCCCCTAAAAAAGAGGGAGAAAATTTGAACTGGAGGGGAAGTTTGAGTTGTTTTACCTCTGAGTGGCACTTTTTTTGCATATAGTGTGCTAAATGGCCAGGTCACAATGACCCTGAAGGTTCAGAGAAGGTTAGGTAGGGGGCATTGGAACAGCTGTTGGGAGACAATGGTAGTCTGTCAATGCCATCCAGCATGTTCATTAACATATACAGGGTATGACTCTCCCGCACTGGACTCATGGCTTAACATCCCATCCGACAGCGACAATATATCCAAGCCCATTGGTTTCCCTACTGACCATGGGCAGGGGTCTAGCTAGCATTTACAAAATCATCAGTTTGTGAATCTGATGTATCACTGAGATAACCCCTCACTCCTTTTTTAAGAGTTTGTGTCATCGTCCAGGGCACCAAAACATTACAGGTCAGCCATTTTCCACTACTAAGCAATGCTAATACTGCATTAACGTCTAAAGGAAGCAGGGGCTGGCTTTACTGGCAGCACATCAGACTGATAATCTGATGTTCCCAAGTTTGAACACAATTTGTGTCAGCGATGAAAAAGGGGACACCAATGGATTAAGAAAGGTTGCCATCCATGAGTTGAGTTCGATTGTTTTGCCTCTCAGTAGCACTATTTTTCATGTAATGGGATAAATGGCCAATCACAAGGACCTCAAGTGCTTAGAGAAGGTTAGGGGAATAAAACTCACTGGACAACACAGGAGGTATGGCTCTCTGAACACAGGGCCATGGCTACATTCCATTTGACAGCCTTCCAAGCTCATCAGTGTCCCCTTTCTGACCTAGAGAAACCTGGGAACTGCAGATCACAATGCCATCCATGAGATTGGATATTAAGCTGCACAAGATATAACTCTCTTGTTCATGGTCCTACATGCAATCACACCCTGTGCATATTAAATATGTTGGATGGACTTGACAGGAGGCTCCAATCTGTCTAGTGGATCCCATTATCCAATCATCTTTAGGCCTAGCTATCTTTCCAATTAACTAAATGTATAAATAAAAGTGCCACTAAGAAGCAAAACAATCCAACCAGCTCTAATAACGTGTTTTTGGTCCCTACTATTTGTCTTTTGTTAGGTTTGTGGTTAAACTTCAAACCACCCACGAGCACAAGCTGGCAGTAGGTGAAGTACCATTTTTCCCTTGAGGCATAAGATTTACATCATATATTACCTGCACATAAGTTTAAGACATAACTGCAATCGAATACATGCAGCAGATCCCATTCCTTACAAATAAAGAAATTAGGCCTGTTTTATTACTCAGCTAAAGGAATCATGGAAAATAAAGTAATTAACATTTACAAATTAATTAAATTTAGACTTACCATAGAATCATCAGCAGCATCTTTACTTGCTTCATCATCTGCAATATCTTCCATTTCAACCTATTTGTTCAAAAATATTATAAATTGCATATTTTTATCGTGAAATTATTAAATAATTCTGCTTTCCAACAATTCATATTAATGGCTGTTGGGTTGTTTTACCTCTACACAGCATTCTTTTTGCACACAATGGGCTAAACTGCCAGGTCACAAGGAGTCTAAGGGATTAGATAAAGTTGGGGGGAGGAGACCCACTAGACTGCTGTTAGGAGACAGATGGTATCCTTCCATCAAGACCATCCAATACGTTCTTTAACATGCACAGGGTGGAAATATGGTTGAGTGGTGCCATCCAATGCTCCACTATACAAGAAAGTACTACATCAGATGGATGGTACTATGTCACTTTTGTGTGCTGATCGACACAAAAAAGAAAACTTACTTTAAAGATGTGAAGCAGCGGAGAAGGAACCTGTCGAAAAGATCTACATTACACAAAGATTGTCTAATTCTGTCTGTTCATTTAAATCAGGAAAATGAAAACTTTTTTGAATTTTGAGCCATGCCAAGGAATTATTGCCAATAAGATTTGGTAGCAATAAGATCTGAATTTATACTGTAACTCTGTAATTGAATTGTGCTGAGAGTCAACTGTTTTTGATGGGGGAGTTTCGAGCTTTTTTTATGTAATTAAAAAAGAATGATTATCGCTACCATAAAATCAAATATACTGCTCACAAAAATTAGGGGATATTTCAAAATGAATATGAAGCAATGAAATATCCTCTAATTTTTGTGAGCAGTATAGTTGGGACTAATGTCAAGTTCCAAGCTCTCATAGGTTTGTGGATAGTTGGGTGAGGGGACCCACTGGGCAGCTATTGGGAAAAGGGTGTCAGCCTCCTGTCACAGCTATCCAGCTTGTTCTATCAGTATGTTCTATCTGGTGTGGCTCTCTCACATATGGGGTCACGGCTTAATGTCCCATCCGATGGATGGCAGCCTTTTCAAGCCCAACAGTGACCCCTATTAACTGTGGGCAAAGTGGGGAGTTTAGCAAAGAAAATCTCTACACTTGCTCAACTGGAATTGTAGAGCTTATAACCTGGTTATAAGCTCTACAATTCCAGTTGAGCAAGTGTAGAGGTAAGAGCAAGTGTAGAGCAGGTTATAAGCTTGGTGCTATCGACTCAGCCTCCCCTTTCCATAAGCTTCTCCTTAATAAAAAAAAGTAGAGCCTCTCCGTAATGAAACAATATGTAGGATTTTAAAATACTTAAACAATAGTACACATAGTAATAAGAGGAAGAAAAAAAAAGGACAGAGATATGCAGGAATTTAAAATTCTTTAACAAAAGTACACATAGTAATAAATATGGGGAAAAGATAAAAAAAAAAAAAGGACAGATATATGCAGGAATTTAAAATATTAAACAAAAGTACAAAAAGTAATGAACAGGGACAGTATAAAAGAGTAAGATAATAAACACAGGGTGAAAAAGAATAAAAATATAATGGAAATGAACAGAGATTTAAAACACATAATCATAGGTTCGTGTTGTAAGTAACGAGTAATAAAAAGAAATATGATCTGTGAATTTAAATTGTGCCTAATTAGGGAAGTCAAGAGTAATGGATTCTTGCTACAAATTGGACTCACCTGTGAAGAAGGGAATTTCATTCAGCGAAGAGCTGGTTGATAATTATTCATAGAATGTTGAAAAGAATCTCTCCATTCTGCTGTGTGCAAAGTATGGGTACACAGAAAGTCAGTGTCCTTTGATTCGACCTTGGCCTGAAGCAAGGGCTTTTGTCATACCTAAGTACCACTCCTGTCTGGAGCAGCAAAAGTGCAGAGCAGAGACTTAAACATCAAAGTCAGGGTTGAAGACAAACATGTCATTGGGATCAGCTAACAGATTGGCAAGCTAGCAGGGTGTATAACATGGGGGGGGGGGAGATAAAGGAGTCAGCAGGACAAGTATTGAGGACCAGAGAGAAAGGGGGGGGGGGCAGGAAGACAAAGGAGTAAATAGGACGAGTAGCGAGGACCACAGAGAAAGGGGTGAGGGAAGCATACGACAGGACCTGATAACAGAATAAGGGTCGGGGTTCGACTCAGTTGAGGGAAATGGCTGAGAAAGGAGAAAATGAGGAAAAGAAGGGAACATACATAATAAAATAAAGATCAAAATTAAAATAACTGTGACTATACAGTTTAAAAAAAAAGCACATTATTATGTACTAAAAGGAAATAATTATTTTAGACAAACAAAACATATATATACTGACACTGCACAGATTTACATTCACAACACCAAGGGATATTTGTTATTTCAGTAAACTTTTTTAACTTTTTATTCTTTCTTTTTCTAATTAAACATACACAAAACACCAAGAGATGTTTTTGTTATTTTAGTGAACTTTTTAAGTTTTTTTTTTGGGTCAATTTTTGGTTCAATTTTTTGTTTTTCTTTGGTTGGACAACAAAAACATAAGGGGAAAAAAAACAGACATGGATAAACACAAACACAGACATAGAAACATACAATATTTTTGAAAGAATTTTTTACTTTTTATATATATGTTTTTTTTTTTTTGAAATATGTATCTTTTTTATAATATATATATTTTTTTCCAGTACTTTTCGGTTAACGGGGTGCCAGTCGAAATTGTGCGCCAATCTTTGTATCCAGTGAATCTGTCATCCGCATTATAAAAACGCCCCAACTGAGCGGAGGCCAAGTTTTATTCGTTGACCGAAAAGTACCAAAGAGAGTAAAGGTCAAAAAACAGATTCCAAAAAGTCATCAAAAACTAGATATCACTGGCATCTGTTAACTTCACTGAAATGGATTTGACAAGTAGTAAAGTGAAATACTAATATTTTAACTCGAATTGGACAACCTTGAATAAAAAACACTTTACTGATTCGTTCTCATTTGGCCTCCACTCAATCGGGGTGTTTTTTATAATGTGGACGACAGATTCACTGGATACGAAGATTGGCGCACAATTACAACTGGCTCCCCGTTAACCAAAAAGTACCATTTTTTCTACTGAAATTTATTAATCTTCTGTAAAGCGCTGCTTGTTTCTTCTAATCTGTTTTTTTTTCTATCCTCTTCTTCTGTTGCTCTTTGGAATCGTCTTCTCAAAGCTTTTAATATTTTCCTTTCAATATTCAGCTGTTGATTCCACCATGGAACTGTTTTTCTGCTGTCCACTCCTTTTGCTTTCAGGTGCTTGTCCTTGATATAGTTTCAGTGAATGAGTTAATGAATTCATCTAATTGACTTGCTGTATAAATATTTTTTAATTTATCTTCTAATGATGCTTCCTCTTTCTTGATATCTTGTGCTATTTTAAATAATCCTTGGTAGGTTAGCTTGTATCTCTGAGCAGTGGGTGCTATTTGTTTTTCTCCTAATGCTGTTATGATGTATTTGTGGTCGCTGAGGGAATCCTCTTCTAACTTGGAGATTTCATCTTCCAAATTTTCACTTGTTATTGTCAGGTCAATCCAGCTTTTCCCATTCACTGTTTCGAATGTTGGGGTGAGTGTTGATAATTTATTAATCTTAAATTGTTTCTCAGTATTGAGTATTTCTTCTCCTTTCTTATTTCTCGAGTATTTCTTCTCCTTTCTTATTTCTCTAATATTTCTTCTCCTTTTTCGTCCGTTACAGGGTTACCCCACATAGTATGTTTTCCATTGAAATCTCTGTTTATCACAATCTTCCTATTTCTAAATCTTTTGACTAAATTTTCCAGTTCTTCCAAGTCTTCTGACAGTGGGAAATAAACTGAAATTATTATTAAACTGTTCTCTGTGTCTCTTGCTTCAATAGCTACTATGTGTATGGTCACACTGAGTATGATGAAGTTGATTGTGTTGGTTGTCGCGATGATACCTACCTTCCAGTTTTTGTGGTAAACCATTTTCCAGTGTTGTGGCAGGCTGATTAGTCTTCCTTCTCTATTCACTGGTTCCTGGATGCAGATATCTGGTTGAATTTCTCAATTAAATGATCAATTAGAAGACATATTGACAATCACTGCCTTTGATCTACGAGCATTGATTTTCAAAATTGACCAACTGAATTCTATTTATGATTGTAGAGAGGGCATTAACCATAGTGCATTCTCCCTTGGAGGTGTGCTATCTCTCTCAAGTAGAAGGGACAGGCTCTGTCCATGGCACTGTGGGTGACATCGTAAGCAGTCTTGAACTTGTCATAGGAAGTGACCCAAGTCCAGCATTTCTTCCTCTCAGATGTGCAGTCTCTGTAGCTGTGAGCAGTTAGAACAATCTTTTTCCTTTGCCTTAATGGGGCAACTCATCATCAGATGTCTGTACTGGTAGCAGTGGAAGCATTTCATAGGGTTCAGATATTCTTTACTTTGTTTCTCATCCATCTTATATTCAGCTTTCACTTCCTCATCAGGCTGTGGACGACATGCTGCTCACTTCCCTTCAAATAACTGAACTTGAAGGTCATACCTCCTTCCTCCTGTTCAGTGTCATTCTGTTTGTGGATGCAGGTCTTCAGTTCCTTGAATTCCAT
This sequence comes from Ryuthela nishihirai, assembly GCA_038380435.1. Classification (NCBI taxonomy): domain Eukaryota; kingdom Metazoa; phylum Arthropoda; class Arachnida; order Araneae; family Heptathelidae; genus Ryuthela; species Ryuthela nishihirai. Next base: position 21,598,581 of record JAWZYU010000026.1, read on the forward strand.
GTTGGTTGGATTGTCATATATGACCTTGGGAAAAATCTTGACTGGCTTCCTTACGCTACACTTACCATTCAGTGCATTGTCCTTGGCGATCTTCATTTCCAACTTCTGAATGAGGCTCTGACTTTCTAGTTCTATGGCTAATCCATTTTCATTAATTTTTCTTACCCGTTTAATTCCAACTCCAAGGGTTTTAGGGTTGATGGACTTCTTCAAGGTCTCCTTTAGCTGTTCACTTTCCTCTGCAGGGTAGACCAGCAGCACTTTGTTTAACTTGCTCTCCTTTGGTTGTTGAGGTTGTTGGGGTTCGACTCTCCTTCCTGCAACTGAAACATAACTTACCTCGTTTTTCTTCTCCTCTTCATGGACTTCTCTCATTCCGATCAGTTCAGCCACCTTCATTTGTTGCTGCATCAGAATGCAGTTCTTCTAAAGAACATTTCACGAATTTCATTGGCCATCTCCTTACTTATCTTCTGATTCGATTCATTTAGGAAAGTCTCGAGTTCACCTTGAATGCCCCGTGAATGAAGGGCTCATGTGGGCTGGGGCAAACCCACCTGCTAACAGGCACTTCTCATGTTTCTGTAGTTATTAACATATTTATTCAAATAAAAAAAAAAGTGATTAGTGAACATCTAAATCAAACAGTGTAAGAAAGAGGGGAAAAAGGAAAGAAAATTTATAACAAAGATAAAAGAATATTGATAAGAAAAATTAAAGATAAAAGAAATTGGTAGTAAGGGGGAAAAAATTCAAACCTGGTCCTTGCAGTTTAGCATGGTATGCTGTCAACTATGAACTCGGAGAGTTGATGGTACTTCCACCTAGAACAATGCCACACATCTGCTTAGGCAGCAGCAGTGATCAGCAGGCTAGTCAGCAAAACCAGTTCTCCATGAGAGCTTAGAGACGTGTCTGAATGCAACAGCAGCTCAGGCATGACTCCACATGCACAGGGTATAGCTCTCCTGCACATGGGACCATGGCTTAACATCCTATCCATGGATGGCCACCTTTCAAAGTCCCATGATTTCCCCTGCTGGCCAAGGATAGGACAGCAAGTTTTTCAGAGATAAAGCTTAGTGCTTTGGCAGCTTGGACTCGAACCTGGGAACTGCAGATTACAAGCCTGGCATATTAATGGTAATAGAAATATAAGAACTATTTCTGAACATATATAATACTATGAATAACAAAGGAAAATAATAGTTTACAAATTTAATCAATCCACAGTTAGAGCATTCTAATAGGGGGGGGGGGGGGGGTACCCTCTTCCCCTCATTGAGGTTTCAATCAAATAAAGAATGAAGATTTTTTATGTGTCTATTCATTTATGTACTCAATCCCCTGAAGAGCAAGAGGGGCAAAACTTTGCATAAACTTTACTTTCACCAAGGAGAAGTTTATAAACTATGTGCACACCCTCTGGGGTCAACCAAAACCAGCAAGGACCAGCCTGAAGTTCTCAAAAATTCTTAGACTTAATATTAGGAACAAAATAAATCTTGCAATATTAATTGTTGCCTTTAAAATGAAAACTAATTCAATTAAGTTCTTTCCGTTCTGCATCATAAAGCCACTGTTTCATAAATAGTTATATATGAGGGGTTTTCAAAAGGTTCTTGGCATATATCTGCAGAACAAAAACCATTCTACTTACATTCCTTTAATTGGAAATTTCTGAGTATGCCAGCCACTGGAGGGCCCCTCACCCTGCCTTTGAGGAGACCAATGATCTTGGAAAGATCGATGTCCATTAGATGTAACATTAAGCCATGGCTCTGTATGCAGGAAAGCCATACCCTGTTCAACATGATGGATGACCTTGATAGAAGGCATCTCCTAATAGCTGTCCAGTGGGTCCCCTTCCCCAACCTTTTCTGAGCCCTGGCCATTTGGCTCATTATGTGAAAAAAAGTGCCACTGAGAGGTAAAACAACCCATATAATAAAATTCTTCTGAAGCAAACATAAAAAAAGTGTTGAGCACAGGACCTATTGAACACCAGGTTCTGGCTCAGCTGAACCACTGGAACCATGATCACTATGCAAATGGCTCAGAAGGCTGTCAGAAAATGTAGTTCTTAATATTTGGCGCATGAAGCGGTGTCTTGTGCAGCTGAAATATCTAAATGCAACATCATTAATTAAAAATCATTTAACTGATATAGTTCTCAATTTGCACAGTTTATTAATCGTAGCATTTTTAAATTTGTGTAATCCAAAAATTTACATAGTTTCAAACAAACCCTCAAAGTGCAACATGATAAAGCCTCGCAACTTTACTAATAAAGCACATTGTAGAAAGAGTAGCATAGGCTCACAACTCATTGCCAACCGTGTATGACAAGCATGGTTAAAATAGTTCCCATGAGTAACTTCCCATTGGGTTCCACACAAGGCTGCCAGACCTTCAGTCAATACCTGTGGGAAGTGCAATTTCTGCAGGACGGTCCAGTTTTGCATGGTATAATCCCGAGTCCTGCACTGACAGCCTAAAAAACCTGCAAGACCAAGATGCAATTAAATGTCCACCTACTATCACCTTCGGTGTCATCAATTCCTGATTATCCCCTCCCCCAACAGCTTCTCTACTCACTTCACCCTCTCCACCATTTCCAGTAAGCTTATCTAGCACAGTAGTTAATGTCTTTCTACATATTTGTCTCAGATTTAAATTTACTTCTTATGGTTAGCCTGCAGTTCACAATTACCACATGGCACCTAATGACGAAACGTAAGTAGAAGGTATATGAATAAGTGGAACTGAAGTTGAGAATATGTGAATAAATGCAACATAAGAATAAAATATTATAATATAATGGTTTGAGGTTTTTGCAGAATTGAGCAGGAAACATATCACCTGCTACTGAGATTTATGGTGGTCTCTGAATCATGCAATTTGTTATTTCTTAAGTTTATAAAAGTCTTGGATATGAATTGAATATTTGTGGGTTTCTTTAAACTATCATGTGGAGGAACTTGAATTGTCAGAATTTTACACATTATGCGAATTAAAAATGTTAATTATCAGGAGGTCATTAAAAATTTAGTCATCAGAAGATTGCAAAAAATTTAGTTATCAGGAGGTCGTTAAAAAATTAGTTATCAGGAGGTTGTGGATTCAGATCCCAACTAGCTCAAGACAATTTTTCCTCAGCACCCAATTAGCATTATCATACTTCAACAGTATGATAGTGACTAAATACCTTGTAATTGCAAAGTGCTGTGGATTAAAATATATCAAAAATGTTTTTAGTAATGCAGATGATGTACCCCAACACTTGCCAACCGAAATTTTTGGACTTTTAGGCTAAACAGATTTTTAGGCAGTTTAAAATAACTTAATATTCTCTGTCATTGAGCAATAAAATTTTTAAGTTTATCCTTCAACAGGTAATTCTTTTATGTGTTTATCCTTTGATTTTATAATTTTTTTTACCCTTTATTATTTAGAGAGTTATTTTTCGGTTTACAAGTGTGAAGCTAAATTTGTTTTTAGCAATAAGCTCCACTTAAAATAGTTGCCTCCAATAAGATTATTTTGGGGACTTTTTTTATGTTTAAATGAAAATTTGTTGTTCATCAATAAACTATGGTTAAAATTGTTTTCTCTGTTGAAATTATTTATTTTTGGGAGCTTTCTCCAAGTGTGGAATGAAAATCTGTTGTTTAGCAATATGCTCTGGTTAAAATAGTTGCTTTTGATGATATTATTTTGGTGGCATCTTTTATGTGCGGATCAAAAATTTGTTTAGCTATATTCTCTAATATTAAAATATATGGCTATATTCTCTAAATGAAAATTTATTTTGTGATATGTTCGAGTGAAAATAGTTGTGTCCAATGAGATTATATATCTTTTGGGTTTGTTTGTTTTTCCTTAACATGGAAAGAAAATTTGTTGCTTAGTAATATGCTCGCATCAAAATAGTTGTGTCTGATGAGATTATATATCTTTTGGGGTTTTTGCGTGTGTGTGGAATGAAAATTTGTTCTTTAGCATTATTCTCTAGTCAAAATAGTTGTGTCTTAATATAACTTTGGTGGCTTTTTTTATTGCGGAAGAATAATTTGTTATTTAGCAATATGCTTGAATCAAAATAGTTGTATCCGATGAGATTATATATCTTTTGGAGTTTTTTGTTAAGAATGGAAAGGACGTTTATTCATTAGTGTTATACATTGATGAAAGAAATGGCTTTATTTGGCATTGTTAAAATGCTTTAGGTGACATTCATTGTTTAGCAATATGCTCGGTTAAGAAAAAAATGCATTAGAAGCAGTTATTTTTGCCAGTATTTTATATGCAAAACAAAAATTTGCATCTATCATATTCTTTTTGCTGTATTCTTGTTTTATTATGCCTTCACTAGTTTGCTTTAATCCATTATATGTACAACTTCACTGAAAACTGTTTGTAATATGCTGTTGTTAGGTTTTGTTTCATTCTGTTTCGTATTTAGCATTAATTATTTTTACGATAGTAATTTAGGGATCAGTTTTTTTATGCTTATTAAGGGGGGAAAAGTTTTTGTTTCTGCTAGTGTATTTAGTGACCGCTAGAGGAACCAGTTTAGCAAAATGCAACGTATCATTAAGTTGCATAAAATACAAGATGGCGGCAGTAACCATGAACTACAGTAATATCTTTTCTATTTTAAATTATTGAATTACACTTACTATGTTGCATTCTCTATGACAATTTGAAATTTTGCTGTTGTTGAGTATGTTAATATAGGAACGTATTCCTCCTAATCAGGACTTTTGATTACTTCATATTAGAAAAATTGTTCTCATTTTGCGCAAATTCGACTTACGCGAGTTTTTAGGAATGCATTAACTGCACAAATTGAGAACTATCTGTACTACAAAATTTAGTGTTACAATACAGTGTGAATGCTAACAAAACTGCCCGATATGTCAGAGGGTGTTGCCCTAGAGATTACAATCTTCCTTCACTGCCCAACTTCACTTGGGTAAAATATGAAATAATTTATCAGCAATAAGGAAACCACATTTGTATACAGTTCAGTTAAAATATTATGTTGCTTTTTTTACCTTGCTCAAATAGTTTGACCACTTCACTTTGTGTGCACTTACAGTGGGTCACAAAAGTATTCGGCCACCTTACATTTCTCATAATTTTGTATACTTAAAAGTACTAAATGTAGTCAAAACCAAAAAAAATTTATATGACATTTTACATTTGTGCTCTGATGCTATATGCAAAAATGAAAAATAAACACAAAATAGTAGAACATAATGAATTTAAAAAACAAAAAAGCACTAAACTGGCCACACAAAAGTATTCGGCCACCTGCCGTAAAAAAGCAAAAATAAAAAACAAAAACAATATCTCCAATATTTTGTTGCATGTATGACTGCTTTAAGTCTAGAAGGAATTGATTTGACCAATTTTTTGGTCAAAATGGAACCAACTTTGTCCCACTTTCTTTGAAGATGCATTTTCAATCATTTTTTTTTTATGGGAATTTTATTTAGTTCTACAGGGTTCAAATCTGGCGAATGAGGTGGGGTTTCAAGATATTTTGGTGCATTATACAACAACCACAGCTTTGTCTTCGAAGTAGTATTTTTAGGATCGTCTTATTGGAACATGAATCTGTCCATTAATCCTAATTTATCGGCACTCTTTTTCAAATTTCTATTTAGAATACCAATATATGCGCATTGATCCACAATACTATAAATAAATTTAAGTGTTGATTCGTCACTAAAAATCAGTGTGTTCCAGAAATCCTGATCTTTAATTTTTTTTTTTTGCGAAATCCAGTCTTTTTTCCATTTGTCTCACTGATTCAGGGCTTCTTTCTGGCAGCTCGTCCATAATATCCACTATTTCGTAGTGTTCAACGAACTGTTTCAATGCTTAATTCTTTCCAGAAAATGATTTAACTTTAGAACATATTTCCCTTGCTGGTTCAGCAGGATTTACTTTGACACATCTCACAAGTATTCCTTTCCATGATAATTCAGAATTTTTGGACTTCCAGTTCAGTGTTCAGTAAGTCTCCTTGCTGGTATCTTTTTAATACACTTTGCACTGTTGAGCACGGAATTCCAGTCACTTTAGAAATATCTCTTTGAGACAAATTCTTTTTTTTTTCGAGTTGACAATCATTTCTCTTTCACTTAAACTAAGTTTTTTGCCATTTTAAAACTCGAGATAATGAATGTTCTAGAATCTAGACTTGAGGTTCCTTTAAATACTAAACGTTTCATGTACGCATCATGTGACTTCAGGTTTGCGTATTGACATTTGCAAGTGATTATTACATAAATCCAGAATTTTGCATACTGTATTACATGGTGGTCAAATACACTGCTCACAAAAATTAGGGGATATTTCAAAATGAATATGAAGTGATAAAAAAAAGAAGCATTTGAATTTTTTTTTATTAAACAAGAACATCAGAACAACAAGTCAAAGAAAGTTGTTCGATTATGCAAATGAGATGCAAACTCAATTGTTGTGATTGAGTAGCAAGTAACATATTGGTGGGGGTGAACAGAAGCATGTCAAACTGGATGAGTGCCACACATCGACTGTTCAGTAGGGTGTATGGTCACCCAAGACTGCCAAAACAATGAGAGCGATGGGGCATGGACAGGATCAGAATGTCCAGCAGTTCTTGTGGGATCCTCTGCCACTCTTGCTCCAGGGCAACTTCCAGCTCAAGAAGTGTTGTGGGAGGCATTGGACGGTTTGCCAGACATCTTCCCAGTGCATCCCAAGCATGTTCAATGGGATTCAGGTCTGGAGAACGTGAAGGCCAGTCCATGCGTTCGATTCCTGCCTACTGAAGCATGTTGTTGACAAGATGCGCATAGTGGGGCCTTGCATTATCGTCCATGAAAAGAAAGCTGTTTCCAACTGCTCCAGCATAATGTACCACTATAGGGTGCAGGACCTCATCTCGATATCTGACAGCAGTCAGCGATCCATTTCTGATGATGTGGAGGTTGGTACGACCAACAATGCTGATCCAGCCCACACCATGATTCCACCACTACTGAAGGAGTTTGTTTCTCACATGAAACGTGGATTCTCCTGTGTTCCTCGTTCACGCCAGATCAGGACACGATGATTGTCAGGCTGCAGACTGAACCGTGACTCATCAGGGAAGAGGACGGTTGACCATTCATCACGGGTCCAATGACAATGCTCATCAGTCCACCTTCTACAGGTTCTACAGTGTTCAGCAGATAACAGAATGCATACCATTGGTCGCCGGGCATGCAATCCAACACAATGGAACCGATTTTGTATGGTCTGGGTGCATATCCATCGTCTAGTGGCAGCAAGAAACTGTCCCCACAGCTCAGTTGCATTGCTGCGCCTGTTCCTTCTTGCCAATAAGGTCAAGTAGTGGTCATCTCTTGCTGTTGTGGCAGATGGGCGACCCTGCCCTCGTCTTCTTCGTACTGTGCCAGTCTCTTGAAAGCGATTCCACAGTCTGCTAATCACGCTTTGGGATGTTCCAAGTGCTGCTGCCACTGTCATCTGTGTTTGACAAGCTTCAAGACATCCTATGGCTCTCCAGGCTTCACATTCAGGCAAATCGTGTTGCAGGGGCATTGCAAGGGCTGGGAAATTGCAGAATGTGCACTTTCAAGATCAGGGAACATGCAGATACTCCAGTACTTTCAGCCTTTTGTATGGTGCATTTTCACCAATGAAATAAAAGTTGGTTTTGCATCTCATTTGCATAATCGAACAACTTTCTTTGACTTGTCGTTTGCTTTTCTGATATTCTTGTTTAATAAAAAAAATCAAATACTTTTTTTTTTATCGCTTCATATTCATTTTGAAATATCCCCTAATTTTTGTGAGCAGTGTACTTTTGTGTAGCTGGTTTAAAGCATTTTGTTTCTTAAATTCATTATGTTCTAACATTTTGTGTTTATTTATTTTTCATTTTTGCATATAACATCAGAGAAAAAAAATATGAAAATTTTTTGGTTTTGACTACATTTAGTACTTTTAAGTATACAAAATTATGAGAAATGTAAGGTGGCCGATAGTTTTGTGACCATTGTAGATATACAACCAACCAGCAGGAAATTTAGAATACTTTAAATATTTCGCTTTCGATATTTTAAAAAATTCACTTGCGCCGCGCTTGGCGGATTGATAGATATTTATTTCCTGCAGAGTTTAAGAACAAACATTTTATAACTTCATTACTATATTTTTGTAAGTTTTATGCATGTACAAGAAAATTAGAAGATTTATATTTACCCACAAAATTATATCACTGCTGCCAAACAGACGCGCATTATTACAGTCACGGTCTTGTGACAATTCTTTACAAGAAATGTCACAAGGCTAAGTTTAGCGAAAGGGTATAGATTAAGGACGTTAAAATAGAAAATGAAAGTAACAAATAAGTATTTATCAACAATATGCCGTAGAAGATTTTAAATCTACTTTTCCTAACGCTTTTAAGAATAAATGTCATGTGCTGTATAAATCAAGATATTAGTGTTATTATAATATATTCTTTTTACATAATATTTGGCTCAACTCTTTTACGAAATCTTTTATCGAAATTATCTATTTCTTCCTGCGTAAAAAGTGGGTTATGTGTCAAATGAAAACTTGTGACATGGAGAGCGTCAAGGGTTATAAATCTCCCCCTCCCTCGAAAAAAAAAAAGAGACAAAAATATGTGACGAATTGTTCTAATCAGGGCCGGATCTAAGGGGAGCAAAGGGGCCATAGCTCCCGCCCTTCAGAATGCTAGTAAGTGTAAAAGAGGCAAAAAATTATTTAACTTATTTATATTTTATGCATTTTTGAAGCAATTGTTTAAAGACCTGTAAAATGGAGGGCGAAGCATTATACAGCGGAAATCCAGTCTCTTGGCCCCTTGTTTACACTTTTCTGCCTTAATTTTTGTTTCTTGCCCACCCCCAGATCCTCGATTTTTCTTTTTTCTAGAGGCGGGCCTGGTGAAGTGGTGAATGTTGTCGGTCATAAAAATATACTTTCCCCTGCTTTATCCCTCTTAAAAAAGGAGGATATTTGATGAAAGTTGCAATATCTTTCGAATGCAACGGTATCAAATGAAAGCTCATATTAGGACTGTCATGCCTCCCATTATTCTCGCCTCCTCCAAAAGGGAGCGGAAATTTCGCGGAGGTAGACCTTAAACAGTTATATCTCAAATTAAAGCTTGTGACATCTTCAATGTCGTGGACTCCTTCAAAGGTCACACCAAATAAAGGGGAAGAAAAATGTGGTCCTTCTTTATGAGTATTATGTTTATGATTTGCTTGCTCCACAAGATTTATCAAAGGAGGAGCAATTGTATTTCACAGGTGAATAAAGCAATTTTAACTTATATCGTTATGTCAATTATTTATGAGTGTACATATGACGGAAAAATTCATACATCAAATGAACGTTTGTGAAAACAGATTTTTTAGCAAGAAAGAAAAATACAAATTAAAAAACTTATCGTCTTGTATGCACCCCGATAAAGCAAAAAATAAACTTAAAACATGTCAAACGATGGTGTACTGGAATGTACCCCCCTCGAAAATCATTTTTAAATTTTATTCCAGGCTGGTAGAATATTCTAGTCTGGTTAACCCTTCCCAAGTCGTATTCTCCGACCTCCATCCCTCCCTCCCCCTCGAAACTAAATCCTGAGTAATAATAAGAATGTCACCGATTTACCTTCGCAAGAGATTGCCAGCGTCCTATCTTCCTTTGAACTGAATACGAATTCAGCAACTGATGGCACCATTGATATGTTTTTTATTTTTTTTTTTTACTTTTAGGACATATAGGAATTTAGTAATTTTTTTAATTTATTTACATTAGCAGAAAGGAGAAAAATTCGTAAGCATATGCTCCAATAAAAAATATACAGGTGCTCCCCTACTTACGAACAGGTTAAGTTCCCGAGGTTTTGTCGTAAGTCGAAATGTTCGTAGGTCGAAAACTAACCTAAAAAGTAAATTTGTACGCAGAATAGCCACTTATTGTTCGTGTTTGATCCTTCAATATACTTAATAGAATGCATTACATTCGTTTATCCCTCTAGCTACTGCTTACTAGCAGTTGTTTCAAATGCGGTAAAAATCTGCTGTGGTATATGGTAACATAAAGTCGATATTATAAATAAATCAACTTATACTGTTAATGTATATGGTGTACATAAATAATGTAATACGTATTGTAATTAACAACAATGGAAAATGATACCATGCTATCGACTTCAACGCCACGAATCCGCGCGAAGTTTAAATTTTAGACGTAGGGTCATATTGTTTGTAAGTCTGAAAGTTCGTAAGTTGAACGTTCGCAAGTAGGAAAGCACCTGTACTTAAATGATAGAACTTGTGATTTTATTGGCTCTTTGGTAAACTCTCCGAATGACACGTGATGTAACATATGTTCTAACATGTGATGTTTGGACTCGCCAATTGTAATAGAAGTCTTATGGCGTAGATATCCTTATAAATTGCAAAAGCAATTTAAAATGTTGTAATTGGCTAAACAAGAATGCAAGTTATTAGAATCATGATTATTCTTTCTTGTTTAGCCAATTATAACGTTTTAAATTAAGGATATCCACGCCACGACTTCTATTACAATTGGCGAGTCCAAACGTCACATATTAGTACGTATGTTATTTGTCACATCTTCAAATTATAAAATATACTTCAAGTAATAAAAATTTCAATTAACCGATAGGTTAGATCATTTTAATACTGCAAATTATTAGTATCACGATTATTCTGTATTAAAATGCTCTAACCTATCGATTAATTCAAATTTTTATTACCCCTTGTCAACCCACAACCCCCACTTCACCACTCTGAATACACCAATCGGGGAGAAAAATTTATGGTATTAAATATCCTTCAATTCACAAGAATACAGTTTGCACTGGACCCCTTCGAGTCTACTTCATTGCATTCCACTCCATTATTATTGCTAATCTAACTGCCTAACAACCATCTCCTTACCCCCATATACCTCAATTCACATTCCCATTAAATTAATGGCACATTTTAAAATTTTTAAGGTCAGTTAATTAAAGGCCCCTCTCCCCCTCACCCCTAAAAATTCTATTTCTACAGTTAACTTCCTCCAATGCAAGAGAATTTAAAGAATATAAAAGTTCTATCTTATTCCCCCAGGGCACAAATTTCCACTCCGTATTCAAGACCCCAGACCCCTCCTCCCCAACACCATTAAAAATTTTTAACTATCTCAATCCCATACCTTTAACTACAGTCCATCCCATTTCCTGGTAGTTACACTATGTTGTGTAGCGCAACGCAAGCGCTAAAATCTACCTTATTGACACAAAGTCACAGCATGTCCCACAAAAAACATTATACATTTCACCCTCCATCATGGAAGATATTTTAACTACTCTCCACCACTCTTTAACACTTTTTACGACGTAGCAGCTTCCCTTTGCTTCTTTTTTTTTTCCTTTTCAACAAATCTAGGCGGCCTGCGAGACATTAAGCCTAATCGCCGAAATGTGGGATAAGCAGAACTTTACGGTCCTGGTCCCGTGCTGAATGCCACAGCATTTTATTACCGTTAAGTACTGGAATATAGGTCATGGAATTGACAGGATCCAATAACAGCTTTACTTTATTTGATTTATTTAGCTGCTTATACAGTACCACACAGTGCTTATACAGTAATTTTAGCTGCTTATACAGTACCCACAATGCATATTAGACTTGAATGTTCTTAAACGTAAAAACAAAACCTTAATAATTTATTTATATTTGAGTAAAATCTAAAATTCTAAATATTACACTTAAAAATTCTCGTCTTAACTACACTGTGCAAAAGAAAGTTGCTATACTGAGAATAATACTTTTAAAATTGTTATTTGCAATCGTGAAGCTAGCGGTTCCTATCGCTTCAAGATGCCGCATGCAAAGCACACCTTACTACTACGTTAAAATCGATCGTACCTTGCCGCTTTATATTTTAGCCACGGCGAGCTGAATTTCTTACGGCGACATAGTATTCAGCAAGTTGTACTTGAAATTGTATTAAATGTCACGTGAGGTTAAATACGAGCAACTATGTAATTCTCTTCTTTTCATAACGTTAAACATAGAAACACTGAAATTTACAACTGCCCTGAAACTTCTATAAACGATCAATTACGCTAAATAAATCAAACAAATTAAAGGTTTATTCACTTATTGAATGCTATTTCTTGTTTCCGGGTGATCTGTAGATGGATTTGTTAGCCAGACAAATAACTATATGTAGGAAATAAAATTTACATACTGCACAACTTACTCCAACCCTAGCTGTGATAAAAATAAAAACAAATGGTTTTAGTAAAAATAAAAACAGCCATTTCCGAAACCACTATGACAACAGCAGGATATGTCAGACAGCTTAACAATAGATTAATTCTATCATATATTATACCTTAATCGTCTTTTCACAGTGCATAATATAAATCTTTTCACAAAGATTCATAGATTAATTTGCTAAATGACTTTATATACCCTCCAACTTATACTTACTGACTTATTACTTTGTGAGGATGCCACCCAATTACACAATTTTTTTTATTATGTAAGCTAATTCTTAATATTTAAATTTCTGAAGGAAACTTACGAAACATTTTAGCTGCTTATAGAGTATCATGTTTTTTCATGCCCATAATATTTCGCAATATAATTTTTAATGTACAACTTCTTTTTCCTAACTAGAACTACTTGTGGCGGAGTAATTTGGCCTAAAACGGTACGATATCAATATCTTTTCACTGCGCATGTACGAAGTTATGATGCGACGCTAGTCCCCCTGTCGGTAGGGGACCATTATTTGGACCACTTTTTAATGGCTTGGCTATTGACGAATGCCACATTCTATACTTATAGGCACCATAGTAATGTTAACAAGGCAAGAATATCGTTCCCAACGGCCTCTACTGGTATGGGACACTTTTTCAGCCTGATTCTAATAGGCAAATGACATACTATACTTATAGGCACTATACCCATACAGGACACCTTTGATAATTTCAGCATATTGCAAGTAAAATTTCATTCTCGTTTGCTTCCACTATACTGAGTACTAGTAGATTTACCCAATGTTGTTCCGATCTGAAACTTTCTAAAATGTAGAGTAGATGGCACTCTCCAAGCTTTCATTTGGCATAAATATTGTTAGACTCGATCTCCTCCCCTCAGTCGGTAGTCCGTCAGACATGTAATCTGTGGTTCCCAAGTTCGAGTCCCAGTTTGATGAGCATTAAGATTTATCTCCGCAAAACTCCCCGCCCTGTCATGCCGTTCGTCGGATGGGATGTTAAGCCATGTGTCTGTGTGCAAGAGAGCCATACCATTTGCATGTTAAAGAACATGCTTTTATGGCCTTGAAGGGAGGCTACCATCTCTCCCAACAGCTGTTCCATTGGGTCCCCTCCCTTTGGGAAAGCCTCCCACAACCTTCTTCGAGCCTTCGGGTCCATGTGGCCTGGCCATTTAGCCCATTGTGTGCAAAAGAGTGCCTCTCAGAGGTAAAACAACCCAACCCAATCTCCCCCTCCAGTTATAATTTTCTCCCTCTCTTTTAGGGGAGGAAAGAAATGGACAATGTTCGAGGTACCCATTACCCTCCCTACGTCAGAAGTTTCTAAACAAAAAACCGAAAATCCTTGCTCAGGTAATCGAACTTTTCATATCACTTCGAACCCATCAGAGTTCCCCCGGATACAATTTGCCAGGGATATGTAACCTTATAGTAAAAGAAAATTGACTATGTTCTGAGGTGCTAAGAAATGCAAAGGCACAAAAAAGTTATTATTGAACAAAATTATTTATTACTGAACATAATATTTAATACATTTATTAATATTTGTATATATTTTTATTAGGTGTAGCATATTTTTCAAATTAAGTTAATGATTTTAACTTCCGATGCGAATTTAGGTTTTGAAGCTTTCATTTTAACAAAATATTGCTCGTGCTTAATTAGACTATACATTTTCAAATGTCATAGCCAAAGCAAAGCTCAAGGTGTCAAAAGTAAGTGCGCTCTTTTCCACTCTGAAATGTCACTTGGGAACAAACTGCTCATATATCAAATGATTTTAAGACTACTAATATATGCCTTTCAGGAGGTAACAAATATTTCTGAAATCCAAAATATGATTTTTTACTACCCGTGGCCGAGTGGTTAGCACTCTTGGCTACTGATCTAAGAGACTTAGGTTCGAGCCCCTTTTCTGCTGAGGTCCTGCCATCCTCACATACCTTCCACTATGGCATATAAACTGACAGGCTCCTGTCAGATCTTTGTGGCAAGCTGTTTGAGGGGGTATTTAATTTTGATTTTAATAGTTTTACTTTTCCACACTGGTAAAAAACACACAAATATACATGATGATAAACAAATTGGTCAAGTCAAAACTGCTGTCAGATGTTTACCATTATTTTTTTCAACAAACTTCTTCTAAATACAAATTTAATACCAAACCTTGGTCATTAAGAACATGTTTGATGTTGAAAACCAAAATGACCTTGGCTAATTCTTATCAAGGCAAATCTATGGTGGCCAAAATTTCTTCAGTAATGCTCATTTCCATTCTTAATGACTTTCAACTTTATCAAATTCCTCTACACTCATAAACATTGAGCGATATACGGCTCATAAATGACAATTAATCGTTTATGAGATTTAGAAAATGGAACTTTTGGGTGTTTTCCAGGTAACAGAGTAAGTTGGGTTGGGTTGCTTTACCTCTGAGCGGCACTTTTTTGCACACCATGGGCTAAATGGCCAGGTCACATGGACCCCGAAGGCTCAGAGAAGGTTGGGGGAGGGGACCCACTGGAACAGCTGTTGGGAGACAGATGGTAAACCGAGTAAGAGTCTAACATAAAAGTATTATTAGAAATGAGGAAAATATTGCAAAAAAAAAAAAGTGGGAAAAACCATGCAGATATTTGTCGCAAATACTGGTTACAAATTTTATACGTAATACCATAGACAGCATATTGTAAAGGGATCTTCTACCACGAAATACTATATTTCTGGAAAGTCTTCATCACAAAACTGTTGCGATGGTATTCTCTAGTAAAGTAAAATATTTTTCACGAAAAGAGAAATTGTAAAATTTTACTATGGTGAAAATTTTTTGTATCGAGATGAAAATTTTTTAAAAATATAATGATTTTCCAATGTGATTGTCACTATGTGCCATACCTGCATTTAGTCATGCAATCTGTAGTGAAATTCCGGACACCGGAAGTTTGTGTATCTCGTTACTTCCGTTAACGTTTCTAGTTGATATAGTATTTTACTTTTGACTTAGATAAAAATTATTCGTTTGTTTTTTTAAAAACTACCTTATTTAAGGAATGTGAATTTCTTGTTCAAAATAAACCAAGAACCTCTGTTTTTGGTAAGATGACTTAAGAATTTTTTTTAAATCGATAGGAATGTAAAATATCACGGGAGATGTCTGTAGACATGGGAACCACGAAATTGTGGCCTACGACGAATATAAATATTTTTCATTAGAAAATAAATTGTTTAAGGGATAGAAATAATAAAATATAATGGAAAACTTACTGTTCTGTTTTCTATGTCATAACTTCGTAGGTAATGAAATTAAAATTTTTATCACATGATAAAATTTATTTTATACTATATTTTCATTGACAATATACACATAAATAATTGAATAGTTAGCAAAATTTATTTAGTAATTGTTCTTAATGTTTATATTGTAATACGATATATTGAAGAGCGAATCAGTTTAAAGTTATAGGTAAGTTGTACAGTGTAAACAGTAAGTTGAGGCTTGCATTGAACAAGATTTACAGGTTTTACAAAAGGAAATACATAGTAGGGTGACCATCCCTACTGCTTGAGATTATTTGTACCATCTGATTTATGTGTATTGTTTTCCTTGTGTTGTGCTTCTTTTTACTGCTTTCAACAAATTATTTTTCGTATTTTTCATTGATAAGAAATGTATTTCCAATCTAACTAAATGGAGTCAATCTAGTAAGTGTTTTGATGTACTTTTTCTTCCAGATGACTTAAAAAAATTACTTGAAAGTGGATGAAGCAAGTTTCAAGTATTTATTGAGTTTAGTAAACGACAAGCAGAAAGAAAAGTATACAAAAATGCATCTAATTGGCACCCCAAGTTTTTTTTTTTTTAATAATTTAAAATTCTTTGTCATTAAGCAATAAAATTTTAGAGTTTATCCTTCAAACTATTTGCATGTTGGAAGTTCTTAGTAGTTTTTTTTTTTGCTCATTATCAATATTTTCATATTGTTAGTTTTTTCACTGGGAATTACTGAGCAAACTTTTGGGATATCTTATACCAGAAGCATGCTGGGTGTTATTTTTGCCAGCCACCATGGTACGAAACAACAAAAGAAGGGAACTAAAGAAAATCATTGTAATGGAGTGTTTTCCCCTTGCATTACTCTGATATGATTTATCAGACGAGTTCAACCAATATATCTGCTGGTAAGTGATGTGTCAAAAATTAATTGACTGAACTTTAATTGAACATGTTTTTATTAAGAAAAATGGCCCAGGATAATTTATTTTCAAGCAACACTGACAGAATTATCAGGCATTTTTTTATTTTGGTCTATCAAACAAAATTTTCTACACTATCCATTATTAAAAGTAATTAACCTTACTTGTTCTAGTGGTTTTCATACCTGATTACTAAATCAGTGGGTACATCCTTGTTTGTGTGGTTGTATGAGAAATGAGGACAAGTCCAATAGAGCTCCTAAGTTATCTCCATCTTTTGTGTAATCTCTTCCTTTTTTATATATTTCAAAAAAAAAATTTTTCAATCTGCCAAATAATACAATATATGGCTTTCATGCATTGATGTGCTGCCTTCACTTTTCAGAAAATTTCTTCATATATAAATATTTTAATTTCATACATTCTTTATTTAATGATAAGTTGAAAATACAATGCATAATTTTTTTATTTGAAGTTAATGGCTTATGTTTTTGTTTATTAGACATATACTGACTACTCCATTTTCCATTATAAGCTGCTAAATGCACAGTTTATGGGTCTGAAGCGTTCAAATAAATCAGTAAATTTTCTGTAACTATGTGATTCAGTTCTTTGAAACTGTTTCAAATTAGCATATTTATCATTTGTGGCTTTACACTCCCATGTACATTAACTGTACATAATCATGTACATTAACTGTGTTAATATTGTACACATATATAATGAACCAAAAGATTTTAGGGATGATAATGTGGGTGAAAATGAAGCTGCTGTTTTAGTGTCTGATGAAAATTTTTGTGGATAAAACTTTGTTAAAGGAAAGTAATTGGCAAATATTAAATATTGGATGTTACTGTTTTAAAAAAATTACTCTATGTACACAATGAAGGGCTGTAATAAATACAAAGGGTCATATTGTGTATTTACCTAGATTATTATTCCACTGTTTTTCCTGACATGTTAATTGAATGGTAATAGCTAACTAGAATTTTCTTCAAGCTTGAAAAACTTAAAAATAACTTAAAATTCTCTGTCATTGAGCGGTTTAAAAGTAAGTTTAAATTAAGTACAACATACAGCAACAATAGACTAGGAGCATGCCACACTGTTTACATGTGCATCCACTTTCTATGGAACCATAGTCCACGAGGTTATTGAAATAATGACCTCGCCTGCCCCCACCTGCAACCAAGACACTGGAATCGCCCTTCATGACATGGAAAGAAGCTCTAAACAGCCCTAATGTCTGCACTGAAGACAGAGTGCTGTCCTTGCTCCGAAAAGCTGTGTTTTCTCCAAACAACTTTTAACATGAAAATAGTTTGAAGGCTAAGCTTTAAAATTTTATTGCTCAATGACATAGAATTTTAAGTTATTTTTAATTAATTTCTGAGCAAAAAGTTCCTTTCAATTTAATTCTTCAAGCATTTTTTCTGATGCTACAATTGTTATATCTGATCATTTGCTAATCTAAGTTTAAGCTCAAATGTATGGAAAATGATTCACTGTTAGTCAAGTTTTAAGAATTTTTATAATGAATGACTGCTGTTAATATTCCAACTTCATAATTCTGTCGTGAGCAAAGGGCAATAGCTTGTTCTACAAACAGTCATGGGTCACAGAAATCCAACCAGGCTAATTTAGTCCTCTAAGCATGTCTATCCTGAGTAATAGCTGTTAGGCCATTGAAGGCCAATTCTAACAAGGTCACATTGCCTACCACATCCTAGGTGTTTCCCTTTTTTTTGAGGCCTTTCGTTATGCTGTTCATAACTTTGATGATCAAAGTTAATGGGCATCTTGGTCGAACTAATGCAGTCCTCTTCATGATATGCTGCTCAAAGGTGGTTGCTAACTCCTTTGTCTAACCTCATCATTGCATAGAAAGGTAAACCACCTATTGCTCAAAATACTGCTTAAGCATCATCCAGAATCAAAGGTGTTAAGTTGCCTGTATACAAGCTTACAAGACGTTTTAAGTTTCACTCAAATATTAAAGCTTAGAAAGGACCAAGCTATTATACAGCCTAATTTTAGTCTTTAGAGTATATGCCTATTTTTCTACAATATCCATAGATTCTAAAAGTCTCAGCAACAATCCCTGTTATTCTGTTTATCTTATGTTACACATCTCCCAAGTTTATTAAACTTAGAAACTTGCTGAAGGGTACAACTATTCAAAAGAACTAAAGCACTGTCAGTTTGACAATTTTCATCATTAGTTTTCTCTGTTTATCATCAGACCTACTCTATTACCAGTCTCATCAACAGCCCTAATGAAAGAGATCTGATTGAGAAGCAGTTTCCATGAGTGGGGTGGATGGTATAAAGTTTTTCGTTGCAGCTTTCTTCTCTGTGTTGGTATATTACCAGTTCAGCTGGATCCAAATGAAACTTGGTTGTAGGGCACAGATAATTTTGGTTTGTTCAAATTGTGGTGTTATTCTTTTATTAGAAATAACTTTTGTCAATGATGTAGTTATTTTTTTAGTCATATATCCCTTTGATGTACTTTTATACAAGTTTGGCAGGGTCATTTTGTTTTTTCCATAGTACTGTTTGTTGCTATTCAGGGTGCCTTCATGTAATGGGTGTTTATATATTTGCCTCATATTTTTTTCATTCTGCTCCCAATTGGTTTTGATTATATTGATTATAGTGTTACTCATTTTAATTTGCACTAATACCACCCATGGAAACTACTCCTTGATCAGTGCGGTGCTGCAAAAAACCCCTCCTACCTGAGGCACATGAGCAGAACCACAAATTTTTGTACAAAATATAAAATAGTAAACCATACAGTGCAGCTTCAGAATAATGCTCACAGATATAATCTCCGAAGCAGAACCATTTCCACAACTTCTGATGAAGACTTTACAAGTCGAAACATCTTAAGTGACAGTGGTCAAAATATAATTGAATGATCCATGCAATAGGAAAGGATTTACTTTGCCTACCATATAAGAAGTGACTAACATCTCTACAATGCTGTGTTCACTCATACAAAATGTTATTTGGAATCACTAAAATCTAAAATGATATTAATCAGCTTGGATAGTGATTCCATTTTAATTCAGCTATGTTAAATCTGTTATATCTAATTTTTACTGTTGTCAGATTCATCAAAAACGTTTATAATTTTCATAAATGTTAATAATTGCAGTTCAGTATAAAAAAATTATATGCATGGGAAGAAAAGAAATACTTTTTTGATAATTTTAATAATAATAACACCTACATTGAAAAGATCTCTATAAAACATTGTATTAGATTTAATTACATTGAAAAGAAAGAGATTTAATTTCTGCAATAACACTTAAAACATTCATATCATGATTTTATAATTAAAGTGGCACTAGAGGATACATTTCTTTCTTACAACTAAATGGGGGAGGGGGTATATACATTTACTGTCCATTGTACTAGTCAATGGGGTGTTAATCCCCCACAATAATATCCACTGCTGCCATTCACATTGACTTTTCAGTATTATGACAGGCATACAGATGCATGACATTGTTGAAGATACAGAACCAGTTGTAGCTACTAAATGTCAGAGTGTTGACTGATGCACCTGTTTAAAGAAATTTTAATACCTGCATATGTTTTCAGATAGCATTAGGCTGTGTAAATTTTGAGTTGTTACAGTGGGACAGTAAACTTCAACCTGTTACCTGATGGTTGTGATTATATAAGTAGAAGTCACCCAGAAAATATTACCAAGCTTGTAAATCTGACAATACATAAGACACCAGTCATGTTAACTCCTAAGCAGATGGATGTAATTTATGGTTCCAGATTTTGCTTATACAAATAAAAAATGTTAACTGAAAGACTCTGCTCCTTATAAGGTCATATTAAAACTTTTAATTAAAACTTTGTAAAAGATGTTCAATTATAGTTAAAAAGTCACAGTGCTTTTTTTTAGTCTAAATTCTCAGCATCATCAGGTGACTTTGTTACCTGATGATGGTGTTTTGTGTATTGTCAGATTTGTCAGCTTCATAGTATTTTCTGCATGACTTCTACTTATAGTCACAACCATCAGGTGACAGGTTAAAATTTACTGTCCCACTATAACAACTCAAAATTTAGACAGTCTAATGTTATCTTAAACATCTTTCAGATATTAAAATCTCTTCAAACAGGTGTGTGATGTTGCTTCTTCGTTTGTTTGTCTATTGGGACCACTTAGGAATATCCCCTCAGTTCGATCGCAATACGCGACGGTGAAAAAGAGTTTTTCAGATAAAAT
This sequence comes from Ryuthela nishihirai, assembly GCA_038380435.1. Lineage (NCBI taxonomy): Eukaryota > Metazoa > Arthropoda > Arachnida > Araneae > Heptathelidae > Ryuthela > Ryuthela nishihirai. The sequence goes on from JAWZYU010000026.1 coordinate 21,619,375, forward strand.
CAACAGTTTTATCACAATTGCAGAGACTCAATACTGAGGCTCCTCCCCAATAAATTGGTTCAACTTCAGACTTTACTTAAAAATAACAATTATTTATTGAACCTTCCAAACATGCTTGATAGAACAAGGACATATGCTCAATTACATAGCATTACAACAACACCAGCTTACTATGCCTGTTCAGTTGTGTTCACAGAGCCCAATGCCGTTATTACCAGTCGGCATTTCCCAGCTTTACAATTCTTCGTCCGCATGCGTCCATTCCTCGACTGGCTCTGTCTTCCTCGTTGCCAACCCTTTCTCTTTCTCTCTCCGCCTTGACCATCTGGGAAGTCCGCCAGCAGTGGGGTGACCTCCGTCCCCTCCGGGAACTGCTACTTCAATTAACTTCCCAGATGCTGGGACAGAGGGCCTCCCACGTAGCATATGCCTATTTTGGTGAAATCTAAAATAATATACCAAACATGAACAAAAAAAAAAATCTAAAAAGGCCTCTAGCCTGACAAGGTGCATCAGCCAACACTCTCCTTTGACATTTAGCAGCTGCAACTGGTTCTGTATCTTCAACAAAGTCACACGATGATATCACCAATGATAACTCAATCGTACTGTATACTTCAAAAAAATAGTTTGCGACAACTAATGTCTATCATTGAGACATTTCAGTGAACAAGGGAAAATTAATAAGCACAAGATGTGAGCACTATGTTGTTGTCTTACATAGTTTGTAAGAGACATAAGAATGTAAAAAAATTATAGATTTCAATGTAACATTGAAGAGTGTTCCATAATAATGAAATATAACCCATGCAGCTTGTTAAGGAAAATGATAACACTGAATATCACATACTGATGATAGTAACTACAAGACAAATAAATATTTGAAATCTATATCAAATATACCAATGTCTATCATTGAGACATGACTGGTACACCAGTAAAATTCAACAGATAGACATAGCATATGATTTGACCAAAGTGATCAATTTCCTTTTCAATGATTTCTTGGGTGCATATTTTGATTGTATGTAATTATGCATATACACATTTCACATGTTAATATAAATTTAGGCACTATTCAGTCAATTTTGGCCACAAGCGGCTTTCTATTTCCCAATAGATGGAAGCATGTGATTGCAAGTGTGCAGATAATAAATAATGAAATAAGCTCGATGTATTCCATATCCACTAATAAATGAGCACTTTAGCGTCGATTTAAATTTTAGACGAAAAATTGTCTTGAGCCGGGTGGAATATAAACCCACGACCTCTTGATAACATGTCAGGTTATCAGGAGGTCGTGGGTTTGTATCCCACCCGGCTCAAGACAATTTTTCCTCTAAAATTTAAATCGACGCTAAAGTGCTCATTTATTAGTGTATGGATCATTGATTTGGATCCCATATCAATGTAATCAGCTTTTGGAAGAGTTCAAAATAAAGTTTTGAGGTTTCTTCATTACTAAATATCAGAATATTATGTATATGATATACCAGTAGCTGATTTAAGCAGTTTGTTTAATTTTAATACTCTCTCAATTGGAAGGAATTTATATTGATACTTTTCTCTAAATTACTGCATAATTCTATTAATGACATAAATTTTAATATAGTTTTATTTTTTATGCTCCTAGTTTCAGTTTTAGAAACAAGTTAATACTAAGGACAAATTTTTGACATACTAACACAGTAAAGAAATTATATACAAGTAAATTTTGTGATTTAATTAACTTCTGTGGCAAGCAGCTGATTGATGAGTAAATTTATTTTATTTATTTATACCACAAAGAGCTGGATTTGTTTGCAATGACAATGGATGAGTACAGGTTTAAATGTATGTTGCCATTGCCTAATTGATGTATTCATCCATCTATATTTAAAAATAATATAATATACCTATATTTAAAAATAATAAATTTTGGTAATGTTATTGCATTATTTGAAATTGTATGTGATTATTGTACCATTTTTATATTTTATTTTCTCTTAATGTAGTGTATTAATGCAGCATGTTAATGCACATAATTGTGCAAAATCACTATTTATATGTGTATTTATAAGGAACCTGGATTTGAGCTCCGGGTAAGGCATGGATGTTTGGGTTGTTTTTCTGCTAAGGTCCTGCCATCCTCACAGACCTGCTATGACATATAAACTGACAGGCTCCTGTCAGACCTCTGTGGCAAGCAGCTGTTTAAGGGGATATTTTTTTATATATGTACACAATGACTGCTGCATTTGGATCTCAGATGGTTGTAGTCATATATAAATAAATTTTAGAGATTGTATTGCATAATGAATCCCTTGCCAGTTCCACTAACTGTAGTATCTGTGATTTTCAAAGAGATTGTGGTAAATTTTAGCACACACAATGTAATGTACATAGCTATATGAAAATGAGTACTTATACAGGGTGAATCTGAAAAAGTGGACATAACTTTACGGGGTGGTAGAACGCAGCTATACGAGCAATATTCGTCATAGAATGTATGGTCGGAACGCAAGCGGTGAGAAGTTAAAAGGTAGTTTTCCACTGTCACATTTAAAGAATGAACACAAGAAGGAGAGGAGATACTTCAGAAAACATTTTATTAACAGGAATGTAATTGAGGTACACTTGCATTCCCATCCGCCGCACTGTACACAAAGTGCATATCCGCCATTTCGTGGTTAATATAACCAGCCATCCTCTCGGCAATCCACGGTAGAAATGCCGTTGGGTGCGAGGACTGACCCTTTTATACCATTTCCAACGCCACCTAGCAGCTTGCTGTTTGCATTCCGCCCATACTTTCTATGACGAATATTGCTTGTATAGCTGCGTTCTACCACCCCGTAAAGTTTTGCCCACTTTTTCAGATTCACCCTGTATATGTATTCTCAGAAGGCCAGTGTTTCTGGACATTGGAGCCCAAGGTATATTAGCACTGGAGTGGTTTTATAGTAGAGTATCTGTGAATCCCTTTAATCTGATTTCCACTTTATACAGCTAGAAAAATAGATTAATCCTTAAAGTGATAGAAGACATTAGTTCCTAAAGAACTCTGATGCAAGTTTTTTTTTTATTATTATTTTAGCCAAAGTTTTTTGCAACATTCATGCCTTTAAAGTCTGTTCAATGTTTAAAGTAGTTTGATGGATTATTGGATTTACTGTCTACACAGTAAAATTATCATTTTACTGAATGGGCAGCAAATCCAATAAAAATGACACACAGTCCACACATCAGATTTTCAAGTTGGGTTGAAAGATATTCTCTACAAAAATATGAAGGAAGTTTGGAAAAGAGTGGATGATTTGAATGTTGCAAATGTCTGGCAGCTGTAAACAGTTAGTCCAAAACTACATCTGAACTCAGTTGGGGAAAGAGGAAGCAACAAGGTTTCAAACTGTTTTGATGAACTTTTAAATTTCATGAAACTTTTTTGCTCCAAAGAATTAAAGTCTACAATAGTTTTACCATCCATTTCTTGACCTTGTTCATAAAATTTATATAAAATTTCACGAACAGTGCAAGAAATTTATTATTAATTTCACCATTTTCATTAATTGGTAGTTTAAGCTCCCCCCCCCCCCCAAGATTTTAGTTGCATGTAGAATTTAGACTTTATTGGCTATTCAGTTTCTTTGTTTTTTCTTAACTCTCCTTCAATATAATAATATTTAGCTTTCATTCTCCTTTAGAATATTCATTATGTATCACTGACTCATTTTCTGAGTTTTCTTGCTGATTTTTATCAATTGTTTTCTGAGGCATAGTAAAATTTTCTGATGCCAGTGTTGATTTCTCTTTGAAACTTGATGCTTCAGTTTGAAGTTCCTTATTTTTTAGCACTGATTTTGAGGTTGAGAAAGAAATCTCTCTTTTTCCAAGTCTTTAATATTTTTTTTCCTTGTTTTCATTTTGTTCTTGGTGGATTTCTTTTTCAGCAATTTGTTCTAAGGTAACTTTATTACTCATCTTTTTACATTTCTGTGATGTTATATATGAAGTGCTTCAAAGATCAGCATCTTTTACACACCTTTGTGATTCCTCTATGGTGAATAATCATAGTATATGTACCTTATGATTTGAAATGCTGATATTCAGGACTATTATTGCAATTTTTGTACCTGTCTTGATGAGCTGAATTCTTTTTGCTTATATTATTTTTTAATTTCTTTTATTTCTCCATAGTTAACACCTTTTTAATGGGGATGTTTTATGCAAAGAATAGAAGGGCTGATGGAAATTTTCCTTTCCAACTTGAAAAATTTAAATTTTATCGTTTATCTCTGGATCTTCTCCTTCTGTGATTTTTATAGTTTTAACTTTGAGATAGCTAAAATAAATTTGGATTGTGATATTAAGTCCTACAACATTAATGGATCTATTTTCATTAAAAACAATTGGAGTAGAACTAACCATATTGTTCAGAACATCTCAAAAATGTTCAGCTTACCTTGCTATGACAAAATCCTCACTTTCAGTAAATTTTATCATTTTTATCCTGCAATCCTTGTGTGTCAATCTGTATTTTTATCATGACACTGCAATATTTATTATGATCTTGTTTGCCTAGCATTTTGTTTTGCATTAGTCTGTAAAGGATTTTTTAAAGTAAAGGTTAAATTTTTTTTCAATCTGTTTTTAATGATGGGACACTTAATACATAATGAAAAGTATAATGTAACAGTTGGTTTGATATTAAAACCTTTTTTTTTATGGAAAAGTAAAATGTTTTGTAAAACACTTTAAAGTAGCCATTGAAATATTGGTTGAAAAAAACGTATTATTATGCTCATAATGAGTTTAAAAGGATGAATAAAAAAAATTGACTTAAAGATGCAAAAACATAGTATATTCTGTTGAAAAATTTTGTACATAAATTGAAAAAGCTGTGAAAAGATGTATCAAACAAAATATTCAACATTACTTCATAGATCGAGTAATTTAAAACTGGTGTTTTTATTATTATTTCTGTATTAAGATATATTTCTCCTGTAATGTTCATTGCATAAGAAAGAATTACTTTCTTAATTTTCTTAGAGGTTTCCACACTTTTATCCGCAAAAATTCCCCGCCCTGCCCACGGTCAGTAGGGGACACCGATGGGCTTGGAAAGGCCGTCGAATTGGACGTTAAGCCGTGGCCCCGTGTGCGGGAGAGCCATACCCTGTGCATGTTAAAGAACACGCTGGATGACCTTGACGGGAGGCTACCATCTGTCTCCCAACAGCTCTTCCAGTGGGTCCCCTCCCCCAACCTTCTCTGAGCCTTCGGGGTCCATGTGACTTGGCCATTTAGCCCATGGTGTGCAAAAAAGTGTCGCGCAGAGGTAAAACAACCCAAATTCCACACTTTGATCCACTACACAAACTGTGCCAAAACTTTATTCCTATCATTCTGTAATAATCTTTCCCCACCCATTCTAGCTCTCAGGCAGTGAAAAACAACAAGCAATTGCTAATATATCTGAATTCAGAACAGTGCTCTCAAATGAATGATACCATTTGATATAAAGTAAATTCTATTATATATCACTATTACTTCACTTTTATGGAAACATCTGGATCATGGTTTGGTGTATTTATTCGACAACATTTGTTCAAAATGAAAATTTGTTCCATAGAAATTTGTTCGAAACAAATTTGTTTGACAGAAAATTGTTCGATAAACATTTTATTGAAAGTTTGAGAATTGAGAAATATTAAGAAACAGCAGGGTCATACTCCTCGATAAGGTCTCTTCTAGATTTGTGTTTCTGGTTTGTCACTTGGGAATCATTGGAAGGGGGAAGGGAGGATCTGGAAGAGGGGACAGAAGAGAAATCTCAGTTTTAGATTTAGCAGATTAAACCATTACTTATTTTACAGATGATCTAGACACCTAACATTAATTAATAGATTCTGAAAAAACAAAATTCATCACCGCCACGATGGGATTTTTTTCAGAATCTATTAATTAATGTTTGATGTGTATCTTAACAGGGAATACTATGCATTCACTTTGGATTGATTTTTAATCTAGACACCTTTTACTTCCTCTTTGCTTTCACTATTTTTATAAGCTTCAGGGGTTTATCAAAATAATGGAAACACATACTGTTTGTGGAGAACATTTTATTAATAAACTGTAGGCCCACCTCAGGCATTCAGAACAGATGCAGTTCAATGTGGAATAGACTTATACAAGTCATGCACATATGGTAATGGAATGTGGGATGATTCTTCCTGTAAAATATGGCCCAACTGTGCCATTGATGCTGGAGGTGGAAAGTGTGATCTGACCTTTCACTCCAGATATTCCCACAGATGTTCAATAATATTGAGGTCTGGAGATTGAGGTGGCCAGGGTAGTTGCTGCACCTCATCCTCTGCAAACCACAACTTGACACATTTCACACAATGCACGGGCGCATTATCTGCTTGAAACCATGGAGGGCATTAGGGAACAATGCCTGCAACATTAGGTGCATGTGGTCCCTGAGAATGGAATCATACATTGTGGATGCGACACGACCCTGCAGAATAACTAATTGTCCTAAGGAATGCCATGATATGGCACCCCACAGCATCAGGGATCCACCTCTATACTTCAGTCAGGGGTGGACTGCTTCTGCAGGTTTTCACCAGATATACACTACAAGTGGTGGGAAACAATGTGTATCATCAGACCAGATGACACTTTGCCAGTCTAGCATCCCAGTTTTTATGAGCTTTGCACCACCTTGCACGTTTTGCTGCATTGATGTTGATAATAAGAGGTTTGTTGATTGCAGCACGGCCATAAATACTGGCATGATGAAGTTCCTGACAAACTGTTATGACTGAAACAGGATCATTCCAGTTGGTGTTCAACTCTGCTGCTATTTGCAGTGCCATGGTCTTGTGCTTCCGTTGTACAGTCGTTCACCTATCCCTATCTGACAACTTCATATTGCTTCCACAATTTTCATGTTTGGAGGTAATGCCATGTCCTTTTTGACAGGTAGTCAAAATTTTCGATGCAGTTTCTCATGTTACACCTATTATTTCCGCCTTTCTGGTTACTGAAGCTTCTGCAAGACGTGGACCAATAATCATGTGTTTTTGGAGGTCACTGAGATCTGACATTGTTGATAATTACACCATAACAGCTGTTTTGCCTGTGGCACTTCTACATGATGGCCAACATTTTACTTCTCCCCTTTATATACTTCACACAATGATTATATAGCTCACACAACTTATATAGCTCACATGACGACTTCGTATACCTCACATGGACAATATTACCGCGTGAAGGACAATGTCACCTCACACAGGTAACATCATCCCTGAGATATGCATATGGTGCATTGCGTGTACTCCAGTCAGTGTTTCCGTTATTTTGATAAACCCCTGTATATTCAGAGCTTTTTAGAAGAAGAATAATGTTTGAAATTTAAAACTGGAGTATTTACCACAATTATACTTTTTTTTTTGTAAACATACTCCTTGCCGATTTTAGATCGATATGACCTATTTCGGACAGAATTTAAAACCTTGATAAGTAAACAGATTGATAGTTTAGCAATAGTTAGAATATCACAGGAAATGTTTAAAGAAAGATCTCATTTATTCTGAGTTTTTCATCTTTCCTCATGTTTTGTTTTAATGTTAGGTTTCTTTGTGTTGCTTCATGTTTTGTTTTGTGTATATTACTTTTCATGTTGCTTCATTTTTCATATTTTGTGATTGGATTTTGTGTTAATCTTGTCTTCATGATATTTTCTGTATATTATAATTTTTGTTTTATTATTGCTTTTTGTCTTTGTTTTTTGAGCTTGATTTCCTATTTTTGTTAATATAATTTACATTTGTTCTTTCCCTTTGGTTTCTTTTCTAAGGCTTTATATATATATATTTATTCCCATTGTTTATTTTTATTTGATTTTAACGGGAGTTTTTTTGTGTTAGTTTTTTTTTTTCTCTTTTGGATAAGTTCTTTCTGTTGATTGTTTTGTCTCGTCTTGTGCTGCTGTCCAGGTCTTGAGGGGTTTTAGCTGCAGAGTCATATCCTTTGTATCTTATGGATAATACAGATTAGACTGTGGTGGATAGCTGCTATCTTTGGAATGTTGAAGTGGTGCTGATGGACTTTGTTTTTTAGGATGGTGCATCTGTCATCTCTGGGGGCTTTAGGCTGAATGGAGTATGAGAGTCCTTGCATATTTAACTTACTTTGAACCAGCTTTGGCTGTTGAGAAGTAAACAACATTAATGTCTTCTTTTTTTTGTTTTTCATTTTCGATTGTTTTATTTGATATTTACTCTACCACAACTATATACTTGAATGATCATTGAAAAATGACTACTCCACCCATATTATGTCAATGGGACTCTAGAAGTCCTACAGCTTTTAAAATATATGTTTTATGGGAAAATGTGATAAAGTTCTAAATCATTTTTATCTTAATATCTATTTTCAACAATATTCCTTCAGTATTTAAAGAATTATAGAAGTTTGAACATTAATATATAAATAAAAGGACCTTCTTGCTCAATAATTAATTAAAAAATAACCTAAAATTCTCTGACATATGAACTGGTTTCAAATAATATTTCCTACTTCAGTTTCAATTAACTTCCAATGTCTAGCACTGCTATTATTATAAGTCCATTTCTGTAGAATGACCTACTACCAACACTGGAAAGTGTTACAGACTTTATGGTTAAAATTGTGAATCTGGAACAATCGTGATTTCTTCTGTGCTTTTATGCAACAATGTTATCCCACAGTCGATCCGCCTGACACATGGTAACCTCTCTGGTTCATGCCAACACATGCTGTGCAAAGTGGAAGGCAAGCTTCTCCATGCTCTAATACAAGAGAAAGGGCAACATTTCAAGAATTGAAGCAGAGGCATACCAGGCACACCAAGACTTCTGCTACAGCTGCCCTCCCATCGTGCTTACATATCTACTGGTAAGGCTCCATTACACAGGAAAAATGACACAAGATGGAAGCATCTTAAAAAGATCCAGTGGCTCATTCAAACCTCAGATAAGTTTTTTACACTCTTTAAACCTCTTTCTGTCATAAATCTGTCCAACGAAAACTTTCCTCATAATGAACTGGCTGCTCTGGAATATGGCCCTAAATTCATCCCATTCCATAGAAAATTGAATAAGAAAGGATCATCACTGAAATTGAAAATATTATTAACAATGTGCGCAGACATCTGGAAGAGCATAAAATTAATGCTATAAGACAGAAAGTCATCAAATTCATGAACTCCTAGCAAAAGTCTCCACCCTACTCAGAAAGAAATTTCTCATATGAATATTTTCAGGCATAAAAAGAAGTTAGAAACATCCCTGACACTGTTATTACTTTAGCTGATAAAACATGTCAATTTGTTATAATGGACAAAAATGACTATGATGCCAAAGTTTTGGATTTTATAAATACCTCCCACTGTACCAGTGTTTGCTGACCCCACCACTAGCATCAAAAACAAGGTTTCCAGGCAAAAAAAAGCAGGTGGCTCCCCAAGGACCTTAAGAAGAGCGCAGTACCATCCAACTGTCAGGCACCGCAAATGTTTGCCCAGTGCAAAGTGAACAAAGGTAATTACCCCATTCGGCCACTAGTGTGCAAAAGATCATCTCCACTTTCTTTCTTGAAGAGAATTTGCTGAAATTTTTGTCCAGCTTCATTTCTGATCACCCATTTTCTATAAAGCTGATGGCAGAATTTCTCAGCAGACTCGAGGATCTCTCCATTCCTCCCAAAAGCAAAATGCAAATGTTGTTGAACAAGTTTCCGGATATCTTGGATCACTGAATATTAAAACACTCATAACACAGACACCAATCAGTTTGTTACTTAGATCTACTCTGTTTGGGCAGTTCTTTAATGCCACTTTCAGTTTCTGCCTCTATCCATTAAAGTTTGTATTGATGTGGCATCATGGGATTTTTCACATTATTTATTAATTATATGAAATTATATGAAAATTATATAATGCAAGAACATGCTTTGGACAAAATGCTCCTGAAATATGTGTTCATTCTAATATATTCAATGTGAGTGTCAGGCTGCTTTGTTGCACAGCAGTATGTCTTCCATTTAACTTCCATTAGAATACATGGAATTCACTATGGTTTTCCTTCTTCAAAAAATAAGATATGTCATTTAAATTTTTTTTAATTCAGGGGTTTTTTAATATTGAACAGTTTCATAGTTATTTCTGTTTTCCCCATAGTTCAAGAGTACATTTGCATAAAAACAAAAAGTCAATTATACTTCCAGTCCCTCCCAGAATAAATTTTCTTTGTCAGACATTTCAAGTTAAACACTGATATAAAATACGATTGTGCATATTGAATGGCATTATTTGAACATTGAAATATGAATGGTAGTTTGACTATGTTCAGTGTAATAAAGTTTAATTTTAAAATTTTTGAAAAGGTTTAGATTTGTAATAAAAAATTATATTAGTAATAAAATTGAGTATATTTTTTGTGTTGTCTTTCTGCTGAGATCTGCCTCATAGCCCTCTATGGTAAATTTTACTGATAGGCTATCATACTTCTGTAGTAAGCTTATGTTTGAGGGATAATTATTTGATTATTATTTTTAGAAACCAATGTGAGAATGTCAAAAGAACAGAGAAGTAATTGAACTAATGCTCTCATCAAAGAAAAAGGATTTGAAGTACTTAAGTGATGGTGTTGCAGGAAAATATGTTAAGAAGGACACACCACCAGATCTACCAAGTAAAGTTTTTAACTATTCTTCTAAATTTAGAAAAGTATGAAAAGATATAAAGCACAAAATATTCTTAACTTGATGAACATAAGACTGTTTGGTAGCCAATTTAATGTAAACAGTTCCATGTTATGTCAGTAGAGAGATTCAAGAGTCAATAACTTCGTAAGTGAACCCTTTAGGGTAAATGGGATTGAAAGTAGATTAAAGATCTAACAAATCTAAATTTAAATTTCAATCTTCTATAATCTTTGTTAGTACTTAAAGAAATATGGAAGCTTTGATTTTTGCAGAATGGGCTAAGTTACTATTAAAAATCTTTCATAATTTGCAATAATTGACTCAGTGTGTAGAGGGCGTGAAATGTCAGATACCATTCTGCAGATAACAGATAAGTCATTAAGTACTTGTGGGGATTGTTTTTATGAATCGGGTGCAATTATCAGATGCAATTACATTATCATGTTATAAAAATCAATCAAATCTGGAATATTACCAGCAAAACTATAATGTGCCAATTGTATTTGGACCATAAATACGCTACCAATGTATTTTTAGATTTCCAGCATATGCCACAACTTTTCAAGAAGAGCGACTAATGTATCCTTTTTAATATGCCCTATGCATTTCACATTGTTACTCCAATGCATCATCAGGTGAAAGAATCGTTTTGCAGCAGGCACAGATGTTAGAATGCTGTGGTCATTGTTCGTTTATGTTAGGCTCGGAGCACTTTGGGTGGAGGGGTGGGTGGTAGTACTGACTGCAGCATGCTGACATCTGTGCCTGCTGCAAAACAACTATTTTGCTTGATTCATTGGAGCAACAATGTGAAATGCATAGTGCATATGTAAAAAGGATACATTATTTGCTTTTCTTGAAAACAACAACGATGTTGCAACATATGCTGGAAATCTACAAATATATTGGTTAATGTGTGCAGCAAGTCATAGATTCCAACAACATATTTCGTCTCTCTGTGCCACTTCCACATTGATGTTAACCTGCAACAGAATCCTCACCAAGGACAATGGCAAAAACAAGAAAATTTGTGAATTCATGATAACATAGATTGTATTACCCACCACAGGATAATAGATTTAACTATATATTGGATATCAAGCCAAGAAAAAAAACTAAAAGATAATTTTGTAGATAATAATTCCAACTAATTGTCTCAGCTTTTCTGACCATTACAGTGATATAAAGTGATTTTATTAATTTTAAATATATTGTGGAACTGGATATTATAAGGATCAGGTGAAATTTCAGGATATACATATTAGACCAAATTCCACTTTATGAAATAGTAAATTTGCACACATTTAGTGTAAAAAACATTTGTTAGTCAGTGGGTTAATTTAAGATTATAGCATTTATGATGTCATAAACATTAAGCGAGTGGCAGAGGTGATTATTAGATCTTGGTAGAGGGTGATTCCAGCAATCATTTAGAACTATTGGAACAAATTGGAATTGTTGAAGGAGAATGAAAGGAATTAAAACATGAAAAACCTAAAATAATGTTGTGTAAGTAAGAATAAGGCTGTTGTTCCCTAAGCTGAAGTAAGCCATATTCATTACAACAACAGCTTAACAAACAAAAATAAAACATCTCCAGAGGTTTGAAATGAGAATTTACTATATTAGTTTAAAATGCAGTAACATGTTTAAGACCCTGTTACAAATTGATGTTAAAGTCTATATTTAATACTGAGAGAAACAGACAGAATGGTAGCCATTCTATATTTACCATAAGTGTGAAAGCTAAGAAAATTCCCTGTTATTTTATAAAATAGCTTATACACCAATTTTTGCAACTTTGTATATTCTGTAAAAATTAAATTTATTTTCCATCATTAATACATTTTTGTTATAATATTTAAAATTTTTATTTTTAATTCTTTATAGTTGTCAATGTCTGGACAGCAACTAATAACCAACAACATAAAAAAAATACAGCTTTCCAGTCGAAAAGTACAGGAGATAATGGGCCTGATCAGGAAAGGTGTAACCAACAACCAACTAGTCTGGCTCAGAAATGTGCCAAAGCATCTCAGAGTCAAATGCCATCCTCTAGCAGATTACTTCCCCAAAGTCAACTTGTTGGACAGAATATTGGCCCATTACTACGTTCTCCCCATTCCCAGCAGGCTGGTGTGGGTGGAAGTACAACAATAGGTGCTCAACGAGGGTTAGTTAGTCCTCCTCGCAGTCCTCTTCCATCACCACATCCACATTTGGCTTCTTCATCTGGTAAATCTTCAGTGTCTTCAGTTATAAAGGGAGATAATGCTGTAAGGTGAGAGTTAATTTTTATATAATATAAAAATTATCTAAAATAATTTCTATAAATAAATACTATTTCATATTTTTCTTTTAGTTTTATAACAGTAATGGCAAAACAGTTTTTAACCTGAACTCAATAAATGTTAGATGAAATTTGAAATTATGTGCTTTACCTTTCAGACGATGACCAATACCACCACTCAGTGGCAGCACGGATCTAGAAAAAAAGTATGAGGGGGAAGGGGGGCAAGAAACATAATCAAGCCAAAAAAATGTAAGTGTGGGGCAAGAGACTAGATTTCCAATGCAATATAACATTTCCCACTCCATTTTACAGGCCTTTAAAAAATTTCTTGGAAAAGCTTGAAATATCTATAAATGAGTTTAATATTTTGCCTCTATAAATCTTACCAGCATTCTGAAGTGGGGGTGGGGGTGGTATTCCTGTGTGTGAGGTTAGGGGTTAAAACTGGGGTTTTAAAAGTGTTACCATTGGTTTTTATGGCCACCTTTTTCAAGTACATAGAACTTTTTTTATTGTAAAGATTTCAAGATACTGGGGTTAGTTTATTTGGTAGTGTGCCAGGCTCATAGCTGATGTTCACAGATTCAATCTCATTGTGCTTGTATTAGTATGCTCTCTGCTAACCAGTGGACTTGGAAGGTCTAGCATCTTTCAGATGGGATGCCTTGTCTGCAGGAGAATCATGCAGGATAGTCTTGAGAGAGAGAGAGAATGGGGGGGAGCTTCCATTTGTCCCCTGTCCCTGAGAAGCAGATCACCTTTCCCTACCTAGCTCCAAACCCTTAGAGTCTTTGTGACCTGGTCATATTGCCCATTGTGTGCACAAAGTTTCACAGAGGTAAAACAACCTGGACCCAAAAACTTAATTTCATCTTATTTATTTTTCATTAATTTTCTTCTTTACTACTAAAGAAACAAAATAGGAATATCTCTTTTAACCCTTTTACTACCATAACAAACAAAATGGCTGAGACTTAAAAAAAATGGACTTTCCAAACAATGCTATTTCTTCTTCTTCAGTACCTCATACCTGCAATTTGGACTGTTATAGTAGTGAAAGGGTTAAATTAAAAGAATTACATAGCATAATATATAAGAGAGAGATAGAATTGTCTTGAATTAATTTTAGTCAAAATGGTAAAATATAGTATTGTTAAAAAAAATGGTGTGTTAGACAATTATACTCTTTTTTTTTAGGCTGTTTTCCAGCACTTCTGAGAATTTTCCTCGCATCGGTCCTTTCACACAGTTGTCTGAAGCAGGTTCTTCAAGACATCTGGTAGCTTCCCATTTACCCCACATCCAGTCTCATATTTATGTTAACCATTATGTTACTCATTCTAGTTCTGAAGGTGATTACAAGACTTCTGGTAGAAACCTTGAAGGTAGGTAATTTAGGATTAGTTGTAATTTAATTAGATTAAGTTAGTTGTAAATTAATATAGATTAGTGTAAATTTAATAATAATGATTTACATCTTGGCAGTAAATTGATTCATATGTAATAGATTGAATTCAAACAGATTTTGAAATATAATTTAAATATCTATATTACACTTTATCTGCATGGTGCAATCCAAAAATTTCTTGACTTACCATATGTAGTGCCATCTAGGCATAGTTCTGACTTCTGCTGCTAGGTATCACAAGCCTACTCCTTTGTCAAGCAGTAAGGCAAGTTTCACATTGACAGTTGGAAAAGAGGCTTCTTTATGAACATGAGTACATCTGTGTTAGCGCCACTTTATGATTTTTATAACAGAAAAATGGAAGAGTGAAAGAACAGTGCGTTTGCATCAAGTTTTGTTTCAAACTTGATAAAACCATTTCAGAAACTCGCAAAATACTTAAACAAGCATCGGGTAATGACAACATGGGTCAAACTCGTGTCTCACATTTTAAACATGAGCAAAGGGTGGAAAATTTTTAAATTTCTGACTTAATAAGTTGAACAAACAAGAATGTGGAGAAAGTGCATCACGCCATCCATGACTGTTGATGAACAATTAATGGCATCTGTGAAATTGTTGAATGTACAGATTGGGACAATGAATCCTAATGGAGGAACTCAACATGAGGCAGATTGCTGCCAAATTTGTACCTCAACTACTGACTCAGGACCAAAGACAACATCAGCTCATTGTGTGCAGGGACCTTCAGGGGCAAGTCAAAAGGACAAACTCTTTCCTAAAGTCATAGCTGGTACTGAAAGCTGGATTTGTGGAACCTGGGCTGGTTCCATAAACCCAGCCCAGGTTCCGTAAACCAATATCATAGCTGGGTTCAGAAACAAACCAGAATCATCCCACTGGAGAGTCCTTCACCACAACTAAAGAAAGTAAGGCAGGTAAAGAGCAGTGTGAAGATGGGTATGACCAAGAAACAAACCAGCAATTATCCCACTGGAAGAGTCCTTCACCGTGACCAAAGAAAGTGAGGCAGGTAAAAAGCATGCTGATTTGTTTCTTTGATGTGAAGGGAATTGTGCACAAGGAGTTTGCTCCTACAAGCCACAGAAAGTAAATCAACACTACAACATTGAGATCCTGAAGCATTTGAGGAAGAGTGTGAGGCTGAAATATTCAGGAAATTGGCATGCACAGGTCGGTGCTGCATCATGACAATGTGCTGACCCACACTGCTCAAGTTCCACCTTAAGGATCAACAATTTGACTGTGTTGAAGTGATTCAGACAGAATCAAAATAGGTGCTGAACAACATCTCAAAACAGGAGTTTCAGAGGTGTTTTCAGCAGTGGGAAAAGCACTGGGCTTGCTGTATTAGCTCCCAAGGGGACTAAGTATAGTATACACATGAGTAAAATATTGCTTTGAAGGATATAGCAGTGATTAAAACCTAAGGTAAGGCTTCAGTTTTTACCAGTATAGTCTGAGAACATTTGGATTACACCTCATATGTTTTAGTGTTTATATACATTCTTCATATACTGAACTACTCTAGCTGTTCATAACATATGTATGCTTTGCCCTTGTCAGGCTGAAAGTTGATGCTTCTCTGCTTTTCAGTGGAAATCACACAGTAGTAAATATGTTTTCCATTTATTACTAGGGGTGGTTGTTTAGTACCCCCACCCAGTCCTTGGTCAGAAAGGAGGCAGTGTTGGACTTGGAAAGGCTGTCATTCATTGGATGGGATATAAAGCCATGGCTCCATGTGCAGGAAAGCCATACCCCTGTGGATGTTAAAGAATGTGCTGGACAGCCTTGATAGGAGACTACTATCTATCTCCTAACAGCTGTCCATTGGGCATTCTTTCCCCAACCAGAGTGGGGGTGGCTCAGTCTGTAGCTTGTCAGGCTCATAATCTCCAGTACCCAGGTTCAAGCCTCGCCTGGGCTAGTATTGAGATTTATTTCCATAAAACTCTTCACCCTGCCCTCAATCAGTAGGGAACACCAGTGGGATTGGAAAGACTGCTGTCCATCAGATGGACAATAAGCCATGACCCCATGTGCAGGAGAGCCATACCATGTGTGCATTAAAGAACATACTGGATGACCTTGACAGGAGGCTAGCATTTGTCTTCTAACAGCTGTCCAGTGGGCCCCCTTCTCTGAGCCTTCAGAGTCCAATATGACCTGGCCATTTAGCCCATTGTGTGCCAAAAAAGTGCCACTCAGAGATAAAACAACCCAACCCATTGCTGTTTACTTGTACCATTTTTATGAAGTCCTTGATTTCTACTCAAGAGTTTGACTTGAACTATTGTCATTATATTTATATGTAAAGTTTTGAAATGCTCTCAAAAACTAATCAAGTATTTTTTTTAATTAGAGGATTTTGGAAACAACTGCAAAGTACTTTTTTTTTCATTTGCTTTTCTCATTTAAACTTATTTTAGTATTTCTAAGATTATTTTTATCAATTACCATGCAATTTCCAAAAAATGAAGCTGAAACTGCTAAGAGTTCTTTGGTTCTGGGAATGTGCAGTGTTCAATGCAGCAAAGCAGAAGATGCAGCAGCTGTTAATTGGAGATACCTGTCTATGTGTACCTCTGCAGCACTATTTTGTCTATGGTTAACAAATCTGTTGGACAATACCTGCATTTGCCCAGTTAATGGGACTTAATATGTTCATTAAACATTTGCTTTTATTGCTACAGATTTATTTATCATTATTGATCTTTGCTAGTTTTTATTGGAAGAGTGTCTTACAACTTGCTGTTGCAGATATTTTAACTAGGTTCAGGTTATTTCTGTAATTTTACTAATATCTCTTTAGTTTTTGAATAAAAAAAAAATCCATCTTTTATCATTTCTTGAAAATAAATGAAGTTTCAAGTACAGAAATTAAAAGAATTTCCTTTGTCTTGGAAATTATCTCTCCTAACCATGTTTCTGATTAGGGGACTGGTGTCATCAAGTGCCTTTTAAGTCCCATTCCTGCTGCTATGCTGAGAGAGTTCCCCTCGACAAAATTTTATTTAAAGAAATTAGTTCGTGAGTTTACATTGAATAAACATTTTTAACCTCCCCTCCCCCCTCGAAAAGTGTTAGATATGCCACTCTGGGAATATATTAAAAATTTTCATATCATTAGTGCACCTAACTTGCAGGTATTTTGCCTAAGAAGATCACCAAAATGCAACTGTTAACAAAATATTTGGGTGACATGGAGGTAGGAATGAGAAGAGACCCCCCCACCACCACCACCACTACCAATGCTCTTTCCCTGTCCTAGGTCATGATGCCACCACAGTAGAGTGGTGGTCATGTTGCTGCTTCCAAAACAAACCATCTACTTCCACAATTAAGCCTGCTTTTTATGTGCTTTGCTGGCTTCTACTATGATATTTACTACTTATACTATTAATTTTATATCTCAGAAAAGTGCATTTACATTATTTCGATTTAATATATATATTTTTATTTTGACAATGAATATTCCTGCCTAAATAGCTGTTGCCAGAGTACTGTATACCTTTTCTGTTACCTAACTATTTCTTTGATTACCACAAATGTTTGATATAAAAAGATAAATTTGAATTAATGGAACAATAATAAACATATTTTGAAATCTTATTGATATATATCACCGATAAATAGTTGAAAGCAGTTTATGCATAGAACATTAATAAACTGTATATAAAAAATAATATACAGGGCCTGATTTAGAGGAGGAGAAACAAGAGGCCCTTCTGTCCCACCTTTGAGAATGCTAGTAAGGGAATGGAGGCAAAAAATTATTAAACTTGTGCATTTTCAGGCATTTTTCAAGATGTATTCTATTTCTTCTATACTGCTATGAAAATCCAGTCTTATTGGAACTGGTAATATACAATAGCAGAATTAAAACAGCAAAATCTCAAATGCAACGTGCAGGAAATAATAATTTCTTATGTCTACTAACAAATTTTTCTTATTCTATGGAATTAAGAGAAATGCATTTAATGA
The DNA here is from genome assembly GCA_038380435.1 of Ryuthela nishihirai. NCBI lineage: Eukaryota > Metazoa > Arthropoda > Arachnida > Araneae > Heptathelidae > Ryuthela > Ryuthela nishihirai. The sequence goes on from JAWZYU010000026.1 coordinate 21,637,821, forward strand.
GATTGAAACCAATGATTGAGAAATCCCAATAGTGGCCAATTTTTCATTTCTAAGAAATGTTCATAATTTAATCTTTAGTGGAGAGAGAATATAAAACATGTGCATTACATGCAGCAAAATGAATATATTGCTTCCTCTGATGATCTTTCTAATTAAAGGGTAAACTAACTCAAAAATCATGTTAATCAATTATGACATTCACTGTTTAAAACAGTTTTGATCTTACTGAATTTTTCAATTTGTATGCCCCAACCTTGAGCTTTATATCCCCTAAAACCTCACCCTGTCCTCAGTGAGAAAGGGGATCCCGTATGCAGGAGCGGATGATGTTTTATCTCTGATTGGTTCCTTTTTTGCATACAATAGGCTAAATGGTCAGGTCATAAGGTACCCCAATGGCTCAGAGAAGTTTGGGGAAAGGGGACCCACTGGACAGCTGTTAGGAGACAGATGGCAGCTTCCTGTCAAAGCCATTCAGCGTGTTCTTTAACATGCACCAGTAGTGGAACTAGACCAGGGCAGTGCCCCAGGGTCCGGGGAGAGGGCTGATTGGATTTCAAAAAACAATTTTCTTAACAGAAATTCTTAGGCGAAATAAGTCAAACTAGATTGGACATTGTTAAAGATGAGGTAAATTCCTATTTTTTACTCTCTGGACTCCTTTGTATTATGGTATCTGGAGTTACCACCTCTGTTCCTCAAATCCAATACTCAACTTGTATATCATTTGCCACCTCAATATTTTCTTTGAAACTGATCTCCCCACTTTTTAGTCTGTTAAAAGTCATCTAAAACTTAAACTACTCAATATTTGAGTGCAAATAGTGGTCACACATCTTTTCATTTACAATCGACTAATAATTGTTTGCATCTTAAAAGCATCAAAACTAAATAACACAATCGGAATTTGAAAACTTGCTAAGGTATTACCAAATAATTTATATTATTATGTTTGAAAAGATCTATATACCCAAATGCTGTGCAGGTATGATATTTAATAATTGTTTAGTTTATTAACAAACATAATTCATTTAAACAATGAATTTCAGGCTTGTTCTCAGAAAGTAATCGAAGTTTCAAAAGCCAATTTACTGAAAAGCTAGCTGACCAGTATCTTCTGAATTCCACCTTCAACTATGTAAAAGAATTTAGGTTTGCTTTCTTTCAGAAAGTGGCAATAACAGTAACATAGGGAAAGCCCTGACTATATTATCAAATGAGAACGAGACTATAAGAAACTAGGATATGAAAGAGTTAGTGGGAGTTTTTGTTGAAAGGAAAGCTAGAAGAGTTAGTTTTAGGTAAATGAATAAAATTTTAATTTTATTATAATCAGATGTATAATATAAATCTTACATATTTTAATAAGAAACAAATCATTTGCTCTCTATGTCGAAAATAAAAGTGAGTGAGTGATTCTACAGTTAATCAGTGAATGAAATGTAAAATAATTAAACACACATTGAAAAGTGATTCAGGAAATTAGAAGACTTTTTAACAGAACAACATTTATTCCATTGCAGTAAGCATTCTTTCTTTTATACATTTGAACTATGGGCACTGTATTGTTCATATGCTTATGTTTTTGATTGTATTAAAGTATTTACTATTTTTAGTGTCACAGAAAGGAAATTAGTAGAAAAATAATACGAGAGTGCTATTGGCAACTATTGACATTCAGTTAACCTTATAAAAAGTAAAACGTTTTCCACCATTAAGTCCTTAAAATCATATTTTTATGGTACCTAATTTTTAACTCACCTAATATTTTCAGTATAATATTTTACTTAACATTGTCTTCAGTGACTGCATCTAGACTGAAGAGATTTTGCTCTATAATAAATGCATACCTGTAGTTAAACCAGCATTAATTTTAAACAAGTGGTGTACAACTTTTACTTGCCAACGGGCAAACAGCTCTCACAAAGGATATTTTCTGAGCTTGTGGGCCATAGTTAGAAAAATTGCAGTAATTCGAACAATACTCTATATTGCTATTGATTTTATGTAGCAAAATACTAAATGATCGATTTTATATAGTGTAATATCGCAAAGTTTGTTGATATTATTACAACTATGTAAGATCCAAGCTACACTTTTGTGCCAATTCTTATAGAAAAATACTTTTATGTAATTTTAACATGTGAAGCATACATACTTAAGGCATAACTTTACACTAAGCATAATACTTCACTGAGGAAATTAGAGAAATATTTTCATTTTTTACAAATTTGTAACAATATCAACAATAAGAGTAAAAAATAATGCGAAACATCATTTAAAAATTTGACATTAACCTAAGCTGTCGCAGATCTCATGCGATGGCCGATGTGCACCACTGCTTTAAATCAATGAAATTTTAACGAAATTTTTTAAATAAAGAGTACAATGTAACTGACATTTTAGCAGTATACAAAATTACTACTTTTGAAAATCTGGGGGCCCGAGGCCTACTTGTTCTACCCCTGATGCGCACAGTGTAAAGCTCGCCTGTACATGGAGCCATGGCTTAATGTCCCATATCATGGACAATGGCTTTCCAAGCCCAGTAGTGTCATCTTTCTGACCCTGGGTGGGTTTGGGGTTAGTGAATATAATCAGTGGGTTTGGGGTTAGTGAATATAATCTGAACACTGGAACATTTAGGGACTTGAACCAGGAATTTTTTACTTTTGTGATGCATGCATTTTTCTCTATATTTTATATTTATCTGAGAAGGCTAACCCAAAATGAATATATGGATAATTCAGCAATATAAAGATGAAAAAGCCAAATTTTTAATTTATGTATTTTTTTAATTTTATTAAAATCTGTAATGGAATTAAATATAATTTTACTAACAGATGTTCGTTATCATAAGATAAAAGAAACATTATACTAATTTTGTGGTAAAAATAAATGAAATGGAAATCTATATCAAAATTATTTGTGGAATGAAAGTAATTAATGCATTTTTTTAACTAAGCTACAATTAAGCTCTTTTATTATTAATAACTAAAAAAATAAAAACCTGAAACTTTTTTTTTCCTTTTGAAGATTTTTTAATATTCTGTCATAGGAAATCTAAGCCTGTTTCATCAGTACATTTCCTCTCTGTACTGGAAGTACTGCCATCTGTCAGATGGGATGTTAAACCATGATCCTGTGTACAAAAAAAAGCCACATCCTGTGCAAGTTAAAGAAAACACTGGATGACCATGACAGGAAGCTTCCATCTGTCTCCATACAATATCCAGTGGGTAACCTTAGCCAATCTTCTCTGAACCTTTGGGTTCTTGTGACTTAGCCCCTTATATTGTGTTCCAAAGAAAGGGATTGGGGGGGGGGGAGACACTCAGTGGTAAAATAAAATCCTCAATGAATTTGTATAAGAATGCACTCTAAAAGTCTATAATCAAACAAAAATATCTTTAATGCAATATTTGAATTGCTTGCTTAGAGCAAATATATCTGCTTTAATTTAGAACCTGAACAAAATATTTAGATTTCAGGACATGCATATCAATCAAGGAGAAACATCTCCATTCTCAAAATCAAATATCTCCTTAAATCTAAAATCAAAAATAATATTAATACCATAACTTTTTATTCATATTTAATTGCTAGGTGCATTAAACCTAAAGAAATGGTGAAATCTGCTCAAATTCAGAAAGATTTGTAAGCTGAATTAAAACTGGTATTTCATAACATCATAAATGCAACAGAAAGATATTTGCACGTTATATAATTTTTTTTCCATTTTGATTAATTTGGTAAATTTACTAGTGAAATATTTCTGGTATCTGCTCTGAAGGGTTCATAAAGCATATTGCTGAACAGGAAGTTATAATATAAAAATCACAAATAATTAATTTTTAATACATCAGAGATCATTCTATTACTACAGTAGTCCTAAGCTAATGTTTTGAATAGAGCAATATGACTACCAAGCAGTCACTCTAGCAGCAACTTTAAGTGTTTAGAGCATCACTTACTTCCTCCAAGGTGATAGTGTCAGTGGGGGGGGGGGGGGGGGGCATTGAAGAAAAAAAAAGCCAAGAAGAAGGTGTGCTTTGTGTTGCATTGCCACAAACAGAGGAGAACACTCACATGAACAGTGTAAAATCATCATGTGCAATACTTGCCCTTATTTAAAATAATATAGTGAGGAAAATCGCAAAAAAAAACACTTTTGTTTCAGGATTTTTTAAAAACATTATTCAGAAAGAATTTTGCTTTATTGATACATTCATTAGGTTTTCCATAATTAAGTGTTAATTGCATTGCCAGATTCTTCTTTCACTCTGAAAAGGTTTTAAAATAATGTTTTTCATTTTCCATAGGAATTTTATTTTCATAAAATTCAGAAATAAATGCTCTGTAAATTGATATATAGCATGACTTATTTCCATTCATTAGTTATTTGGTGAAAAAGTTCTAAAATTTATTTATTTATTGCTGAGCACATTTAAAAATACTTCTTGATATGGATGTAAGTAACCACTTATTACAAAATATTGGTGACCATGGTGCTGAATTTATGTTTTTTTTTTCAAATTACAGATGATCAACCAGAGGGCCAGATGGTAGCAACAGCAGCAGTGGTGGCAGTTACTGAATATCCATGTAGTCAAAAACCTGAAACGGAGAGTACACAAGAAATGGTTCTTCAGCATGATGACAATTATCAAATTCATCTTTATCATCAACAAATCAGACAGCAATATGCCCCTCAACCTCATCAGGGAATTATTGAACAAGGTCACCTTCAGCCTTCTACTACAATTACTAGCATTAGCCAAGTTACTGGTATTTATTGTTTCTTTGTCATCTGTATTTTTTGCATTTGAAATTCTGTTTACAAAATTGCTATTTTGAATGTAATCATTATGCTTTACTCTTACTCTATTATGTTATGCTAACACTGTACATGAAGATAATAAAAAAATTGATATTTCACAAACTCAGTAGAGCATGTTTTCAGATTCAACACATGAATATTTATGTGTGATAAACAGTCCTAAGAATTCATATAATGTACAAATGGTGCATGCTAATATCTACTTTTTGCTTAAGTGTAGTATTGTTAAGAAGTTTAATTATTTCAGTGTTCAGCATTTTTTAACTTAAAATGATCTATTGTTTTCACTCTGTCATCCATCAGTAGACATTCACTTTTTTTGTTTTTGTAGATAAATGAAAAAATCTTTTTTGTGTTCGATAGGTACTAAAGAAATACTAGGATTCACTTTTTATTAATCTTTCAGTAGTTTTAATTTCCACCATTAGAGGGCCTTAAAGTTGAAATCAAAACTTTTTAAATGAAATTTGAAAATATCAATTTATGTTAGATGTTTTAAATTTTTGTGATAGAAAGTGGTGGTCAAAGGGGTTACATTGACTTTAGCAATCCCCCCTTCAGCAGGTGGGTAAATGCAACATTTTTTACGAGATAAATAATTCTTTTTGGGTTGGATAGGTACTAATGAAATATTACTGTTTTAATTTTCCAAATCATCCATTAATTCAAATTTCTACTGTTAGAAGATAATGTCCAGTGACAAGAAGTGCTTTTGTTGCTATGAAAGTGAAATGATAAGGGGCATAAGGGGATTATTTGTTTTGATTTTGGATACATTAGAAATTGTGCATTGTTTCTAAGAATTTCTAAGAACGATGTGTTTACTTCCAGTTTCGATTTTGAAGACGGGGGAAAGATGCATAGAATGCTGGGAAAAATGATAAAAATAATTGGGAATACTAAAATAAGCTTATGACAGAAAAAAGTGTGAAATGGAAAAAAATAATGGCAGTACTTATTTTGTAATTACTTCCAAAATCTATCGTTTTTAAAAATAGCAGTTTGTTTGCTAATTTTTAGGAGATTTTTGGAAATTTAAGGAAATATTTGTTGATAATAATTCAAATCAAACTTGTGAGCTTAAAAATCAGAAGGTTGCTTCAGCAAATAGGAATGTTAACAAGCAAATCGGCAATACCATTTAGTGCTTCTAAGAAATGGCAATCTGATGGCTTTATGAAATTATTTATATTGTAGTTTAATAAAATATGCATCAAATTAAAAAAAATATATTATTTTTGAAGCCTGAATTGTATATTTTTATAAGATATATATATATAAATTACAACAGAAATTTTTATTTAAAAAAAAAACATTTTTTTTTGTTGTACTAAAAGCATATACATATGTCCTTGGCACCTCAATTCAGATTCTCCGAATGTATGCAGACGACATGGACACTGGAAGGATTAAGGACAGCTTAATAGTGGTTAAAATACTTGATGAAATCAACCAAGGGCTGTGAATTTCCCTGTTCTAAATATTGTATTTTATCTTTGGATCAATTCTGTTTTGTGCATTTATCCTTTTAAATAACTCTTTCTGAATGCAATAACAAATGTTTATCCTTTTTATTGTCGGACCTTAAAGAAGCAAAAATGCACTGTCAAAATGTTAGAAATCAAATAATAGTAAATTTCGTGGTTACATGGTAAATGTTTGCTTTGGCATGAATGCACAATTTTATGATTTTTTTTATAGAATTAAAAAATATATTTTATATTTAAATGAAATTTGTTTCTTGAAGCTGGAAAATATATGTAAGAATTAATAAGCAAAAGCTCCATGTATATATTGTAAAATTAAGTTTACTAATCAAATAAAAAGCAGTTAAGTAGCATACAGTTGGCTAACACAAAGTGTTTTAGTTACCTTTATCTTATGCTTGCAATATTATTACTTATTGACCTGTGTGCAATATCTTTACACAAGTATTATTCAGGTTTAGTAGGAGAATTTCTGAAGCAATAGTTTGGGGTAAAATTGAAACAGTGTTAATATCATAAGTTTGAAACTGAGGATAGAGCAGGAATGCTTGAAGGGACACAACAATGAGAGGTGTCTGTTGGCTTTCATTTATCACTTCTGACAATGTTTTCATGTATTTTATGGAATGCCCATAAGCATTGAATCATAACTGCATAATTACATTACTGTTTTCAATATAACATTAAAAAAAGCAGCTGCATCCCATAGAGGTTGTGAGGAAGGCAAGACCATAGCAGAAAGAAAATAGAAACATCCATGCCTTACCCAGGGCTCAAAAACACAGGTCCCTTTGGTCAGTAGCCAAGCATGCTAACCACTCAGGCATGGGATGGCCAATATAACATTAAATAAATAAATAAATACCCCCTCAAGCAGCTGCTTGCCACAGAGGTCTGACAGGAGCCTATCAGTTTATATGCCACAGTAGGAGATCTGAGAGGATGGCAGGACCTCAGCAGAAAAACGACGCTTACATCCATGCCTTACCCGGGGTTCGACCTGCAGCTCAGTTTATGTGAGGATGGTAACAGAGTGGTGTAAAGATTAAGCTATTATGACAAATAAATAAAATATAAAATAATAAATAAAATAAATACACCCTCAAGCAGCTGCTTGCCACAGAGGTCTGACAGGAGCCTGTCAGTTTATATGCCATAGTAGAAGGTCTGAGAGGATGGCAGGACCTCAGCAGAAAAACGACACAAACAGCCATGCCTTACCCGGGGCTCGAACCCAGGTCCCTTAGATCAGTAGCCAAGCGCGCTAACCACTCGGCCATTGGGACAGCTATGGTGACAAAAGGGCAAATAAATATCATAATTGTCATAGTCACTAATTGAAAAGAAAATTATGAAATGTACATATACTGAATCAAGATATTACAATATATTGATGTCTATCCATATATTAAATTAAAACAACTAAATTATCTACTTGCTTCATTTCATAAAAATCTATTATTCAAAAGAATTTTTTTTCTTTCCTTTGTTTGTCAAATTAGTATAGCTATAACTCATGCCATTTGGTTTTTATCATTTGATTATTTACTGTCAAATTCTTTCACTGTCAATGCTTTTCATCATGTGTTATCTGCTCAATTTTGTTTTTGGGTGGCTATGTATTTGTATATTTATGGGGAAACATATGATAGTCTCCTGTCAAGGCCATCCAGTATGTTCTTTGATGTGTACAGGTTATGGCTCTCCCGCACATGGAACCATGGTTTAATGTCCCATTCAACAGACGGCAGCCTTTCTAAGCCCATCGGTGTACCTTACTGACCATGGACAGAGCAGGGAATTTTGTGGAGAAATTTTCCAGTAATTTCAAATCCCAGTATTGACTCAGCCGAGACTCGAACCTGGGAACTACAGATTACAAGCTTGGTGTTCTACTGACTGAGCCACCCCCATCCCTCTTGAGCAAGTATGCTTCTCAGTTACCTTATTCTGCTGCATTGCTTACAACCACTAGAGTACAGCAGTCTCTTGCCAGCAGTAGCACTGTTCAACATCCTCCCTTGGCTGCTCTCCCACCTTCTCCAGCATCATCTCTCCTTGATGCATATCAGCAACAACAACAACAGCAGCAGTTGGTGGTAGCTGGTACACCAGTTCCCCATCCATCAACACCTACAGTGACTGCAAGTGGATCTACCCATTTTTCTCAGCCAGAAGAACTGCCATTGCCTCCTACAAATGTGTATTGAGATCAGTGAATACAACTGAGTGTGGAATGCAATTCGAAATTTTGTCCTTGAAGATTGTTTAAATGGATGAAAGTAAAACAAGGGAAATTGTTGCCATCTATTGTTTGAGTGAAATGAAAGTTTGCAGTGCAAATTATGTCATATTTCAAGATAATTTCAATGATTTAAAAATTGATTTAAAAGAAAACTTCAGGGGCATGGCAGCCAACATAAAAGTCACTTGACAAAGAATTATTATTGCATATGCAAAATACAGCAGGATATCTATAATTTTAACATTTGAATTATTTTATTAAAATAATTTCTTAGTTTTACATGCACATATGTATATAATTTCAGCTCATGGATACCCACATCCCTATCAAGATATTATTCAAAGTAGTGCTTCTCAGTTACCTTATTCTGCTGCATTGCTTACAACCACTAGAGTACAGCAGTCTCTTGCCAGCAGTAGCACTGTTCAACATCCTCCCTTGGCTGCTCTCCCACCTTCTCCAGCATCATCTCTCCTTGATGCACATCAGCAACAACAACAACAGCAGCAGTTGGTGGTAGCTGGTACACCAGTTCCCCATCCATCAACACCTACAGTGACTGCAAGTGGATCTACCCATTTTTCTCAGCCAGAAGAACTGCCATTGCCTCCTGGCTGGTCTATAGACTTTACCATGAGGGGACGGAAATATTATGTTGATCATAATACAAAAACAACTCACTGGAGTCATCCATTAGAAAAAGAAGGCTTACCAACAGGATGGGAAAGAATTGAGTCACCAGATCATGGGGTTTACTATGTAAAGTAAGTTATGAATATTTTGATATTTTTCCCTTTGTACCAATAAGTTTTTAGCTCAGTGGAGAATGACCAGCCAATTTTTCTGCATGCAGAAATAAAAATTTTATGTAGGCAGAGTTCAGTTTTTTTTTTAGTCAAAAAACAGTTTTTATACTCTACTACAAGGGTATCAAACTTAAATCACACAGGGGATCCAAATTAGTTATTTCTCATATGGTATGTAACATCATTTTATATAAAGAGGTCACATAGGGGCCAAATCATTTACTTCTCAATATAGGGTGAACTTGCAGATAAAGGAGAAAACAGATAGTTAACTCTTTCAAATTGTACTGCAGCACCATCTAACATGAGGCCCGAATTACTCATTTTCTCATATCTCGCCTTGTTAAGACCACCATTAATCAGTCTCGTTTCGTAACTTTCAACAGAAGGACAAAAGATGTGTTGATATACCATACAATATCAGGAAAGGAAAAAAAAGTTTTAAATTAGTTACTTCACAAGTATGTAAAAATGAATATGCAAATCACACTCAATATATTAGGAAAAAGACGTACTTAGTGTTGAGTACCGTCAGGTGTTGAAGTAGCAAAAAAGAATCTTACCAAATTAGTTTGTCTATTTTTTTTTACATTCGCTCATACAATCTCAGTCTTACTAAAAGAATAACACTAAAAGAAAATGGATTATGAAAATACAATAGTATACTTGACATTTCATTTATAGTGAAACACAAATACTTTTTAAAAAAATTCCCTAAGTAGCTCTTGGCATCACACAATGTCGTTAGAGTGGCAAGTCGTTAGAGTGTTGTTAGAGTCCCTGGTTTGAAACTGGCTATGGGGAGGTTTTTTTTTTTTTCGTGGTAGCCTCTTTGGAGCTTCCGGGCCTTGTTTATAGAGGTGCTGCAGTCACTTCTTATAACCATGGGGTCTGGGAGTTACCAATCTGTACTCTCCTTCATCTGTGAGGTGGACTGCATTTTTTTTTTTGATCAATAATAATTGAAATATAATTTTTTATGTTGTTACTTTATTATTGAAATGTTATATACTTTTAATATCAAAACATAAACCTAAATTTTATTTGTAGTGACTTCATCTTCAGCTGAAATGCATCCATATGCTCCATACTTGCATTAGATTGTAGCAGTTTAGACAAGCTGGAAAACTGCAGTTCGTTACCATGGCTATGATAGAATGTATTGCTTATGTTAACGAAAAGCAGGCAAGCCACACAAAATGGCTTTGAGAGCCACATGAGACCTGCAGGCCATATGTTTGAGACCCCTGCTCTAGTATAACTATTTTTTTACATAACAAGAGTATGAAACTGGTTTCATATTAAAAAATGTTGTATATTGTGAAAAAAATTATGAATTATGCATTTTTTGAAAACAAAGAACAGTCAAATATATAAAAAGTTGAAAACTAGGGAAAATAATGGCCAACAGCTGCAAGATAACTCCATTGTTATGATTTTCTCAAATGTAAATTGGGTAAGTGATAAAATAAAAAGGCACCAGTTTATTTTAACAATATTTATTTTATTTTGATATAGTTGCATAATTATGCAGCTCTTTTACATTATTTTTTAATTTGTCCTTGATTATCTCATAGCATGCAATAACACATTAAGTTTTGCAAATTTCTGGTTAGCTAAATGATTTCAAAGCCTGAAAAATGTATAACTCTAAGTTTTGGAAATCTCTTGATTATAAAACTCTTTCCTCTCAAGCAGAGCTAAAAAGACATGACAGAGGAGGCACTTCTAGTTCAACAAATTTAGAAACTGAAATATTCCTGAAATTCTTACATTTAGAAATGCCTATTCAACATATTATTACATATGTTGATTACACACTGACACTGAAATAGGGAGGAAATGGATGTTCTTTTCTTATGCAGTGTTAACAGATATGTTATGATTTAAGTTGTAGTGCGAGATCTTTGCATTGTTTGTACAAGTTGTAATTGTAAATGAGTACAGTAGGATGATATCAGTTTCATCCTTGTGAGTTTCTAATCTTCTGATAGAATGGCCTATACTGTGTGAAAATATAAATGCCAGTGTGCTGATTGTTCACCTTATATCCTCAGGTAGTTGAGATTTGACAGATTCTAGGAATTCTAGCCCCTCCAGGAAAATGATTGCTTCTAAAATTATTTTGGATTGTTATTATCTGATGGTGGTTCAAGTGAGAAATTTTGTTCAATGAAATTGGTTCTGATGGTGGTTCAAGTGAGAAATTTTGTTCAAGGAGAAGAACATCCTTAAGTCATAAAATTTTATTCATTTTCATTCAGTAGTTGTCTGGTTTTTTCCAAACTTTTGCATTGTCAGTCACTACTGCTTTCACTTTACAATCATATTTGTATTTGACCATATGAATAGCACTCATTTGTGATTAGCATTCCTTGTATTTGCACCACATTCAATGGCAGCAGGAAAGCAAACTGTACCTGAGGCATAAAAGCATATTTCTATAACAGGCTGATTGTGATGAGTTACACCACCAATCTACAATTAATATTACCTCCTTCCACATAAGTTTTGCTGTGACTAATGTGGCTGTGTTTACTAGATCTTGAAAGGTGTAATGTTCCTCAATGCAAAATGCAGTATTTATTTTGTATGAAAAACTTGCATCACTAATCTAAGTTTTTTAGCAGAATCCATGCATGTTAATAAAAAAAAAATCTATAATAACTTCAGCCCCTATAGTTAAAGCAGACAGTTGTTGATTCTTCTCTAATAATTTTTTTTTTATCTTTCTAAGTTTGAAATTTAGTGGCAGTGATAGGGTGGACTCATCTTCATTGTGATTATGTTGGATCTTTGACAAGGGCATTAATCAAGTTTTGATTAACACTTTTGACTTCCTTCTGACCACATAGGAGAGAATGAGGGTAGAATATTAAGAATGGCTTAGATGGGGTCATATATGACTCCTTAGATTGTAGGCTGAACTGATTATATTCAGTGAACTGATGAACATCATTGGTAATTTCTAGGAATGAAAGTAGGTTGTTTTTTGGGTTGTTTTACCTCTGAGCGGCACTTTTTTGCACACCATGGGCTAAATGGCCAGGTCACATGGACCCCGAAGGCTCAGAGAAGGTTGGGGGAGGGGACCCACTGGAACAGTTGTTGGGAGACAGATGGTAGCCTCCCATCAAGTCCATCCAGCGTGTTCTTTAACGTGCACAGGGTATGGCTCTCCTGCACACGGGGCCACAGCTTAACATCCCATCCTATGGATGGCGGCCTTTCCAAGCCCATCGGTGTTCCCTACTGACCATGGGCAGGGCGGGGAGTTTTGCGGATATAAATCTCAACGCTGACCCAGCTGGGACTCGAACCTGGGAACTACAGATTACGAGCCTGGTGCGCTACCGACTGAGCCATCCCCACCCCAATGAAAGTAGGGATTGGATATGAGAGAGAACTGAGCACTATTTAATTTTAGAGTATAAATATATTGATTTTTTTTTGTGACTTCAGAATTTTCTGCTTATGACTTTCATTGATTATATATAAAAATTCAAAATTTTTCTCAATTTCATAGAACATTGGCAATGGAGGAAATGGCCATTCTTATGCTCCATTTGTAGATATAATGCATCAACAGATATGTGAATGAGTTGCTGATAATGTGCAATCAAAACAGGAAGCTGATAGGAATAAATAATAGAAATTGTATAAAACAAAATAAGAAGTTTGAAGAAACTTTGATGCAGAAAGAATACTGCTTTCATCCACATGTCATATTTCACTTTGTTGTCCTGTTTATAGACATTCAACTCTTTTTTTTTAAGAGATAAGTGAAATATTCTCTTTGTGTTGGACAGATACCAGTGAAATATTAGGATTCACATTTTATGAATCTCTCAATTGCATTAATTTCTAATATTAGGGAGTACTAAATTTGAAAAATGGCAAACTATTGTAAATTATTTATTAGTGATTGAAATTTGGGCAGTACGGTGTGTGTGTGTGTGTGTGCAAGAAATTGGTCAAGAATACTGGTAGTAGCAGTTTGTCCCCTTATGCCATAGGGTAGGAAAATGCAACTTTTTGCTTTAGAAATAAATGAAAAAAATGTTTTTGGATTGGATAGGTTACTAATTAAATATTATTATTTGTATTTTCTAAATCATCCATTAGTATGAATTCTGCCATTAGAGGATGCAAAAGTTGCAAAATTATAAGCTTTATACCCAGATATGTGAAGCCCATACCTGATCTAGTGGTTAGTGCACCTGACTACAAACCAGAAGACATGTTCTTGTCTGTGTGTTTGTATGTTATATGAGAAGCCAGGACAAGCCCAATAGAGCTTATGGGTTCCCTCTTTTGTGTAAGGAAGTATCTTCTTTAAAAAAATATTCTCATTGGAAATTGGCATATCATATTTATCAGAGGTGATATATTATTTTTCTTAAAATTACTTATATCCACCTTATAAGAACTAGCCACTTTTATCCTTTTTATTTAAACCAAAGATACAGTACAAAATGGAAGAATTTTTCTGTATCGTGCTTATATATAAATATGATGCAGAAAAAGAGTTATTATTTACCATAATAGTATTATTAAATAGCATATATTTGTTCACTCAATTGGTTCATTTGTACTACAACCAAACACATTAATATCATGATCATATTGTTTTTAAACATTGTAGTTTATTTTGACTGTTTTTATTGAATAATTTTTATCAATACTTAGAGCATTTTTTTTCATCAGTGTTTGTTATATGCACTGCTCAACATTGAAAGTTCCCCACCCAGAAGGATATGTCATACAAACATGCAAATAGAAGGGTGGTGTGCACAGTTGAGATATGCAAATGATGATAATCTGGAGCCAATGATGTGTGTGGTATCAAGAGATAAAAGGTGAAAGAAGGAACAGGGATGGTGTGTTTATGCAGGTGGAAGTCGTGCAAACAGTTGAGATTAAGTGGTTCTGCTTGGAAATTGTTCAGTGAAGGCCGAAAATGCCTGGTACACACTCTCAGCAGGATGCTTTTGATGCTCATTTAGATGTTTTTGAGAGAAAGAATTATAGGCCTATGTGAAGCTGGATGGACTACATGCGTCACTGCCCATGTTCATTGGGATGCACAAACTGTTGGCAACAGTGGTGAAATGAAGGTTCTAGCGTGCGTCGCAGAGCGAGTGGTGCCGTCCGACAGACATCAGCATGGCTTGATAGGTGCATTTTTTGACATGCTCATTCATCACCACAGAGCACTGCAACCAATATTCAACAGGCTGTGTCAGTAGCCATGGATGTCCCCATAATGACCCAAATAGTGAACCAAAGGTTTCATGAGGCACACCTGTGCTCTAGGCAATTGTTACATCAACTGCCATTGATTACAAACCATCGCAGCGCTCGTCTGGCTTGGTGCTGAAGGCATGCGAACTGGGGTCATGAATGGAACACTGTTGTGTTTAGTGATGAATCCTGTTTCTGTCTGGGTGCTGACGATCGACTGGTCCATGTATGGCGACACCTGGTGAGAGGATGGATCCAGCTTTTGTTCATGGCTGACACAGTGCCTGTCAGCCAGGCATAATTGTATGGGGTGCTATTGAATATGACAGCAGGTCACCTCTTGCCCGCATCACGGGAACACTGACTGCTGCATGATACATTAGTGTGATTCTGCAGTCCATTTTGTTACCGTTCCTGGGAGGCATGCAGCAGCTTATTTTCCATCATGACAATGTCAGTGTACACACTGCTAGGGTCTCCAGATAATGTTTGCAACATGTTCAAGTATTGCCATGGCCAGCACAATTTCCAGATTTATTCCCAATAGAAAATCTGTGGGACCACTTTGGACTACGTATGCAATTCTCTCATCGGCCGGTGTGGAATCTCAATGAATTATGGGAGCAAGTCAATTCTGCTTGGTGTGCAATTCTTCAGGACCATATCCGTCGACTGTATGACTCCATGCTACATACGTAGCATGGAGTCATACATGCTTGGTATTGCCGTTCATGGCAGTGCAACCACCTACTGAGGCAGTCACATTGTGCTGCATTATCTCATCTTCTAACCACTGTAAGTGGCTACAAATTAAATCATGGTATGCTTATATTTATTGCTATGTGTCTGCTACATTTCACCCCTATCCCCTCACTCCTTCTGGGTGGGACAATTTCAATGTCATGCAGTGTATGTATGTTTTAGGAATTTAGCATTGAAATTCCCTTTAAATATAGATGTTGCAAACTAATGTTACAACCACATTATAATGTTTTCCTTTGTTTCATTCTGTATTATTAGCCATATTACCAGGCAAGCTCAATATGAACATCCATGTGCTCCACAATATGGCCAGGCTTGTGCAGTGGATCCACAGTCTGCTTTGTTAAGTCAGGCAAGACAAACACCCCCTAGGCATACTAATTTTCACCAACATAATGTTTTGGTTCCTGCAAATCCATATCTTACTGAAGGTATATAATATATATTATTGAATAATCTATTACTGTTTTTTTTTAAGATGTTAAGATGCAAAAAGTTTAAGAGTACACAAATGTTTTTAGCCACTCACTTGCACACAGTTTTTGTAAACTTTGTTCCTATTCAGTTGAGGAAATAATATGAAAGTCAACATTCTTTATTACTCACAAGCACTTAGGTGAGTGCCTATGTGCAAAGCCATTTTTGCTGTTAATTTTAGTCTAAAAAGCAAAACTAAAAACATTTTTGCTTCAACCACTTAATTTCCCATACAATTAATATAGTAAAATTTGTTCTGTTTCAACCCTTTGCACTCCAGATTTTTTTTAGTATGAGTTGTTAAATAGTATTAGTATGTTGCCGTAGTGGCACCTATGAAGTGCAAAGGGTTAAAATATATAGTTATAATTATTATAAGAAAATCATGTGTGGTTAATCCATGTATTAAACATTTTTAAACATATTAATCATTATTTCTTTATTTTGTTAGCCTTGAATATGTTTTTCCCTAGCACATAGTAGCTTATTTTAAATAATTAACAATTTCTTAACTCTTTAACACTCAGGATGGCCCAAAAAATAGTGATAGGGTAGTAAAGACAAAATAATGGAACAATTCACACTATTATAATGTTCAAAATTTGTTTTCTTTTCAGAAATCCCACATTGGTTGTATGTATATTCTAAAGCTCCACCTGAATTAGATCACAAATTAAAGGTGAGTTTAATCACGATTTTTATAATTTATTAGTAAAAGTTTATAAGTTGTTATAGCATCATGAACCTTTGATTGCAAGTATTTTTTTATATGCTATTACTATTAATTATTTACAGTAGAGGTACACAGTGCAGTAATTAAAGTAATTTAATTCTCTATGACACTGTTAAATGTTTTTAAGCACTTTGACACATGGACTATTCTAACAAGTATCAATAATTATTAAAGAGAGATTTACATACCAATGCCATAGAGGATGGGAAGTAACGAGAGCTTCTTGGAATGCTTTTGGTGAGAAATTTAAAATTCGACGTTCATTCCGGCAAGTGACATCTCAGTGGATTTTAAAATAGTGATGACGGCTGCCAATGGTCTACCCGCATTGGCGAATGAAATAATTATTTATACTTTTTGATAGCAGAGAGTGCTTAAAAAAGTTTTAGAAGGTTTCAAAAATTTTTTTTCTAGTTTTCAAATCATCCAAATGGCCTTAATTTACCATCATTAAATGCAGCTAAATGTAGAAAATGTAAACATGATGTAATATTGTAAATGATATATATTTATGCTAAAAATTAGAAATTCTGGTAATAAGTGTTGATGAAGAACAGAATAATTGATAATCATGTTGTTTTAATTAAATTACAATTTGTTAAAATTCAACTGGTTGCTCCTTATTCTTTATAAGTTTAGTACTTATTTTTAAATTTTCCATATTTTAATAATAAATTATTTTATTTTACCCTAGTGGATAAGAAAATCCAATTTTTTCATTTTAAGGGATGAATGAGATAACTTTTTGTAAGACTAATAATATATTATTATTATTTACATTATCCAATCACCCATTAGTACAAATTACTACTGTTAAAGGGTGCAAAATTTGTAAAATGAAAAGCTTAATTTTCTCTGAAAAGGAGAATCCCATATTCACCAAAGGTGATATGTTATCCTTCTAGTTTTTATTATTATTATTATTATTGTCAGGCTCCTATATTATTAAGCAGCATTTATGGTAGTACAGTTGTACAGATGATCTTTAGACCATATATTGTTCATATAGTTCTAAAACTTGTTAATATTTTTTTCATTCTTATTTGCAGTTGACAAGTGATGATTGATATTTTTTTAATGTATATTGCAATTGTACACTTTATTTGCATAGACAATGTTCACTGAATTTATTGCATATTTGCAGTGGGAACTATTTCGACTTCCAGAACTGGACTGCTTCCAAGCTATGTTAAATCGGCTCTATAGACAAGAATTAGAGGGAATTGTTATGAGTTATGAAGCATACCGTTTGGCTCTTTTAAGAGAGATGGAGCGATGTCTCATGGAAAATGAAGATAGGGTGGCAGAGTAATATAACATTATCATCATTGTATGTGGGTTTGCTCTTTGTGCCAATATGATTGTTCATTATTTCATGCAGGTGTATAATTTTGCTCATACTTGTAACAACACTGGTTCCTCTCTTCTTTTTTTTTCATATAAGAAGCTTTAAACTTAAGTATACTTTTATTTTGTTTAATTTCTGGATGAATGGTTTATGCTGAAGAAATGTTAAATGTCAGCACAAGATAAAGCATGGTTATTACATGTTTTGGTATATTTTTTGGTTTAAATATTCATTTTGTGCAGTAATTGTACAGTTTGTGCATGATTTATGTAAAAAAAAAGTATATATTATGTATATTTTTTCAGAATTCTTTACAATAATTATAATCTGTAGTTTTGTAGGGTAGCAATTCTGATAAATGGAAGCATAGCTGAAAAGAAGGGATATTTAGGTTTTAATTTTTTAAAATTAAAATCACTGTCATATTTCCAATTAGTACTACTTAATGCATGCAGAAGTTTTCATTGCATTAAGAATAATAATAAGGCTACGCAATGTAACATAAATTTGCGTTATTTATTTAGAATTGTTATTTAAAATTTCTCTATTTCATAGTTCTTTACAGTTAATATAGATACTGTATACAATTACTGACTGCAAAGTAGAATTTTATAATTAGTAAATTTACTTGTGAGAAAAGTATATCTAGTTTAAAACAAAATTTTGTACAAGTTCTTAAAATATTTTAAAACTTCAAAATAGTATTTTACTGTAAAGTTAAAGAGAATCATTTTAAGGTGATTCACTATGATGGCTTTGCCATTGCACTAGGTACATAGAGGATTTCAGTTAAGCTAAGAATTGGAGAAATCGAGAAATAAATGACAAGAATCCCCTGTAACTTAAACCAACAAAAATTTCCATGATGAGTAGAGACTGATGGTGAGAGGATATAAATGCAAACATTAGTAAGATTAAATTTCTTCATATCAATAAGAAACTTTCAGTGTCCTATAAATATTCTAATATCTGTTAACCCAATAAGAACAGGGTAAATACTAAAGGTGTCAAAGACTAATTTTGCAAATTGCTCCTCTTCTCATGCGTGAACTGAATTGCAGCTGGTCATCATAGTGACTCAGAATGGTTCTCTTTAACTGCTACAGTGGAATAGTGTTTTAAGATTTTAAATTGTATTAGAATATTATTAGAAATGTGTATTCTAAACCTCTAAAATTATGTGATAATTGCGTAGTGAAGATATAGTTATCACACAATTCTAAAACATGATATGAACAATTATGGAAAGTTGCTCCACAACATATCTGATGCATAATTAGTTGTTTATATGCATACCAGCTGCCATTAGATTCTCTGCAGCTTGTTTTTGGTTCATGTGATGAATAAAACCATTAAAGAATGTTTAATGGTTTTAATGATTAAATTTAATGGTTAAATTTCATGATGATAATGTTAATTAAAGAATATTTAAGTGAAATTTGGGAAATGGATAATTGAAAAAATGACTAGTATAAGACTGAAATAAAAGATGTCATAACAAGCATTTTAAGACTAGAACGACAAATAAATACTTTCAGTATAAGATTGTGTTCAAAGAAAAAATTTTCTTTTATATTTAAACACTAGAAACTGTTACTAGTAGAATAATGTACATTTTGATGTGGAAAAATATTTGTAATACAAGATGGAATTTCTTGTTCAGTTTTGCACTTCAGTTGAAAGATATGAAAAATGTTACAGATGCACATTTATGAAGTATATATTTTTTTTATCTTTCTGTATATAGCATTAGAATAACATTGATTTGTTTCAGTTAAAAATTAAAAATGGAAGTTAGCATATGAAACATTTCACATTGATCTAATTTTGAATGTGTACTATTATTATTCTTTAAAACACATTCAACATTTAGTATTCTAAATAGGTAGGACCCAGAAGTTTTAGATTTGCAAACTCTCACTACTATCCTCATGAAATTTATTACTGAATATGTCTTTGCATCAAAATTTCATAAATGCAAATGTTTTAAGAGCTTCTCTGTATATTTTTGATGTTGCACAAAAACCTAAAAGCTATTTCTAGCTTGCACAGATTTCCTCATGACTGCATGCCTGCTGAAACAGTAGTTATCTGCCCACTATACTAGTTAGAGCTTACAAAAGTATGCTTGCTGAAACGGTAGCTAGTTTTTCTAACTACTGTATAAGTTAGAGATGTAGTAGTTTTTAAACTCTCCTATCTCAGTATTCTAAAAATTATATAGAATAGAGTACCAATTTTGTTTTTTTCTGTTTCCAAAGAGCCAATAGTAAAATGAACACGATATAGCAACAATCCAATCTCTGTAGTATGGCAGGTAATTATATTACTATCTATTTTTGTACATATTTTACCTGTTTCATAATATTTCAGAGATAGAACTATTAAGGTGGATGGAATTACAGATCAATTTACAGAATGTTTCATACATGCTAATGCTTTTAATTATAAGATATAAAAATATTATAGTTTATGATGAGGATTTTGAATGTTGCTCATTGCTCACAGGCTGGCGGCATCATCATTGTTTTGTTGCAATTTTATCACATGGACCAAGTGATCCTTGCAGATGAAGTTGATGTATTCAATCTGAATAGCATTCAGATAGAATATATTATACTAATATAATCATTTTTGCTACTTTTTATGAACAAGTACAGCAAGTATGTGCAAATAGTAACAGAACTCTATAATTGTATGTGTGTACAAACCCAATACAAATTTTCCAGTATACTAAATGCTTGAAACTATGACCAACGCAGGATTTTTCTGTTCAAAAACAAGCAGTCTGGGTGTATGACATTCTCCCTTGTGTAAAAGGCTTAAGTAAGCTAAAAAGAAACATTTTGTCAATTTTAATGCTTCTATAAATTACATGAAAACAATAGGCAAGTTAAATATTGATGTGTATGTGAGATAAATAATTATTATATTCCTTTTTGCAACACTATATTTTTTTTATCTTTCAGCATTTATCAGTACTTCTAAGCTCTCTAACCAGCAACATATCATCCCTTTTTTCATGGGTGACTCAGTAGGTAGTGTGCCAGGCTTGTAATCTGTAGTTCCCAGGTTCAAGTCCCAGCTGGGCCAGTGTTGAGATTTTTCTCCTCAAAACTGTCCACCCTGCCCCCGGTCAGTAGGGGATACTGATGGGCTTGGAAAGGTTGCTGTCCATCAGATGGAATATTAAGCTGTGGCCCCATGTGTGGGAGAGCCATACCCTGTGCACATTAAAGAATACACTGGATAGCCTTGACGGGAGGCTACCATCTGTCTCCCAACAGCTGTCCATTGGGTCCCCTCTCTCAACCATCTTTGAGCCTTTGGGGTCCTTGTGACCTGGTCATTTGGTGTACAAAAAAATGCCACTCAGAAGCAAAACAACCCAACCCAAATCCCTTTTATCATTACATTGCAACATTTTTTTCCTGTTAAAATTAATTTCATTTATAGGCTGTGTTATAAGTATTATTTTCATCAAACCACTTCACACTTATTCATGGTGGCGAAATATATTTTTGTGTAGGTGCAGGAGAGGTATTTTGCAACATAGGTTGTGTGGAGGTTTGGTATGAACCTGTTAACACGAAGCTCAATTTTTAAAAGAGTTTATTTTCAATATTTTTTACCATATAATTATTACATGAAATTTTGCCGGTTTTGGTCATGACACCATTTCACATTTTCTTCCCCTTTTAGCCTTACATAAATGAATGGAAGAAAAATGCTTTTATATTTTAACCTCCATCGTATTAATCCTGATGGGATTGGAAAGGACGGGACATAAAACTGTGGTTCCATGTGCAGGAGAACCATACACTGTGCACATTAAAAAACCCTGTATGACCCTGATAGGAGGCTTCCAACTGTTTCCTCACAACTGTCCAGTGGGTTCCCTTCCTGCAACCTTCTCTGAGTCCTTGGAATCCTTGTGACCTGGCTATTTAGCCCAGTGTGTGTGAAAAAAGGCCTCTCAGCAGTAAAAACACAAACCACCCTATTGTTTAAGAGCTACAGGCTCTTGAAGTGTTCCAGAATTATCAAAAATTAGTTCTTAAGGATTTGCACCATTAGCCATAACTCATTAATTATAAGAGATAATGAGATTCAAAGCCTGTTATAAAGCCTAAGGTATTTCTTGTCATTTGTGATAAAGAACATTATTCTGAAGCAAAAATGGTCCAAGATATTGGGGATCAAAATTTTGCTAATATATTTTCCCATTTTTATATTTACATCTCAAGAAGGAGAAAAGTGTAAAATTCCAAAATTGGTACACAAATTTATGCACTCACCTGAAAATAATATTTTATTCTGATTTTTCAATTTCTTCTAGGTAAAACATAATCACGAATTTGAAAAAAAAAATGTTACAAAAAGTCATTTTCTGACTGAAAATTAAATTAAAAAATCAGAAATTTTACTGTTTATTCGTGCTCTAGTTTAAGTATGGTAACTATAAATAGGTGTTTTGATCTGTTTTAGATTTTTGGAACTTAAAAAGAGCTTACTTAAAAAGAACTTAAAAAAATTTTCTGATTATTTGCCATACTTTAAGTACAATAAATATCATTTAGGTGTTTAGAGTTTTGGAACTTTAAAAGTAATATCAACATTTTTAGACACCAAATTCATCAAAAGGTGTTATATTTTAAAATATAGAGGTTTCTGAAATTTATAATGACTTTATTTTTGAGTATTATTTCTTCACAAGAGAATTAAGAGAAACAGATTAAAAATAAGTATGAAAGAACAATATTTTACTAAAAAAATGGAAATGGAACTTCATGCAGAAGTCTTTAAAATAGCAAATAACATACAGTGCCACTCCACAACTTGAATACTGACAGTATCTGATTCACATAATTTTAATATTAGCTAATATAATTATAATGCCACTTAAACAGTTAGTCTTGCCTACCTATCATTCATAAATTTAGCCTCGATCTCCAACTCTTTTTGCTGATTTTAAGCAAAGCATGTGTCAAGATTATTTTACAATATTTGTTTAGAGAGTAGAATTTTCTTCTTTCAAAGTAGTATAACTGCTTTTGTTAAGCAGTTAGAATAGGTAACCCTGTTGCTCATATTGGCTATTGGCACCAAGGTGCTCATATTGTTACTCTGAGTAGATTCGGGGGGGGGGGGGGCACTGCCACCTTAATACGGTCATGACTGACCTCAGGAGTCTGTGTATATTTTAAAAGTTTACGTGAGATATGAACAAAATCAATCAATCAATTTATTTCCAGATAAAATAGTGTCTAGAAACACTTACATTTCATAGTGAGAAATAAACTACCCACAAGAGTTGCAAACTTGCCTATGGATAAGAAAATACACATATTATGTACAAGGCACAAAAGTGTTTTGTGAAGTGCTATTATTCTATTGTGTAATCTATATACATTCTAAACAAATAATAGAAAAATATACAACAGAGATCACAGTAAAACTTCAATATCATGTATATTATGCAACCAAGTTCTTAGTTTATTCCAAAATTTATGAATATTTCTTTCAGTTTTATACATTCTGGCATTTCATTTAATATTTTATGGATTCTATAGGCAAAATGCTTCTGAATGAGAGATTTTGTAGGCTTAGAAATATGAATATTTGGGTGTTTGCTACTTTTGTAAACTGATGTTACTAAAATTTGTTTATCCCAGTTTTTAGACAAATACAATAGGATTCTGAATACAATATAATTTTTTATGGATAACATATCGAACTCTTTATAAACATTTCTAGTGCTATCATATTTTTATTTAGCAACACATCTTACAACATGATTTATACTCGAACAAGAGATTTTATATGATTTTAATAAGTACCATTATACTTATATAGTTATAGTAGTTATATTAGGAAAATTAATGATTTTCATCATGGGAGAACCGTTTGATTTGAGCATTTTTTAAAAGGAATAGAAGAACTAATTGCATTTCTTGTAGGAGAAACAAATTCACCATAGCTTTTTCTATTAGTGGAATGGTTGAATTTGCTTTAGTATTATTAGATATTATTATAATTGATATGCATTTTCTTCCTTGTGTTTCCTAGAGCACAAATGGTACTTTTGATTCCAAAGGATGCAGAGCAAGGATGATCTATTTTATCTCCCTTGATATCTAGACTTGTAAAACCTACTGGAGGAGGGGGGTGATCTAAACACAAATAAATGATTTGAAGTTCAATAATCTTATTACTGTAGTGAGAAGAAATGCAATTACATTGCTGATCATTTCAGCTTAGCAAGCCATGGAGATGATGTGTGTCATTGGCCCCTAGACAGGAGCAGCATGACTCAGGTGTGTTTTATACAGCAGAGAATGTGTTAATGGGAAAAAATGTGGTAGCAAGAATGAATTTCAGCCCCTAATATCTCAGATCATTGTTGCTTCAGAGTAATGTGCACTTTATTACAAATAATATAAAATGCTCTTCCAAACGTTTTTTGAATGATCTCATTATTTCTTACAGTTAACAAATTGTGGTTAGTGGTGCAAACTATTGTGACTAGGCAGTCCTAAGCCACATCAGAGGTCTACAGCTCGCAAATGGAAGGTGAAGGGGGGGAATTCATTCATTTACTGAAAGCTATTAGTGGAAAAAAAACGAAAGTATAAAATAAACCCGTGATGAAATCTTGTGAAGTTTCATAAAATGAACCCATAAATATGGTACCCAAATGCAGCTCTCATTTTTACATCCTTAAAACATAGGGATTCTGGTTTAGTTCAATAAAAGGCCATAATTAGCTAAAAGAGAACTGATATTAGGATAAACAACATGTATGAACTATGAGTTCTAATTGATACTCCTTTTTTATAGCAAAGTTCCTAGAAATTATATAATTTTCAGTATTGTTTAGGTTATTGTGTGTCATTTTATTATTTTCCTTTAGCATATTTTAAATAATTTTGTTTTAAAAAAGATTATATCGTCAGTGTCAATTTTAAAATATTGTTTTTGTAAAGAACTTTAATCATACTCATAATTTTAAATTTTAGGTAAAATGCATTTTCATTTTTTACAATTTTGATGTCAATCTGAATTCCTAACACTATGTTTTGGAGTCAAGGAGTTACAAGTGTTGTGCCTGAATTATTTAATTGCATGACTTGAAAGACTGCTATTTATAGTTCAATATGATTGGCTTGAATTTAACTCATCAACCTGGTCTGACATGCACAATATGCTATGCTAAAGGCTACCTAAGTTCATGTTTCTTGTATATGTATGTTTACTTTGTTAAGTAGGAATTTTAAGACTTCAATACACATATATTGTTACTAAAAGACATATATATATATAATTTTCCGGTAAAGAAATGAATATTTACTTAATTTCAGTATGCTAGTTAAATAACTAGACTGAAAGATTAATGGGTAATTCACATTTATTTAGCTGGTATATTATTATCTGTTTAGTAGAAGTGTTTTCAGTATTTTCAAAAGTAGAATATTTAATTAATAACACACACAGAACAAGTTCCTAATACAGGCAATGTGTTACCTTTTGCTGTGTTCTTACTTGTCGGTCTTAATTGCTAGACCAGGTTCCCTTCAGTTGGGAAGAAATATGGGAATGAGAAATTGCAGTGTATAATTGAATATTTAGATTCAAATGTGATAAAAAAAAACAGTTTACTGATTTTTGTCAAAGTAGGTAGTTTTACTTTTCTATATGAATGAATGTAAATGTTATGTACATTAATAGAATTAGATTTATTGTGTAATTTAGCTACAGGAGAAAATGGACATCAAAGCATTTTACACTCATATAAAAATTGAAACGTCTACATTGCAAAATAAAAAAATACTCGCAAAATGATGGCAACTATCTTTACGTTTATTAGGTTATTCTAATTGCAATATTATGTTTAGAAAGTACCTTTGCATGAGTAATAAAGGTTGAATTTCACTATCTAAGAAGCAAAAAAAAGTTTCTGAAGTAAAATACCAATTGTGAACTTTTTTTTTTTCAAATACTTTTTTAAGCACACTCTGTTAGCTTGAAATAGTAATGGTTGCTTGGAGTGCAAGAAATTTTAGTCAGCTTTCCTGACAAATATTAAAAAGGACTTTATTTTAAAATATTCAGAGGGAGTAGTTTGCATCATTGCCAGGCAATTGCCCAGGCAGAATATTTCAAATCAACCCTGGCCTTTGTTGCATGAAAGTAATGTTGCATATATGAGGTATATTATATATATATGTGGGAAAAGTTAAGTAAACTGTTAACCCTTTCTCTACCATACTGTAACAAACTTGTATACAAACTTGAAGGTAGTGAAGAAGATGGAATAGCATTGATTGGGCGAGTCCATTTAAAATCTCGTCCTTTTTGGGCCGATATGGTACTGAAAGGGTTAAATGTGTGAAAAGTTACATGGTGATCCACTTTAGGTGTAAACAGAATTATACAGAAAGAGTAGCAAATAAAAAAAAGATAATTTCCAAAGCATATCAATGTTATGCTGCTCTCATTTGTGTGCAGATTTTATCAACAGCTGACTAGAATCAGTGCTTTAACAAGAGATCAACTAATTGCTTAACCCAAGGTGGTCAAAAGACAGGACACAGTATTTTAAGTAAATCTTATATAAGGGTCCTTCAAATAAAAAGTGAACAACCCCTAATACCTGGGCAATGAACCAAGTTATCTTTCAGCCCTCATAGTGAAACAGGTATATGTAGAAGGAGCTCATCAACACCATAATCACTGTCAAGTATTGGCTTAAACTTGTAATTTTTGTGCAGATTCCAGATAAAACCCACAAGGAAATATCCAAAGTTGAACAACATGCAGTAGGTTGTCATTATAAATTGGCTATGTCCTAAAGGTTAGCTAAGCTAATCATAATAATAAGAGCTAACTTTGAAATTCTAATTAATAATGGTGCAATAATATTTTTCAACCCATGTACTGTATTTAATATGATTATCCAGTATGCAATATATGTGTATGAAAAATTAATTTGAAATGAGGACTCTGTGTTAACAATACTGCAAATAATAGACTATTTGGTTTGAATCATTATTAGGTATTAGAAGACAAGTTAAAATACAAGGCACTGGCATTTTTTTTATCATCTTGCATAATAAAGTAAAATTGTAACGTACATGCATTTTTTAATCAATTTATTTTCTTGAAAAAATATTTCCCTATGTAAAGTAATATTTGTCTGCCTTGCTCCCTTCCCATTGCATACCAAACATTAGTTCCATATGTCAATGTTTATTCTGTATATTATTCTGTCAGGGGCTTAATTGCAATCTATATTAAGCTGCAGCAATTCTTATTTCCATGAATGCCAATGCCAAGTTGATTGAAAACCATGTAACTTTGTTAACATCTTGATTTAGCAGCAAAAAATTTAAATTTTCCATTAAAACTGTTAATTCTTCAATTTTGTTTTGTATTTTAAGATATTTTAAATACAGTCGTGTGTATTTTTGTTGACTACTTAAGTAGTATGTACTTTTTTTGGCTTACTGAATATTGTGCATTTTTGTCTATTAATTAAACATATTCTACACCTCAAGCAGCCATTTATCACAGATGTCCGACAGGATCTTGTCGATGTAATATGCTATAGAGGATATATGTGAGAGAAGCAAGATCTCAGAACAAAGACAGAAAAAAGACACCCATTCCATACAGGTGTGACAGAAGTCTGTCAGTTTAATGTGCCACAGTGGAAAGTCTGTTAGGATGGTTGGACCTCATCAGAAAAACAACACAAACATCCATGCCTTACCTGGAACTCGAACTCGGGTCCCTTAGATCAGTAGCCAAGCACGCTAACCACTCGGCCATGGGATGGCAATTGAATTGTAATATACATTTTAAAATTTACTGTTCAAAACACATGCATCTCCTTTACGTACAATTTCATAATTTTGTCCAATTATTTTATTTTCAATTATCGGTTCTGCCCTTGGTCCTAGTAAGTGCAGATAATCAGGTTCTACTTGCATAATATCATCAACTTGTTTCAAGTATATTTTTACAGACTTGTATTTCCATGTTAATGATAATGTGGAATATGTTATTCAGCAGGTCTTTTTGCTGATGTTTTCATCTTCAGTTAGTAATCGGGAGTTGTTATTATGCTGTTAGGTCCCGGTCATGATGATTGTAACAGGTGCTTCAGATTTGCTTGTAGAAATAAATAACTTGTGATTTAGCCTAGCAGCAGACAGTTCATATGGGTATTTTTTGACAACCTTACACAGTGACGGATTAAGAGCAGAAGATGGATGGGAATCAACACTAGAGGGATCCCATACTGATTTTCGTCAATTGTAGTCAGGTTATTCCTATTATTTAAATTCTTTTTATCACACTTCGAGCAGCATAATTCAATTATTTTAAACGTGGTTTAAATAGCTTTAAACCACATTAAAACTTTTTTTTTTTTTCAATATTCATCATAAATGAAAACATAATCTGAAATGAAACTTAGATGTAAATTAGGAAGAAGGGAAGGGGCTGTGCTGTGACCATGACAAGAGCCACCCAAACTCTCCTTAATCGATCCCTGGCATTTGAGTTCATCAATTTAATAGAGCAGAATACGAGGAAGATGAGAATTCTGCAAATTTCAGAATACGAGGAAGTACTATCTAGAAGTACTATTGAAGTAAGATGATCAACATCATATTAGGCAGGTGTTCACAATGTTTTGGCTCTTCGGTTATTTTTATTATTGGAAAAATCCCTTATAACAATGGTATCAATGACTCATTCATGTATTCCAGTGGGCATCTTATTTCGATAGTATTTCTAGACTTCATCTCAGTAGTTTTGTGTACCTATTACTAAAATTCAAGGCTTAACTACTCTTTAATTGACAAATATTTTCAGCATTTCCATTTCATAGTCTATTCAGGAAAGAACATTCCATGCTACTGTATGGTAAACATACCTATTACAGTGTCATAACCTTTATGAAGGCAATCCATACATTGAACAAATGTATTAAATTTTGGCTGGAGAAGGAACCAAATCCATGAGTTCTTCACAACATTTCAGGTCTTTGTCTTAGTGATTTATTCTGCTGTACTTTTTGGCTAATAGTAATTAAGTGAAATGAATTTTTCAGCTAAATCATCACTTGTTTCATGTTCTATAAAACATTTGCTGTGAGTTATTAGTAAAAGTAAGTGTTACCTTATAAAATATTTTAGTGATAGTCATTCTTCCCAATAATAAAGATAACCGAAGAGCCAAAGCATTGTGAACACCTGCCTACTATGATGTTGATCCTCCACATGCCCCCAAAATAGCTCTTACCTGGTGAGGCATGGACATAATGGAGCGGGGATGGCTCAGTTGGTAGTGCACCAGGCTCGTAATCTGTAGTTCCCAGGTTCGAGACCCAGCTGGGTCAGCGTTAAGATTTATATCCGCAAAATTCCCCGCTCTGCCCATGGTCAGTAGGGGACACCAACACATTAAGCCGTGATTCCGTGTGCGGGATAGCCATACCCTGTGCACGCACGCTGGATAGCCTTGACGGGAGGCTACCATCTGTCTCCCAACAGCTGTTCCAGTGGATCCCCCAACCTTCTCTGAGCCTTCGGGGTCATTGTGACTTGGCCATTTAGCCCATGGTGTGCAAAAAAGTGCCGCTCAGAGGTAAAACAACAACCAACCAAGCATAGGCGTTATAAGATTTCTAAAGGTGTCTTGTGGTATCTGGTACCAACACGTTACCAGCAGATCCTTTAACTCTTCTGTAAGTTACATGGTTGAGCTGCCACAGATCGGATATGCTGTTCCAGCACCAACCACAGATGCTCGATTGAATTGATATCTGGGGAATTTGGAGACCAGGGCAATACCTGGAAGTCTCACTCGTATTCTGCAAACAATTCTCAAACAATCCGGGCAGTGTGGCATGGCACATTTTCCTGCTGAAAGAAGGCACTACTAGAGGTGAATACCGTTGCCATGAAAGGATGCACCTGGTCTGCAGTGATGTTTAGGTGGTGGTGGTAGATGTCACAGTTTCCTGCACATGAATGACTGGGCCCAGGGTTTCCAGCAGAACATGCCCAAAGCATTACCCTTCCCCAGGTAAACGACACACACGTTCTCAGCCATCCACATGGTGCAACGGGAAATGAGATTCATTGAACCAGACAACCTTCCAATCATTTAAAGTTCAGTGTTGATGCTTGCGTGCCCATTGTAGGCGCTTTTGATGGTGAACCGAGGCTAGCATGGCACTCAGAGCCGCCTGCAGCTACGCAGCCCCATTTTCAGCAGGATTTGGTGTGCTGTAACACATTACTCCCGTCATGAGCATTCAAATTATGGGCGAGTTGCGCCATAGTATCCCTTCTGTTGGCTCGTACCATATGGGATAGCCTTCACTTACCTCTGGCATCGATGGGCTCACTTGCCGGCGGTTTGTGGTTTTTCTCTCCGGCCACTTTTTGAAGCTAGCCGTGAGCATCCCCACAACCCTTGCCGTCTTGGAAATGCTCTGATCCAAGCGTCTGGCCATTGTCAAACTTATTTAAGTCTGCTGCCTTACCCATCTGAAGAACAAGACTAACACTGATTAACAGAGCTCAGTATCAGGTGTTATTTATACCGTTTCATGACCTTCACACGTGCCGTCGTTTACCTGCAGTTGCTTCGGTTTGCATAAAGACTCGCTGGTCATAATGTTTTGGCTCTTTGGTGTATGTACTTTTTTTTTATTTGCGACATATAGGACAGAAGAATCCTAGAAGCTACTTCTAGCTTTTACAGGCCTTCTCATACAAGGGCATGTATGAGAAGGGCTACTAAGTCACTGCCTTAGAGCTAATACAACACAAAATTTGCCTTGCTGGAACAGTCGCTAGCTGCCTAACCACTATGCCTGTTAAGGCTGATGTATAGAATAGTTTGTCTTCAAAATCTTTTTATATTCACCTAAATCTAAACAGATCACTATTAACTTACTCATTTAGGATGAAATACAGGTGTAGCACGTTGCTCACCGTGTAATTTCGAAATTGCAATTTCTCCAGGACATCACTATGATCAGATATCTAGTTTTGAATCTGCAAGTTGCTTCAGTTGTATTGGCAAGCTGAGAAAGTGTTTTTAACCTATAAGGTGTTTAAGTCACGTTATTATTAAATCAATAACTTGTTAACTTTATGGATTTAATAATTAACGATGACTATTCGATTTATTATAATAATAATGAAGTTACTAAAGCAGTCAGCGCTATAAATGAAAGCATTGCAGTTTCTGAACTTTTCTTTTTCTTCATATATTCCAGTAAAAGTATGGACATTTTAACCACTGAATATGTTCACTCAATTGCAGAATTTAAGTACGTGGGTACTGTAGAAGAGCTGCAAGAAAGTTTGAACAAACTGAATTCAGATTGAAATGGTCTGGTTTTGCACGAATTGAAATGCAAATTTTTATTGAATACCTTGACTGTTCTCTGGGCTATGTTGGTATGCTACTCCTCTATGAATATCATAATTTAAAAAATTAATACATTATCCCTGAGGCAGCTACTTGCCACAGAGGCCTAACGGGAGCCTGTCAGTTTAATATGCCAAGGACTGTCAGGAAGGCAGCAGAACGACAACATAGAAACATCGATATATTTCCGGGGCTGGAATCCAGATCTCGTAGTAAGCATGTTAACCACTCAAACACCAAGGCTGTAAAAGTATTTGCAAACTTTATTGCGTAAATTAATAAGCAGCTGTTTTATATTTTGTTTGATGTGAAAATTAGCCGTTTTAAGTTTAAAAGAATTGGTGTAAAAATGATTTAGATCATACTGACACGTTGGTAACTTCACATAAACGTTTTCATTACCAATGCATTGTGCCAAATGTCATAATGTCACATTGGTTTATAATTTATGGCGGAGTTGTTACTATGAATGTCTTTAAATGTTTTAGGTGTAATGCAGTACATTTGGGAAAGAAAGCCAAATGTTGTGTATAGTAACTTATGGGAAAAATCTGTAGAACTGAAAAATCTTGGCTTATGGAAGGAAAAGTAATAAGTAAAATGTATAGTTGCAATGATACTTTGTATTAACTGTTATGTATAGTACGAGATGATTCTTGCAAAAAAATGAACTTAAATTGTTTCACTAATTATCGAAATATAAGAATTCTTAATATTGTTTTAAAAATCATGCATAAAAGATATAATAAAGTTTATTTTATTACAAAACATCTTTTTTGAAGCGTCATTCCAGTGTTGTTTTACACAGTAAATGCTATACTATTAGAGGAGTACTAGTTTTTATTTTGCCTCTTTTCTAGGATAAATAATTTATCTTGATGTTGAAGGCAATAGTTCTTGGAACAGGATTCAGAAAATGTCTAGGAGTCTTTTTGAGGTAGGGCTCCTTTTCGAATTAAGAGGTCGAGCCGAAAAAATGGATTTCGCAACTTTACTAGGCCTTTTGGCCGAAAAACATTTTGCTCTTGTTCTGAATTCTTTCTCTTTTGCGATTAAAAGCATTTTAATAAAATAAGATTACGCCTATTCCTCGATTTACGCTGTAGATAGGTTCTGGGATATCACCTTCCAAATCGAAACCAACAACTTATGAAAAAAATCCGAAAAAAAAATCCTTGTTATGATTATTGAAAGTTTTATTTATGCATATTTATTTCAAATCTATCTCCGATTATCAACCTCGTATCTGATTTTGTTAACAATAGAAGAAATTGAATCGTTATACAGTACTTATGTTTATCATTCCTCTCAGGCCACATTATTAAAGATGGAAGAGTCGTCGTAACCTTTGAGATGCACCATCATCAACTGAAATCGAACTTTCTTCATAAAGATGTTCGATTTCAGGTACTTCACTATGATGTTTCCTCGTAGCTAATAAATAAAAAAATAAAAATAAGTACCCTCTCAAGCAGCTGCTTGCCACAGAGGTCTGACAGGAGCCTGTCAGTTTATATGCCACAGTAGAAGGTCTGAGA
This sequence comes from Ryuthela nishihirai, assembly GCA_038380435.1. Classification (NCBI taxonomy): domain Eukaryota; kingdom Metazoa; phylum Arthropoda; class Arachnida; order Araneae; family Heptathelidae; genus Ryuthela; species Ryuthela nishihirai. The sequence goes on from JAWZYU010000026.1 coordinate 21,670,756, forward strand.
GGATGGCAGGACCTCAGCAGAAAAACGACACAAACAGCCATGCCTTAACCGGAGCTCGAACCCAGGTCCCTTAGATCAGAAGCCAAGCGCGCTAACCACTCGGCCATGGGACACTAGAGGCCTAACTTTCGGGTGACAAGAGCGGCAAAATGCCAGACATCAGCGAGGAAAAAGGCGTGAAAGTAAAACACGAGCTCGGTGAAACGCAAAATAAAGAATGGAACAGCAATACAACTTTGTAATTCAAACTGAAAGTAAAGTTTAATTTCAATTTTAGATTTTCTGTTCTCGTCGCGGCTACGCCGAAGCTGCAGTGATATGTTCCGATACAATTTCTTGTTCAAAAGCCTTGACAAAAAATTCTGTTAACTTCCGAATCAGATGAAAGAAATAAAGCGGAGGCATTGATAAACTTTTTAAAATATAATTTCGTTTGTCTCATGGTATTTGCAAGATTTTAAACTCCGTCAACAGTGTGTAAAGCACTTTGGTCAAAAACAGTCGACGAATTTAAAATTTATCGGAATAATTTTGAGGATTTCAAGGAAGAAGAAAAATTACACTGCGGCGAGTTGGCCCATTTGAGCAAATAATTGATAATTTTGCATATCTGAAATCTGGAAAGAAATTTTAAAAAAGAAACGTCAAAAGTGACATGACATCATTTTTGCATAAGTTTTGTTTTTCCTTGGCAATATGCCTCTTCAGTAAGTTTGGGTTGGAAGTCCTGGTCTAAAGGGAAACAAAATACAAATTTAAATTGGAACCCTATCGATAATATTAATGAAATATAGAAATTCTTAGGAGAATTTCAAAATTCCCTCGCTTAAAAATTATTGTTTGGTAATCCCATTTTGGGGAATCAAATGTATCGTACCTTCTAGAACATTGATGATCCTAAGGTGTTTTAACATGTCTGATCGAACACCATCTATAAATGAGGCTTAAAGTAGATATTTGAATTCGCGAAAAAAGAAAATTTTGAATTATAAAAAACTGGGTATTTTCTAACATTGCAAAATCGTATTTTGCGACACGCTATAGTTCGATTCTCGAAATTTGAAAGAATAAAATAGAAATTATCATTATATAGCAGACTACTGGCTAACAGAAGTGGTGATGCCCGACTTTTTGGATAGAGAAAGCAATTATCAAAATCATCCACATTAAATTGGAACGCTGTTCCAGTAATGTTTCCAAATCATTAAACCAGAATTCCGATCCAGTACTTTCCAAAAGAATTGGAATAGAAAACCATTCCGGTATTTAATGTTTCCGAATCATTGAATGCGGCAAGTTTTAGAATTTTTAAAACAAATATTTCTGTATTACGATATATACATGAACCCTCCCCTCCATGTTTGACTAATAAAAATAAATATCCCCTCAAGCAGCTGCTTGCAACAGAGGTCTGACAGGAGACTCAGTTTATATGCCATAACAATAATACACGATTTATGCTGTTTTAAGGGAGTGAGCCTATGAGCAATCACATTTACACATTGACTATCTCATGAATAGTCATGGTAAGAGTTGTTACAATTGTATGACAGAACATAAAAATCTTTAAAACGATAATGGTTCAAAGTAATAGTCATAACATTACCATTTTTCATGGAAAATTTGGTAATGTTACGCATGAAATCGAACAGAACGGTGAATTACCGTATCTGGATATTTTGATTAAACATGAACAATTAAAATGTACTGCCGTTTATAGAAAACCAACTTTTATACCAAACCTTATCCCCTATGATTCAGCGCACCCATGGGAATATAAGAAATCTGCCATCAAAACATATTATATACGAGCATATCGGTACTCTTCTAGTAAAATATTAAATAATGAATTAACTATTATATATAATATTGCAAAGATAGCAGGATACCCCGAAAAATGTATAAAATACAAAAAACAGTGTAGTATGAGGAAAACCTCACAACCGGACTCTGCTCAAATTGCAAAAATAGGATATACTCATAGTTTCCCTTTTATACCCGGAATATCTAAGACTATCAAAAACGTAGTAGCTAAATATGACTTAAAAATGCCACACAAGATCAATAATACTATTAAGAGTTTAATTGTAAATGACAGAGACAAACGGAACAACATCTATGTGTGCTTACATCCATAACGAAGACGGCACCAAAAGGTCATGTCACTTAACCAGCAGGACTTTCCATGAAAAATGGTAATGTTATGACTATTACTTTGAACCTTTATCGTTTTAAAGATTGCTTTATGTTCTGTCATACAATTGTAATAACTCTTACCATGACTATTCACGAGATAGTCAATGTGTAAATGTGATTGCTCCTAGGCTCACTCCCTTAAAACAGCATAAATCGTGTATTAAATATTGTTTTAACTATATTGCAGTGAACTTATAATAAATTTATATGCCATAGTAGGTATGCGAGGATGGCAGGAACTCAGCAGAAAAACAACACAAACGCCCACGCCTTATCTGGGTCTCGAACCCCTTAGATCAGTAGCCAAGCGCGCTAACCGCTCGGCCAGGGGACGGCTTTGTCATTGGATGCCAAATTCGACGTTCTGTTACAATAAGCGTTTCGTGATATGTAATTTAAAGATTTAGATTTTCGAGATTTTTTTTAACTTGAAAATCGACATTTAGATTTGCTTTATTGAGATTTTAAATTTATCTTCGGTAACAGCTTCTCATACAATGCTTACTATAGAAGATATAAATTTTCGAATTCAGCTTCCACTGACATAAGAATGGGGGGGAGGGATCATAATTCAATTACCACTGAGTGTATATAGTATAGTAAGTAAGCAACAAGGGTGACAGAATTTAGGCAATGGTTTAATACCCATCTTCTTTGGGCGATTTTATTGAATAAGTATATTTCACTGCAATATATTGCAACGGAAGGAGCACATGCAGCAGTGAAGACGCGATGTGGTACCAGGTTACACAAGATATAGCTAGGAGTGCGTATTGCGTCACTAACCACTTTGAATCAGCTTAAAGAGAAGGATATTCAGTTGTTATTTCGGAAGAATTAGTGCGTAACAGAAGTGAAATGCATTTGACTTTATGCGTGTTAGTCTAATAAGAAGCATTTGTATTAATCTTTGTGTGTTGGTAGTAAAATGTGTGGTATTTAGGACACTTTAAGTTGGTACCGAGCGCGGTAAAATGTTTAACTGATAAGAAAGGTCATATATCAATATATATATAAATAACCACACTCAGCTTAAACATTATATGGGAATTTTATTTCAGTGATAATTTAGAAAAGCCACAAGGCTTGTTCACAGAGTAAATCATTATAAACATGATCCAAAGATCATGAAAAATCACAAATTGCTCAAACAGCATGTTCTTGCATTTGATACATCACAATTTTACACAGACATTTATAAAATTTACATATATACACAGTCGCATCAGAATAATATGACCACCCATGGAATCACAATGTACCCTCCCAGGCTCGTCACAGAGTGCACATGACAAGGTCGACCACACGGAGATATAGGCAGCGGACCAGGACAGATGAGCCATAATGCGTAACGTGAGCACAATGGGCAGAGTAATTGATTTGACAGACGTTCAAAATGGAATGATCATCCTTGACTACCACGCCAAAGGTGGAAGCATCTCGGAAACAGCAGACTTCATGGGCTGTTTGCAAGGTAAGGGTGCACCAAGAATGGACCGCTGACACACTAAGTACCTCCAGACGCCATAACTGTGGACCCCAAAGGCCATCAACCCCAGTGGAGAATGTCGCCTCTGTCGACTGGTAAATGGCAATTGACGCACAACAGTGCAGCAATTGACCACTCAAATGAACGCTGGGGCACCCAGGTAGGTGTCCCTGATAACAGTAGAGGGAACCCTGTTATGCATGGGTCTCCGGAGTCGACGCTGTGTAAACTAAGGTACATTGGCAACGACGCCTGCAGTTCACACGGGGTTGGGCAGTGGAAAAAGGTTAACTTCTGAGGTTTCTACTTCACAGAAGTGACGGAAGGTGGCGAATACAGCGCCAGACACACGAGAACCAACACCCGGACAGGCCAGCGGTGGCAGTGTGTGTCTAGGGGATGTTTACCTTGGTTACATGATAAAATTACACATGGACGGAATTGCACAAGGAATAAATTACACATGGAAAAAAATACACTATTCAATTTTTATTTAGAAATTTCTTATAATTACAAAAATTTTCACGTAAAAAAATACATAGATAAAATTAAATTTAAATATAAAACATCAAATAAAAAGCACTAAGTCATATGAGCTATACAACGCAAGAAATCTAATCGTCTATTAGAGTCGTAATTCTGTACAATATTTGAAACACGTTGTTTTAAAGAAATGTACCTACCACGTCCGGGGTTTCGTTGACCAGTTAAATGCTGCAAATAGTTTGTATGTCGTAAGGATAATTCTTTGACGATGTTGTCCAGGAATTTCCAAACAGTTGGATGGGAACACTGAAAAAGTGACTGAAGTCTGTAGTGCCATACTTCGATACAATTTGTAGTCCTTGCTATACAGTCGGCTGCAGATTGCCTATGGTTCCAAATAGAAATATTAAATAGAGGTTGTTTGTAAGTGCCGTTCCTCAGCTGTCGACCCCGAACATATGTACGTTTGAAATAAAGGAGAATTTGCTCGATTTGTTCATTATATTCGTTTAAATCAGAGAACAGATCAGCAACTTCTAAAAATGCTTCCAACACTTCTTAACAGGGCAAGTGATAATAACATTTTAATGTGTATCGCAAATGACTGATTAGATTCATATAAAGATTTCAATCCACATTCATTTACTTTGCGCAGAATAGATTGTGATAAATAAAAAAAAAAAGCCTCCAATTTCGATATTTTCAAATACGGTAAGGAAAGCTTTCATTGCTGCAGTTTCAAAATCGGTCAAAAGTTTTCGTGGTCGTGATTGGGGAATTTTTTCCAGCAACATATTTAACATCTTCACGTATATTCTTTCTTCTTTCCCTGGTAGAAGAGCCAGTAGACAAGGAAAAGCGACGCCTGAATCGCATTGGATATGGATACTGTATAACTGGTAATATATCCGGACAACTTTAAATGTACTATCTGCTAGCCAAAAGTCATTAACCACAAGGAGATCTAGAAGTGTCTTATGATCAATAAGTAATATGCGTTCTGGGTCATCTACGCCGGAATCATGAATAATCCAATTTGCGTACATCTCTGGTATTTCAAAATTTCTGTTATTTGGATTTGCCGGAACGCTCCCGAGTGTTTTAGCTTTGGATCCATTTAATCTCCTCGTCAAGGAACTTTTTTTTGGTAGACACATTTTTATCCCATCCGATAGTTACTAAACTGTCAGCTATAACTGAACGAGCCGAGCCGTTGCCCCTGGATGCGACATTTCAATTTTCATTTGATTTGCAAGTTTATGAGCTGCAGCTTCAAAAATCCTATTAGCATGACAGTGTTCGGAAGGCTCACGATGATCTTCTCTCTGGTATGGAACAGCGATCGACAGTGTAAAGTTCTGAACTTCGCACAACGACAATGAAGAGTCCCTCTAGCAGTTTCACGATGGCGAACAAACTCAAATCCTTTGTAAATGATGGTTTGATTTTATTACTAATACCATACTCAAAATTATCCATGGGAAAATTAAAAATTAATTTTAAATATCGAAATTTATGATGGCACTATAAATGCAAAAGCAAACACTTATTGTACACTGGTATGGCCGAGTGGTTAGCGCGCTTGGCTACTTATCTAAGGGACCTGGGTTCGAGCCCCAGGGTAAGGCTTGGATGTATGTGTCGTTTTTCTGCTGAGGTCCTGCCATCCTCTCAGATCTACTGTGGCATATAAACTGACAGGCTCCTGTCAGACCTCTGTGGCAAGCAGCTGCTTGAGGGGGTATTTTTTATTACGCATAACTAAGCAAGAACTATAGAAAGTAAGATAGAAATTTACTTTCAATATACTCACAACCAAACAATTCCTAGAAATTCTTAAGGAGATTAAAAGGACACGTTTCGAATAGTAGAACTATTGGGTTGGTTCTACAATAAGGAATTATTCCTCGGTTATCCTTATCAGGGTGGCTAATCACTACATCCACTGGAACCTCTGGGCAGGGCTGGATTAACCATTAAGAAAAGTAAGCACGTGCTTAGGGCACCACATAGTATTCCCCCCTAGCTATCATGCCCTTAACTCACAATTACGTGATCTCAAGAACATACTTTTCAATTTTGAAAATCCTCTTTCTACAGAAATCGATGTTGGACAATTTTTAAGAAAGATATTCTAATGGAGAAATATCATTATTTGCACGAAACATCTTTAATTCCATTGCTTTCTAACCTTGAAGATACATAGCATTTCAGCATACATGGATCAAAAGATACAAAAAGTCTTAATGTCTGGTCAGTTAAGCGATGGAAGAGATGAGGGGGCACCATTGTTGGGCTGTGCTTAGGGCATCAGTTGGCCTTAATCCGGCCCTGCCTCTGAGTTAAACTGAATAGTTACAAAATAACAAATTTCGGACTTGTGTAATTTTTTTCCTGTGTAATTCTGTCCTAACACCGTTTTCCTGATTATGAACTGGGACCGCTGAATGGGTGGGTCCCTGAACGCCAATGGCTACCCGTTCATCCTCTCTGACCACATGCATCTCTTCATATTAAAGTTTACACTGGTGATGATGGTGCCTACCAACAGGATAATGCGCCCTGCCATGTCGCTAAAGTGGAGCGTGACTGGTTCCAGGAACACAGTAGCGACGACTCCGTTCTCCCTTAGCCGGCGAAGTCGCTCGCCCTCAATCCCATAGACCACTTGTGGGACCATTTCGATTATATATATATATAAAAAAATGAACACCATGATTTCTTCCCACCCCCTAAAAAAGGGGAAATATGAAAACGATTGTTTCAGTCTAGCTGCAGAACGTGACTGCGGAAATAAGCAATGCGTTAAACGAAAGCTTCTGACGCCAGGAATGTCTTAGACTACTAAAAATGATCCGTTTTCTCCCCCCCCCCCCTAAAATAAGGGAAATGTGAAAGTTCTACTATATCTTCTGAACGGGAGGGACTATAGTTACGAGTTAGGTGTCAAATGAAAGCTCATGACCTTCATAAACTATTTCGACATTTGTTCTTCTTCCTGACAAAAAAAAAAGGGGGATGGGGTTCTTCGTGGGGTTGGACTTTAACGAGTCTTCTCTCAAATTAAAGCTGGTGACGTCTCCAATGCTATGGGCTACCTCAAATAAGACTCCAAAAGGGATGGAAAAAGTTTTTGCAGGTAGGTGTTTTTAGTGACAAAGGAAAAATATATAAATTTAAAATACCTATCTTTCTACATGTGCCCTAAAAAGTAGATAATAAACCTAAAGCATATCGATGGTGCAATCAACCATTGAATTCGTATTTACTTCAAAGAAAGATAGGCACCGGCAATCTTGTCGAGTAGATAAATCAGCGCCCTACCTCCCTTTGAAGTGAATACGAACTGTGATTGCACCATCGATATGCTCGTTTATTTCCTACTTTTTAGGGCCCATATAGTTTTTTTTAATATTTCATGATCATTAACTTGTATTTTCCAGATTTTTATGGATGTCGACTTTATATGCATTTTTTACCGTTGCTTAAAGTTTATCAATGAATTTCAAGTACAATTTTTATAATACCATTAGGATCCTAATGGTATCCTACCATTAGGATACCACCAGGATTTTATAATTTTTATATATTTGCTCTTACCTGCTTTTTAAACTTCACAGTTTCAGTGGTCATAACTTGTTTTCCAGGATTAAAACCTTTAGTAACTCTGGTATGCACTCTTGGTGTCAGCTATATTTACATTGACTGTGGATAAAGTAATCATTGTTTTACTTTTTAGAGTGTTTTCATACATAAAATTTGTTCACGTTCTGTGGTCAGTAAAAGAATCCTCTTCGAAAGCAGTTTTATTTCTATATACAGTTAGTTGTACACTTGCGATAAACATTCAGATTTGCATTTTAGAACTAGCCTATATTACAAAAATAAGATTTTCCTTTATTATTTAGTCTGCTTTTTAAAAGTTCCATCTTCAGCTAGCACTTCTTCTGTAACATCGTTAAATCCCTTAATATGTACGACTGAAACATTCTCTCTACCAAATCTTTTAGCAATGGTGTGTGCTATAATAAAAATATTAAATACAAATTTCACAATCAGATCAAAATTAGAGTATTTTAGATTAAGTTAAGCTACATAAATGTTAATAATTGGTTGAAAGCAGGCCTGGACTAAAAAAAATCGGGGGGGGGGGAGAGAATAACTGGATTTCCAATGTAGTACATTTTCCCCTCAGTTTTACGTCTTTAAAAAATTTCTTCAAAAACTGCACGAAATAGAAATTTTTGCGTCTCCTTGTTGAAAGGCCAGTGGTGTAGCAATTCATATTGGGGGGGGGGGGGGGGGTGGGTCGGGGGAAGGTACCACAAAAGAGTAGGAGGCTGATACCCCTATAGTTATCACAAGAACTGCAATCACCTTTTTTGAAAATAGGGATAATAATAGCTCTGGTAAAATCCTTAGGAACCATGCCTTTATCATAAAAGATATTCAAAATTTCGGTCATCCAAGTGGTAACAGAAACATTCCCAGCTCTAAGCATTTCAGTAGTAATTTCATTTACACCTGGGAATTTATGAAGTTTAAGTTTAATAAGCCCATCTTAGACATTCAGAACAGACACAATATGATGTGGAATAGACTTATACAAGTCATGCACATACAGTAATGGAATGTAGGACCATTCTTCCTGTAAAATATGGTCCAACTGTGCCAGTGATACTGGAGGTGGAAAGTGTGATTTGACCTTGTGCTCCAGATGATCCCGCAAATGTTCAATAATATTGAGGTCTGGAGATTGGTGGACAGGGTAGTTGCTGTACCCACCCTCATTCTCTGCAAACCACAACTTGACACGTTTCGACAATGCACGGGTGCATCATCTGCTTGAAACCAGGGACAGTCATTAGGGAACAATGGCCACAACATTGGGTGCAGGTGGTCTCCGAGAATGGATTCGTACGTTGTGGATGTGACACGACCCTGTAAAATAATGGCCCTAAGGAATGCCATGATATGGTACCCCACAGCATCAGATTCACCGCCATGCTTCACAGTTGAAACCAAACAGTGATAGTAGTAAGCTTTTGCAGGTTTTCACCAGACATACACTTTTACCAGTGGTGGGGAAAAATGTGTAGCACGATTCACCAGACCATATGGCATGATGCCAGTCTTTAACATCCCAGTTCTTATGTGCTTTGAACTACCTTACACATTTTGGTGCATTGATGTTCGTAAGCAGAGGTTTGTTGATTGCAGCACGGCCATAAATGCCAGCACGAAGTTCCCGATGAACTGTTATGACAGAAATGGATCATTCCGACAGGTGTTCAACTCTGCTGCTATTTGCGATGCTGTGGTCTTGAGCTTCTATTGTACAATCTGTGCCAATGTTTGCCTATCACTATCTGACAACTTCGTATTGCATCCACAATTTGCACATTTGGAGGCAACACCCTGTCCTTTTTGATAGATAGTCATAATTTTTGATACAGTTCCTTGTGTTACACCTACTATTTCTGCCTTTCTGGTTACTGAAGCTCCTGCAAGACATGCACCAATGATCATGCCTTTTTGGAGGTCACTGAGATCCGACATTGTCGACAATTATACCACAACAGCTGCTTCACCTGTGCCAGTGGCACAGGTGAAACAGCTGTTGCCTGTGGCATGATAGCTGACATCATACTTCTCTTTATATACTCACATCATGGGTGGCATTGGCCCTGATACATATATGGAGCATTGCTTGTACTCCAGTCCTCATTGGCATTTTCATTATTTTGATAATGTTGATAATTTTATGTTATGATAATTTTGAGTGTTTATCATTCATGGTCAATTTACCATGAGATTTTTCTGATAAAAATTTAGCATGTTTTAGTGCTAGCTGCCTTCATGCAAGACAAGTTCTATTACACGTTTCAACCTAATGAAGGGTGGTATACAATTCTTTCTGGATCCAATATGTAGAACGGCACCAAATACTATAATTTACATACAGTACTGTGCAAATTAGTTGGGACAATAGGAAAATGCAGTAACAAAGACACAACTAAAATATTTTTGTTTAATAGTGTAGTTAATAGTGAATGTGACCCCCCCCCCTAGCTTTAATTACTTCTTTTATCCTCTCAACCATTGATGCCACTAGCTTTCCACACATCTCCACTTCAAGGTCGTGGTACCACACTTTCGTGACACTTTCTATCATTTTGGTTTTCGTCGTGAAATCCATCTTAGATATGCGCGCTTTAATAATGGCCCACAAATTTTCAGTGGGGTTTAGATTCGGTGAATTTTCTGGCCACTCAATTTTCACCTTCAAATGTTGCTGAGTAAAGAAGCTCTTAGCAAGCTTAGAATTGTGGCATGGAGCCAGATCCTGTTGAAATACCCCATCGCCGTTAGGAAACAGCTTCTGCAATGTTGGGACCATTTTCGCCTCCAGAACGCCTATGTACTTTTTGCTGTCCATCATTCCTTCAATGGGGTGAAGCGTCTGTGGCTCGGAAGTTGTGAAACATCCGCAAAACATGACCTTGGGTGGGTGTTTGGGGGATTGCTGGATGTGGCCGGATCGAAGAGGTTCTCCAGGCTTCACTTGTCCCAACTAATTCGCACAGTACTGTAATAGCAAAAATGGCCTTAATTGTTTTACTGAACTGAAAAACTTCTTGGATATTGTTTTATCTTATGTTACTTAACTAAATAAGGTCTTAATGCTTATCAGTGGTGAATCATCTTAAATAGGTAACAAAACTTCTTGCAAACTGAAAATATCTTTAAAAAGCTGATTTCTTATTTGAAGTATAATGTTTGACACAATAATATAAACAATACAGTCATATCAGAATAATATGACCACCTACCATACATATACTATGGTAGGTGGTCATATTATTCTGATACAACTGTGTATAGTATTATACATACCTGATATAATAGTTCTATAGTTTTCATCTTTCTCAACATTTGGCTTGTGATAAGAATAGTACACTACTAAGACAAATGCATTCCAGGCACTAAATATATATATCCAATTTAATGTCTTCTGCCATCGTTCTGCCACTGATTGATTAATTGGCTTGAAATGAGAACGAAAAAACACCCTTAATCTGTAGGCAAGAAGGCCCATAATGCCACTTCCTAAATCTGCTCTTTGAAACCTACAAAATACAAAATTTATTTTTACTGATGCAAGTTTTAGTGTATTTTACATTTCACATGCAACATGTAAACACCGAAAATATTATTTAAGAACTACATTAAACCAGAATAAAAGCCAATTTAATGATGAAGCTATTGCTTTCACTCTGTTGTCTATCTGTAGACATTAAATGTTTTTGTCTTTACAAATAAAATTTCTTATCGATTGGAGCAGTACTGATGAAATGCTAAAATTTTCATTTTCTGAATCTCCCAATGGCTTCAATAGTACCCTCTAATAGTGGAAAAAGTTGAAATAGGAAAACTTTATATGAATAATGTAAATAATCTATCCTAGAAATTTTTAATTTTGGTGATGGATTGTAATGATTTAGCAGTCCACATTGATAGTAATGATTTACTGGGTGAAAAAACACAGCTTTTTTGTTTAAAGAGATAAATGAAAATTGTTTTTGCATTGGTTAGGTACTAATAGAATATTATTATTCACATTTTAAAAATTCTCCAGGTTTTAATTTCTATTATTAGAGAGCACTAAAGGACCTGGGTTCGAACCCCAGGTAAGGCATGGATGTATGTCGTTTTTCTGCAAAGGTCCTGCCATCCTCTCAGACCTTTTACTATAGCATATAAACTGAAAGTCTCCTGTCAGACCTCTGTATCAAGCAGCTGCTTGAGGGGGTATTTATTTATTATTTATACTAAATGAAAAACACAAGAATTTTAAATTTTCAGTGTATATATATGATAATGTAAAATTTAGGAACACAGTGCTAATTTTAGATTAAAATTTACTTCACAAATTCACTGTTTAAAAACAATTGCTCTCATATTTTGATAATTACAGATTCAGCTTCTGGACATCATTTCTGCTATCAGGAAAAAGTTCCGAGCTTTTTCTTGTAATTTTCTATTTTTAAATGCGCATTTATTAGCTATAACTCATAAATAATTTTGCACCATAACTGCTGTCTTTTTTTTTGTAACTGCTGGTACACTCCATCTTTATACTATTGTTTGGCATCTGGTCTTTGCTGCTATCAGCTGTTGATTTGGTGATATTATTTGACGATATTTTCTGTTCTTTATTTCATCAGAGATACCAGTCCTTGTTGTTCTTTGCTATTAGTAGATGGCTTGTTTATTTGCTGGATGTTATTTGCACTGCTTGATGTTTACAGTTACTACAGGGCACTTTATATGACATTATTTCATCTTCTGAGATAATTTACTTCTTAAAAAAAAATCCTCCAACTTAAAATTTTCATTCTTAAATATACAGAGGGAGAAATTTAAAAAGTAACTGACTGGACGTGTTTTTTTCTGCAGTGGCACTCATAAGGAAGGGGCCAAGAGGAATGCAAGGTAATGTATGGTTTGAACCCCATTTTCTTTTCTAGGAAGCAAAACCATTAACATCCTCACTATCTGAGTGACCAAATGACAAGCTGTTAAAAAGACGTCCATTGCTAAATAATCCATTAGTAAAGTTAAGAATGTCATTTTGGGATTACAAAATCTTCCATACATCCCTAAATGGCCCCCTCTAGGCTTGAGACTTATGACTGTCCCTGTTCTTCCATCTACCTGATGGCTTCATCAGTGTGATATAGCCTTGGCTATATATGATAAAGATGTAAATAAAAGATACCTTAAAACACTGCTACAAAATTTATACAATGTAGATTAATTTTCTTGTTGATAAAAGTGTGATTATAAAATCAATGAAGATGACAAATATTTGGCAAAGTTCCAATTTAATATCATGTAGAGAGTACTAACAATTCAGAAAGTTCCATGTACAGTTCTGAAAAGCAGATTGGTGAGAAGCACATCCTTGATAAACAAACTTAATAGTGTTGCAAATAATAAGAATTAACATTAGAGCTGAATTACGAACATTGTATGAACTAGACAGGATATAGTCACATAAGAGAAAATGAATGTAGCATTAAAATAAATTGCCGACAAATATAGTATCTAGATTTCAAATGTACCATACATTCTTCATCAGCAATATAGTAGTTGGTTCAATATCAAATTCCGTTATTAAAAGGTATATTTGAAAGAGATGTAGTATGTACGAAATATAGCATATCAAAGTTAGATTGCATTGATGTACCATTACTGAGTGCATGAAAAGATTTCTGCATACAGAGGCGGATCTAGGGAGGGCATGCCTCCCCCTCTTCCAGAGAATGAAAGCAAGGGTAAAAAGAGGCAAAAAATAATTAATATTTTATGCACTTTTAAAGAAATTTTTTAAAAACCCATAACATGGAGGGGGAAATACCATAGTGCACTGGAAATCAAATCTCTTGGCCCCTCACTTTTGCATTTGGTGAATCATGTTTCTTGCCCCCCTCCCCTGATTTTTTTCTAGATCCGAGCCTGACTGCATGCATCTATTCTATGTTGCTAATATATGGAGGTATTTTTTGCTGATTAAAATGTTAGTATTGCGAAATTCCTTTAATAATAATTTTCTGGCTGTAGGTAAAGTTGGTATGTCATCACTGTAGCAGAATTCTTGATTGACGTAAATAATCAACTCTTTGATGTAGGAAGGTTTGAATTGTGAAATAGGACTGGCAATGATTCTAGCTTTTTCAAAGATAGGAGTTACATTATTGTTGATAATTATGTACTCAACTCTAATGTACCTACCATGTAATTATGTACCTACTCTTATGAGTCACCTAATTTTACAGAAAACCTACTTTTATAAGTAACCTAATACTCTACATTCATCTCATCCATGACAACTATTTCATTCTGCTGTGTATTTAGCATTCATTTTCTTTACATAGGTAATTTAGGAAGGCATTTTTATGTTAATCAAGGGAAAAAAATGTTTTTTCGCTTCTACTTGCAGCCGTTAGACACTAATTTTCACATAGATTATTGTGTGTGTTTATGAAAATCATGTCACTGACTTCTTCTTCCACCAGACGATACTGACCAAAAATGTTTACCTGAACACGATTCAGATGTTTTGCTGTTGGCTAAATCCCTAAAGAATCAACATTGTAACTGTTTGGTTCTCCCCCACATACTCCAAATAAGTTTGGGATTTCTTCAATCAAATATTTCCTAATTAGAAAAGGAGAGTCCTTGCCTAGCCATGAGACTCCGGGGCGGGGGTGGCTCAGTCGGTAGCGCGCCAGGCTTGTAATCTGTAGTTCCAGGTTCGAGTCCCAGCTGGGTCAGTGTTCAGATTTATCTCCGCAAAATTCCCCGCCCTGCCCACGGTCAGTAGGGGACACCGATGGGCTTGGAAAGGCCGCCGTCCGTCGGATGGTATATTACACAGTGGCCCCGTGTATGGGAGAGCAATACCCTGTGCACTTTAAAGAACATGCTGGATGGCCTTGATGGGAGGCTACCATCTGTCTCCCAACAGCTGTTCCAGTGGGTCCCCTCCCCCAACCTTCTCTGAGCCTTCAGGGTCCATGTGACCTGGCCATTTAGCCCATGGTGTGCAAAAAAGTGCCGCTCAGAGGTAAAACAACCCAACCCAACCCACAAGACTCCCCCCCCCCCCCCAAAAAAAAAAAAGACATTTTTTTCTGTGGATTTGTGAATGATATTGTGTACCAAGAGAAAATAAGAAAATTGCAGAAAATAAGGAAATGTGTCAGGAATTCATTAACTTGATAGGAAATTGAATATCATCTCGATGTTTGCCAAATAGCAAGAGGTGCACACATTGAGTTGTACTGACAATAATATAAACTTTCAGTGTTTTCATCATACCATGCAAGTGTATACCAACAAACATCAATAAGTGACACCTTTCCAACTTGTTATTCAAATGCAGTTAACAGTACAAAAAATATATATATAATAGGACACAAAACAAAGTGCCTAATTTGAAACTATAAACTGGAAGTGATATCACTTACCAAATCTGCCTTTTTCCAGCCCCCCTCCCCCAAATGGACTATTTTAAAGAAATTCACCACTTATGACAAAGTGTCATCATGGGTGATAGTAGAAGAAGCAAACTTAACTAAGTATTCAGAAAAAAAAGGTAAATGTAAATAAAAAGGCATATATACACAGATAACAATCAAAAACTCGGCATCCAGAAGGCCCAAAAGATAGATATGCAAAACAAAAAATTATCAAATACAGGCACAAGTGGCTATGTGTTTATGTAAATTAACTGAATCAAATCTAATTTTACCAAAGAATACAGTAAACTGTCAAATCAAAATAGTTTTTTTTCTCTTTCCTATGAAACTTCTACACACGAAAGTCACATTTCTGTGTGCCCTAAAACTATTTGAGGATTTGTTAAAAAAGTTTAGTTGTCAGATCTAAGCCCTTGATGGATCCTTTGGTTTGGATTAAATATCAGTGTTGGTTGGTCGGTCGGTCTATAGAAGCATTGAAGGAAACAAGCAAATTTTAAAGTGCATAATTCAACTTTCATATTGCTACTGAATACTACCTACATATGCATTATATTGTTTGTGCTGATTACAAAAAAATATACATTTCGCATAAACCAGAAATATCCGTAACGAAATAATCAGTTGCATCGGTATTCTAAACTTCTGCTTTTCTTCGCATAACAATAGCGACACTTCCGAAGTTTTATATTAAAATTGCATTTAAATATGTCACCGACAAGCATAAAATAGAAACATGAAAAGAATTGTTTACCTTTACAAAATAAATAGCATCTTGAAACCTGCTTGAAACGTTGCATTCAATCGAAAGCTGAAATACCAGTTACGGTTTCAAAAGCGACTCAAATAATCATCTAATGCCTGGAAGATTCCTATCATTGCGCATGCGTGTGGCGAAATATTTTTTGTCAGTCTCATAGATAAATATGGCCAGGCTGAACTACACGCTAAACAAGGATAATTTTGATCTAATTTTAGGAGTAATCATTTTTGGAATTCCGTTGAGCTTTCAAGTTTATTGAAAGTTCAGCGATATCGTCTGCTTAAAGACGCTATATATTTGCTCGATTGTAGATCGTATATTAATATTCGATGTACCGGGTAAAAATTTACCCCTAACCATCTTCATCTAGAGATATGCCCATTTGGCATAAGTAAGAACAAAATATAAATAAATCACCCTTAGGTGGGTCCCCGAAGGGCAAACATAAAAGATGCTTAAAATTGCAGTAAAATTGTACGAGAGACCTAAAATAGGTAGCTCCCATCAGAGAAGCCACCTTTTTAGGTCTCTTGTAGTTGTTGAGAACAGTATGTAAGCAGCAAAGAAGAAAGAATATCGTTTGGATTGTTACTTACAGCCTCAAAAAAACTTTTTGAGGTGCATCTGATATATGTAAAATTATGGTTGATGCCCAGGTCTTTGTGAAGTTGTCTTTTAGTAACAAACCAGGGGGCATCGACCGCAGTTCTCAAGATTTTATTTCATAAGACCTGTATCTTATGAATATTGATGGGAATAGTATTCACCCATATAGGTGAAGCATAAAGAATTACTGGTCTAGTAATAATGTTATAGAGCATATATTTGCTATTTTTGTAATAAATATTTAATCAGCTTGGTGTTCTCTAGTCAAAATAGTTGTTTCTAATGAGATTATACATTTATAAGGGGTTTTTTAGTGCGGGAAAAAGAAATTGTTTGGTAGCTATATGCTGTCTTGGAAATAGTTGTGTTGTCGGATAATATACCTTTTGGGCTTTTTTTTTAGTAAGGAACAAAATTTTATTGTTTATCGATACGGTCGAGTCAAAATAATTGTGTCCGATGAGATTATTATTAATAAATAAAAATAAATACCCCCTCAAGCAGCTGCTTGCCACAGAGGTCTGACAGGAGCCTGTCAGTTTATATGCCATAGTAGGAGATCTGAGAAAATGGCAGGACCTCAGCAGAAAAACAACACACACATCCATGCCTAATCCGGGGCTCGAACCCAGGTCCCTTAGATCAGTAGCCAAGCGTGCTAACCACTCGGCCACGTTATTACTTTTCTTTTTTTTTGGGGGGGGGAGGCTTTTTTTTCAGTAAGGAACGAAAATTTGCTGTTTAGTTATATGCTCGATTCAAAATAGCTGTGTCAGATGCGAATATTTCTGTTGGAGCATTTTATTAAGCTTGGAAAGGACATTTATTGGCTAGTTCTATATGTTCGTGAAAGACGTGGCTTCGTTTGGCATGTTAAAGTGCGTAAGGTGACGTGACATTAGTTATGTAGTGATATGCTCAGTTAAGTAACAAATACATTAGATGCATTTATTTTTGCCGGTATTTTATATGCAAAACAAAGATTTTTGCGTTTAAAAATAAGCATTTATCATTATATTCTTTTTGACATATTCCCTCTTTACAGTGCTTTCACTGGCTCGTAATGCGGGTTTTAGGCCATTATACTGTAGGTACGATTGCGTTGAATATTGTTTGTAATGTATTCAGTAATTTAGGGAGAAGTTTCCGCAGTGTTTTCCAGAGTTTTGGAGTTTTCCAGTAGTTTATGGAATTTTTCAGTCTCTAAAGGTTCTCAACGTGGGGTACACGGTAATAATTTTTGGGATACGCCGTGAGTGCTCAAAAGTCGATTATCCAGTAAAATGTTTATAATTTTATAAGATTTGTTAAATTGTTTATGTCATTTTTTGTGCTTATCGATATATGTAATTTATGAATACAAAATTTAATGTCTTTATATATATATATATTTTATTTTATTCCCATTGTTATACTATAACTATAGTTTTATCTACCTATACAAGGGGTACTCCAGTTAATTGACATTTCCAGGGGGTACGTGAAGCATAAAAGGTTGAGAACCACTGCTCTAGACGCTTGTCTCAAATACATGCTCACCTATGCTTACAGATATTCAATGTTGCTAACAATCAATACGAGGTAAAAAACTAAATGAACGGCATAAAAGACAAAAATTTCATCACTATAGATCTGTTATTAAAGAGTATATGCAGTTGGCAAAAAATCTGCTCAGGATCCACCATCCTCACAGATCTCACTACTATGGCTTATTAAACTGACAGGCTCCAGTCAGATCTCTGTGGCAAGCAGCTGCTTGAGGAAGTATTAATTTTTTTTTATTATTTAAGAGTGATGATCGGTGAGCTCGGGAGCTAGGCAAGTAACCACCAACTGTGAAAATGGGGAAGGGGCTTATATATGTTCATCTAATTTTTTTGATACTTTTGTATTAATTTCATGGCTTCAATATTTTCAGTTGCTGTGAAAATCCATATTATCATTGTTCCATCATCGTCCAAGAACAATCCGATGAACTCTCACTGTACTATTCTCTCCTTAGCTGAAATATTTCGCAAGAGCCAGAAAAAAAAAAACCTCAAGCAGCTCAGGAAATAATAAGCTGAAAAAAATTGGTTTTGCTGTGAGTGGGATTCGAATCCTCATCTACTGGAAACATGCCAGCTATGCTAACCACTACACCATCATCGGCTAACTTTTTTTTTTCAGCTAATGTGCATGTACACTTTTCGGATTTATTTATTTGATTCGCACAGTGGCGCCATCTATCCAGGGGCTGGCCGCAGAGGTCAAACAGGAGCCTGTCAGTTTAATACGCCATAGTAGAAGATCTGTGAGAATGGCGAGACCTAATCAGAAAAAAAGACGCCCAAACATCCATGCATTCTATTGGGCTCGAACCCAGGCCCCTTAAATCAGTAGCCAGCTGGCTATCTCAGCGCCAATTAGAACGAAGTTCATAGCGCTTGTAGATGACGTCAGAGAAGCAGACCGGGAGTGAGAACAGCAAGCAACTCTCTAACATTGTAATCGCTTCATAAAAGATTAATAAACTTTGAATAATTTTTATATTTATTGTCATGAATTATACTTCAAATGGTTTAAAAGTTTATATATTGTATATTTTTTTATTTAATGTGATTATTTAAGGGATAAATATGATTTATTTAAGGGATTCACTTTCTTTCCAAAATAACCTATAACAATTCTACCTAATTATGCTTAACTTTTAACTAGTTTTCAAAAGAAAAAAAGAGATCTAGTTTTCACTTTATTCGCTGACTCTACACATTCAACTTTTTTATATTTAGAGATAAATATTTTTTTTGGTTTGGAAGGGTACGTTTCTGAGTTGGTCAAAGTTTACATTGTTCATTAATGATTTGACCACTTAACCTTAGGGCGAATCTGATTCTTTTTGTTTAAAATGAAAAGTATTTGTGTGCTAAAATAATATTAACATTCATATTTCCATAATCATCAATTAGATGAATTTACACTGTTATAATGTGGTAGAGATAGAATGTAAAAACTTCCTTCTTGGAAACAGACATCCCATATTCATTAGAGGAAATATATTTTCCTAGTTTTATTATAAAAACTAGAAATGACACTTAAGAAAACAGGACTACTATCACAAAACCAATTGTAATTATTAAAGTAAAAAAAACTACGCAGTCCAAAGTTGTTTTAAAGATACAAGTATGCATCATTGCAATAAGCTCTTTTTAATCTACAAGCTTTCTGAAATAGAATTTACAAAAATTTTAGCATTGAAGCCATTTCGTAAAGTACATTAGCAGCTAAAGTTTTACATAACTCCATGTGGTCAGCCAAAATGATACAATTTAAATGTAACAAATTTTAACTACAAGCATTTACTCGAATATACTCCAAAAAATTAGTATTGATCCAGACATTATTTTTCAACATAATACAGATACGGGGTATTTAGTTATTTTATTATAGATTCAAGGAACAGTAATATTTCTCTGTAAGCTTGTTTTCCTAAATTACAACTTATTGCTTAATAATTTTTAACAAATATATTAGAGGTAATTATTATCAATATACAGCATTTTAGACATGAAAGCTTTCAGATTTCAATGTTAAAAATGATGAAACATGAAACCCAGAAGGACAATTAACCTTAATAGTAGCTCTAAATCATACCCATCTAACACCACAGAAAAAGGAAGGTAGAGATGCGCAACTCCCATAGGGCGCAACTCCCCAGATTCTCAACTCCTATGGTAACCGCCAGGCGATGGCAGCGGCATCACCGGTGGATTTCCAAACTACAATGCGGTTACAATCACTCTCTTCCTATGTTTGCGGTTATTTTGAGTTAATGTGTACAAATTGGTGTGAACTAATTTGGTCTTTAGTGTATACTTTTTTATAATATAATTTTAAGTGTTGAATATATTTCATGCTTGGTTTTCTCCAGAGTTTATACGATATCAGTTTGTTATTGCTAATCAGTGGTTTAAAGGAAATTTCATTGGTATAAATCTTTTTTCTATTGAGAATTTTTTTAAATATTCGCGTATATTACCCAATTGTTGCAAACCTAACAGTTTCATATTTGTGTATTCTTCACTCATATATATATATATGGTATTTTAGCAAAACATTAAATTTTTTGACTTTACCCTTTTGCTATAAAACATATTGCAAGAAAGATCAATTTTCCATAGTTTTTAAATAAAAAGTATTTCAATATAAATCAAAAATTAATTTTCCCAGAGGTCGGACCAAAAGGGCATGACCCCCCCCCCCACAAAAAATATTATTAATAAAGGTAATAGAGGCATATATTAAACATTTATATTTCACTTATTTTTCAAAATTTTAAGTGCAGTAAAACGGGGATGGGTGGGGGGATTTATATTGCATTGTAAGTCTAGTTTCTTGCTCCCTCTTACATTTTTGTCAGCTTGACTGTTTCGTAGGCTCCTATCAACTCGTACCCCTCCAGATCCATGCTTGCATTTTCCTATAAACATTATAATTCTGTTTTAATAAGTATTATGAAGTTATTAGAGAAATTAAAATCTTTGTACTCTGAAATCGTTTTATTTAAAGCAAATGCATTTGAATTTTTTAATACTTAAATTTTGCAGAAATAAAATAGGAATTGAAATGACACTCACAATTAATAGAACTTATTTCTTACTCAAAAAACAAACAATATCCAATGTGCAGAAATACAGGTACTGGACAAAAGATGGAAGCAGATCCATGTTGCAATAAATACACCCTCATAATACTCCCTGTTAGACACAGAGGTCTAACAGGAGCCTATTAGTTTAATACGCCATAGAAAAAGGTCTGTGAGTATAGCAGGACATGAGCAGAAAAACATCACAAACATCCATGCATTACCCAGGGTTTGAACACAGAGCTCAATAACTTCTTTACTATGAATTTTAGTGAAAAAAATGCCTAAAGATAAATTAAAGATCTCAATCTCAAACAATATCTGTTTAGTTTTCAAAGAGTAATTAACACAGGAATCTCAATAAGCTACAAAAAATTAACCTCAAAACTTAAGACAACCCAACCCTGTTTTAATTACCTCTAAATAATGGGCTAAATGATCATGTTATAAGGATCCCCACACAGCTGGGGGAAGGGAACTCACTGGACAGTATCAAGCATGTTCTTTGATGTTCACATAGTATGACTCTCCCATAGGCAGGTCAATCGTTTAATATTCCATTTGATGGACGGTGGCATTAAAGCATATTAATTTATCGTAGTTAACTCCAGTACAGTGTATTACATCCTGTGTTGGTCTCTTAGCCTATTTCAATGTACTACATAAATTTTGAGGTTAATTTTTTCAGTCTTTTAAATATTCAGCATTTATCCACCTGAATACTAAATAAATATTGATCAAAATTGAGATATAGAAAGATTTCACTGCATCTATATCTTTAGTTTTTTTTTTCGTTAAAAATCATATTGTAGTTATTCACTCAAAATGTGATTTTCATTGAGATAACAAGAAACAGTTTCCATGTTTCTGTCCAAAGCCTATATAATATATATTTTCTTACAAATGTGATATTAAATTAATCAATGACAACACATATATACTGTCTTATATGAGATAATAGGATATTAAATTCATGAAAATACAGTGTTCAATGTAAATATAGCAAAGAAATATGGCATCCATCGATACTCCTACAAATCATTTAGTGAATTTGCATGTTATATCAATGAGAAACTTTGAATCTATAAAACTTGAGTTTTTTTGTGGGAAAAAATGTTGCATATAATGTCTTTTTTATATTTCCCTATAACTTAGAAATTAAATAAGAAATCAATGATACATTCATATACATTTTCCTTTAAGAAAAAAATTATTGCAAAATAATGTGTTTAGTGATAAATTATCACAGAAGCACACTATATCTATTTGCATATCATGAAATAAACAACTATAACATAAAAATATAATTATTCAATGCAAAATTGCAACCACTGTGGTTTAGAAAGAGTACAGTAAATAAGTCAATTATGACTGATTGACATGAAGATTTGGATTGTTTTACCTGTGAGCAGCACCTTTATTAGACCCAATGGGCTAAATGACCAGGTCACAAGGACCCAATAGCTCAGAGATTGAGGGAGAACACCCACTGGTTCCATAAGGAGAACACCCCCATGTTCCTTAACATGCACAAGGTATCTCTCCCATACAGAGCACCAAGGCCTAACATCCCACTGATGGATGGTGTCCTTACTAAGCCCATTAGTGTCTCCTGCTTTCAGGAAGTTTGAGTGGATAATAAAATATTACCAAAAAATTTTTCAAATCATGTGTCATTTTAAGATCTGTACACAAACTTAGTGAAGAGCAAGAAGGGGAAAAAATTATATTCTTAAAGTGCCTCAGGAAAAGTTTTCTCCTTAAAGCGAAATCGTACATTTCTAATAAGCAAAGAATTGGGGGGGGGGAGAAACTATTTTTAAAACAAAGAAAATATCTTGCTTAAAAAGCAAAATATAGGATTTTAATGAGTAGTATAAATTGGAAAAATCGCTTGTGACTGGCCAAAAAATTGGAAGAAATGAGCGAAATTCAGTGTATTGATTGTTTTATTAACCGCAAGTTTCTTTGCCATGAGCCGTGGGTTGGACTAGATGTCTTGTATAGTTAGAGGCTGGCCATCTCGGTGATTGACTGCATTCATCATTGAGTCACGTGGTTTATGGGCGCCATATTTTGTCGTACCATGAGTCGAAAGGCTATGAGTTAGTGTGTGCATACCTAGATAAGGCTTCTCAGTTGTTATAATTTTATACATTTCTACCGCTTTTTTTGCCTGTAAAAGCTTCCATACTTTATCAATGCTTCACTGAGCTGCATTTGGGTGTAAAATTTCCACGCATAGAAATAAAATAATGAATATTTTTTCCAGGAAACTCCGTCAGAAGACTGCAATCGGCTGCAAAAATGAAACGGGCTAACTGAAAACCAACAAATAATTTTCTTTAAGGTTCGTTTGAAAAACGAGCTAATATTTCCACTTTGTCGTCTGCTTATGTCAATATTTGTTTGTCTATATGTCCATCTCTCTGGTAACTGTTGTCTGTCCTTCTGTCGATCTATAGACAGTCAACTTTTTTACTTTTAGAGATAAAATAAAAATTCTTTTTGGGTTGGATAGATTGGAAAGAAATATTGCGATTCGCAATTTTGAAATCTTCCAATGGCTTCATTTGCGCCCTCTAGCGGCGGAAAATACTAAAATTTCAAAAGAATATTGCAAACAAACTATTTACACTAGAAATTTAAAATTTTGGTAGTAGAGTGTTATGGTCAGAAGGTTTACAACGGCAACAAGGCTTTACCCTCTTAGACAAAAGGGGGTGCAAAAATTAAACTTTAAGAGATAAACGAAAAAGTTTATTTTTTGGGGGTAGGGGGCTTTACAGGTACTAACAAAATATTAATATTTTTTGAATCCCCATCAGTTGGAATTTCCACTGTTAGAAAGTAACTAAAGGCAGTAAATAAAAACTCAAAAGGCAGCCACTAGAGACTGCAAAAAGCTGGAAATACCAGATCATTAAACGAATATTGCAAACGATCTATATTTATGATAGATTAAATTTTTGGTCATAGAGTGTAATGGTCAAGTGGTTTACACAAATAGTAATGATTTCTCTTGTTATAGCAAGGGAGTGTAGGTAAAATGCAGCTTTTCTGCCTTAAGAGATAAATGAAAAGCATTTTTTGTGCTTTACAGACACTAATAAATATTAATAGTTTATTTTATCAATTATGCAGTAGTTCGAATTTCCACTGCCAGAGGGTTCTGAATATGTAAAATAACTAGAAGAATGCATATTGTCTCTGAGCATATGGGAATATCGTTTTCGAAGAGAATAAAGTTATTCCTTTGCTACTTTTTCATTCCTTAAAAGTTTTAATATGGATGTTCATGTTGTTTTTCTGCTGAGGTCCCGCATCCTCATGAACCTTCTACTATGGCATATAAACTGAAAGGCTTCCGACCTCTGTCGCAAGCAGCTGCTTCAGGGGTTACTTATTTTTATTTTTAATATAAGATGGGGAAAATGCACATAGTAGTATTTTATTAGCAATCATAGAACATAAAAAGTATTTGTCTTTTTTCTCAAATTAGGAAAGTTTCTTTTCTTCCACTCCTCTGCAAATAGTGGGCAGATCATTGCTGTCAGTGGAATTTCTACCAAAACAGAACGCTTCCGCCAAAATTTCTACCATAAAGAGATCACTTGGAACATTCATTAAATGCTTTGCCATTTGTATATTTAGTGATCTCTAATGATATAAATTAAAACTACCTTTGAAATGCGAATTATATTTCATTACTATCAATTAAAAAAGAGATTTCCAATTGTCTCTCAAAACGAAACCTTTCTGTTTCTTGCCTACCTTGGGCGTAGAGGCCAATGAAATCTTGAAGACTCATATTCCATGAGCAGAGTTTCAAATTTTTAGAATAACTACATCGTTTGCAATATTCGTTTTATGCTTTGGGATTTCTCGATTTTTTCGACCGTAAGAGGGCGAAAACATCCCAAAAGCTATAATGCCGGAGAGGCAATTATAGCTTTTGGGATGTTCGCAAAATACAAATTGTAATATTTCATCAATACCTGTCCAACCGAAAAAGAATTTTTAATTGATCTCTAAAATCATACAATTTTCTTTTAAAGTTGCATCCCCCCTGGGTCTAAAGGGTCGAGTGATTGTGGCCAATGGTAACTTCGTAACCTTTGAATTTGAACAGCAAAATTTCAAACTTGTAACATAACTACATCGTTTGGAACATTCGTATATTTTGGAATTTTCAACTTTTTCCACCATTAGAGGGCGTAGTTACAACTTTTGGGAGATTTGAAAAACTGAAATTGTGATCTTTCATTAATACCAATCCACCAGAAAAAATTTTTTATCTGTATAAACAAAAAAGTTCGATGTGTAGAGACGGATAGACAACAAAGCGAAATTATGTTTTTTTTTTAAAGCTCTAAAATTTACTTTTCCTTTTTAGCCGTTTTCTAAAGTGCTTCCAATCATGAACATTGAAATCTGTATCAAATATTACAATGCCTTTTCCGTAATCCATAAGTACCGTGCAATACCATTCATCTATGCACGCCAATCCGAGCGACGACAAAACATGGCGTCCAATTTTGAGATGGTTAACCTCTATCTATATAGGGCCTCTATTTCAATAGCCCCTTCTAGCGGTGGAAAATTATGAAAAATGCTAAAATTTCAAACGAATATTGCAAATTATATACACTAGAAATCTAAAATTTTAATGGTAGAGTGTTATGGTCAGAAGGTTTACAATGGCAACAAAGCTTTGCCCTCTTTGCCAAAAAGGGGTGCGAAAATGAAACTTTTTTTGAGATAAACGAAACAATTTCTCTTTTTTTTTATTTTTCAGGTACTAACAAAATATTAATATTTACATTTTTCGAATCTCCACTGTTAGAAAGTGCTAAAGGCGGTAAATAAAAACTAGAAATGTGGCTTCTAGCGACTGAAAAAAGCTAGAAATACTAATTCTTTAAACGAATATTGCAAACGATCTATTTATGATAGAAACTTAAATTTTTGGTCATAGAGTGTAATAATGATCAAATGGTTTACACTAATAGTAATGTTTTGCCCAGTTACAGCTAGGAGGTGAAGGAAACTCTCAAAGTCCTCAACATCCCAGAGAGTCTGCAACCCAGCAATACGGGGGGCGGGGGCTTTATGCACACTTTTAAAACGAATAAACCCAACCCAGCAATGCAGGGAGGGAGCTTTATACGCACTCTTTAAAGGAAGAAACCTGAAGTTTTTCTTTAAAATTGAAAGAACAAACTGTGAACAATTAGCATCATTTTCCCTAAAAGAAACAAAGAATAAGGAGAAATTACTCTCTCTCTGTTTCTTGGGGCTAGAAACTCATTGTCTCAAAGCCTGAGCTTGGCTGTGAACTTCGTTAGAAGTCATGATAGGTGTGGGGAACATTAATTTTTTGGCCGATTTGGGATTGCTCTCCATAAATCCAATCTATTTAACTCTTGATTAGAACCGTTTTCAAAATTATAGCTTGTTTCAATTTTTTTCCTATTCTTTGCAGCTTTTATAACTTTTTGCACCAGAGTGGAAAATTAATCATATTCAAAATAATTTAGCTGAAACTATGCAAGCTTTTCAAAGCAAATTATGCTTTGAAAAGCTTGCATATTGAAAAAATTTGCTTTTCAAAGCAAATTTTGTTTATGCACGTCTGAAAACAACTGCAGCAATATTTTATGAAGAAAGTTGTAAAAATAATTCATCCAAAATGTCAAACTATATATTTCAAAAGCTGAAATATATGTCAGATATTTATACCGTACATTTTCAAATATTAAAATTGTATGATAGTGCACATTAAATGAAAAACCCCTCCTTCCCCAAGATTTTTGGTATGCCATTGCCCCAAAGGGGCCTTTTTTCGATAAGGTACACAGCGCCGAATAGCGTAGTTGCCATCACGTATGTATCATACCATAATACAACTACGGATACCTAAAAACGAAAACAATTATAATTATTGAAAATGCACATAAAAAATGATTTTTCGTATAATGTCTCCGAAAAAAAGCCATTGCATTCCTTTAAGGAAAATATGGCATTACTTTTTGGCACACCTATCTTATTAATTTTTTTCAGGAGGGGGGAAACAAGTGCCCCTTTCCTATGACAACGCCCATGTAGGCTATCCAAATATTTCTATAATTTCGAGATACAAATCAAGTTTACTTCTTTTAATTTGAATTTATATCAACGAAAACCTTTTCTGGAAGTCATTTCAGCTACTAGTTTAACACAATGGCGAAACTAGTTATTCTGTTCATTGGAAGGGCCGTGATTAACATTTTAAGATGTACTAGCCAAGGAGAAATTTTTGGTTACCCGACTTCTAGGCCAAATCAGAATTGGGTATGCAAGGTGATACACGGAAGTTCTGAGCATTTTATTTCGCTCAACATGTACTGAATGGAAACACAGCGGGAAAAATCCTTCAGAAAGGAGATATTCATAATGAATTAGGATATTTATTATTCGCATTTATATAAAAAAAAATCCACCTTGAAGCTGCTTTACCATAGAGGTCTAACATGAGACTTGGTTTTTATGTCATAAGAGGTCTGCGTGGAAGGAGACCTCGAACCCAGGTTCCATTGATCAGTAGCCAAACATGCTAACCATCTGGGCACAGGGTGGCTCTTTAGGGATTTAAATATTTCAGTGTATATTAGACAAATATTAGTGGATCCTATACCATAATGATGATCTAACCGTTTTATACTTTGCAATTCCATTTTTCCTTATTTGTAAATATTTTTTTATTCAATGAGAATAGAGCTTGCTTAAATAGCATAATTTTTTAACTAAAAAAAAATTTTTTTTTAAGAATGAGATATTATGGAAACTTAATTAACTTGAACGCAATACCAGATCTTAAGTTTCTTAGACCATGCCAAGAACCATTGATCCAAAAAAAATAAATTACATGTGCAATAGCACTTTATCTTCTGCTTTATCTAACGTAATTTAAATGCAGTAGGAAAAATAAAGCATATGAAAATTGATCAAAATGGTAATCGATTCGTTCCCTTATAGCCTTTGGAAATGAGAAATCCCCCCCCCCCCCAGTCACTTCGACCCTATCTGACCTTGAACGCAATACCAGATCTTAAGTTTCTTATCATTTCTGAGATCTACAAACCAAAATACCCCTATGCAGATTTTGTTCCCTAAGGAGTCGTTCTGCTGAGGTGTCGCTTTCCTCACAGTTCTTTATGGCTTATTAAACCGAGAGGCTCCTGTCAGTCCTATATGGAAAGCAGCTGCTTAAGGGGACAGTTATTTTACTTATTTAATGCTAAGCATATTTATACATCTCTAGTAACTGGCATACTGAAGTTTGATCCTAAATAACCCATCGAATTCAACAGTATGCCACTGCCAGCATCCAGCCCCAAAATGCCCTCGGGCAACAATTTTTAACTCTCAGCACCAGTAGATAGATATTTGACTATTGACCTCGAAGGACCAGCTGGATCCGAAATTCCGTCAAGCTCTCAAGATCTATAACTCGAAACACCCCTGGACATCAATTTTCGTGTTTCCAGAACTTTTAGATCAAGATCTGTGCTCTATTTGACTCTAAAGGGCATAGCGAAGGCCAAATTTCGAATTTTTCCCGAGATCTAGGACCCGTATTATCCCAGGTGAAAAATTTCAGAGCAATACCATTTCTGCCGCGTAGTTAGAATTTTCGCGATTCTCTATCAGTCATCAACATCTACATATTATAGATATAATTCTTAATCATAATTTATATTAAAATATATAGATTTAGCTACTGGTAGCCCAGTGGTTTAATAATTGATAATACTAAAGGGATCTGGTTTGAACCCCGGAGAAGGCACTAATTTTCCTTGTGTTGTATTTCTGCGGTCTCTCCTTCCTCATATATCGTTATCTATGACATATTCTCGTCAGACCTCTGTGGCAAAGAGCTGCTTGAAGGTAATTTTTTTTATAATAAAAGAGAGATTAATATACAAGCACAATTTTCTTTTTCATAGTTGGAAAAATTCGACTTCTCCTTTTCCAACCATAGCCCCTTCGCTATGGTCTGTAATTCAAGTCAAATCGCAAAATCAGGAGGCGTAGTAAGAGCGGGTAATTTCATGCGTTACATATTTGAAAAAGCTTTCTTGCATTATTTGCACTCATAGTTTGTATGTTGATAAATATCAGATGTTTGGATATTTAAACTTGTTTATGCTTACCCCGATTTAGCGCGCCCCGATTTACCCCGATTAGGTCAACAACTTATGTTAAAGTTTGTGGAATGTACACATATTAGCTCGAAGGGAAAAATCAAGAAATAATATGGACAGTACGCAAGTTTACAGCAACAATTTTATTCTATTTAAAAATCCAAAGTACCCAGCCTGTTGACCACAACTGTGACGATGGTGAGAAAAGTACAGCTAAGGGCTATCTGAAAGTTGAATACCCATGTAGTGGACACAGTTGATGTTATATACAAGAGCAGGACTGGGTGCAACTAATGATGGACATGAAAGCACGCGTTTTTATTTGTCATTCCTATATATATGTGCTGCCAGAAACTCTCAATATTTGCTAAAAGTAATCCATTGTGGGACATACTTACACATACACTTATGTACACAGATACCGACAATCTACTATTAATAGCTTTGTGACAAAATGAACAAAAGAGCCAGACATTTCACTCATTTTCAGCTAAAAGTTTGTGTATCCCAGATTTTCGAACTGAGGAACATTGTAATATATGGCACATATTAATTTACCATATGAATTTCATTACTTTTGCATCTGTTACTACTTGGAAGCACACTTGAACTACAAGGCATTAGTACATTTAGGAAAGAAATTGCCAACAGTTCAAAAAGTTAAAGGTGAAGGTATAGCATGTGCAACGTTTTTGACAATACAATGCGTTGGAAGTTCAGTAAAATACATTACACGTTCCTTCAGTTTTATTAGCAATTAGGGATTAAATGCATTACATTTAGCCTATACACAGTACGTAAATCCTACTAAGTTTGCTAACAGTACAGTAAAGGCAAAGTATTTAAACATTAGTTAGAATCATAACTGATAAACATTTTCTAATACTTTGGTAACAGGAAAAGCTTCACTTGCAATATTTAAAATGGAAATAACAAAGCTAATAAAAAAACTTGGTCTGGTAACAAATCATGCTATCACAGAAACAGGTGCTTGTGCAAATCAAATTAGCGAGTTCTAAATCATACAAAGGTTTCAATTCGCTGACAATGATTTCTCATCACTGGATTATAACAGCACTTCAAATGGAAGAGGAAAGCTTAATTTGCAGAAAATTACTGTACTATCGACTAGACTGTATTGTTTCATCATCTAATAAAAACGTATTTAATGAAGACTATTGGTAATATTTTGAATTATATAAGTGAATTATAGATTCGGGGATTTTCACGACCATTTCCTGATGAAGTATATTTTCTTTCTTAATCACGAAAATGCATAAAACTGTGATAAACATTACCTATATTACTAAACCAACACTGAAAATCTGTGCATATTTTCTAGTTCAGGTGACTGAAAGTATTAATATTTGGGAAAATACCAGCTGTGTATTCAGCGTTTGTCATTAAAAGAAATTTGGACATTTCATTATGTTTCTGATGATCACTTAATACTCTTATCCGATTATGGCATATTAGCTGCCTTAAAAACGCTCCAAGGCATTGGTTTAATGTTTGAATCATTTTATTTAAAAAGCATTCCGATTTCTATTAAATACATGATACAATTTAAAATTCCGTTTTGAAATACTTTTAATTTTCATTGGCTACTTGCTCGTTTTCTGTAATTATTATGAGTTAATAGTCACATTTCATTTACTATTGTGCCAGTTATTTCTTAAACGTATTAAACAATTGATGGCAAAAATCATATTAAAATTTCTATCTCTAATCACACTTTTACATGTTTTTTTTTTTTAAATAATGTCTTTAAAATGCTTTTATCAAAGTAATACTTAAGAAAATACTTATTTTCAGTGGGTTCAATACACCAGCATTTACTGTATACAATAGAACATTGCTATTATTACAACAGAAATGTTTTGAATTTTGTGATCAGAGTGTAAAATAAAGATAAGCTGGGTTGCGACGTCACTTGAGTTACTAATCCGGAGATATAGTACCGATATTTCAGTCATACTCTAAGAAACGTGGCAAATAATGAAACAATTACTACAACGCATTGTATGATAAATCCTAGCATGCCTTGATCCCAACTAATTTTTTCATTGTTTAAAATTCACTTTCTGAGTGATTAAACTGTAGATTTTAAATGATTAGTGTTTAATTTTTGCAAAGCTAACTTCAAAGTTTCACATTAGAATAATTTTGCATCTGCATTTGATCGAGGGAGCATTCTGGAGGATGATTCGTGTATGATACAAGTCGAAAATTTTACCAGAGAAAATCGGGATGTTCCAGAAGATTCTGCCCCCTGGTCAAAAGTCATGTACTTGCAACTTTAATTTTATGCCAATAGAGAAATTTGAAAATATTTTTCTTTTCATATTAGTGTTGTGATGTTTCATTTGTTTACATAAAAGCAATTCCTACTTCCCTGGAGGGTGTACATTACTCCTGAATTCTTCTTAAAAATGTATTTTTTTAATTAAAAAAATTGGTAAAGGCTTTTATTTTTTATTAGGAAATAATAGGACAATAAAAATAGTTTTGTGATAAAATTTCTTGGAAGGTTAAGCTATAAAGCTGTCAGCGTTTCCTACTCTTTTTCTCTTAGCGCTACACCATGTAGTAAAAAATTCAATATTTTTCGCTTTTATTATAGCAACTTAAAATTCAATTTAAGGAAAAAAATTTTTTTTCAGTTAAAAGCTTATTTTAAAAATTAGGGAGCTCTAAACTTTCCACTCAAATAACATGAAAAGATCTGAAGACTTCTGGTAATATATATATGATTTTTTTTAGCCTATGAAGGATGGTAAAAAATAAAGATCTAGGTTTACTTGAATGGAAAAATGTCTTCAGCCGATCCTGTCCATTTTACTCTGCAAAACGAAAATTACAATATTTCTTAGAAACTATAATTAAGATCAAGAACTTTTGTGGAGTTTAGGGACTTTGAACTACAACGACAAAAAAATAAAATTTCGCATCTGTTTATTACAAATTTACTCATATAAAAATTATAACAAAATTTTGCACATATACTGTATGCATAACTATTACATTTATCTTTAGTGATCTTCCTCCAAGTGTACAATCAATAATTCAGATGCATTTCCTGAACAACATTTCAAATAAAAATGATTATAAATAATATTGTCATCTAAAGCTCACAGCTTTTTATTTGTGGCAATAGTATTGTCTTTCTGATGAGGTTCCGCCATCCTCACAGACCTTCTATACTAAAGCATATAAACTAACACCTATCAGATCTCTGGCAAGCAGCTGCTTGAGGAGATATTTTTTTTTTTAGAGATAATTTGAAGTATATACTTATTCACTAGCTTATATTTCTTAACTGGAAGAATAAAAACATATTTCAATTTTAGCAAAAGCAGAAATTTTAGATGATATTCATAAAACATTTTGTGGATAATATTTGTTCTAAACAAGAAAGAAAACACATCCTTTGACAGCCTACTTGTCATAGATTTCTAACTGGAAATTATCAATGCAATATATTAGAGAAAGAAATATGACTGAAATATGGTTAGGTGACCAGTTTAAAAATCCAAGAACTTTTGAAAATTCTCCCTCAAAGATTGATTTTTTTTTATTAGTGACCAGATTTAAATAAGATCAGTTGACTTTGGAAAATCCTTTCTCAAAGATTGTTTTTTTTTAAATTACGGTGACCAGATTTAAAAAAAATACCCAGGAACTTCTGAAAACTCATTCTGAAATTATGTTGAAAAATAATACAATCTTTTTCATTTAGGGGTTGGGTTGTTTTACCTCTGCGCGGCACTTTTTTGCACACCATGGGCTAAATGGCCAGGTCACATGGACCCCGAAGGCTCAGAGAAAGTTGGGGGAGGGGACCCACTGGAACAGCTGTTGGGAGACAGATGGTAGTCTCCCGTCAAGGCAATCCAGCGTGTTCTTTAACGTACACAGGGTATGGCTCTCCCACACGGGACCACGGCTTAACGTCCCATCCGACGGACGGCGGCTTTCCAAGCCCATCGGTGTCCCCTACTGACCGTGGGCAGGGCAGGGAGTTTTGCGGAGATAAATCTCAACGCTGACCCAGCTGGGACTCGAACCTGGGAGCTACAGATTACGAGCCTGGCGCGCTACCGACTGAGCCACCCCCGCCCCATTTAATTTAGGGCATATTTATACATTATTGCACATAACCTAAAAAAAAACATCTTGAAACATAAATAAATCTAGTAGCACAAAATGAAACTTGAATAACGTAGGCTAACAAAAAAAAAAACCCCATAAAAAAGATTCATAAAAATGGACTTTCTATAAAAAATATTTACGTTTTCGGCAAGTTTTGCGCTAAATATTTCACAAGAAATACGAAAATCTGTTTTCACTATTGTTAAAAAATCTTCTCAAGCTGCACAATGTAATATTTGAAAAATATTAAAAACCGAATTCTGGGAACGCTCCCGAGGACATTTATTCGTCGGGGACAAAGCTTTTAATCCAGGGACCATCTCCGGAAAATGGGGGCAATTGTCACCTACATATAGTCCCACAATTATACTCAGCGTCCCCCCTTTACAGCCAAACTAATTATTTAATCACTGGGAAGGATGACTTATTACTAGTAAATGGGAAAGATGGATTTATTACTTAGTCGCTGGAGATTACTTTTTTTGCATAGTCACTGGGTCACTTAATGGATAATAAGAAATTTTTCTGTTTACAATTTAGTCTAAACGAAGTTTTATACTTTACTACAAATTCTCATTTAATGGAAAATTGTGAGTTGTAGTATTGGCATATACTGAATTACTTTCAATTTCCTCCATTAAATAGTCCACAATAGGGCAGAAATAATTAAAAGTTTACAAGTGATATGTCCATCGATCTCTATTACATTTAATGGCACCACTTAGACTTAAGAGATTGAAGACCCCTGGGCTAAAGACTATACTTCAGACTGCGAATTCATCTTACACCAAAGTTCCACTTTGGAACTGATTTTGGATTGGACTGTTTTACCTCTGAGCGGCACTTTTTTGCACAACATGGGCTAAATGGCCAGGCCACAAGGACCCCGAAGGCTCAGAGAAGGTTGGGGGAGGGGACCCACTGGAACAGCTGTTGGGAGACAGATGGTAGCCTCCCGTCAAGGCCATCCAGCGTGTTCTTTAACGTGCACAGGGTATGGCTCTCCTGCACACGGGACCACGGCTTAACGTCCCATCCTACGGACGGCGGCCTTTTCAAGCCCATCGGTGTCCCCTACTGACCGTGGGCAGGGCGGGGAAATTTTGCGGAGATAAATCTCAACGCTGACCCAGCTGGGACTCGAACCTGGGAACTACAGATTACGAGCCTGGCGCGCTACCGACTGAGCCACCCCCGCCCCTCTTTGGAACTGATAAAAATTGCACGAAAATGTTTACAATAGAATCGAACTAATAATATATAACTGGTTACTTTGTTTTTGGAAAACTCAGCTATAAATATGCAGTAGGAACAAAAAGTGGTGAACAACAATGACAAGAAAGCAACTGTGTAGTTAAGCATCTTGTGAAAAGAGAGACATACAAAGATACAAAACACTTTTAAGAGAAATCACCCTTTTAGGAGTCTATAAAAGAATAACCACAAATGTTCTTTTTATTATATACCTATATTTCTTTCATTGTCAAATAATTGCAGTCAGCATTATGACTTTTTCTTCTATTTTTAAACAAGCAATTTAGTGAGAGTTTAACATATATTGCAATTATCATTACTAGTGATTTTAGAATATTAAAAGCTGATTGGCTTTAACTAATAATTGTCTTTAACATTTTTTTTTCCATCTGACTAATAATCATGCAATCAATTGCAAAAGTCTGTGATTTGCATTTTGAAGTGTGATCTTAAATGTTTCATCTGTAATTAGTTGCTTATGACATCTATTTTTTGAAGCCAGAAAAAATTTACTTATTAAGGTTGGATTAGAGATGAAATTGAAATATGAATTACTAATAAGTACAAAACCTGAAAATATTACTCTTTTCATACAAAACCAGCATAGAATAATTTAGCGAATGAAACTGTAATTATTCTAAACAAAATAAATTATCAGAGATAACAATAAACTTACTTTTTGCAACATTGGTTAAAATGAATCGAGTTTAATGCATACTATGACTGGTTAATGTGCTTGGTTTCTGATCAAAGGAATCTGGGTTCAAGGACTTGATAAGGCATGGATGCTCCTCGTGTTGTCTTTATGTTTAGGTCTTACCTTTATCACAGATCTTACGTGTATTTAACAAATAGGTTACTATCAGATCTCTGCAGCTGAATTAAATGTAGTTTCATTTGCTAAATCATTCCACACAGTTGAAAAGAATAGTAAAGGTAAGAAGAGATTGAAATTAGTGCTGATTTTTGAGAAAGAAGCTTGCGATCGAATGCATTATGCCTCGAAATCTATAATTTTATTACTACTTGAAAATAGGAAAAATACTTTTTAGGTGGAGTTAAAACATGAATATGCAACCTGTGGTCGAGAAAATAGGTGCACTGAGTAAATATAACTGGCATTCAAATAACAGACTATGCAGAATGGCAATTAATCTTTAACCATTAACAATATACTTAACATCTCGCTTCTAACATTTTTATACTGATTAAGTGGTATAAAAAGGTCTAAAATCTAGACATTGATTCAATGTTTATGTTCTAGCCCACATATTGCTTTCATTATAAAAAAGGCTCCCCAGTGGAAAGAGTTGAAAACCATTGAATTAGATTAACAAAGGTGAAAGTAACAGCTGAAAAAAATAATTTTTGAAAACCTTATATTCAACAATACTTAGGAACTAGAAATAATTAAGGAATAAAAATATATATAAAAAAAGACTGCTGGATCTCATTAAAAAGGCACATGACATAAAAATTAGCAAAATAAATATATCACCCTTTATTCAAACTTATTTTAGTCAAACAATTGTAATGTTTGCAACTGTATAACTCTAGCATTTTCTGAATTTGCATATTAAAACTTATATTAAACATTTAAATCTGAAGCCTGAACTTATGAAAGATACCTTAATTTTTACTTGTAATGTTATCTTGAATCTTAGTTCAAATTTCTAAGTTGGAGCATATTGGCTTACATTATATATATAGCACATATATAAATACATGGAATCATGAACAAGACAAAATAATTATGAAACTATTTTATTTACTGAATAACGAAAACAAAAATACTTATGTGCAATGAAACACTTTAGAATTTAAATTTGTGCAATATGTTGCAATTTGTTATTTTGCAATTGTAAGTTATGGTTCCAATTAAACTACAAGATATGGGCTACTTGATTAAATAGAATCTATTTATAGAGAATTAAAATTTTATAGATTAAAATAATGTTTCCAACAATGAAACTTTATTTTTCTAATTAATGAATATGCTTAGGGACAAATGAATATTGCAATATATTAAAATATAATCATAACAATATATGTCAGCAACATATCAAAATACGATAAATTTTAATTCAGAACTAAGAAGGCAAATTTTCATATTGACAACGTTACTGCAGTCCTCCAAAACATATGAGTTATTTATCTGCTAATTGCTGTTATCTCCTATTTTAAAACAATTAAAATTGTTTCTGTTAAAATTTAAGTGCAAAGAAATATGAAATGTCAAGCTCTTGCTGTTCTTTAGTATAATCAATAACCATATAATCTTATAATTTACAATATGTTCTGTTTCCCTATTGGGAATCAGTTGCAAAGGGAATGCACAAATACTTTTTGCCTTAATAAACACTGCAATGCCCATTAAGCTTCTTTTTAACCTCTAGCACAATATACGATATATGGACAAACACAATGACATGACTGATGATAAACATACTGAATACCTCATAGAGATATTTTACTTTCTTGCTTCATATGAAATGAACTTATGAATGATTCAAACATACAGAATGCATGATGCATGCTAACACAGTAATCTCCAACTTAAATTCCAAACAATCTCAACTGAAATTAAACTGATGTTTTGATTAAAGTCCATAAGCTCAACATTGATAAAAAATTCAGTTTCAAAAGATTAACAAGCATAATAAACAAAAGAAAATGACAAGCATTGCATGAAACTGACTCATCTCTAATTTAATCAAACATGTCATTAAAAAAATACTACAAGGACATAATTTTAATCAAAGGGTTAACCATGTATACTAAAAACAGACTAATTCTTATAGTGAATGTTTTTTTCCTATTTTGGAAAATAATTACAAATACATTTTACATTTAGATAAAGAACCTACAAAATCATATTTGTATTTTGTGAATACAAATGCAATATAACCAATATCTTCAGAAAAACTCAAATACTTTTAAAGCATTTAGCAAAATTTAATCTGAACAAAGATATATCACACTATGTTGTATAACTACTGACAAACACACGTATCGGAATGGAAATAAAGCTTTTCATAGTAAAAAGAAATGTGACATATTTAGAAGTAATATTGAATATTTTTAATATATTATAATAAAAAGGTCTTGACATTTATGTTTTAGTCATCATGTGGAATAAAATTGTTGGGACTCTAATTTGAGGTCTTAAAATTATGCATCAGTTCAGCTGCAAAGACAGGAAAATAAAAAACACACTTTCAAGTTTTAGTGTGCATTATAGAATAATGAATGGACATATAATCAATGTTTTCTACGATGTTTAGCAATGGATGAGAGCACAAAGAATTGTGAATATTTTTCCCAAAGTTTCTGTATGTACATTAGTTTGACTGAATACCTAATGGTCAATTGTAACTTACAAGAGATTACATTATCTAGCTGAATACATACAAATGAAAACATGAAGAAAAATATCAGAGATGCACTGTGCAAAGGAATGAGTAAAAGTGACTGATATAAAATTTTAGTGTAGTGTAACATGGTGGTGGTGAGTTCATAGAATTGTAACTTAGATCATTATAGTTCATAAATTTATATCAATAAAAATATTAACAAATATTTCTTCCATCTTACCAAAAAAAAAAACCTGACTTAGTCTTGCTGAAAAATAAACGATTTTTTCCAGACTTGGGAAGCTGTGTGAAGGTATTTAAAAGTAACCATGTTACTTCTTGATGCATACTTCAAATTCGTTTATTCAGACATTAAATATTTTTCTACGACATTATAATTAATGTGAAAGTAACAGTGATCATTAGTCCTATCTGCATAAATGCACCTATTTTAATAGATGCATATGTTAACTGAGAAATTTTCAACTACTCCCCTTGTCTAGATTCCCAAGTTCTGGTTTTCCTGATTTTCATAAACCTGCATGTCAGCATAGTAGCAGCATGTGTAAAAATGCATTAGTGCATTCTATACAAAAAAATTTCTAGATTAATACCAAATTCGAATATTTTTCTAAACAATACAGATTGTTTTATTAACTGCATATTTTGTGAAAAACTTATTGCTTAGCACCATCAAAGTTAACTAAATATAAGAAATTTGCTAGTTTTGAGCTTTAACTGTACACTAGCAAATATGGAAATTATTCTTAGATTTTTTTCTTCATATAACTGATATTTTAAATGCAAAGAATTACATAATTTGACAATGTAACTCTTTTAATATCTTGCCGAAACTATTTACTATTTTGCAACCATAATTCTTCAACTATACCGTTTATATAGGGCTTTTAATATCTAGCTTCCAGGGAAAGCTAGGAATTGGAAATACTTTTAGAAATAATCTAATGATAGATCCCAAATAGAATAATATATAGAAAACAGAAATAAGTAGCATATCAAACCAAGGCAGTTTACAGAATGAAAGGTTAATGGTATCACAACTAAAAGGTTTAAATATTGCAAATGATGGAAAATCAAGAATCTAGACATTTCTCAGATTGATTTCCCTGGTTTTCATACACTAATAAGTTAACACACAGCTATACTTTATAAAGAATTTAATCACGATAATGCTGTGGTACAAAGTTAAAACATAAAACTTCCAGGGAGTAATTCTCAAACTAGGAAAGTGCTGTACATACCATTACCATATATGGGATCTACTTAACTTATTCCTTAGAATTACCCTTAACTTTATACATTAATTCAAAATTAACTCTTCCTTCCCTTAGAACCATATATAAAGCGAAAACATATTTACCACTTATACTGGTACAATTGCATATTTTGCAGTGTTGTCATGCTGTAGTTGGTAATTATATATGCTACCAGTCCTGATAGTAGACGTTCTTTTAGAAGTTACAATGCTGGCACAGATGTTATGACACTATTTTCTTTAGTTTCCTCATCCATAAGTTTGAACTTCATTCATTTGTGGTGCACAAAAAGATGGTTTAAGTTGTCAGTTGTTCGTGGTGATTGTTCCTGAGGATGCCACGTGTTATGAGTTCGTGGTGAAACGCGTCGCGTAATGAGCCTGGAAGGTTCGTGTTTTTAAGATGTTTTTTAAAAGTTTTAACGTTGTAAAAGCAATGGTTTTTGGCCAATATTAAATTAATGGTCATCAGAACATTAGCTTTCTTCCAGTAAGGAGTGTATCTAAAATCTTTTCAAGCAGGGAAAAGTGCTTTTCACAACAAAAGAACTGTTCATGTAATGCCCTATGAGAAAATACTATTACCTTGAGGTTACAATGTGCAACAACATGGCTAAAAGCGTCGCTGTATGTAACATCCTATGTAAAAGAAATAGAACTTATACCACCACGAACAACTGACCACTTAAACCATCTTTTTGTGCACCACAAATGAATGAAGTTCAAATTTGTGGATGAGGAAACTAAAGAAAATAGTGTCAGTTCATAACATCTATGCCAGCATTGTAACTGCTAGAAGAACATCTACTATCAGGACTGGTAGCATATATAATTACCAACTACAGCATGACAACGCTGCAAAATATGCAATTGCACCAGCATAAGTGGTAAATATGTTTTCGCTTTATATATGGTTCTAATTGGTCTCTTGAAGGAAGAGTTAATTTTGAATTAATGTATAAAGTTAAGGGTAATTCTAAGGTATTAGTTAAGTAGATCCCATATATGGTAATGGTATGTACAGCACTTTTCTAGTTTGAGAATTACTCCCTGGAAGTTTTATGTTTTTTTGTACCACAGCATTATCGTGATTAAATTCTTTATAAGGTTTTCATACACTTGCAGATGAGCTTTGAAGACCATAATTGGAAAAGATTATATACTTTAAGACAGGGGGATAGGATGGTGCTGGGGTATAGTATGCAGCATTTAAACTGATAGAGTATCCTGTTTAAAATAACAAATTAGGTTATTTCAACTAGAGCTATTGTAGGAACTTGATATGAATGCTATTAATATAACTTCAAATCCTTTTCCAATGAACATTTGAATCTAATACTGAAAATCTAACTTTTGACTATTGACAAATCTGGAACGCAGCAAATGTATATAAATACCTCAGATAAACTTAATATTAATGTACATAACAAAATATCATTGGTATGCTCAAGACCTGGTGAAGGGGAGGATGTTATGGAACTTTGATGCTGTGCTTTTTATTTTGATTGTTTTATGACCAGAGTACACAAAGTGTGAAAGAATTTAAATGTCAAACTACCCTCTTCACTGACACTGAGCCCTAGTCAATTAACACAAAAATGCATCCTACCTAAACATCTTTCCAATCTGGAATCTATAATGCAAATCTGTTTTAAGTGTGAGGTGCTGCTTTAGCTCAACTAGTACATCACCAAGAGATCCTACATCCAATGTCCAGGATACGGTTTACTTGTTTTTTCCAATTTGCTAATAACTTGATCAATGAGTGACACATATACAATTAGAATATTTGAGGGCCCTACAAGGCTTAGCATTTGTTTACTTCTAGGAGGAAAAAAATATATCTTTCCATTTGTGATATTCACTATTATAGATATTTCTACTTGCAAAACCATTTAGCTGTCTAATAGCATATGTTTGCACTTATATGTATATTATTTTGTAAGCAATTATTAAATTACTAAGATAGATTATTTCAGTTTAGTTTTTAAGGTACAATGTTTCTAGAACCATGGTGTTCAATAAGCTTACATGTGAATTGGTGCTCTTCAACAAAGTTATATTTTTCTCCTATAAAACAATATTCAAAATTATTTTTTGCATTAAAAATGCTTTCTCATAACAAATTATATTTTGAACTTTTTTAATTAATAATCTATATGTTTTGCATCATGTGCTAATGTAATGTTATGATTATAAGCTTAATGAACATCAAAATCCTATTGACATCAATGATATAGATGAGCTGTTGTTTTTCTTCAAGAATCCAACAATGAAAAGATGTGTCTAGAACAGTGTTTACCGAAGAGCTGAAACATTATGACCAGTGCGTCTTTATGTAAATCGAAACAATTGCAGGTAAACAACAGCATATGTGAAAGTCATGAAACAGTATAAATAACATCTGATACAGAGCTCTGTTATCCAGTGTTAGTCTTGTTCTTCAAATGGGAAAGGCAGTGGACTTGAGTTTGACAAAGGTTATATTGTAATGGCCAGACGACTGGGTCAGAGCATTTCTGAGATGGCAAGGCTGGTGGGGTGCTCACTGTCAGCCATGGTTAGTACCTTCAAAAAGTGATCTGAGAAGGGTAAAACCACGAACCACCAGCAAGGTGTGGACCGACCATGACTCATCAATGCTAGAGGTGAATGAAGACTATCCTGTATGTTATGAGCCAATAGAAGAGATACTGTGGTGAAACTTGCTGTAATTTGAATGCTGGTGACGGGAATAACGCATCACAACATACAGTACATCAAACCCTGTTGAAAATGGGGCTGAATAGCTGCAGGCTGCTCCAAGTGCCTATGCTAACCTCGGTTCACTGTTGAAAGTGCCTACAATGGGCACATGAGCATCAAAACTGGCCCTGGAATGATTGGAAGAAAGTTATCTAGTCCAATGAATCTCATTTCTTGTTGCACCATGTGGACAGCCAGGTATGTGTGCATCATTTACTTGAAGAAATGTTGGCACCAGGATATACCGTGGGACAAAAACAAGCCGGTGGAGGAAGTGTAATGCTTTGGGCAATGTTCTGCAGGGAAACCCTGGGTCCAGTCCTTCATTGGTGCCCTGGGTGCAGGAAACTATGACATCTACCACCTACCTAAACATCATTACAGACCAGGTATGTCCTTTCATGGTAATGGTATTCCTCTCTAATAGTGCCTTCTTTCAGCAGGATAATGTGCCATGCCACACTGCCTGGATTGT
Organism: Ryuthela nishihirai; assembly: GCA_038380435.1. NCBI lineage: Eukaryota > Metazoa > Arthropoda > Arachnida > Araneae > Heptathelidae > Ryuthela > Ryuthela nishihirai. The sequence goes on from JAWZYU010000026.1 coordinate 21,713,409, forward strand.
TCATGAATGGTTCATGAATCATGAGGAAGACTTCCCGGTATTGCCCTAGCCTACAAATCCCCCAGACATCAATTGGGCACCCGTGGTTTGTGTTGGAACAGCATATCTGATTTGTGGCAGCTCAACCACATAACTTACAAGAGTTAAAGAATCTGCTGGTAATGTGTTGGTACCAGATACCACAAGACACCTTTAGAAATCTTTTAGCATCCATGCCTCACTGGGTAAGAGATGTTTTGGCGGCACGTGGAGGACCAACATCATTTTAGGCAGGTGGTCATAAGGTTTGGCTCTTTGGTGTATATAAGGCATGAAATAAATAACTCTTTCTGCATATTTCATCAAAATGAAACAAAAATGGATTCTAAGGGAATGGACACTAATTGGAAAATATTTTTTTTTGTAAGGAAATCATCTTTTAAGAGATTATTTTACTGTACCTTTTAGTATAACTAATATGGTTTAAAAACAAGATAAAATATTAATTTAAAATATATATTTGCTCCTTGGAATTTAGAAAAAAAAATGTGAATGTTAATTTAATCCTCAAGCCACAAAATGGTGTCATATGCATGTGGCCCTGACTTATTTAAAAAAGAACTTTTTTCATTTCCAACATTTAAGATGAAGAAGAGTCCTAGAAACTACTTCTAGTTTGTAGACCTTCTCATGCAAGAACTTGTCCCACTTCTGACCATTGTATCTGTTAGAGCTAACAGCATACGACCATGCCATCATGGGACTTGAACACGTACCCAGACAGTTGCAGTGCTATTGGGAACCAACGCGATACCACTGCCCCACTGAGGTGACATATTGTGCACGTAGTTTTGATGCTAGAATCACATCTCCAGCTATCTTCATTATGTTAGCAACTGCATTTATTTTAGGATTTTATTTTTCATTTCTAGTGTGTTTACAGGTATTTTTTTCAGCTTTTGGGGTCATATATGAACCAATCTTGTTGCTTAGACCTCTTGATGAAGTTTTTATTTTATATATACACTTGATTGCTTTTAAGCAACAGTGTTTGTCATATATTAACTACTTTAACTAGTAATGACAAATTTTGGAGGAAGATGGGTTTGTTTTTTGCACACAATGGGCTAAATGGTCAGATCACAAAGACTCCAAGGGCTCAGAGAAAGTTGTGGGAGGGGACTCAGTGGACAACTGTTAGGAGACAGATGATAGCCTCCCTTTAAGTCTATCCAGTGTGTTCTTTAATGTGTAGTTTATGGCTCTACTACACCAGGCCATGGCTTTATGTCCGATCCGACGGACAATGTCCTTTCCAAGTCCAATGGTATCCCCTACTGACTGAAGGCAAGGCAGGGAGTTTTGTAGAGATAAATCTCAATGGTGGTCCAGCTGAGACTCAAATCTGGGAATGCAGTTTACGAGCCTCAAGTGCTACCAACTGAGCCACCCCCACCCTTTGGAGGAAGATAATCAGGAAGTATAGTGTGAAATAAGTGAATATACTAAAGAACAGGATAATATTGAAAAAGTATAATTTTGAGAATATGCCAGAGATATTCAAATGGAAGCCCAAAGGGTACATGAGGCCTGAGAAATAAAAAAAAATTGCCTTGAGGAAATTCTTGAGGAATATGTCCCTTCTGGCTAATGGAACCCCCCACCCCCCTCTGAAATTATCTGGTCTGCTTGAAAATGTAGCCTAGGCATATGCTGTCAAAAGACAATACTTTTTAGCATACTGCTTTTTAAAATAAAGTGGCATTTTTATTTACAGATCTGAAACTTTGTGAATATATATATGTATAATTATGTATTTCTCCCAAATATCATTTTTCAAGGATGGAATTTTTGAATTGATTTGAATACACCATCATATTTAGAATTATTTACAGATGCCCTTCAATCATTTCTATTTTTCTTCCAACTATGAAATAGTTTTCAGTTGTTTTTTGTGTTGAAATCATGTGACCTTATGGTTTGGTTAAGCACAAGGTTATGGTTGGGGGTTAACCCTTTATCATATCCATAACTACTCAAAATTTGAAATGGAACTAGTCCAAATAGTACAGTTCCTTTGTCTGTACTACCCTCTATCCTTTTCTGAGATTTCTTGGGCATTAAAAAGTTAAAGCACAAACAGCAAACTTATTCCCAGTAACCAAATATATTATTTCCTTCCAGTCAAAAGATAGAAGACATGCCTCATTGAAATCTGAACCCTCTGGATTACACTTTGGTTTGCATATTACTTCCATTATTTTATATCATTATAAATTTAATAACTTGAAAAGATTCATATCTAAACTTCCAATGAGAGTCTTTGTTATCATATTGAGTAATGCCTGAATTCTGCTGCTCACAACACTGTCGAAGTATTTAACTGTGTATTATCTCTGTAGCTGTGTTTGAAAAACCATAATACAACAATAAAATTTAATTTTTGATTTTGATTCAGCAATGTATGTAATGTATTGTATAGTTGCAAAATTTTGCTAATTTTTTGTGCACAATGTTTAAAAAAGTGATAAGTGTCAAACAAGTATTAAAACCTTATTAACCTCAGATGAAACAGCTCTTAACAACTGAACAGTATTTCAAAGAATAGGAAAACTGACTGCTTCTCCAACCTGCAATGATAACTTTAACTAGCAATGTGGTCTTTGATTGAAAAACGTTTGGAAACTGTTACATAAAAAAATTAGTGACTAACTGTTTGAGACATTGTTATATTAAAAACATTGAATGTTAAATAAAAAAAGTTTTAATTCTTTGCAAAAACAGATTTTTTTAAGTGAAAAATTTACATTGCAAAGAAAATTTTTCCATAAACCACAGTACTATTAATTAATGCTCAATTCATACAATATTAGTTATGAATGAGATACCTAAATAAGAAGTCACTATTCCTTGCTGACATGAATGTAAATGTAGTTTTAAACTTTGAAAATTAATAAACTTTTAAAACATTAGTTGTAACAAATTATAAATTTCTATGTTACTAGGCATGTTAGGATTCTTAAAGCAAAAATGCATCTAAATATGACACAAAGTCTTCACAAAAATTTTATCTGAAACAAAACTGTCTTTGTAGGAAAAGAAAAATATTGCAAACATGTACTAAAGAACCTGCTAATTTGAAATAAACCAAATTAAGCAAAATTAGAAAATTTATAACATTATGAATGAATAATATTTTTAATCTATATAAAACATGTCACCAAATTCATTACAACAATATTGAGTCAGGAATGAACAACTCTTAACCTGATTTTTTTTAGTGTCTTCATTTTTTGATAAAGTGGTATAAGATTCTCTCCTTTGTTGTTAAAATGTCTAGGAGCTGGAATTATAAAACATAGCTAGGAGAATAGAAACTCAAATATAAAAATATGCATATCAAATAATATATTTATTGTAATTAAGGCTAATGGGGGATGGCAGATAAAAAAATTTCATGGGTTGCTAGTTAGTCACCCCTTATATGGATAATGTATTTAATTCCTTTGCATTATGGTTAAATAATCTTAGAGTAAATATGAATTGTTTAAATATTTATAATGATTTAGAGTACTTAATATCATTCATTAATGAGATGAATTTGCAATTTGAAAATTGACTGCTGGATATGAAGTAAAATACATGTTTTCTCCTAGGTCTGATTTTATTTCGGATGTGAATTTTAACTGTACTTTTTGTTATTAAAGTTTAAATGATAAGGAGGAAAAAAGTGATAATGGAATGAGCTGGTCTCACAATTGTTAACTTACAACAGATTATTTCATCAAGCACATGTGAACACTTTTAAAAGCAGTTTAATCAAAAGTCATGAACCCATGAAACTATTTTATATGAGAAGCAATGAGCCTCCACATCGTACTTTTAACCCGATGTTAAGGTTGGGTTGTTTTACCTCTGAGCGGCACTTTTTTGCACACAATGGGCTAAATGGCCAGGTCACATGGACCCCGAAGGCTCAGAGAAGGTTGGGGGAGGGGACCCACTGGAATAGCTGTTGGGAGATAGATGGTTGCCTCCTGTCAAGGCCATCCAGCATGTTCTTTAATGTGCACAGGGTATGGCTCTCCCGCACACGGGGCCACGGCTTAACGTCCAATGCGACGGATGGCGGTCTTTCCAAGCCCATTGGTGTCCCCTATTGACCGTGGGCAGGGCGGGGAATTTTGCAGAGATAAATCTCAATGCTGACCCAGCTGGGACTCGAACCTGGGAACTACAGATTACGAGCCAGACGCGCTACCAACTGAGCCGGCGATCCCACATTAGCTTACATAATTTAAAGAATGTATGCAATATTATCATATAGAAAATATATTTTATAAATCTATTTAGAATAAATAACACAACATTTAAATTTAAATGTTAGGATTGATAATCTAAGAACAAGTAAATACAATGCATTTCAATTAAATGATGCCAAACTTAGAAACAAAGATTAACTTATAAAATAGATTTATTTCATTTATGCTTATACAGGGTTCAAAGAGAAGTCCTAAAACCCCAATAACCTTTTAATGAATGGTCTTTAAGGTGCAAATGTTAGATCTACCTATAGAAAAGTGACTGTAGTGCCCTTAGTGGAAAATTTAGGAAGTTAACAAACCTAACTTGGCAACAAAGAGAGATAGAAAAAAAAAATGCATGTTACAAAATTGTAGAACATCTTCTAATTAGTAGGAAACAATGTATGGTATGCACAAAATGAGTGAAAGGCTATAAGTGACAATAATTCAAAATCAGATGCTCTATGCTTAGCCACCGCAAAATACTGTGAAATGGCAGCAGAAAGATTCACAAAAATATGCACATGATGACGATGACATAGCAACTGCCCAGCCAGATAAAAATCAGGCATGGCAGTATGTATGCTACTCCACAAATCAATAATGCAAGATGGTGCTGTTGTATGGTGAATGTCAACAAAATGCATAAGAAGCTGCACAGCAATATGTCATGCATTTTCCAGCTGATCCACATCCAGCAACCATTCGCCCTGTTTGTTTAACGGCTCAGAGAGACTGGCAACATAATGGCTTGTTCATGATTGGGAAGACTGACAGGATTCAAGTACATCCAGCAGACATCTTGGGATAGTCAGTGAGGCCTGCAGCTTAACAGAAGCTATGTGTGGCAAATCCTCCATTAGCATGGTGCACCCATACCATCTCACTCTAATGCATGATTTGATGCCAGACCACCATACCTTTAAAAATTTGCAATTTGTTACTAAATACCTTAGATGATAACCCATCCTTTTTGTCCAAGATCCTTTGGACAGATGAAGTGCAAGTCACACACAGGCTGAAATTGTCAACAGGCAGAATGCCCATTACTGGGCTCTTATCAATCCATCACTTGGATGAGTGGTGAAGCACCAAGTATGCTGGTCAACTAACGTCTGGTGTGGTATATGGAACAACACACTCGTTGGACTGGTATTCTATGAGGGAACATTAACAAGTCAGAGATACCTCCAACTGTTAGCGAACATAACAGACTGGTTGGATGATCTTCCTCTCAAGGATGTACAATGCATGTGGTACTGACATGATGGTGTACCAGCATGCAAATGTATGTTATTTCCTGTTTGACACCAGAGTATGATGGTCCTGTGGAGTGGTCACCAGATTTTAACTCCTATAGAATTTTTCCTCTGGGGTTATCTGAAAAACAAATGCATACCACAGAACCTGCATTTTACAAGATCTATGATGTCAGATCATCGATGTTCGTGATATGGTGATACCTGCAATTCTGGTTGCTCTATAACAAGATATTCTTTCTTACATTGAGATGTGCATTGTAGCCAAAGGTGAGCACATTGAACAGGCTCTTATGTTAAGACTCACGCACCTATTTTTTAAAATAATATTCATGAATTGGAATTTAATCATTAATCTGTGTAATATATGGTATCATCACTATTCTCTCTCTCTCTATTGTGTGTCACATTTTCTACAATGTGTGGGTTGTCACAATATTTTGCAGTGGCTAGGCATTGAGCACCTGATTTTAAATTATTGTCTTCCATCACTTATTTCGGGTGCATCATATATAATTTCCTATTAGAAGATGCTCTACAACTTTATGATTTACATTTTTTCTCTATCTTTCTTTACTGCTGAGTTAGGTTTGTTAACTTCCCAAATTTGTTGCTAGGAGCACTGTCATCCGATCAAGCATGGTTACTTTCCTATAGGTAGACCTAATATTTGCACCTCTAGAATTCTAGACTCCTTCATCAAAACGTTTATGGGTGTTTTAGGACTTTGAACCCCATATGTACATATTTATCCATAAACATGGCAATCTTTTATCCTGCAATATAATGTCAAGTTGACTATTTTATAATGTCAGTTAATTACAACTTTATGCTAAGAATTCTAAAATAGAGAAAACGTATTGTGACAACAGTACCGAAAAAAACAACATATTTTTACTTAATGTGCAATGATCCATATATAATGTCACAGATATTCAGTGGTATATGACCCAAGTAGGACATACTTGTAAGCAAGTGGCTAAATTTTAATGGCAACTATTACATTGAGTACGTAATAAAACACTCTATTAGATGTAACCTACTATCCCATTCTTCCATAACATGGGACACAGTGATGATTTACAGATGATTATTTCCAACTTCTATAATTACACACTTTTGTAAGGTAACACTGATAAATATTGCAGATGATGAAGAAACACTAAATACAGCCTTTTCCTTCTATATTAAGGTTAATAAGCCTAATCACATTTTATTATGGATTTTGAAATATCATGCAAACTAACCAGGAAAAATTAATTCCAAACCCAATACCTCAGTTGAAGTAATTTGCTATTTATATGTTACTTTAAGAACCTGTTGCATCTGTAAAAATTAAGCTTTAACGAACTTTAGTTACCAACAATTATTTATTCAACTTTTGTGCTTAATGATGTTCAGAGATGAATTCAAGCTCAATTTTTCAAGCCCATGCCTGCCCAAAGTTATTGAGCTCGAGCCTGAACCATTTTGACATTTGCCTGGATTTGGACAAAATATTTCTATGATGCATAAGATATATATACAGAAATGTGGCTAATCATTTACTTATATTATTAATTAAAATAATTTTTATGACAAATTCAAATGTTAATGCTATTTGCAATGAAAAATATTAGAAATACTAATAGAAACTGAAAGTTCATGGGCAACATCATTACAAATGCAAAAAGCTGGTCACTAAAGATAAAGAATATGTAAAATAAAAGTCACATGGTACTTATTTTTAATTGTTAAAGACTAATTAAAAAGTTCAAGTTATAATTAAAAACGTTTTATATTTTTACTTATTTTTCTTCATGACAAGAAATATTTGAAATTTAAATTATTCTGAGCTTGAAGTTGTCTGTGCTTTTGAATGCAAGCCTGTAATGCCTGTGGGATTGAGAAAGCCCGAACTTATCTCTATATCTAGTTGCAAGCCTGCAATGCCTGTGGGCTTGAGAAAGCCCGAATTCATCTCTATATCTATGTACTTGTGATGAGCTGTTGGGTATTTGAACACTTCCATTCATCAGCTGTCAGTTTATAATCAACTTAAAAATAATAACGTTTGACGGTTTGCAAGTTTGTAGCTGAATATCTAAACTTGAACATTATTAGAAGTTTAAATTTTGCTAGTATACAGTTGTGTAAAAGAAAAAAAAAATAAGTGGAAAATTCCATTTCAATTTTAATAGAAATTACTCAAAATGTTACTTTGTTATGAATATGAAATATAAGAGGTGATTCCTTATTAAGCCCATTTTGAGGGTGACTTCACATTGTAAAACTGAGATAAAATACTTAATTAAAATGATGAACTGTATCAGAGCTGTGAGGAAGCAAAATATCCGTCATGCAATTTGAATGCCAGGATGGAATGTACTGCATGAGTTTTTGCACCAACTTTTAATTAGCATGTTCCTAGAACAATAGAATACAACCATTACAGCTACTGCATAGAATACAAAGTTGTAACTTCATTAGCAGTGTCCTGTGGATCTCATTTTGTGTCCTTTAGCTCCAATATGATGCATTTTCTACACCATATTGACTACATTTTATACTTTTTTTGACTACATTTTTTACCCCTAAATTAATCCACTTAACTTGGGTTGAGTAGTTTTACCACTGAGCAGCATTTTTATGCACACAGTGGGCTGAATAACTGGGTGACAAGAACTCAGAGAATGTTGTGGAAGGGTATCCACTGGATAATTGTTAGGAGACAGATAGCAGCCTTACATCAAAGCCATCCTCATGCCTTCTATAATATGCACAGGGTATGGCTCTTTTATATGTAGGAACATGACTTAATGTTCCATCTGACGGATGTTGATTTTTGCAACCTCATTGGTGTACTCTTACTCACCGAAGGCAAGATGGGATTAGCGGAAATAAATCTCAATGGTGGCACGGTAGGGCCTTGAACCTGTGAACTGCAGATATAAGTCTGACATGATATCAACTGGGCCAACCCCTGTCCCCACTTTAACATGGAATCACCCTACATATTTATAATTTTATATAGCAAAAGTTATATAAAAAAAGCCAAATGAAAATATTAAAAAAACTTTAGTGATCTGAATATTTAGGAATGCAAATGTGACCAAGAAATCAAATATTTTGACAAAAAAAACAACAACAGATATTCAAACTGCTTTGTATATTATCAGTCATTACCCTTCATTTTCTGGCTAATAGGTTTTTCTTTCATCTCACTGCATGCCATCTTCAATGCTATCTAAATCACAGAAAATAAAATAGTTCATCTGCTATAGTAGAAACTTCTATACTGTCACCCTTATCCTGACTGCGTGAGTGAGTGTGTGGGGGAGTCAGTAGAGGATACCGATGGGCTTGGAAAGGCTGTGTCTGTCGGATGGGATATTAAGCAGTGCCTTATATGTGGGAGAGCTTACCCTGCACACATTAAAGAAAATGCTGGATGGCCTTGAAGAGAGGCTCCAATCTGTCTCCCAACAGCTGTCCAGTGAGTCCCCTTCCCCCAACCTTCTCTGAGCCCTTGGGGTCTTGTGACCTGGCCATTAGCCCATTATGTGCAAAAAAGTACCACTCAGAGGTAAAACAACCCTACACCCTGATTCTAGTGACTTTATAAGCATTGATGTTCCCAGGATAAATTTAAATCTACCTTTCCATTTATCACTGGGATACTTCCAGTGATCAATGCAATAAACATACAACTCTTTAGCAATTTTATTAACAGACTGTCAGCCACAGACAGACCTCCATCCCTTACAGGAGACTACTGACTGCATCTTCGGAAGCTGCTTCTGCAGTTATCTCAAAAATATCACCCTTGAACTACTGTTACTATACTTTGATATTGCAAGAATAAACTCTTTCATGTAAATTTTTGAATAATTTAAGCAACATACTTCCTTTAAAACATTCTAAAATTATCAAATAATACTTATTCCCCCCTTGAAGTATGCTGATTTGACTCGTGCATTAGGAAAGTATAACTGTTTTAAAAACACTTCATTTATTTTACAGCAAAATTGTACAGTTTTGATTTAATTCATATCACACTGTTTATATATATATATCCTTATTTCATTCAAATGCTTACTACTATTACTAATTAGTATATTTACCTGGCACTGCTTGAGCCCTTAACTCAAATAGGCATTTTTTTATATATTTTTTTAGAGATTCCATAGCATGTATTTATTTATTTATTTATTTATTAAATAAAAATACTAAACTTTCAGTTAAAATGTTGCAATTGTTTAATTATAATTTATTAAATGAATAATAATTGAATTATAACCTAGCAATGGTCTTGTTGAAGTTCAGTGGTCTCTTGATACCCCCAACCTCCATCAAGTTTTCGACAGACATTCAAAATCAAAAGATACTGCTGTTAATGCCCATCCTGAACACTTTAAGCTAACTAAAATATTAATTACACAAACTTGTAAAATTACATCTGAGTAAACAATTTGTTATAACAATTATTTTTGCTTTAATTAATTGCATCTTAAGTAAATTCTTATGATTAACAACACTGCTATTAAATGTTTAGCTCCTATAATACTTTTAGCTATTAAATGAATATTGGTGGAAACTGGGATTTAGAGAGATTTAAGTGAGAGGATTTTATAACTACAGTAACATTTTCTCATAAAGAGCATATTTTCAACAGTAGGGAACTGGGACTCTACTTGGTACAATACTATGCAATAATGTTTAAATCAGAAGAGTCTATGCATAATTTAAGTCATTATGCCTATAAATACTACCAGCTAAAATTTCTGTATTGTATTATGCAAAATTTACCATTCACTGTGATAAAAGAAAATGCTTTTCAAGAAATTTTGAAGGTTTAGAAAAAAACTGATAAATGTGTAGTTGGTAGGTTTAATTAGCATTATAAGAAGAAAGTGCACAAGTTATACTTTTGACATTACATTTTCATTAGTATATAACATATATAACCTACCACAATGCAACTGAATTAAGAAAAAGTCTTCAAATATCATTAATCAGTATAGCAGTGGCATTATTATTTTTTGACATCAGCATAAATATTCATTATATAATCTATAATATTGAAAGCAGGTGTATGTCTATGGTTGCCATAACTCTAGAAAAAGACCTTGAACTTGGAAATTTTGTCAAAAATTTAATTAAAAGTAGCTTGAAAATGTGTAGTGCAAAATATTAACTTGATAAGTTCGATAGATGTAAGTAAATGGTATTTTAACTAAAATTCCATATTTTGAGGCTTGTCACATTTCCTGCTAGTCAGATTTCTCCTAACAATGCATGATGACATAACACTTAGGCTTATGGAACAGACCCATTAATGGCATACTATATGACTGACTGCTGAAAGGTTGTTATAATTTTCGCTGTTTTGAATCCCCTCCCCCATAATTTTGCAAATACTTAATGCCTGATACTTTTTCTTATGTTTTAATGCTACTACATACCATTAAAAAATTTCAAGTTCCTGCCTACTAAGTTATTTCTGCTTAAAGTTTATACTTAATAGCTTTGGACACCTCTTAACTTTCCATACACTTGAGCACTCAGATCCAAATTTCACATATAGTTTTCCCCAATGCCACCTATCTGCATTGCTCAAAATAAAAACAGTTTAATGGAAATCTATATAAATAATAGAAATATTCCTTCTGCACTCCACACTAAAACGAGCTGTGTGTTGTTAATAGGTTACTTGCTCATATTAATATTTGGAGGCAAGTTTTCCATTAATGAAACTGAGTGTATTATTTACATCTTACAGTATTTGTACAAAAGCTTGATTAGGGTAATGTTCAAGGGACTTGCTTAATTTCAATGGGATATTTTCTATTAGATGTCAACTTTTTTTGACTTATAAATTATATTACATAAAATCAAAAGCAAACTTCAAAAATCAATGTTCACTTTAATCTTGATGAACATATCCACTTTGAATTGATTTAACAACTGACAATACTTTAAAATGTAGTTTCAACCACATTAATAATAATTAACAAGCTCTATCAAATTTTTTAAAACAAAAATGAAGTATATATGTATTAAAAAAAATCACTGTAATAGTAAACCTGAATGCTAAGCCAATGGACTTGTCCTTGTGTGTTTGTGGATTGCATGAAAAACCAGTCATTACAAGCTCCTAGGATTATCTCTGTCCTTTGGTTCAGAAGCCCCAACTTCCATTAAAAATGTATTAAATTTGACTTTATACTTGAAATAGAATATGACAGAAAATCATACAAAATGACAGAAAACTGAACCTAATTCTTCACTGGAAGATCTTTGATCTTGGTAACCTCCATCTTTTCTAATTATGTTTAAAATTATGTTCAGTAAGTCATTATGTTTTATCTGTGTCAAGTGGAATTTTCGTTGTTAAAAATATTTGCAGTAAAGTATTAAATTAACAATAAAGTAATTAAAATTACTAATTTTTTTCAGTAAAATTACTGAAAACTGTAAAGCAGAATAATAGTCTAATTGAAGAAAATAAATGAGTCTAACAGACTTATACCCCCGATTTCAATAAAAAAGGATAAAACAGAATTCTTTTGTATTTATCATATTAGCAGTTTTTCGCATCTGAACAATAAATAAAATACATATAAACTAATTACTGAACCAGTAACAATTACCAGATGCAATTAAGGAGCCAAGCAAATAATAAAAATTTTTCCTGCTGAAAATTCAACTATAGATTATTGTCTTTATGCTATCTGGAGTTACAAGTCCACGTGAAAAAGAATATTTTATAGCATAGAAAGAAAGTGTTTTAAAATGCATCAGTGAGTTGTAAAATTTAGGTTAACTGCATATTTGAAATATATTTTAACACTTAAGGAATCATTGAAATATACAATAGTTAAAAACTGGTTACAACTACCTTCCAAAATTAATACTTGTTTTAAAAATAATATTGATGTGATATAGCTGAGATTTTCTAAACCGCATGTTAATCCAAACTATATATTTTACAGATGAATTAAAAAAATTTACAGTGAAAATAGCAAATATGATACTTGAGTTCCAAGTACATTATACTCATTTGAAAATATACTGTGAGCATTTACAAGTAGAACAAGGAGAAATATATCCAACTTATTGTTGTTTATATAAATTAAAACAAATGGTCACAACTTATTTTCTAGCTATTTCATTCATCAATAAACAGTGATTATTACTTGAAGGATCTTATTGCTATATTTGACCATTAAAAGATTAATGAACAAAACTTGAAATACAAAGCACATTACCATTAAAAAGTGCAGTATTCTAATAGAATAAATACAAACATTTGCATAACTACTTGTAAAACCAAGCTGAAATACATAAATAATTAGCCCACTAGGGAATAATATTTATGACGAATTAAACTCTTCTAGGCCACAACAAACTTATTCAAATTTGCTTAATGGTGCATGGAAGCAGAACTGCTAATTCTTCTTTGAAAAAAAACTTGATAATAGATCTAAGTGTCAGGTATCCTGTTTAAGTATTTTCAGTTTATCATCAGCCTTAATTAGGTTTAAGCAGATAATCATGAATTAGGTATGCCTCTGCATTTATTTTTTGGTAACACCATGGGAAGCATTTAAAAATTATTAATAGAGCTAGAATTTTACTTTAACTAATTGTTTCTGTGGTTGTCGAAAATAATACAAGCAACCTATGGATTATTAGATAAAAGTTAACTGTATTTCACATATTTTAAAAATATTCAACATTGAAAAAATTAAACAACCTTCACAATACTTTTTGCTGATTCAAAAGGACAGATAAAGACATTATATATCTTTATTAATCCCATTATTAATTGAATACAATATGATCACATCTGAAGCAAGTTGGATATTCCTTTCACTGCAGATGATCACATAAAATTAAATGCATTACCTACAAATATTGGAATTTGAATGCATAATTAAAATTTAAACATATTACTATCGAAAATGTTTTTAAAACATTTTTGAGTCAAAATGTTTCTTGTAACTATGGAACTACCAACAAGTGAATCAAGTCATTACTTCATAAAAGCTTCTTCACACACTGCTAATAAAGCTTTTTCAGCACTTTTTTTTTTACAGCAAATACCACAGTGGAAAAGGCATATCACACTATTTTACATTAAGTTCTTGGGGAATACATTTCCATTAACACCAGTTATAAGGGTTGAAAGAGAAAATTTAGACACCAAATACCTACCACTACATGTCAAACATATTTTGTGCGGTGTATGTGTATGTGAATTAAAGGTAAGCTTTCATTATTCAAGTAACAACTTGTATCTATATAATCATTAGGAAATTACCTTTCATGATTTTCATTTGGTCTATTAATTACAATTTTTTTATGATGAAAGTATGCTTTAATATGTATGTTTATCACCTCAAATAGCATCATGATTTTATGCTCATAAAAGTAGTCAGACACTGATGATGACTATGAATTTTTTTATATCTGATGAAGCACTTCAAACTAACATATACATCATTTCTTGTTTTATCCTGACCGTTCACATGGCAAAGTTTTTACTTGGTCAGCCTCAAAAACTGTTTGTTGTTCTGGCAAACTGCACTGAATTAAGTCCAATTTTGACTAACACATATCAATTTTTCACATTCATACATGTTTTTGCATTTTCTTATTCTTCACAAATCCTTTTGCTTCTTTAATAAGCCTCTCAACTTCTTCACCACTTTCCCACTCAGAACCTGACTCCATTGGTTTATACTCATCTGATTCTTCATTTAGAAAACTGTCATTTAAGTCATAACTGTCAGGTTCATCATCATTTCCCAAACCAGTAGTCTTCTTACCTAAAAGAAAATAACAATTCTCTTATTTATAATTATGCATATAATTTGATGTACTTAACAAAATTTAGCTTGGAGATGGGGTTCACACAATAAAATTATGTACATTGACTCAGTAGTTACTTTATTAGGAACAAACCCATGTTGTGTCAATAGGGTTAGATTCATAGCTTCTTAAACTTTTTATGGGAAAACTGAAGACAAAGATCTTAACCAAATCTATCTAAATATTGATTTGCAACAATAATCATTCAGTATTTAGTTATGGGAGCTGGAATATTTAACAATAGCAATATGTTATTATAATTGATCTGAAAAATAAAATAAATACCCTCTCAAGCAGCTGCTTGCCACAGAGGTCTGACAGGAGCCTGTCAGTTTATATGCCAAAGTAGAAGATCTGAGAGGATGGCAGGACCTCAGCAGAAAAACGACACATACATCCATGCCTTACCTGGGGCTCGGACCCAGGTCCCTTAGATCAGTAGCCAAGCATGTGAAAGCAGTAACTGTTCAACTTTATTAAAATCAATAAGCCCTTTTTTTTAGTAATATGTGTCATTATACAAATTTTTTTCAAAACAATTTGTATGCCAGCTTCCATAAGTTTAAACATTGAACAAATAGAGATTTTTTTTTTGATAAATTCGATTGATATCTCTAGTCATATTTGTCTGTAAAAAGCATACTGAAAAAGCTACTGAGTTCTGAATCCAACTCCTTTTGATATATCAAGTGTCTGTTTCTATTAAAAGTGTCCACTGAGTGTGTATAACATTTATAAATAATAGTTATTATATCGATTTTTCTTAAACTCCTATCATATCAGTCAAGTATTTTTTATGCTAATTTCAAATTTGTCTTTAGAGATTATCAGAACACAACATATAAATTGTAGTATGTATAGGTATTGGCAGCATACATATCAATTAACAATAACAACAAATTAACAAAATTTTATTCTAATTTTAATCATTATACAGCATATGTTACACAATTAATGAGGATATTAAATGTTTTAAAAATCAATATTTTATAGACCAGTCCTTTGCTTAAATGACCACTTTACACCTCTTTGGCGTGGAATACACTAATTTCACAAGCAGTTCTTCTGTTACAATATAGTTAAAACAAAATAGCAAAGTCTCAATTAACTCATGCTTATTTGACAGCCTCTTCTTGAAAATTTCATAACTAATTTTATGGCATAAGTTCTTGATAGGATTAAGATCCAGAGACTGACCATTCTTTCAATGGTGCTATCTGTTAACCACCTATGACCAACCTTTGCACATTGAGAAAGTGTTATCATTCTGGAAAACTCAAGCTTCATCCCCAAAAGACCATAGCTGTTGGCAACAATTTTGTTTTCAATATTTAGGATGTAGTCCTTCCAACTCCCTGATAGGAATGCAAACTTTGGTTGAATGCTTCACAGTACTTTAAGACACTGAGGGCTGAATTCTTCATGAGGTCATTTTACAAGACACTACTGTTTTCCAGTAAGGAAAAACTGACTTTCATCATTAAAAGTAACCTTTTTTCAGTTCAGGGTAGTCCATAGCACATTCTTTTCTTATTGTAATGTCACTCATGTTCAAAATCTGTCAGTAAAGGTTTCGGATGAGCTTTGCAATCCCACAATCTGATTTCTAGAAATCTTCCTCTTAGTTCTTGAGCACATATTATTGTTTGCTGCCAATAATCATTCTTGCAAAATCTGTGAATTGATCTGTTTGAAAGTTCAATCCTATGTGGCCTCCTGTCAGCACATAAAGTGGTTTTCCTAGATTACCCAGTTTTTTCTTTATTAGCAACAGATCTAGTTTAGTAAAGTCTTCAATGTTTTCAAAACAGTAGATGACACTTGAGCAGTGAGTTAATGCAAAGAATAACCTTTCTTTAGACATATTATTTTACATATATCTAATTATAAGACAAAAGTGAAAATCCTCCCATAACCGTTCTTTATTAACACAGTGCAAAATGTCGAATGCAATATACAACTGGCCCATGCCTATAGATTCAGCTTTAGAGTACAATGAAACACGTAACAAAGCTAACAATCCCAATTTTATGGTTCCTCATCTTTGAGTACATAGATATGAATGCATGCATTAAAAAGAAAGAGTTCAGCCTTAAAACTCTGTTTTTAAAGCTTTTTCTTATAACTGTTATTAAACTGCTGTAACTGTCAAAACTTGAGAAAGCCACAACCTGAGCACATTAAACATACTGAATGGCTCTGATAGGAGGCTTTAAGTTTCACAACAGCTGTCTAGTGAACCCTCTTTCCCTATGCAGCTATACCCTTATAGTAGTTGCAATCTGGCCACTTACCTATTGTGTGCTAAAAAAGGCCCATCAGAGAAAAACTAACCCAACCATTCAAACAGATCAATCCTATACTACTTTCTGGCAAAAATGTGCATTTGTCTTAGTTAAGCAACATACAATATTTGTGCATTTGCTAAAAGACAATTTTCATATGGAATCAAAAGATTTTAAAAATGGTATATGAATTTTATGTTCATTTCTGTTAAAAATTAAAAAACTTTATATTACAGTGTAATTTTATACTTTTATATACCACGAGTATTTGAAAATGGTGCACAGCAAATAAAAAAAGGTATGTGGTAATATTCATAAGCTTAAAAAAAACATGTTGTATCTGAAAGAACTAATTACATTTGTATACGTTAAAGGAACTCATTTCTAAGGTGAAAAATATTACAACATTGATACAGATACTTATGCCAAACATCAATTTGTATCAAATTAATTTTAAAATCTTGAGCTTGTAAACAACTTTTACAAAAATGATATGTTACTGCTAAAATTATCTTACTTCTGCAAATTTATATAACAAATGTTTACATACAACTCAAGCTTCTGGTATTCTAGGAAAAAAACTGTTTATTATAGTTTTATCTCATGGTATTTTCTGGATATTTCAAGAGCACAAAAACCAGTAAAGAATGAAAATTTATTTACAGATACACAGCAAGAGTCAGCTTCATTTAGGCAATTATGAAATGAAAGTCAGTTCCACCACCAACAAAAACAAGTACAACACATTGTAGCCAGATTATGTTGTGAAAAGACAGTTTGTAGAAAAAGACACTTCATAGTTGCAATTTAATAGAAGACTTATTGCTGTGAAATACTGGATTGACATTTATGGGAAAACTGAACAGACCTGGCAAAAGAATTAACATTTTAAAGAGAATTGCTGTTGTGCATATCCAAATAAATTTTCTATTAAAAGCATTCTGGTAAAAGTATTTTATGAATATAGAACATTTTGTTTGAAAGAATATTAATAAAGTATAATACAGGATTTCCCAAACTCCCCTGGCTTACAGACTTCTTCATATTTTTCAAGATTTCCATAAACCCCATAGGATCAGATATAAAGTTATTGAACGAAAAATAAGATGTTATTAAAATTAAACAATGAAGTGTTAAAAAATGCACTTTAAATTAATGACAAAATATTTCAATTTGAAATGATAACAATATCACCCAAATGTTACATTTAATGAGAGGAGGTAATGAATAAAATGGCTATATTTTTTCCAAAAATATATCAGAAATAAATAGATATAGCTCTGTGTTCAACTCAATACGTATGTTATTAGATTTGTGTTATAAAAAATACATTCTACAATATATTGTGGACCCCCAAAAATACCTCACAGAGTCCAGGTTTGTGAAACACTGGTCATCTGTATCTAAACATATTCATCTATTCATAATATAACTAATGAACTGCAATATATATAGAACTAAGATGTTAAGATGCATTAACAATACTACAATATCTCTGACTTCACTGCAATCATGAAAAACACACATGCAACTGTAATAATAAAAAAATTAAATTATAATCTCTTGAAAGTTTAGGTAACTAAAAATATATAAAACTTAGTGTTTAGTACTATAAGCTGTTGCAGAAAGCATAAAAATTGATTAACTGTAAGTAAACTGCCAAAACTTGAAATGGTAACCCATTAAAAGTTTGTCATTAAGCCATGCTTTCTGATACTCAATTTTTTGAATAACTGAAATTTAACTTGCCTTCAAAGAATAAAAAGATATTTCTTACCATTCCGACATTATGGTGTGTGCAGTCTTCTACATATTGTCAAGAATTACTCATGACACACAGCTAATTATTCACATGATACAAATTAGAGAGTTGTAGTAGATACTGTGCAAAATGGCATACACTGTAAGTTGAACCTATTATTGATGCTTTAAGCTCATCATCATAAATACCTGGGTGCCCTATTTATGCTTTATAGCTGCAACCAGTTGAAATTCAATACAAATGTATATTTATATGCATATACAAAACTTGCTGTGTAAAAAAATTAAATCCCTACTACTTAAATTATTTCACTGAAATTCACTGGAAGTTTATAGCAACACAGCTAGTAAAACTATGATCTAGTCACAATGGTAGCAATCTATTATTGAAAGTGATGATTCTTTTATAACAGCTGATTAGGACAATCCAAAGACTTCTCCAAAATGGTACATAACAAATAAACCTTTTTAAGTGAAATAAAGCTTCACTTCCACCTTATAATTATAACATGTACTTATTGACATAAAAGATAATCGTCACTAAGAATGAAAATAGCTGAAAACATTAAATTGAATACATTGGGGGGGGGGGGGAGAGTTTTGCCAAATATATTCAATAGTTTTAAGCTAAAATTTAAAATAAGTACAGTAAGGGTCTGAAAATCTGGATTGCTCGGTGATTGGGATTGGTCCAAACTGGATTTTCCAGATTCTCAGGAGTAACTTTTAGATTCAAATTTAAGGAAGGATTAAAAAGTAGAAAACAAGCAAATCATGATAACGTTTTTACTGCAAAATAATACAGCACAAATTTATTCTGGAAATAATTCACAAAAGAAAGATTTTTATTAAAAAAAACTAAAATTATTCCTTCATTTTGACGACTTCATTTGTGTTTGTGCACTACTTGTGGATGGAACACTTGCTCTATCAGTAAATATTTCTACAGCTTTTTTAAGTTTCTTACGTTTTAATGTTTTCACCTAGTTTTAATGTGGTTTTCTCTCTTTTAACACCACAAACTCTATTTACTTTTGGAGCCATTATTATGGGGTTAATAAAAATTTGTAAATAGTACGTGTAAGCTGCATATGTAAAGCTGCAAAAGGACAGCAAATAATATATTACAATATTTAGCATTGCCACAGATCAACTGACTTAAATGTTTCAAAATTGTAAATCATTCCTGATGAAAAATAGAATTGCCACAAAGCACCACTGGCACTTTAGCCAGAATTTTCTAATATGCAGGAAAATAACAGACCATGAAATTCACAAAGATTCCGAGTATTTTAAAAAGTCCGGATTCTTGAGTTGTCCGGATTTCTGGGATCTGTATTTTCAGATACTGTAATTCATTCAGCAATATATATATATACAATAATATTTCTTAAATGATAACATATCTATAATTAATATTTTAACATATGCTTTGTTAGAGTATAGGAATGTTCTCACATTAAATTGGACAGAATCCCATTTGCAGTAAAATTTGCTTAACAGTTCTGCTTAATTTTCTGTACATAATAAAATCATCAAGTCCTTTTTTCATTCCTAATGCAACTGTTTTCAACATTTCTATGCATAATTTACGTATGTGTAAGAAAGTACACCTTATATTGGCTTAATAGAATGTATTTTTTGCCACTAACATATTAGAATTTCATACATAAACATTATGACACACTTCTTAATATTCAGCACACTAAATGGCATTGATAAAACTAGTGTGATGCTTAAAATGTCTAAATATCTTTGAAGGTAAACATTACAAGTGATGTTTGAATGTGATTTAGTAGATGCAAATACTAATTGAATACACCACTTCATGTTAAAAATAAAAATTTGACAGAACAGTTTTATTACAAATTTCCAAACTAAAAAGTTTCCACACCTGCTTGTTTTGCAGCTTCTCGCTGTGGGCGGACTTTTTTGGTATGCTTATAATCTTTCCTGTGCTGAGGATTTTTTCTGGAAGCATGTAAAAGCATGCATATAATATTTTGTACAAGAACATTTTAAATTTTTAATAAATTAATACCAGAATGTAAAATCACGGTTATGGTCTTAAGCTCTTGTTAAGGACTATCAGTAATGCTTCTGACTTGTGCTGAAAGTAAGGAAGTAATTAGAAAATCTGATTAAAGATAAAGAAGTGCGATTAGTGAGAAATAAAATTGTGTTAGTAAAGAATAGGAATTATTGTATCAAGGAGCAAGTTTTTTTTTCATATAAAAAATATTAAAGCTATAATGCTTTATTAAGTAAAAGTATTTAATTTTTAGCAAATAAGTTTGATCTAAGCATAATTTGCAATCTGCTAGAATAGGAGAGAAGATAATGCAAAATACTTAAAAAATTATAAAAAGCTTAAATTCGAAGTTAATAAATATATTGTTGAACAAACTTGAACAACAAGCATAATTTAACAAAAATGCATTGATGCTTAATTTTACCCAACAATATATCTAATAGTATGGGTTAGTTTTGGGCTTTCAGATGATGCACTAACTCTTTAGAGTATAAACATGATGAACTACGCAATATTAAAACAAAATTTAGATAAAACATAATCAGAAATACATATCCCATTTCATATTTGATTCACAAAATCTATTTTTACTTAACAAAAAGTATACATTTTATATAGCAAAAATTCATTAAATTTGACCTAGGAACTAAAATAACTTTATGAAATGTTTACTAGTAGTTTCAAGGAGCATATTGGACTTAAATTTTTTATATACTTTTACACACAGACACAAAAAGAAATATTCAAACTGTTTCATCTAAGTTGACAACTAACATAAATAAACAATAAGACACAGGAAAACCTACCCTGGTATCATTGCATACAGAAGTATTTGTTATTGGTCATTTTTGTGGCCTCGTTTTTAAGCACATGAGAAATGTATAAAAAATAAACACACTACCAGCTGTCTCTTCACTGTGTTTCATTTGAAACAGTATTGCTTGCAGACACATAGCATAGCATTCTATATCCAAAAAAATTTAGTAAAATACAGAAATACCAGAATTCCTTTCTTTATATATATAAAAAAAACATAGGAATTGATAACACAAAGAAACTGATAAAAACAGTTGAATGTATTTAACTTTAAAATGAAAGAGCTATTTCAGTCCATGAGTGGTTGGAAATTGCTCTACTCTAATACACTGCCTACAATATCATTATTGTTGTTGTTTTATATATCAACATAGTTTCACTTATTACATTGGTTTTTAACACATCTTCTTCAGCTACCATATGGCTAATAAGATTTTATGAGTTTTTTTTAATAAACACGTCATATAGCTTTTCAAGTAATAACCACACTTTTCGAAGTTTAAATGATTCATCATTTTTGGCAATGTTGCCATTTATTTGACTCCAGACTATTTCTTTTGGATTCAATTGGCAATGATATAACAAATATAAGTACACTTTGTCTGATACAGCTAAAAGTTGATCTATATGTCATAATTATTTAATAACTTTCTTCATTGTTTTTTTTCATTTGAAAGGTATGAAGTCACTCTTGACCTCAATATCATATTAGAAGAAAAACTGTCTTGAACCAGGTGGGATGCAGCACCCTTTTGCATAAAATGGACAAAATGGCCCGATCACAAGGACCCCATGGGATCAGAGAAGATTGGGAGATATCTATGGCATATTAAACTGACAGGAAGACCTTTATGGCAAGCTACTACTTGAGTGGTAAATTTACTTTTATTATTATATAATAAACAACCATTTGTTACTGAGACCTGACAAAAGTCTATATAATACAAATAGTAATAGAATGAGAAAGAAACAATGCCCGAGATTTGAACTAAGGTCCACTGAATAGCTGTTAGGAGACAAATGTAGCCTTCCATTAGTGCCATCCAGCATGTTCTTTAACATGCACAAGGTATAACTCTCCTGCACACAGGGCACAGTTTAATGTTTCATCTAATGAATGGTGGTCTTTCTAAGTCTCTCAATGCCCCCTTTCTTATTGAGAGAAGGGTTGGGGTTAGCAGAGACAAATCTCGATGCTGGCACAGCAGAACTGCAATTTATGAGCCTGCATGCTACTGAGATATCCCACCCCAATAGCCATGTTAGTTATACTGATATGTTTATAAGGTGAAAAGAAACTTCTCCATAAATTAGCAATTCCACTACAAAAGTAGGATGTATTGGATATCATAACTGAGTCCTCCATACTTCCACATAAACTGATATCAAAATTTTTAATTTCAGCCAGTAACTAACCATTGTCCAAGGAGGAAAGACTTAACTGGCATAGTGGTTAGGGAGCTAGTGACTATTCCAGCAAGGCAAACTTTGTGTGTTGTGTTAGCTCTAACTAAGGAAGTGGTCAGCAGTGACTTTGGTCTAAGTAGGGCATGTCCTTGTATGAGAAGCCTGTAAAAGCTAGGAGTAGCTTCTAGAATTCTTCTCTGTCCTAAATGTTACAAATAAAAAAGAATTTGAATTTAGCAGCTTGTCTAATGCCAAGAAAAACAACAAAATTATAATTTCTGAAGCTTGATTTTTGAATGTTTCTATTAATGAAGTAGAAAAACAAACTCCAGTTATTTTATGTTTATTTTATATCATCCAATAATAGTTTGGTAACCTTGTGACATCACAGATAATAATGATAGCATAGATTCATTTTACTAATTGGATTCTTGATATTAAATTCAATGATCAATATAAATATACTACTTTGACTTAATATGCTAAACCTTTTTTTTTTTGAAAAAATTGCCCCCCATATTTAGCATTCTTGATTATGTCAGAGCTTGGCTCTGCATTTCTGAGAATGCCATTACCAGCATTCTTCCATCTCAAATGATGAAAAAAGTTTGCACACAGAAGTACAACTACACTATTAATTCACCAGGAAAAATAGCTTATAAAGTTCACTTTTTTCATATTATTGTTTTTCTAGCATTTATAATTAATTAGTTTTAAACATCCAATAATTGTTTAACCTAGGATTACCCTGGTGTTTGATAAGATATTAATATTTACACTAATAATTTAAGTAAACAGTAGAGAAAACAGTGATTTCCTACAATATTTAGTAACAAAACTACCAATTTATTTTAAAAAGCTTTGCAAAATTTTTATATGAGTAACAGTTCTAAGAATAACACAATTACTACTAAACTTCCATTAGTAGCATGATCTGATTTTGAAACTTTTATACATTTATTCCTAAAAGGTAATGGTTGACATCCTGATATTTCATTAATAATCAAATTGTGCCAAATTCAACTATTTCTATGCACACAAAAGAAGCTACATTTTCAGTTATTACTGATTTGTGCTGTCAAACAAAAATGAACAGCTTGTGCAAATCACAAGAGTATACTTAAATTCAGGCTAATGAAGTCTGCATGCTCATCACAAAAGTGGCTATTGTTCTCACCTGTAACAGCTTAAACCAAACTGACATTCTGGTTTTTCTTCCTTGCCATCATTTGCATCATCACCACCACCACCTTCATCATTTCTTTGATTTGGTTCTAATTCTGAATTGTAGTCTGAATCACCAGGATGACTGAACTGATCCACGTGATTAGGATTTTTCCTGAAAGGAATGCAATATGTATTCCTTACAAAGTGCAATATAATTTTATTAATACCAGGCCACTAAAGATGAGTGTAGGCTCAGAATAATTTAAATTTCAAATATCTCTTGTACTTGAAAAAATAAATAAAAAAAAAAAATTAACCTTTTATTCAGTTCCAGCAATTAAAAGTACCATGCAACTTTCGACTTTTTTAAACCTATTTTCTATTTAATAAATTAATGGCTCTTAGTGTTTAAAATGATGTTTACCAAGGATTTTGTTTCTACTAGTTTTTCTTTTTTTTGTTTGAAATAGCATTAAATATTTCAATTTTGACATAAAATGATTATAATAACATGAGTAAAATGATTAGTGATGTGAATTTCTGTATATATGTCTGTGTACATGTCATGTGTCAGAGAAATGTTCTCCCCAAATTGTGCTTGGGATCATTAACTTCGAGGGCAGTATGATGTGGAATTATAAAATTGAGCCTGAACTCATCTTTATAGGTATTTATTAAAACACACAAGTTTTATCCATTATGTTTCTTGAGCAGCATATATTTTGAGTTAAGACAATGAGGTATTAATGACATTCATTTATCAGCTAGTTGGAACATCAGTGTTTTGCTTTTGAATACATCATCACAGCAATACATAAGACACAGCTAAAATAGTTATATTTCAGCACTGTAAACTACTAAGTATATCATCGTAGGTAACAGATTAAATTGATCTGCAGAAAATAGTTATCATCGACTCAAATGTTAGCTAATATGACCGTTGGGTTGTTTTACCTCTGAGTGGCACTTTTTTGCGCACCATGGGCTAAATGGCCAGGTCACATGGACCCCGAAGGCTCAGAGAAGGTTGGGGGAGGGGACCCACTGGAACAGCTGTTGGGAGACAGATGGTAGCCTCCCGTTAAGGCCATCCAGCGTGTTCTTTAACGTGCACAGGGTATGGCTCTCCCGCACATGGGGCCACTGCTTAACGTCCCATCCGACGGACGGCGGCCTTTCCAAGCCCATCGGTGTCCCCTACTGACCGTGGGCAGGGTGGGGAATTTTGCGGAGATAAATCTCAACGCTGAAGCTAATATGACCGATTAGTTTAGATGGTCAGCATTGGTCAGTTACTTTATATTATAAAGCAATAATTTTTACATTTATATCACTTTTATTCCTTTTTTAAACCAGAGTTTTATTTGTATAATACTAGCTGAAAATTAATTTCTGCAATAGAAACAATCATATAGGAATTTTACATTTTATATTTCAGCTTGTGGTTAAAAGTTTAGTTTTTAAATGTAACAAAATATGAAGAAAATTTTCAGAATATTAAAATTGTTCTGATAGCCAAGGGATTAGTACAAATTGGCTACTGATCAAAGGGGTCTAAGTTTGATCCCTGAGATATGGATATTTCTTTTCTGCATTGTTGTCATTCTGATGTGGTCTCTTTCTCACAGGTCTTCTTTATGGCATATTAAACTGGCAGGCTCATGTCAGACTTTTATGGCAAGCTACTACTACTAGCCGTCCCGTGGCCGAGTGGTTAGGAAGCTTGGCTACTGATCTACGAGACCTGGGTTCGAGCCCCGGATAAGGCATGGACGTTTGTGTTGTTTTTCTGCTGAGGTCCTGCCATCCTCTCAGACCCCTGTGGCAAGCAGCTGCTTGAGGGGGTATTTATTTTTTTTTTATTTACTACTTGAGTGTTAAATTAACTTTTATTATTATATAATAAAAATCATGTTACTGAGATCTGACAAATGTCTATATAATACAAATAGAAATATGAGGAAGAAACCATGCCTGTGAGATCTGACAAATGTCTATATAATACAAATAGAAATATGAGGAAGAAACCATGCCTGTGAGATTTGAATTAAGGTCTTCTTTCTCTACAACCAAACATGCTAACCACTCACCCATTGGAAATTTTTATTATACTACATTTTGATGAATTTCTTTTTGCTAAATTATATTATAATTAATAAAAATTTAAAAGCTCTAGGTATAGTATATGTTGTTTAGATTACAAGAGTGTCAATCATTATGAATAGTAATATAGCTACAGTACAATACTAATCTAGTGATCTAGTTGAACAACAGACAAGTGCCAATGACAGGTTGAGTATAACCAAGTCACAAGAAGCTGACTTATCAGCTGTGGAAACATGGGTTGTTTTACACATTTTTTGATTGAATCATGAATTAAATGGATAGCTTACAAGGGATCAAAAAGCTGAAGATATGTATAAGGGAGCAATGGACAGTTATTGGGGACAGATGGAAACCAACTACAAAGATCATCAAATGTGCTTTTTAATGCTCATCTGCATATAAGGCCACAACATAATGTCCCTTTTATTGGATGGTGGCCTTTCCAAGCTTGTGTCTCTTTTTTCAGTGGACAGAGCTCAGATGAGGAGAGAAAATCTGAAATACTGGCCTAGCTGGGATTGAAAATCTATGAACCTTAGATTATGAGCCTGGCATGATACTGAGTGCACTGACTCCCATCTTTGGTATGGAGGGGCAAAAAATCCTATACCCAAATGTCAAACAGCAGAGAAAATACATAACGTCTGATCTGAACAATAGAATAAAAGAAATTCTTCATCAGTTGGACAGCCCTTTGAAATTAAGTAGTCATAATTTACTTGAAAATCTATCATTAAATTGCCAGTTAAAAATATCTAAACATTATCTAATCATTGCCAAAGATTGGTTGGTTGGTTGTTTTACCTCTGAGCGGCACTTTTTTGCACACCATGGGCTAAATGGCCAGGTCACAAGGACCCTGAAGGCTCAGAGTAGGTTGGGGGAGGGGACCCACTGGAACAGCCGTTGAGAGACAGATGGTAGCCTCCTGTCAAGGCCATCCAGCATGTTCTTTAATGTGCACAGGGTATGGCTCTCCCGCACATGGGGCCACAGCTTAATGTCCCACCATCCAATGGACAGTAGCCTTTCCAAACCCATCAGTGTCCCCTATTGACCGTGAGCAGGGCGGGGAGTTTTCCGGAGATAAGTCTCAACGCTGACCCAGCTGGGATTCGAACCTGGGCATTGCCAAAGAAGGGAAGGAAAATAAATCAGAAAAAATATACTATGAAATACTAGACACTTATTGTGCAAAATGTGGCAAACTTATACAGGATTGATCAAAATATAAAAACACAAACTATCCTTTTGGTGATTCCACAAAAGTGTAGCCAATTTCATTCTATATACATTTCAAATCTATTTTTTATTATTATATTCAAACAGTTATTAACATTTCAAATTATCTTTTACTGTGCACTACCACCTGATATGTAATTAACTAATATATTAAATATAACATTTCTGGCTATTTCTGCCTTTATCATGGCATTAAATACCAATTATGACATAAGATAACAGTTCTCTATGTAAAAATATTAAAATTAAAAACCTGTAGCATTTTTTCCCATAAGTGCATGGAATTCTTTTGTCTCCCTTCATTCCTTTGGAGGGCTTATCTCCATCAGCTTCTTCATCTGATCCTTCTTCACTAACAGCCACACGCTTGCTTCTTCTTCGTTTTGCTTTAGGAAGCTGACAAACAAACATTCTTAGGTTATCATTCTTAAAAATGAAAGGAGACAATCTTTGTTTCTCCCAAGTAGTTAATTCATTTAAATATATGATATAAAAAACGCAATAACATACACAAGACTGTAAAATTATCAAAAGACATTTGTCAGTCAGTTATTTTTACAAAAAATCAGTCAGTACATTATTTTATATGTTATGGGGTGTAATTTTTATATTAAGAATTTTGCCATTTCTTTCAATGTGGCAAGAAGCCAATAACTTTGGCATGACAAAATGCCAATTATCAATTCACAGGCCTCAATTGGCAAGTGGTTAGGGAGCTAGTGGCTGTTCCAAAAAGGCAAACTTTATGTGTTTAGCTCTGAGAGAGTGATCAGCAGTGGCATTGGTCTTAATAAGATATGTCTTTGTATGAGAAGGTCTGTACAAACTAGGAGTAATTTCTAGGACTTTTCTCAGTCTTATGTGTTGTGATTAAAAAAAAAATGGAATGCTAAGAAACATAAACCAAAATAAGCATTAATTAACAAATTAACAACCATTAGTAAATTATTAATTTTATTACTGGATTTAAAGAGATTCCTAATATTTACAATGGGACCAAATTTTCCAAGGTACTATTTAAAATAAATTACAACTTATTGGTTCTGAGATGAACAGTTTATTTTTCAATTTAATTACAATAACCTATAGGCATATATCCTGCAGAAAATTTTAAAAAAGAGGAAAAATTTTAAAAAGCCAGTTTACATTTCAGACCAAGCAGAGTTAGTGGGAAAATTAAGTTTTAATAGGTGGATATGATCCCATGAATGCTGATAAACATCAGATTTTCTGTCATATAGGGGCAGGAGTGGCTCAGTTGGTAGCATGCCAGGCTGCAGTTCCCAGGTTAGGGTCCTAGCTTGGTCAGTGTTGAGATTTATCCCTGCAAAACTCCCTGCCCTGCCCATGGTCAGTAGGGACACCATTGGGCTTGGAAAGGCCACTGTTCGTCGGATGGAACGTTAAGCAGTGGCCCCGTGTATGGGAGAGCCATACCCTGTGCATGTTAAAGAACATGCTGGATGGCCTTGACAGGAGGCCACCATTTGTCTCCCAACAGCTGTTTCAGTGGGTCACCTCCCCCAAACTTCTATAAGCCTTTGGGGTCCTTGTGACCTGGCCATTTAGCCCATGGTGTGCAAAAAAGTGCCACTAAGGGGTAAAAGAACCCAACCCATCTCTGTCATATAAGATATCCTCCTATTGTTTTATTTCCCACTAAGACTATGAAGAGATTCTGTGATCATATGGTGTCCTTGAAACTATCTCTCACCATCTGGGCCAGTGTTGAGATTTTTCTTTGCAAACCTCCTCACCTGCCCTCAGTCCATAGCAGACCTCAACAGATTTGAAAAAGCTGCCATCTGTCAGATGGGATGTTAAGCCATTGCCCCATATGCAGGAGAGCCATACCCTGTGCATGTTAAAGTACACACTGGATGGCCTTGATGGGAGGCTACAATCTGTCTCCTAACAGCAGTCTAATGGGTCTCCTCCCATCAACTTTCTCTGAGCCCTTGGGTCCTTGTGACTGACCATTTGGCACATTGTGTGCAAAAAAAGTGCCGCTCAGAGGTAAAACAGCCCATCTATCACTATGGAACACAGGCAGTGTCTACTAGAAAGATGTTAGTTGTAATCAAGTACATAAATTCAGATTAATAAGTAAACAATTCAATAGTAACTCACAGACAAAAGTCCTGTAAAACTTAGAAAAAGTAAAGAATCAGTAGAAATACTAAGTTTTGATAAAAGTGAGTATGATTCCATGACCCCCTGATAACATGTCAGGTGATACATCTGAGAACTCTCTTCACAGTCTTAGTTAGAGGGTTGGATTATTAAAGTAATTTATTCTCTGTTGAAGAATTATCGCAGATTTTTTTGAATTTTTATACATATCTCAATATGCATTTTATCTGAAGAAGTAATTTTGGGATGTTATAGAGATAGTTCGTAAGTTTTTTTTTTTAATTTCAGGTGGTAAATGAGGATTATTTATGATCTTTTGCAAGTTAGATAATACTGAAGATAAAGAATCGTGACTGGTTTGAAAGCGTTCTAAATATATCATTTATTTAAATATTCATCATTTTCTTAGCTTATTATGAGATACCGAATATAAAATTTTTTATAACTGATCTTTTGTGAAATATATAGTGATGATATGTTTAGCAGTTGGCTTTATTCAGATAGAACTTTAAACTTTTTTTATCGATGAATTAAGCTGATTACATACTACAACAAAGTTTACATTTGAAATGGAACACTCTTATGAGATATCATTTCTTGAAATAATTCAAAGATGTAATAATAAATTAATAACAAATATATATACATATATAACATTAGATTAGAGTTTAAAGTGGAAAAATTACTTAGGATAGTTTACTTCCAATTTAGAGTAACTTTAGGCAAATATCCCACAGAAAAATACTATGATTCCTATCTATCAAGGATATACAGGGAGAGATCTTCAAAGCTCTGCTGTCCTTCTCTGAATTTGCACATCCATCCCGTAACAGTGCCATATGAACAGGCATGATCCCCATATACTTGTGATAAATCAGCATGAATTTTTTTTTCTATCAGAGATCTATGTACAGTGGACCCCCGATATAACGCGCATGTCGGGCGGGAAACACCCGCGTTATAAGGTGAACCGCGTTATCTGAGCAGCGTGGTGGCGACACAATAAATTTCACACTGTAAGCTTTTCTTTTACTCATCATGCATACAATAATTAAACACTATTCAAAATACATGCAGGAATTCAATACATACACAATTACTCAATACGCAGTAACAATAAAATGCGATACTCACTAATGCCGCACGGACCTGTATAAACATGTTTGAACTTATCGCGAACATCGCCCGCGCTATAACCGAGTGCGCGGTATAGCAAGCAGCGCTATAACGAAGGTCCACTGTACTATCAAGGATATACAGGGTGGTGTATCAAGTCTTTCTCCAGAGTAATAACTCAGGACAAAGCAACCCTATGTATGTACAGGGGGCATTGAAAAAGTTCTTGACAGGTGTTTAGATTTGCACTCATTCCAGAATTTAAAATTCAGATATATTCATGAAAATCTAACACCTTGACAGGTGTTTAGATTTTCACTCCAAAGTAAAAGAGTGTTTGAAAGCTTGTCTAAACTTGTCATTACTTGTTAATACAAAGGCCATATCATAATTTCTCTCTTCATTGGTGGCAGGTAAAGTTTGGTCTGTGAAATCTCTGTGTTGTTGCTATGGAACCTACTAAAGACAGGGAAAGATTTTACATTTTCATAAGGATGCACCTTGGGGATAACATAAAAAAAAATTCATGCTGATTTATCACAAGTATATGGGGATCATGCCTGTTCATATGGCACTGTTACAGGATGGATGTGCAAATTCAGAGAAGGACAGCAGAGCTTTGAAGATCTCTCTCATGCAGGAAGAATGAAGGAAGCTGTGAATGAGAGAACATCACTGCTGTTAATGAACTCATTAAGGATAACTCACATATCACCATTCAGGTAATAAGTTTAGATGTCAGTGTATCGATTGGCAGTGTGGAAATCATTATTCATCAACATTTAAAGTTCCAAAAGATCTGTGCCAAATGAGTATCCCACAACTGACAGAACAGCATAAAAGGGGCTAGAACCGACTCAAGCAAGGACATACTGACAATGTTTCAACCTAGTGGCCCTAAACAGTTAACAGACATTGGCACAAGTAATGAGATGTGGTTTTATTACTATACAACTCCCAGAAAAATTGATAACTTCATTTGGGCTGCAGATGAACCACTCCTCCAAATTCTTCAATGAGACTTTCGTTAAGGAAGAGGATGTTCACAATTTATTTCAATTCTCAAAGAGTGGTAGCCGTAGATATTTTACCTGAAAAAATGACTCTAAATGGCTAATACTAACATCAACATTGTTTTGCCCAAAATGGTTGAGATGAAGGAGAAGCGTCAAAACAAGAGGCATGTCAAGGATCCTCCTCCTTCACGACAATGCCAGTGCTCACAAAACCTGGCAATTATGGCCTATCTAGAGCAGGAAAAAATCAAACAGCTACTCCATCCTGCATATTCACCCAATTTTGCACCATGCAATTTTTGGTTGTTTACAAAAATTAAAAAGGAACTTGCTGGGAAACCTTTTTCAAGAGCGCAAGATCTTGCAAAGTGAGTTTATTCAGAGTTACAGAATTTCCCCAACAGGAGTGCCACCAGGTATTCAAGAATTGGCATAGATATTTGCAACTTAACATAGATGCTAGAAGGGAGTATTTTGAAGGACAGTAAAAGTCGTGTTGAGATAAGTGCAATGGTTTTTGTTCTGCAGATGCATGTCAAGAACATTTGGAATGCCCCTATTAAAAACAATGAATGCATATAGGACTGATGAACATGGTTGAAGTGCCTTTGGTGGGAAATTGCAGAATTTAGCACTGTTAACTTCAAAAATATGGGAGATAGTACCAAAACGAAATTAAATTCATAATGGCTGAGAATAACAATGAAAAGTCCTTTGGAAGTAACTATTGCTGATGTTTTGACAGCCTAGTTTGTGGCAAGCAGTGTTGTATATCCACCAGGAAAGGTTATTTTGTACTTGAATGGTTTTCACACCTTCTTTGGAATGTGTCCAATGATAGGTGATGGGGTGCTGCTGCTGTACACAATATGCAAATGGCCACACTGGCTACTTGGGTGATACAAAAATGCAGAAAATGCAGCCACGTGCATCATGGAGTTGAGTATAAGATTCCTTATCACTATTCTGACCTGAACTTCAGTCACTGTTTAACTGGGAATGAGCATCACCTATTTATTAACACACCAAGTATTGCAAGATGATTTTGTATGGGGAATGTCAAGAGAGCATCTATGCTGCTGCACAACTATTGCTGTGAGATATCTGCAGGCACACATGATCTTTGATGTGTGTACACTCATTGTGTGAATATACTGGCATGAAGCACACTCCCTTGAACAACAATCAACGTTTAGGTTGGAATGGTGGTGAGAGGTTTTATAGTAAATTCATGATGCATGTGGCTGCATAATCTGTGCATTTGCATTACCACAACAATTAGTGTGGCCATTTGCATACAGCAAGGGTCACACCACATCACATGCAGAGTTTTATGTTTCTAGCACTTTGGGGGTGAATGTGCAATTGGACACACAAACTTTCTTTATATATCAGAAAACTAAAACATGAAATTCTATATAATTTTCTACTAATGCCAATGATAATAAAAACAAAATATAGAAATTTTGTACTACTACTACTACTACCATCTCTAAATAATTTATAAACATTATGAAAAAGTATCAATTTACTGTTCCTATAAAAGTAAGATTTAATATCTTCAAAATTAAGAAATATAAGTTTCAATGAAG
This sequence comes from Ryuthela nishihirai, assembly GCA_038380435.1. Taxonomy (NCBI): domain Eukaryota; kingdom Metazoa; phylum Arthropoda; class Arachnida; order Araneae; family Heptathelidae; genus Ryuthela; species Ryuthela nishihirai. Next base: position 21,746,480 of record JAWZYU010000026.1, read on the forward strand.
GTAGAAAATACCTAATTCCATTAGAATATAAGAAAAATAATATTACGAAGAAAATAAGATTTTAAGATACATCAGAATGTCAAAAACATTACAAGAATGAAGAAAGGACATAAACAAGGATAAATAAAAAAAAAACTATAATTTATCAACTGAAGCAGTTTACAATATTGCTGAATCTAAATTCAGCCAATCTTTTATTTCCCCTAATTCAATTTAAAATATGCTGAAAATATGATAATACATCTTAATAAATCAAACAAGAATATATAGTAACTCATCTGCATCAAATGTAGAGACAAAACTTTTGCACTGATGGATATTCAACTCTTTCATTAGAGGCTCAAGTTCAATATTTTGTACATTATTTTCATCTCATCTTGAATGCTTTCTATCATATATGCTAGGAAATTTGTGTTCTTGTGTACTAACTACTGAAGATCAAGTGAACATATTTCTACATTCATCAAAGATAATTTTTGAACTTATTACAAAATCTCTTCAAGCTAACATTTATTAACATAAATGTAATATACATCCTCAGTTCTTGTGAACTTTATTCAACTCTACCATTATATAGACCAGTGTTGTCCAACTAGCAGCCCGCGAACAAAATCAAGTTTTTACTTGAAATTTTAAATAAATATCTATAATCCACTTTATAATTTTTTGTCAACTTATATTACTTTACTTGATATGCAATCTTCAACTTACTCATTCTATTTGCAATTATTATTGCATTATTTCAACTTACTCATTCAATTATTATTGCCCAACAACTACGGCCACAATGCTCCCATTAAATTTATTAAATATTTGATAAGGTTTAGAAAATTTATATTGGTTTATTATTACTCATTTTTTTTTTATAAATAAAATTTTTTTGAGGTTACATGAACTGACTTTTCAATTACCTATCCTGTCCTATTCTTTTTTTTCTGGGCCTGCAAAATATTGGCTAAAGAAAAAATGGCCCGCGAAATATTGACGAAAGAAAAAATGGCCTGCGGTCTTAGAGAAGTTGGACAGCACTGATATAGACTATTTATCAGTGCAAAAGTGTTATCTTTACATTAATAAATCAAATTGTTAAAATAATGAAATTACTATTCATACATTATGAAGCATAATCATGATGCATCAGATTTAACAAAATATTTTTATTTACAACATTAATAAATAATATTCAAACATTTAAAATAAGTTCAGCAATTGACCAGTGCCACATGATCATGTTACCTAAGTAAACATGAAACCATAGCTGCTGCAGTGATGCATGCAATAACATAACATGCAATGCTCTGACAGTTGCATACAATGACACATGTTCAATATATCTACAAAGTCCATAATAGCATGTTATAATAACCTTAGAACTTGAATTATATATTATCAATCTCACAATGGATTTTGACATGATCTAAAATCAGGAAAATTGTTTATGCTCTGAACAGTTAATTTATTACACATCTTTGCCATTTGTTAACAATACATCTTTTATGAATGTGATACAATAGAGAGAAAAATCAGTTTCCTACTAAAGGAAAATGCATTCTGTAGATTTATCCAAGAAGCATATTTTATTACATCCCTTTGCAGACTTTTTACAACTATTGATTCTAATCAGTGTCAAAAAGTGAATACCTATTACATTTTCCGTACATAAATTTCAGCCCTACCTTTTTCTTTCGACTACTTGTACCCCAGTCACTACCAGATTCACTGTCTGAGTCAAATCTACGACTCTTCCTCTTTTTTCCATGCTCAGCCTCCCAATCACTACCTGAATCATCCCCTTTCCTTTGTCCTCTTCTTCTTTTAAGTTTGGGTTCTGATTTATCACTTTGCCACTCTTCATCATCACTGACAATGAAGTCCTCTGCAGGTAAAACAAATACTTTAAAAAAATACTGGCAACATATAAAAATAAGAAGATTGGAATAACAACAACACCCAATCATATGAACACATAAGGCTAAATAAAACTGTCACATCATTTATTAATAGCAAATTAATTTTGGCAATTGGCAAATTTTTATTTTGTACCAAAAATCTCCTTTTAGTACATTAAGCAAGCAATAATCTTATAATAGCACACTTTTACACCCCTGTGAAATGATGCCCTCAATATGAGATATGCATATGAAGCAAACAATTTGTAGATATATAAAAAAAACAAATTCAGTGAGACTAAATGGAAAAACTGGTTGTAACATTAATTATACACTTGGTGAAAATTTTGATATTCTTCTAGAAATTATACTATACAATATTTACACCAAATTCTGGTGTTAATTGTAAAATAAGAATATAAAATATAGCACCATTCCTGCATGATCCTTGCTCTGTGGATGGAGGCATTGCCATGTTGGTACAGGAAAGGGTCTTCACTGAATAGTTGCCATAAAGTTGGGAGCACAGAATTGTCGAGAATGTTTATGGCCAATTGTGTTGTGACGAATTTACTGGTACTAGGTGACCCAGCCTGAACACAAAAAACAGCCTCAGATCATGATGCCTCCACCACCAAACTTCACAGTTGGCACAACTCAATCAGGCAGGTAGTATTCACCTGGCATCCTCCATCTGCAATGATGAATCACACTTGCCATTTGGGAAGTGTGATTGATCATTCCAGAGACATGGTTCCACTACTCAAGAGTCTACTGGCACCATGCTTCACACAACTCCAACTGATGCTTGGCATTGATCTTGTTGCTGTTAGGCTTGTGTGCATTGCTAGAGAATGGAAACCCATTTGGATTGCTTCCAGAGGCATTTTGAACTCTGTGGTGAGTGTTGCAACTGAGGACAGGTGATTTTGCTGCACCACCCACTTCAGCACTTGGTGGTCTTGCTCTGTCATTTTACGTGGTCTACTGGGTTCCAATGCTGCTGTTGTTGTTCCTAGGCACTTCCACTTTACAATAACATCACTTACAGTTGATTGGGCAGCTGCAGCAAGGCCAAATTGTCTCAAACTGACTTGTTGCTAAGCTGGCATCCTATGACCGCGCCACGTTAAAAGTCATTGAGCTCTGCCATGTCCATTCTCCTGTTCATGAGTGTCTATGAGGTTTGCCAGGCCATCTGCAACCTGTGAACCTGTGGTATATATGGTGGGATACACTACTCAGAAGGGGGTGTCCGGATACTTTTGATCAGACAATGTATATGAAGTGGCATCTCCTCATCTAATGCTGAGTTTGGTGAAGCATAGCACAACAGCAAACAATATGAAAACTTCTTTACACACTTCCTTGCAAAAACTGAGATTATAAATAATGCATAAAGCAGGTATTTCAAAAGTCTGCACAGAGTAAACAAGAAATCAATTTTTTTCTACTTTAGCATTTCATTATAACTGTTAAAGATTAATTTCAAATTATACAAACTTTTGTGAATACATACATACTACTAACTTATCACCACAAAAATTTTGCCACTAACTTCACAATCATCCATACAAAAGGCCCAACAGAAAAAACACACACACACACACATTGCTAATAAATAAATAGTCATATCTTGTGCAGTTATGAAACCAAACTTTGCATTATTTAATATATATTCAGCTGTGTGTGGTTTTCTATGCCATAATTTTAAATTTTTTTCAAACAAAAAGTAAATTTTTAAGTTGCTGATAAAAGAGACAGCAGTAAATGCCTAAAAACAAATTTATGGTTTAAATGGGATATTTGAAACAGATCAATAAATCTACTGCCTCAGCAGTGCAGTAGTATTGTGTCAGTTTGCAATCAAGCTACATAAATTAAGGCTACACATGAACTGGTGAACCAAGGCCACAATGTACAAAGATGTAATGCTACATAGTGATGGCCAACTGTAGCTTGATGTTTACCACCTTTAAAGTGTCCTTTACAGTTTCATTCCTTTTCCCCTTTTGTGTGCAGTTTTTTTAATTTGGCTGCAGGTTTTATTACTTTTATCTGTTTACTTTTTTTACTGTATATCATGTATTTGGAGCAATATGGCCTTAGCTGCAGTTGCACCATATAAAACCCCAACCAACTGAAGCTTGACTCCTGCAAATTTCTGTCATTATTCACAAACAAATCCTTCTGACCAATGATAAATCTCAAGAATAGTTTAAGCTCAAATAGAACGAGTTAAAAAAATTAAAAGTAACAATGTTTGCTTGCTCATGTATAAGTTAATGAAAAAAAAAAAACATTGGAAACTTCCTACTGTAAAAGTTGAATACTTCTACTCACCAAAGCAGGGAACCTTACACTCTTGGCAAAGAACCAGTCTTCCTGCAGTTTCAGAACTTGTGTTTACATTGTACAAAAAGATGACAAAAATCTATTCAGGGTCTCTTTCAGAAAACATCATGACACACAGATTTGAAGACAACTAATATTAAAGTGACTGTTTTGGTTGAACATTTCCAACGTGAGCACCCCACCTTCTCATTTTATGGACTGCTGATTCTGGGTGACGGAGAAGGGAAATATTGAATTCTTTCCCATCTGCAACAGCATGTTTGTTTCAGCCCCATTCACAAGTGGGGAAGCTGGCAGCTTTATGAAGGTCCAAGAAGCAGATGGTGGTCGGCTTCTTCAGTGTTCTCTTCCAAAGGAAGGTAGTTAGTGTCAGCATGAACTATTGGACCACACAGTGTCATAGCAGCAAGGAGATAAGAGCGGGAAGGAATTGTACTAGAAGATATTTTATCATTCACTTTTAGTTAGTAGATGAGTTTGTGAAGGAACAAAGCATTGATTGACAATGTTGCTTTGGAATATGTACTGACTGAGCATAAGCAACGACAAAAAGAGACTGTAGGCTAATGACTCAAACCTGAAATGGCCCCTAATGCCAAATTGGTACAATGTAGCAATCATTAAAAGTACTGCCAAGAAGTTGCTAGTGAAAATGAAGAATGTTTTGCACTTTGTTGTGAAAATTCTCAGTTTATATATAAGCTGTATGAAAAGAATTCAAGAAAATTTAGTGGACTGTGCAATGAAATGTGTAGTGCTTGTGTACCGTTTTTTTGTGCAAAAATTTCAACAGTTATCAAGAGATAAAGTACTTACTGAATTGGACTACATTCAGAAATATTGCTATTTATAAAATTCATTCCATTTATGAGTTGTTTTGAAGATTCATCATGGCTCTTCAAATTAAATTACCTTGCAGATATGCTCGCAAGCCTAAATGAGTTGAATGCTGGGGTTACAGGGAGTTTTTCAGTGACTTTATTGAATATAAGATCGACACAATAATAAAAAATACATATGCTAGTCTTATAGAAAAGGATAATTTAAGTGCATTTCCAACACTGAAGATTTTCTGTAAAAAAAGTAAATTGTTCTTGAGGGGGAATGATATTCAAGAGTATCTTCTCATTCTGAAGCAATATTTCAAAGATCACTTTCCGGTGCAAATTGGCAAAACAACTGGATATGTAATCCTTTCAAAAGCAAAACACTCAAGCAACCTTTCAATGTTTAGTAAGCAAAATGTTTCTTGGAGCTTTCATACATTGAAGCATTATGATCAGAAAATAAGACAGTCCCCAATTGAAATTTGAATTCAAACAACTGGAAAGTATGCAGAAATTGCAGACAATGATGCATCTTTTCTGATGTCATTTGCTACTAGAAATGTGTGAGATTTGATTTTAACATTTGTTGCCTTCAAGATCAAATACACAAGCAAATGAATGCTGAATCTGACCCATCTAAAACTGACAAACACTGAATCCAACATCATTTAAAAACAATAAGTACATCTTTTGCATTAAAAATATTAAACTTATAAATGGTTTTGTGGAAATAAAGTTTCACAGACATGCAAATATTGATATTAAACTTATTAATATATATTTTGCACAAAACTTTGGATTAAAACTTTAATTACAACTCTATAACACTATAAAATTAAAAGTAGCATATTTAGCAGTATGAACTATAATTGATCAAACCTACGCTCTATACCATAAATCTTTACATACTATTCTTGTGGTGTAGAACATATTATTGCTGAAGGTAACACTGGATGAAAATAAGTCTGGTACATTGTGCAAAGTTGGTAAATTATGTTAAAATTGAAGGTTGAGGTAAAGTTCTTAAGCTTGCATATGAAGATGATATTTAGTCTCCATTTATTTGTATGGTTTTGTATTTGACAAAGTCTTTAAATTGACAACTCCTTTTGGGTGAGCTTAGGGGATATCCTTTACAATATCATCACCTTTAAATTTACATTACCCAGAAAGATAATTGTATAATACCACTAGAGTATTAACTTCTAGGTACTATAGAAAAAGCAGTTAATTCTATATATAATTTTTGAAGAATATTTTAAATACACTATAGATTACTAATTACTTTATATACTACAGGAAATAAAAATTGCAACATTTGCAAGAAGTTATGCAAATGTGACGAAATTTGTGGAGACCAAATTGACATCACAGGTGCAGAGCAGTCAAACACAGGAAAAATAAACTAAAGCTCCCTGGTTGACAAAACATTGTGGAAACTGCTCTAAAACACGAAAGATGTCCTTATGCAGACATCGGCAGCCACTCCCAACAGGTAACAGACTTTGAGCATAGAAAAATTACTGGCCTTAGAGAAGCTGGTTTGTCATACAGAGATGTGGCCTGTTGGTTGCAATCCCAGCACCATTGTACACATATGGCACCAGTGGGTTCAAGAAGGATCCAGCACATGCCAACAAGGATCAGGAAGACGCCGTATGACCACAGAGCAACAGGACCGCCATTTGCGACACATGGCATTGAGTGACAGATTCGTGACTACAAAGCAACTGCAAAAGGACTGGCAACAGGCTTTTACAGTTTTCATTGTGAGCCTATCATCTTGCATTGCATTTACCCCTCGCATCTGTCCACATGCAAGCACATCTTCAGTGGTGTCACTGTTCCGTGTGTGTTCAGACAGAACTGGAACGAACAGGAGTGGAGTACCATGGTGTTTAGTGACAAATCTCATTTTTGTCTTAGTCAGCACAATGGTAGACAAAGTGTTCGCTGTCATCCAGGGGGAAAGGAATGTTACACAGTGCATACGACATCATCACACAGCTCCAGCACCTGGTATCTTGGTATGGGGTGTCATTAGTTAGACATTTTGGTCAGAACTGGTCATCATAAGGGGGATTTCTAACTGCCCAATGATACATTACCAACATTTTGCAGCCAGTGGCTGTCCCATTTGTTCAGCAGCACAGAACCTTTTATCAGCAAGATCCCCACACAGCCCACATTACTCTGCAGTATCTACAAGAGCAAAACATTTACATACTACAATGGCCAGCACACTTGCTGGACCTTTCACCCATTAAACATGTCTGAGACATGATGGGTCGACAGCTCCAACAACACCCAAGAGGTGTGCCAACTAGTCGCTGAAACGGAACAGTGACTTCACACTATTTGGAGTTCTGTCCCTCAGGAAGACATTATACAGCTGTATGATAGTCTTCCCTGCTACGTTCATGAATGCGTTGCTGTGCAGGGCAGTTCAACATCATACTAATTATACTATTTTACCAGGTAGGTAAAGTGGTAATTTTCCATATTTTTTTTTATAATGTAATCAATCCAACATCTGTGTATACTAACAGCTGCCTGCATTTCAATAAAATGGCAATAACCCTACCAGGTGTTACAATTTTTTTTCCTGTAGTGTATTACTGTTTCAGATAGAAAAGTTGCAGCTGAAGATATAAACTCTAATTGTTGTGAAGTTGAGGCAGTGGATTATGTAAAAGTTAAGGTATAGAGCATAGGTCTGTCAATTACTACTAACACTTGCTGTTTTTAATTTTATACAGTGTAAGAGTTTTAAACTAATACTAGTAAACAGTAATATATATATATATTTGAATTATTTCAAGTTTTTATAATAATGCTATCCAAAACATTCTAATTGACAATAGACAGATAACATGTATAAAGTTCATTAAATGATCTGCTGAAATGCTTGAAATTTTTAAATGGTCAGTGAAAAGAAAAAATTTGAAAACTCTGGTATTGAGGATCATGACAAATTTTTTGACTGGCAGTACATGAAGAATGTTATGAACGATAAAAGATATGATTAAAAATGTTCACATACCACTGATGTCTATGTACAATACTGGAAAAGAAAATCCAAAAACGGGAGAATAAGGCCTTTAAGACATCACCCATTTTGTATAACAAGAAATTGCACTTTGACAATACTTAATCATAAAAATGGCCCCTAATTGTATTACTCTAATTGCCAAGATCTTAAATTTTTTGAACCTTTCACCATTCTTATACTTTACCTAGAGAAAGGCCTTGTCTTGTTTGACGATTTTGGCGTGAAGACCGTCCAGTTGATCGCCTTGGTCTCTCACGTTCTTGTTCTTCTACTTCTTCATCACTTTCACTTCTCTCGTTTTTCCTACTAATTTTTCTTTTTACTTGAGTTTCTAAGAGAGAAGAAATATAATTGATTAAAATCAACATAAAGCTTATCAGTCTTTGGAACAATCAATCAATCTTTATTGGAAAAAATCAGGTACAAATGCAATATATAATAATATACCTATAATTAAGTACACTTTCTCCGTTACATTTCCATTCCTTGACTGATTATGAAGAAAATGTCTACTCCAAATAATCAAATCAATGCAACTAAAATTACTTGTATACAAGTAATTTTATGTTTATTGCATATAAAGTTTTCCTGGCTCATTCAAATCATGGAGAAAATTCTAAAACATATCTAACATCTGCATTACACTGAATGTACACATAGCATAAGCTACATGGTGATCAAGACTGATGTCTGTTTGGTTCAATATGGCTACACAAACGAAAAACTCAATATAAAATATATATCCTGTTAATCCATCATTATTGCAGCTGTCAAAGAGCACTGTTCTTCGGAGGGGAACAGTGACCACTATGTTAGTTGAACTGAGTGGAATTCGAGCCCATATGCCTGGGAGGCATGGGTTTGAATCCCACTCAGGACAACCATTTCTTTTCTTCAACTAATTATTTCAAGAACACTGTTGTGAAGATACACTCTTATCCAGCAGTAGAAAAAATCAGGGAGTCCCAATGGCAACTAACCATTTGATGATGGCAATTAAATGCTATGGAAATCACCAGTAACATATTGCAAAACTTTGAGGAATTATCTCTTAAAAAATACACGAAGTACATTCAACACATACACTCTAGCTCTGATTCTTTTGCCTGTGGAATTGTGGACGTTAAGGTCCCTATTTCAAGCTAAATTCTCAATTATTAAAAAGGAAAATGATGCGTATTACAGTTTTGCTAACTATTGCACTCTCACAACTGAACTGGGACTTGATGGCATGAAGTGGAGGAGGAGTATTAGCTACACATAAGAGGGAAGGAGCCTGCCTGCAATTTCCAGTTCTTTGCTGTTACCTCCACATCTTCACTTTTACTTAATAGTCCTTTCGAATGAGATGTTAATGCAATCTCACTTAACTTGTATGTTCTTTATAATCTAATTATATACCTTTATACCAAATAATGATTTCTCAGAGCCTCAGCTGAAAAAGTTACAATGATTTTCACAGTAGCTGGCTCATAAGTTTTGCCTGATTGCTAGGATCTACAGAATGCTTTTTATTCTCTTTTTTCATAAACTGTTTCATTTTGCTATTTGTGTCAATCTCTGGGTTGAATGAATATAGTTGTTAACTGTTGAAGATTCCATAATCTAATCAAGAACTTCATGGTAACTAAAGAGCATCATTAAAAAAGTACAACACATGGCTTTAAATCAGCTATTGAAAATTATTATTTACTTTATTAAAATTTACACAAAGGATGGAGATAGCCTAGAAACTTTATTAGGCTTGCCAGGTTTCTCATACAATATAGGAACACATACATGAACACACAACCATGCCATCCTGCATGTTATAAAGAACATACCTGGGACTCAAACCCAGAATCCAGCAGTTGCAATGTCATTGCAAAACAATGCGATACCACAGTGCTGCAGTAATTAGAAAATTTTAAATTACCAAAAATTTTTGAAACAACTGACATAATTACTGCATAGCGGAAGTACTCCTGCCTTAAATATTTTTGTCGCTTCCTCCCTCATGGACTGATGATAAAGACATATTGTTGTTCTATAAATTATATTATGTCTGCATATTGATAGCAGAAGTTTTTATCAGCTGAATGTATGTAAGATTCTTCACAGCAACTTGTCTTATGACAACTGTAGCACATGTAATATAACTAGACTCTACTTACCAGGACTTACCATCTGTATACTACTGTGGTAAACTGCATATCATGCCAGTTAATTATAGCTGCTAACATATTCACTGTGATCTCTACTTTCATCAAGGAGCAATACCACACACTGGCAGCAAATCATTACCTCATTCATCAGAGAATTTGTGACACCTTCAGTGACCTCTGACATCTTTAGCATATGATGGCATCATGAGACTGAACCCATGGTATAAGACTTAACATCAACAATAGAAGATGATTGTTCAGTGGCTGGTAGCTCAGCAGTCAGAGCCTGACATGTTATTAGGTTATGGGTTGGGATCCCAGATGGCTAGACAATTTTTTCTTCTATAACTTTGTCATCATATGAATAAACACAGCATAATAATGTGAAGTACTCAGTGAAAGCTGAAGAGCTGTGGATATAATCAATAATAATAATTTGTGCTGTTGTGCATATGAGCCTGTGTGATGATTCCGAGTACTTTCTTGAGATCATTGGCACCAACGCCATCCAAATGTTTTGCATCATGGCCTGCATGTGTGGTGATAGTGTGTAGACCATCAAGTTTCACATAGCCTTACAATCTGATTGTCCTCAAATGCATCCAGCTGCTGATACGGTTGGCAAAAGGGTTATTGTGCAATCTTCTACACTTCATCCTTAATGTATGCTATCAACACTATTTCATAGCTTGTAAACACAACTACAACACCTGAAGTGTTTGACTTAGCCATTCAGTGTTCATCTTCTGATCTTCCATAGATATGTTATGGAAATGAATAATTTTATATATCATTGCCTTGCACTCATATGCTTATTTACGTGGAAATCTGACCACTCCTGTTGAGTGGGTCAGTTTCAATGTTGAGCAGTATATTTTGTAGTGTGTAACCTTCAATTAAGTGCAACAATGATGTATGGGTGATTTTACATATGACTTTGGCAGATCTATGGCAGAAACAATGTCAATATCCAATAATATCTTGGAAGTGGGTAATGTTTGAACAATTATGATCAGTCAGAGCAGACCAACCATGGTCAACTTAACTGTCAAGATTTCAGCACCAATGGGAAGATCAGTTTTCATGGGTTAAATTAGTTAGGCTTTAATTGGGAATGGTTATGGTTTGGCTGTTATACTTCTGACTAGTACTTTTTGCACACAATGGGCTAAATGGCTAAGTCACAAGAATGAAAGGGCTCAGAGAAGGTTGGGAAATAGAGTGGTTAGGAAGCCAGCTCTTATGCCATTAAGAGTGTCTTTGAATTAATAAGAAATCATGTAAGGAGATAAATAAGGAAATGACAGTATGCATTACAGAGGAAAAATAGACACAAACCCAAGACCTCCTGTAGAGCATCTGATATGTTATGTCACATAAGGTGCTCTGCACTGAGCTACTGTCTGTCAATCACCATTCCTCTATTAATAATCATAAGTGTTGTATTAGATCTGAGACAACAGTCAGAGAATATGACTTTTGTCCACTAATAAATCAGCACTTTGAAGTCAATTCAAATTTTAGAGGAAAAATTGTCTTGAGTCAGGTGGGATATGAATCCACGACCTCCTAACGTGTCAGGTGCTCTGGACCACTGAGATGCCGATCAAGATCTTCTCTAACTAACGCTATGAACATTTCTATTATGTCACATATAGCTGCTATTCAGGCAATCTAGCCACAAGCAGCTTTATATTTGCCATATAGATGGAAAGCATGTCTTAGAAGTATGCTAGTGATAAATAATGAAATAAACTCGACATATTCAATATCCACTAATAAATCAGTACTTTGAAGTCGATTCAAATTTTAGAGGAAAAATTGTCTTGAGTCGTATCCCACCCAGCTCAAGACAATTATAACCAGCATAATTAGCTCCAAGTTTGCATTATTACTGACAGTGTTAAAGTACAGTATGCACTTCCATAACTAACTGCTCATGTTGCTGTTTTATTATTTACATGAATCTCTTTTCCAAGCACTTTCACACTAAATTACTTATTCCCACAGTTAATAACTCTGACTTTTCTTATATTTTGTAACTTTAAACATTACACATCATGAAACAAAAACAGAATGGCAAACAATGGCCTCAATAAGAGTTACATCCAATTCTTGCTGTAAAAATACAGTGGCTGTACAATAAATAATGGTTTTCCACAAAAAAATATATATATCATGTATCACAAAGGTTTAATGTGAAACAGACATAACTACAAAACGTTTCCATGCATTGATATTATAAGGAGCATAAAATATAAAGTTTGTTTCACCATCAGCACTTCTGAATTAATTAAACTGTGAAACCTATGTATGTTTATAATATGTGCACATATAAGAATGCATAAATTTAATAAAACACTATAACACTGTATATAAAAATAATACATAGCAGTATGTCAGCATAATCTAACTGTAATGGTAACAATGGCATATCAGGAGATATGATAACAATAATCTACAAGATGAATACCAAAATGGCATATAAGATGTATTTGTCTATATTTCAGGTATATCATAGAAGTATCCCTTTGATGTTGAATAACAATTTCTATATTTCTATAGAATTAAATTCTTTAAGTGAGACGATAACAAAATATGGGATTTGTAGGTCAAGGCAAATGTCACACAAGACAAGTCTTACATTTTATGTTTTTACAGTTTAATGATTAATTTTAGGTGCACACATAGAGTTAACCAAAAAGGTTAGTTTAGATGTTAAAAAGTCTGAGTGCACAGAATTTCTAGATCTATTATTATTTATTCTAGTCTATGCTGCCTGGTCAAGTCACCTTAACGAAGTCTGCTTACCTGACCTGTTACCAAATTCCTGATTTGCACTACCTATTTTATAGGACTAATGACTAGTCATTGGAGCATATGTAGACAGCAGGCAATGTAGTAAGATGCATTTTTTATATTTTCTTTTTACTGTAATTATTGCTTATTGTTGTAACTTAATATATTCTTGTTGAAAAAAGGTTTTATGCATTACCATTTTGCTACTAGATGTATCTGCTCTGATTCTACAAGCATTTCATGGTATATTAGTTTGGGTTGTTTGGGTTGTTTTACCTCTGAGCGGCACTTTTTTGCACACCATGGGCTAAATGGCCAGGTCACAAGGACCCTGAAGGCTCAGAGAAGGTTGGGGGAGGGGACCCACTGGAACAGCTGTTGGGAGACAGATGGTAGCCTCCCGTCAAGGCCATCCAGCGTGTTCTTTAACGTGCACAGGTTATGGCTCTCCCGCACACGGGGCCACGGCTTAACATCCCATCCGACGGACGGCGGCCTTTCCAAGCCCATCGGTGTCCCCTACTGACCGTGGGCAGGCGGGGAATTTTGCGGAGATAAATCTCAACGCCGACCCAGCTGGGACTCGAACCTGGGAACTACTGATTACGAGCCTGGCGCGCTACCGACTGAGCCACCCCCGCCCCCTATATATATTAGTTTGACCACATCTTCGGTATATATTATGAACACACATAAGAATGCATAAATTTACTCTTATGCATTCCTATGTGTGCTGTAACAGCCTACTGAAGATGTGGTCAAATAGACCAGGCATCTAGAATCAGAGTAGAGCAGATATGTCATGACAGGCTGTACAATGTCGCTGATGTATGTATTGCTATTCAATGTACCCCATACAAATACCAGACACGTACGAGAGTGATAGCTAATTGCTCCCCACACCATGATGCCCGGCGTGGATCTTGTGTGTCGCTGGCGGATGCGTGATGGAAGAAGCCACTCACCTTGTCACCTTTGGACACATAAACAACCATCAAACTATCTTAAGCAGAATCGGTTTTCATCACTGAAGACCACAGACTGCCATTCTTCCCTCCAATGAACTCGTTCTTGACACCACTGCAAACATGCTTGACAGTGATGAGGTGACAGTGGTAGCCGTGCCCATAGTCCTGCTTCCAAAAGACAATTGCATATCGTTCTTGTAGATACCCTTGGTATGACAGAGGATCAAATTTGTGATGCTGTAGCCATCCATTCTACCACTACTGCCCTCCTGATATACTGATCCTCTCATGCGTCCGTAACTGTGCTGCCCGGAACCATGTATGCGAGTGTGCGAATGCTCTTCTGACCATCGACACTACCATCGTACCAATGCCGATACCTCTTGTCCAATGCGGTGTGCAATTTGATGAAAAGACCAACTTGCTTCCCAAAGACCCACTATACAACCTTGCTCAAACTCCGCTAACTGAACAAATGTTGCGCGCCTGCATCATCCAGGCATGGTAGCTTCTTCAAAGAGCACTGAACGCATGACACAAGACAAATAACTTATTTCTTCACGCCCTAGTCCTTAAATATGCACTGCATATAATTGCATGCTGTCGTCCTCAGTGACGTCATTATTTCATCCAATGACTGTCAATCTTCGATCATGGTTCTGCTGCCCTTAACTATTAACATATTATATGACTTTCCTAAAAGAATTCCTTCTGGGTGTTCTTTTTTCAATTTCTGCCAGGGTATATGTAAGTTTTATAGAGTTTTATACTACACTGTGATTTTAGTACATTGTACATAGGAATGCAGGTAGATATGTATGCATATTTGTTTAGAAATTACAAAATTAATAAGTACCAAAAAATATAAATCCTTTAAGCATTTTTCAGAAAAAAAAAGTTTTTCCCTTCTCTTGAAAACCTGATGTTAGTTTCATATTAAGAACATTTTCAATAAATATGGGGTAGGGAGGGAAATGAAAATTTCAATAAAATGGGGAAAGATAAGCACATTCTGAAAGAAATTTACAGAATTTCCCTAATTCTTCTTGTCCATTTGAATACATTATTTACCAATGAAAGATCAAAACTCCTCATGGAATATTTACTCTCCATATCTGGCAATAAGAGACTATAACAGAGGGAATTGCCATCAAAACTATGGATTTTTGGAAAGGAAATTAAAAAGCAATTTATGATTGTTTACTTGTTTATATGTTAATTATCATTTGGTGCAAATTACCCTCAACTCAGTATGTCATTGTGACTGTACATAAAGCAGTAGCAATGATAACAAGTTTTTTAATAAATAAATCGCAGTGACTTAGATATAAACAAAAAGAATTAATTATTTTGCAGAATTTATAAATTCTACCTGCTTTCCTCTTTACACGCTGCTTTTCTTTTTGTTGCTTTGGAGGCTGTGGTTTTTTCTTTTCTTGTTTGGATGATTCTGTCAACTCTTCTAACCAAACTGGAAGAGTACGAGTAGTCCTTTCTTGTGATGAAGCTTTGGCCTCCCTAGTTTCTTTACTTATTGTTTCTTTCTGTTGAAAAAAAATAAAAGAACAAATTATACACTTCAAAATTATACTCTTCCTAAAAAGTATTTTACTGTGTATTTAATGCAATAGAGATTTTTGTACTGCTAACTGTAATAAGAAAATATGTAGAGAGCATAAAAGAAATAAAGTTAAAGATTTATTCTTCCCATTTCATTTCATTTCTGTTTACAAAAATAAAAGAATGGTCAAGTCTTCCCTTTGAATTAATTTAAGAATGCTTGGTTGTTATTCACACACAAAAATATTTCAAATATATAATTGATAGCTCTTTTAATAACATGCATGGATCTTTTACATAAATTTTTTGCCTTTAACATAAGTTGCATCTAGCAGAATTAGTAGTCCCCCATTCTGTAGGTTAGCATTATTGATTTGTTCACTGAATCAAAATTTGAATTCCTGTTCCTTCATAAAGATGTTTTATATCCTGCTAAAAAATAGCATTTTCATATATACCAGTTCCATTGAGAGAGTTAAACTTGTTTTTTCAGACTCGAATCTGTGAACTTCAAGTTACAAGCCTGGAACACTATTGACTGCACCACCATGCCCCTAAGCATGTGAATACAAATATTAAAAGTTAATGTGGGCATGAATGTCCAAAAGTCAAATAAAATAGCTATATTTTTCAGAGTTGTTATTACATTTATAAATGTAATTTCACTATGCTGTCATATTTAATAATAATATTCTATTAATTTTAATATATCTTTGACTTTAAAATTTGCTAATATTCCAAAAACTTAAGCCTAAAACTAAATTCAGCTGGAAAAAACTCTTACTTTTCTAAATTTTACATTAATTTGAGCTAAACATCATTTATCTGGATTTTTATTGTTTATCATTAAACTAAAAAGAAAAATCAGTCTTAAAAAATAATAAAATTTCTTGAAGCATTTTAAGGCAACAGCAAATTTTAACAGTTTTAAAAGTTCAAAATTCAAGTATAATGTAAATTAAATTATAGTAACTGACAAGAAAATGTTCCACAGAACTTAGAACAAGTGAAGAATTAGCTGAAGGTATTAAGTTTTGGTGGAAGTAGGATCTGAAGTATTTTTAGGGGGCATTGCCATGTTTTGGTCAAAAACATGAACAGACAAGAGGTGTGGATTGGCATGTTGTCATGACGCAGCACCCAGTTCTGTGCATGCCATTTTCCTGGAAGCTTCAGCTTCACAATCTTCCTCAAACACTTCAGGACCTTGATGTAGTAGAGTTGATTTATTGTTGGGTCCATAGGAACAAACTTCTTATGCATGATTCCCTCCACATCAAAGAAACAAATCAGTATGCTTTTCACATTGCTCTTTGCCTGCCTCACTTTCCTTGGTTGCAATGAAGAAGGACTCTTCCACTGGAATTATTGCTGCTTTGTTTCTGGGTCATACTCATAAATCTAGCGTTCACCACTTATGACTTTAGAAAGGAAGTTTCGGTCCTTTTTGACTTGCCCCTGAAGGTCCTGCACATACAGTGAGCCACTGTTTCCTTTGGTCCTGAAGCAGTCAAGTCACAGATTTGGCAATATTCTGCCTCATGCCGAGTTTTTCCATTATGATCCACTAGCACGATCCATATGTTAGTCCAACAACTAAACAGATGTCATTAATTGTTCGTTAACAGTCCTTGTGGATGGCCTGTTGTACTTTCTCCACATTCTCAGTTTGACTTGTTGAAGGCCAACCAGAACATTTGGAATTTTCCACTGATGTTTGCCCATGTTTAAAACATGAGAACCACTCAAAAGTCTGAGTTCAGCCCAAGGTGTCACCACCGAATGCTTGTTTAAGCAACAGTTTTAACAAGTTTGGCACAAAACTCAATGCAAAAGTGCTGCTCTTTCATGTCTTCCATTTAAAAATGATTGCAAATTGGTCTAACAAATTTGCTTGGTTCTAACTGTCAACGTGAAACTTACCATACTGCTTGACAAAGGAGATGGCTTGTGATATCTAGAAGCAGAAGTCGGGTTGTTTTACCTCTGAGTGGCACCTTTTTTTGTACACAATGGACTAAATGGCCAAATCACAAAGACCACAAGGGGTCAGAGAAGGTTGGGGGAGAGACCCTTTGGACAGTTGGTAGCCTCTCATCTAGGCATTCAGAGTGTTCTTTAATGTGCCAGAGTATGGCTATCCAGTAAATGGAGACGCGGCAAGTTTTTGATTATCCAATGGGCTTGAGAAATATGATGTTCATTAGACAAGACATTAAGCTGTGGCTCTGTGTCAAGGGAACAGCCAAACCTTAAGCATGTTAAGAATACTTGAAACAATTAGTTGAAAAAATAATTATCATCCTGACTGGGATTTGAACCCAGGTCTCCCAGAAGCATGCTGGGTTTCTTAACTGCTGGACTATCAAGAGTTAACCATTTTTCCAACAAAGTAACATATAAGCATTCCTGCAATTTTTGTCCACAGGACGTTTTCCTGTGATAATTTATTACTGAATGTTAAGGAATATTGGGTGGCTTTGATGAGATTATTTCATCAGTCTCCTAACAACTTTTCAATGATTCACTTCCCATACCAAATTCTGAACCATTGGGGTCCATGTAACCTGGCCACTTAGTCAATAATATGCATAAAACAGCTATTCAGAATTAAAACAATCCAACTTGATTATTCCATCAGAAGCTATTCATGTTTTAACAATAATATATGAATAAAAATTCAAACAAATTATAAGTTTTCATATATCCTTTCTTTCATGAATGCATAAGTAGTGTAATAATTAATTTATATAATTTAATCCTATGGATGAATGGCATGAAATATTTATCATTTATCAGCATTAAACTGATCTCAAATATAATTATAATATCCTTCAATAAGTTACATCTTAGCTCTATGATAGTATGGGTACATCCAATATGTTCCGAATTTCAAAATGCTGATGAAAGAATTCCAGCAAGCACTCAGAACCTCAAACTTTATGTGGTTATATCATAACTGTTAACTACAAAAGGCTAAAGAGATACAAGTTTTATCAACTGATGACATGACAATCATACAGCCTTGCTTAATTCTATAATTAATCTTTATTTTGTTTATAACATGCTTATTAATATATTTAAATTACAATTGCATATTTGTATTTTATACTTGATGCTATATTTGCTGTAGTAAATAGGCAACATACAGTTTTATACAGAATCTAGTTATAGAATTAGCTTATTGTGTGTAAACATGGTAGCACTGGTTTATCTCTGATTAGCACTTTTTGTACACATTAAGCTAAATGGCTAGGTCATGAACAGAAGGGTTCAGAGTATATAAGGAAAGGTAATCTGCTGGACAGTTGTTAGGAGATAGAAGCTTCACATCAAGACTATCCAGCGTGTTCTTTAACCCTTTCTGTGTTATAGCCCAAATAATTGTTTTCATCTTTCAATTCTAGTGATTGGAGATGCAAAAATTTTTTTTCCATAACATAAAGTTGTAAAAAAATTTTTTTAAATAGAAATCGGAATTTTTTTCAACTGTTGCTAATCAAATATCAAAAATAACATTCAAGTCTATAATACACATTTTTTACCTGTTGATTCCACTTGAAAAAATTATGATAAAGTTTAAAAATAAATCAGAGTGTGCAGTGAATGTATGTGCATGCTCACTCACCATAAATAGCATCAAGTAGCGCCAATTTAGTTTACGACTTTATTCTTCTGTACCATACTTAGATTATCGATCGGTTGTGATTCCCCGTACTTTGGGCTATTTATAGCTCTACTAGAGCTGCATGAATTCTAAACTTTTAACACAAAGATATCGATTTTATTACTACCACAAATTGTGTCATCTGGGAACTGCACACATCAACTTTCAATCAGTATTTTAGCACACTTTAGATTTTAACACTTTAGATTTTAAAGACTATTCTTTTTACTTTAATGCTTCTAAAATTATTTTTTACTGATTCTACTGCAATTATAAACCACAATTAATTAAAAACAATCGAAAATGAAACTGCTAGCAATGTATAATGGTAGCAATCAGAAACACATTAGGATTACTTAAAGGGGAATTTTTAAAAGGGAGGATTTTATTTATCAATACTTTTAATTGCATTTCAACCAAATAAACTAATTAAGGTCAGGAAATTATGAGTTTTAAGCAAAAAGTTCTGCTGGAATTTTAGAATTAAACTTTTCTGTAGCAGTAATGTAGCTTCATAATAAATAGTTATGCCACTTCATTCTCAAATTTAGTGCTTCAATTAAACATTAAATACTTTGTTCAATTTTTAAATAAACATCAATTATTTAATTAATTATTTCAATTTTTTTGTATTCAATTCTTATTTAAATTATCTGATTTTTAAAAGCAATATTATTTTTTATGATGCTTCATTTCTTCTTAGGCTTAGAGTTTGTCAATCGTCAAAAGTCTAATGTACATGCATTATGTGTTATATGTAAAAATGACTAAATAATTTAGAAAAAACCAAATAAACAAAAGATTTAAGATTAATAAAAATATTATGAGCTGTTTATATTAGAATAATAAAATATATGAAACATGGGAAAATATATATATATTTAAAATTTTACTAAAGATAAAATGGAAAAAACACAGTAAAATTTTGCAGTGTTTAAAAAAAAATGCTTAAAGAATTTCACTTATTAGTTTTTTTGCTTTTTTTTTTTGAATTTTTGCCATTTTATTAATGTTCTTTCTTTTGGTATATAAATGACACATTTCCATTCATTAGTTACTTCAGGATGAGGTTCTAAAGCTGTTTATTTTATTTTCTAAAAACACTTTTAAAATAAATCCAGCCACCAGACATTATAAGGTTAACAAGCATAGGGTATGACTTTCCTGCACACATGTCCTGGTTTAACCCATTAACATCCAAGATAGAACAAAAAAGGGTACAGGATAGTAGGAACAGTCACAGCAATAGTGCCAGTCTGAGTCATCTAATCTGGGAACATGATTATGAGCCTGACATACTAATGACTGAGCCAACCCCTGCCCCTTCCATTATGGTATCATTGCAACATTTTGCATATTAATAATAATATACTGGTTTCCATAAATTAAGGAAAACTCAAAAATTATGATAAACAAAAAACTATATGAATGATTTTAATGAAATTTGATGAAAACATGAATTACAATGCTAGTTTCAGAATGGCATAAAATATTTTACACTAAAAACATTTTTCGTCAAAAAATAACACAGGAACTTGTCTAAAAATGAGGTGTTAGAATGCATCGGCAAAGTTCTTTAATAAGGAGTATGGTCACCCCTACAACAATGCAGGCACGACAGCGATGTTTCATGCTGTTTATGATGTTGTGAATCAGCTTGGTAGGGAGTACATTGTTCCTTTAAAGCAGTAATGAGCTCCCCCTTTGTTTCAGGTGGTGAGTTGAGGGTAGCAACACATCTCCCTAGAGCATCCCACACATGTTCAATTGGATTTAGATCGGGAGATTGAGTTGGCCACTCCATGCGCATAATGGTCTTCTTTTGAAGGTATTGTTCCACTAGTCAAGCTCTGTGTGAACGAACATTATCGTCTTGTAAGATGAATTTTCACCTATTGCACCAGCGTAAGGATGTACATAAGGGTCCAGGATGTCATCTCTATACTTTTGAGCATTGAGGTTCCCACTCATCAACATATAGAGATCTGTGTGTCCACCTAAGGAAATGCTACCCCAAACACACATGCTACCTCCGCTGTAACTGTCTCTTTGACAGATGTTACTGGGATGATAATGAGTATCTCGTTCTCTCCATATCAAACAATGTCTGGAATCACTCTACAAGCAATATCTGGATTATCTGTGAAGAGTATGGACCTCAATTGCTCTTTTGTCCAGTTAACATGCGTATACGCCCAATTCAACTGCTCTCCTCTGTGATATGAACAGTATACAAATTACTGGCCTTCTAGCATACAGACCTCCATCATGAAGCCTTCTATGAACAGCAGAAGCTGATACAACCCTCCCAGTGGCTGCTGCAAGAGAAGATCATAGCTGAGAGGGAGTAGATGTCCTGCTCCTATATCTGTGCTAAGAAATTGATTCCACAGTCTATGGACTGCAGGACTCACATTCAGCCATCATGCCATGTCTGACTAACTTTGGCCTGCTTTGACCCAGCCAATAGCTCTCCACTGCAGTTCACTTGACAAATGATGTCTTGAGGTCATTCCTACAAAATGGCTATTTCGAATTTCTTTACTCACATTTACAACACAAAATAATGATCCACTCCAAAACACCTATTTTTATGCCGCTATCTGATTATGCAACCTAGACTACTTTGCATATGATATGTTCACTCAGCATTACTTTACTGGTTACATGAACAAGTTTGGTGAGAATCACACAATTTTTTGGCGAATTATCGCGATTTTTCTCATTTTTCCTTAATTTATAGAAAAGTGTAAATTGAAGTGCTTACTATATTTGGGTTGTTTTACCTCTGAGCGGCACTTTTTTGCACACCATGGGCTAAATGGCCAGGTCACATGGACCCCGAAGGCTCAGAGAAGGTTGGGGGAGGGGACCCACTGGAACAGCTGTTGGGAGACAGATGGTAGCCTCCCGTCAAGGCCATCCAGCATGTTCTTTAACGTGCACAGGGTATGGCTCTCACGCATACGGGGCCACGGCTTAACGTCCCATCCGACGGACGACAGCCTTTCCAAGACCATTGGTGTCCCCTACTGACCGTGGGCAGGGCGAGGAATTTTGCGGAGATAAATCTCAACGCTGACCCAGCTGGGACTCGAACCTGGGAACTACAGATTACGAGCCTGGCGTGCTTACTATAATTGAGATGAACTTTTTTTAATACATGAGAAAGTTAACAATTACCAATCTAGAAATGATACTGTTTAGAGGATTTTTAGGAAATGCATTATTTTTAATTATTTAACTTTCCATTCTTTAGTATACCCACTTAAACAACAACAAAAAAAGTATACAATTAATCAAGGCACAATATTAAAATATCACATAAGAATAGTCCGAATTTATCAATTAACTTGCCACATTTACAGCAATAGTTCCATTCACTTCTTGTTCTGTTTTAATTTTTGCTGTTTCTTGCTTCACATCCTCGCTATTATAGGACAATTCCAAGATGGCAATTTCTTTGGGCTTTTCTTCTTGAATTTCTAGAAAAATAAGCAGCGGAAAACTCATATTCAATAAAAAAAAAATGTGCAACGAAATTGAGACTAATTACATTACAGGAAGTTATATCCATTTATTTGTTCAAACTGGTGCCTATGTAATAGGAATGCCTGCTGTTCTCCCACGAATCTCCATGTTAACAAGTGCACATAGGAAGTTTCAGAACTTGCCACATGAGGGCAGCACCGTTCCATGGTAAGCTAATCTACACTAACAGTAAGTATATAGTGATCTGGTTGAAGTCATATGGTAAAGAATCAGATAGATGGCTAATCAAATATAATAAACTAGAATCTTTATTAGAGATACAATGGGAATAATGATTTAAACTCTCCAAACGAGAAATATGTTTAAAAACAATCGTGTTACATTTGAAAATTATTATCCATTAAAATCCGAAATTTTCAAGTGTTTACTCAATAATATTATTTAATGGTAATTCTTTAAAGAACAAAATTTAATTTTTTTTTCAAAGTAATTCTTTATCTAATTTAATAATTTTAATTACTATTGCAATAGAGTTTACTGTTAAGGGAAATGCATGAGCAAGATTATTTTGATATTAATACCCGATTGTTTTAAATAAGCATGAAATGGAAACTTTGCTAAAAAATTAATGATTAAAAGTAACAGTTTTTAAATGTAATAGGTGCAAAGTTTATGCTGCAGTAGAATTAACTCTTTATATATTAGTTTTTTATTTCAATTATTTCTCTTGACCTACAGAATCCCTCCTGTTTTCTTGCTTGTTTTAAAGTAATGTTTCTTTTTTATCATATCAACTGACAATTTTATACAAAGTAGTTCAATTTTAATTATTTTCCAGTTTAGAAGAATAAAGAGGCTCCATTTAGAATATAGCTCTAAGGCTCCTATTTAGAATTTTGTTCCAGGGCACCCATTTACAACTTAGCTCCAGGTCTCCCAATTGTTTAATCTGCCTGGTTCATACATATATTTGTGCAGTTCAGGACATTCACAAAGTGTTATGAATTTCTACATTCCATTAGTCATATACAAGACTGGTTTAAAAAGAGATTTGGGGGGGGGGGGCAAGAGTGTCCAGGTATGAAGAAAATGAGTGACATTTTTACTATTACACTTAGCACTATTTTTTTAAACTAACATGTTATTTGAATTAGTGAAAAATTTTAAACTGATAATAACAATATTATGTTCAAAGAAAGCTATAGCATTATACAGTATTTCCATGTTATTTCAACAGAAATTTAACTATGAAGCTCTATAGCAGGGAGGGCAAAACTTTTGGACTCTGTGATTGACTTTTAAGACAGAAAATCTTTCGCAATCGACCATGGTACATAAGTCATAATAATGATTTAACACTGCTTGACCAGCTAAGCAAAAAATAACAATTTAGCATCAAACACATTAAAATGACATTGTTACATTAATTAAATTACAATCTTTTCCACCTAAAACTATACAAAAAAAAAAATATCTTTTCTACCTAAAACTGGCAGCTTTGTGATAGACTGTTTGGCCTTCTCTGCTCATAACATCTAAAATATGCATTTAATAGAGAAATGTGATGAAGATAAAGATTGTAGACTTGTAATTGTAGGCCTGTCAGGGCTAGATTCTTTTCGAGTCACTCATGTGTGCAGAAGGGAATTTGTCTCTACTTAGTCAGGATGCTGCTGCATCTAGGTGGCCAATATACATAAACTAAGATTTTACATATATGCATTTGATGCATTCAATGAAAAACTGTGACTGAAGTTAAAGATAATCAAATTTATTTAAATCTCGATTTATCATCAATATTTGTTCACTATTTAAAGATTAATAAGCAATTTATTATTAATCATTCATAATTATCTAATATCGAAATAATCATTATGCAACTTTCAAAATTTAGATTTTATTAAATAATTTGAAAAAAAATTGTTATTAAGTTTTAATTAATATCTGAAATAAATTCTTATGACCCATTACTGTTGTGAAATATTCCAGCTTCCATAATTCCTTAAATACTAGATGAATGCTGTTGAACACTGAGATTTAAATAGATAAGATTATGATCTTTAATTTATTTTCAGTAACATTTTTTCATTAAATGAATATTTTAGAAGTTACAGAGCTTCAAAGTAAGATACCCATTCACATAACACAGAAATTCTCTAATATTTTGTTAGGGCAGTGCAACTCAGTTCTGTTGGGTTGTTTTACCTCTGAGTGGCATCTTTTTGCACACAATGGGCTAAATGGCCAGGTCACAAGGACCCTGAAGGCTTAGAGAAGGTTGGGGGAAGGGACCCACTGAACAGCTGTTGGGAGACAGATAGTAGCCTCCCATCAAGCGTGTTATTTAACATGCACAGGGTATGACTCCCACACACAGGGCCATAGCTTAAAGTCACATCTGATGGACAGCAGGTTTTCCAAACCTATTGGTGTTTCCTACTGACTGTGGGTAGGGAGGGGAGTTTTGGGGAGATAAATCTCAACACTGACCCAGCTGGGAATCGAACCTGGGAACTACAGATTACAAGCCTGGTGTGTAATATTGTAAAGATATTCATCGTTTTGACCTAATGGAAATAACTTTCCCTTGCTTACAATTCCTGCAATTCCAAAATATTATTTTTTCAAAAGTGATCTCTATAATTTTTTACAATTACTCATATCAATGTTATGTTGGGCATATTACTGTAGCCATCTGTCTTGCAGATCCAGTTTGCAAGAGATTCGATAGAAACAGTTTTGTTTCACAAGTTTCGCATCTGCAAAACATCACATAATACTGCATCATCATTCAGACTTCTAGTTAAAGACAGCAGACAGAACAGTAAATAAATTACATATGAAGAAACCCATATCAGAATCCAATTTTGAAACTAGTGGTAAACAGCGTAATAATCCATACTGCTACGTAGCAAGTAAAACAGCAGATCGCCAGCACCACAGCGGACAAAACTAGCACTGCTGTCGCCTCATCTCTTGAAATCAGAGGCATTCCCATTATGTAGGCACTGGTTCAAACATTTAATGTTAAGGAATTAAAAAATTTGAAGATATAAAATTGTTTGCAAATCTGTTAGAGCAGAGTTTTATTTTATTTTCATTTTATATTTACGTGTATTAAACCTGTAATCTACCTTTACATAAAATGCTCCCTATTTCCAATATTTACTATTTTTCTGTGATAACAAATACATTACTTTAAAAATAGAATTTCATTACCTAATTTTGGAACCATAAAAAATTTCGAGTTTTTTTTTATATCTTTTTCTCTATTTTAATCCAGTATCATCAATTAACAGTTACTAATAAGAAAGAATGCTATCTATTATACATTAGGAATATTTTTATAAATTTTTATGAATTTCCTTTCATCTAACAACATGTTTTGAATCAAACATATTGAATCACTTTTACATGGTGTAAAAGAATTAAAAAAACAAAAACTCACCCTTTGGTTTGGTTACTTCCTCTTTAACAACTTCTTTTATTTCAATTTTAACTTCTTTTGGCTTTTCTTCTGTGGAACCATTTGTTTTCTCATCTTTTTTAACTTCATTTCTAAAATGTTGAATGTATCATATTTAACTTTTTTTTTACACTAAGTATTTTTAAAAGCAATTCTTTAAGAACAATATCTGCTTATTAGACATTATGAGGAAGTTTCTTCCATATGCTATTGATATAACAAATGCATGATGTATGCAAGCAATATAAAATCTCTTGTTCAGGTTAAGAATCATGTTTTAAGATGTATTTCCAAAAAAAAAAAGAAAATATGACAGCACTAGAAATATTTATAAAGAGTTTGATATTTTACATGTAAGATATTTAGGCTCCAATTGCATTTGTTTAAAAATTAGGATAAACAAATTTTAGTAACATCAGTTTATGAAAATAGAAATATGAATATTAGGCTGTTTGCTACTTCTAAGTGCATAGAAATTCTCATTCTGAAGTATTTTGACTATAGAGCCCTTAAAATATTCAATTTAATTCCAGAATGTATTAAAACTGAAAGAAATCTTCATAAATAGAGTAAAAAACTAAGAAATTGGTAGCATAATATACAATTTTACTGTGATTGCTGTTGTGCAATATTCTATTACTTATGTAATATTATATTACTAAATAGAGAAATAGCGCTTCAAAACAATATTTTTGTGCTCTGTATAATATGTGCATTTTCTTTTCCACAGGTGACCTGTCTTTTTCCAATTATCAAATGTAAACACGAAAGTGTTTCTTGACACTATTTTATCTGTAAATAAATTGATTGATAATACAAAAAAGGAAAGGCAAAAATTAAGTTTTGATATTAACTCAAATACTCTGTGACAACATGTCACCAGGTTATAACAAGAGGTACAAAGCCTGCACGTGTCATGTTGCACGCCGGGTAACACATTTGCATAAATTGACAAGCTATGATGCAAGAGTGGGCGTGTCCATGTGCACGCGCTTTAGTGGGTGACAATCAGAAGTTCGGAGTTGTGCTTGCGCAACTCCTAACTCTTGGAAACAAGCGCGGTGATGCCAAAAATGAAATAAAAATCCCCAAAATGATAAATATAACGTAAATTAAGCAAAACTGGTTAAGGTAAAGTAAAAGTGAATGAGGGGGCATCACAACTCAACTGTAATGTTTTATGCTGCTCATGACAAATTTAGGGTTCAGATATCAAAAAGAATGAATTATTATGAAAATATTTTATTTTATGCATATTCTTGTAAATGATAAACCTTTATATGCATAATTTTTTTTTTCTTTATTCAGCATAATGGCCACAACACAAGGGTTTGGTTGAGTTAATTTTACCTCTGAACAGCACATTTTTTTCACTCAATGGGCTAAATGGCCAGGTCCCCAAGGGCTCAGAAAAGGTTGGGGAAGGGGACAAGCTGGACAGGGACATATGGAAGATTCCTGTCAATGTCATCCAGTGTGCTCTTTAACATGCAAAAGTATGGTTCTCCTGAACAATTGGCCACAGCTTAATGTCTCATCCAGAGAATGACAGCCTTTCCAAGCCCCATCAGTATCTCCTATCTGACTGAAGAAAGAATGAGATTAAAAGAAAATCTCAATGCAAGCACAGTTGAGACTCGTATCTAGTATGTGTGCATCTCTTATTATGTGTATGGACATTCATATTCCATTCTACTGCATCATATACCTTCTTTGAATTCTATCAGTCGCTTATTTCTCAGTAAGAACAGGGCAGATATGTGGAGAAAATTTCATTGTTGGTAAAGTCTGGAATGTAAATCTCAATTAAGAGCCTCACAAGTTACTGACTTGGCCATTTGCAATAAAGAAAAATTTATGATCAACCAAGTGATTATAACCCATGATTACAACTGATGAATAAAATTCCAGAATGCATTAAAACTGCAAGAAATCTAATTGAGTGAATCATGATGAAAACCCATGAATATTTCAGAATGTATTACAAGCATGGCATACATGTAGATACTGAAGTACTGTTAAGCAAGTTTAATAAGACATCAAGATTACCAATAAACCAAAGGTTTCTAAATCTCTATTTATAGCAGCAATCAAATATAAAATTATTTGCCAAATTACTTTCAAATTTTGGAAAAAATTGTTCCAATTCTCTTACAATTAAAAAAACAAACAAAAATTAACAAAATATCACATTTTACAGAAAATTGTTATTAAAAATTGAGCAAACTTAGCATTTTCAACAAAAATAACTCTATATCCTCTAATCATAGTTTTTAGAGTCAAAATTTCTTGACTTAGCTAGCTGCTCTACTAATAAACTGTATCACCATAAAGTTAATCCTAAACAAATCATCACACCTTCACAGCATAGATCCTGATTAACAGAACAAGTTTTCTTAAATGCATATTTTATATAAATGATTCAACCATAGTGGTTAGATTAATATAGGGAAAACATCATGGATCATTAGCAACAACAAGAGTCAGTGGAGCTTAGTGTAAAAGTCCAAGAACAACTTAGTATGAAGCCTCCCCCCCCCCTCATACACACTACACACACATGCAACTCATCAATTCAGTTACATTTGAAAAAGAGTACCTTTTAGATTACTCAATACAGTATGAAAGGCCTGGGGCTCTTTGCTCTTTGGTAGGCACAATACTGGTTGATAACATTCTTATGGTGGTATTAATTGAAATTTAGAGATACACTTTATCCATTTAAGAAAAACAGATATGGAATTCAGGAGTCTTATCATTATTAAAATTTTACTACAACACTAACAAGTGAATTTGCGTGATGACAGAATTATGAGTCACATGAAAACTTCATAAGACCTGAAACAGCACGGAGACTAATAAAAAGGGAAAAAGACATGAACTGTGCATGGGTGCAGTCACATCTTCTGCACATTATAGTTAAAACACTGACAAGAGTTAATCACTTCCATGAAATATTTCTTCTAAGATTGCTGTCATTACATCAACTGAGAATTGCTTTGAGACTATGATGATTCACATTTTGAACTAATTTTCTATTAATAAAATTCAGATGTCTGAAATGGTGAAAAAAAGTTATTTTTCCATAGAGTAAATATGGCCTTATAAATACCTCTGAGCAGCACTTTTTTTATGAACAATGGGCTATATGGCAAAGTCATAAGGACTCCAAGAGTGCAGAGAAGGTTGGTGGAAAGGGATCCACTGGACAGCTGTTAGGAGACAGATGAAAGCCTCCCTTCACGTTCTTTAATGTGAACAGAGTATATTTCTCCTATTCAGGGGGCATGGGTTAATATTTCTTCTGTTCTTAAAATGAAATTTTAATCATAATGTCCCATTCAACAGATGATGATCTTTCCAAGTCCATATTGGCATCGTCTTTCTGACTGAGAGCAGGATGGGGGGTTTAGCAGAGATAAATCTCAATGCTGGCACAGCTGGGGCTCAAACTTGGGAACTGCATCCCCTATATTATACCAGGCCTAAACACTGCAGTAACAGAACTAATTTTAAAATATATAGCAGTTTTAATTATATTTTAGCTCCAAAAATTCAACTGGTAATTAATTTCAAAATATTCTTAAATATTTTAATAAAGTTATAATGGATAAATTATTTTATTTTACAAGCTTTAACAATAAATAGCTTTTAGTTAAAGTTTAGATAAATTAAATCACTTCAAAGTAATACACAGATTACCTGTAGATATATAATTCAATAAATAATTACTGGAAAAACATTTATTAAATTAAATTTTTATGCATAATTTCCCCTTTTGCTCAATGGCTGTCCAGGCCTGGTATATCACGAGGCCTTGGCTTTGTGCGTTACCAACTGAGCCATCCCCGCCTCCTTTCATTTAGAAAAAATACCATGACAATAAATTATTATCAGAATAAAGTTCGTCTTATAAAGCAGTTTCATACCTTGAAGAAGGTATATGGAACTCTGTAACCATGACAAAGGACATACCCAGAGCACTTTTATGTCCCTATTTTTGTATTTAACTGGTCACTACTTTTTGAAATGAACTGCTAAACTGCAAAAGAAGAAACAGCCGTGCATAGCTTTCCATTATTCAGAATGAAATGTTTTTTGTATCAGGATCTAATACAACTATTTTAGTCCATTAGTTTTTTTAAGAATAAGGCTTTAATTGCATTGTCAAATCCTTTTTACTTATATTACACTAAAAAATTTAATTTAAATTAATATATTTCTTGATTTTATTATTTCTCAGTAAAATTTATAATTCAAAGCTGTTTAATTTGATACACAACATGACTTATTTCCATTCATTAGTTACTTTGCAAGATGTTTGAAAGATTTTTTTTTTACCGAGCACAGTGAAAAAAACTGATCCTCTAGATTAGGGGTTCTCAACGTGGGGTATGCGGTAAAATTTTTTGGGGTATGCCGTGAGAGCTCAAAAGTCACTAGATGTAAATTAAGTACAAAATTTAATGTGTGTATACATATGTTTTATTTTATTCCCATTGTTATACTATAACTGTAGTTTTATCTAACTATATAAGGGGTATGCCAGTTAAATACACATTTCCAGGGGGTACATGAAGCATAAAAGGTTGAGAACCACTGCTCTAGATCAGTGATTCTCAAATGGTGCATCATGGCATACTAGTGTGCCCCAAGATTAGCCAGGTTTGCCACAAAATTTCAAATGATATTACAGATAAAAGGAAATTTATGAACCATTTTGTTGCTACTTTCTGCCACTGATTCTCCACTTTTCTTTTTTAATCAAAATTTTATCCATAAATTACATTCACAGAGTTATCTGGTGACTTTAACATCTATAAATCATTAAATATTTTTGTGGAAAAAAGTTTTGCTGACATGCAGGATGATGCACGTCGGCAAAACTTTTTTCCATGAAAATATTTATTGACCGTATCCATATTAAATTTTAATGTTAAAACCAAAAGTAGTTGGGCCAACAGCAAACCTAATGTAAGCCTGACACATTATGTATGTCAGGGGGTATAAAATGGCCATATAACGGGGTGCAATAAAAAAAGTTTAACTTTGTTTATTACATTTTACTTGCCATATTATAGGTACAAAATAATAAAAAATTTAATGCAAAGCTTATTTTAATGTCAAAAACTGAAGTTGGCTTGTTAAAGCAGTATGTAAAAGATGGAACTGGATAAAAAAAATGAGCGGCTGAACATTTGGCTTCAATGACATTGTAGCTAGTGGTATGGTGCAATTCAAATTTTCATCTTTTGTCTTATTAAAACACTATTTACTTTTGTAGAGACAGTTAAAAAAAAGTTTACGTTTTTCAATTTTCACGTGGGCTGGATAAAATTGTTAAAAAGACTGGACTCTGGAATAGTTAAGCCTATTCTTTTTTGTACTTCAAATTCCATGCATTTACTATTTAAAACAATGATAAACTATAACAATAAGTATCCTTACCTCTCTTCTATTTTCTTTTCTGTTACATCATTTGTCACAATTACTTGATAACGGAATGCTCTTGGTAAGAGAGAAAATGCATCACCATTTTCTAATTTATGAGGTTTGTCCTTTTTCAAAATTGTTCCTGGATTATCTGCAGTTGGCTGGTAGAAGCATGGATTTACATGTGTCTAAATGGAAATAAATATATTTTGAACTGAAATATGCACTATTATCTAATTAAAAAAATATCAAGAACAGTACATATTAAAGTCCACTTCAACAGATTATGGATTTTAATAAGTTGACACTGATGTTTAGATCAGGGTTCAGCACCCTAAGACATATCCTATCTTGTATAATGAAAAGTTATTTTGACTGGCATGCACAATACATAACAAATATTTCTGAGTTGTTGGGTTGTTTTACTTCTGAGCGGCACTTTTTTGCACACCATGGGCTAAATGGCCAGGTTACATGGACCCCGAAGGCTCAGAGAAGGTTGGGGGGAGGGGACCCACTGGAACAGCTGTTGGGAGACAGATGGTAGCCTCCCGTCAAGGCCATCCAGCGTGTTCTTTAACGTGCACAGGGTATGACTCTGCCGCACACGGGGCCACGGCTTAGCGTCCCATCCGATGGATGACAGCCTTTCCAATCGGTGTCCCCTACTGACCCCTGGGCAGGGTGGGAAATTTTGCAGAGATAAATCTCAACGCTTACCCAGCTGGGACTCGAACCTGGGAACTACATTTTATGAGCCTGGCACGCTACCGACTGAGCCACCCCGCCTCAATATTTCTGAGTGATATGCCACTATCAAGAGATAAATGGCAAAAAAAAATATGTAGCATGTATCATGAATTGACAGGCTCCTGTCAGACCTCTGTGGCAAGCAGCTGCTTGAGAGGTTTCTTTTTATAATTTTTTTTGCATCACAAAAATGTTGCTGACCCCTGATCTAGACAAGTGGTGCACAAATGCTTTAATGTGATCCCCTTTTTATATATTAACTTGATGCAATTGATGGTTTATATTTAATTTAAATTTTCCATGAGTCCAAGGATTTTTTTCACAAGTCCAGGGGATCGCAACCCACAGTGTGTACTTTATCGATCTAAACACTGCTCTTGGGAGTATCAACACTTAACCTTTACTGTGTTGCAGCCAAAAGAATAGCTTCATCTTTCCTATTCTAGTGATTGGAGAGCGAAGTTTTGTTCTCATAGTACAAGGTCATGGAAAATTTTCGAATAGAAATCTGAATTTTTTTCAACTGTTTCTAATTAAATATCAAAAAGAACATTTAAAATCTATGATATATATTTTTTATCTATTGATTCCACTTAAAAAAGTTATGACAAAGTTTTGTTTTTAAACTATTTGAGTCTGCAGTGAAAGTATGAGCATGTTCAGTCACTGTAAACACCATCAAGTAGCGCCAGTTTAGTTTATACCTTTATTCTGCTGTCTCATAGTTAGATTTCTGATTGGTTGCGTTTCTGCATATTTTGTGCTGTTACTAGAATTGTAATGCTTTCTAAACTTTTAACATAAGGATATTGATTTTTTTACTACCGGAAATTGCAACATCTGGGAACTACACAGATCAGTTGTTGATCAATATTTTAGCAAACTTTCGTTTTTAAAGATGTTTTTTATTTAATGCTTCTAAAATAATTTTTTATTGGTTCTCAAATGGATACTGTGATCATAAACAATAATTAATTAAAAATGATTGAAAGTGAAACTGCTAGTGATCTATAATGGCGGCAATCAGAACAAGCATTAGGATTACTCAGAGCGTGATTTTTAAATGGTAGGACTTTATCAATATTTTTAATTACATTTGAAGCATATAAACAAATTAAGGTCAGGAAATTGCAATTTTTAAACAAAATTTCTGCCGGAATTTTAGAATTAAACTTTTCCATAGCAGTTATGCAGCTTTATAATAAAACAACTCGTTCTCAAATTCAGTGCATTGATTAAACTATAAATGCTTTGAAACATTTTTTTTTTAATTTTCATACTTCTTTATCACTTTTCTATAAAGTGAAAAATAACTATGCATATATATTTCTGATATATTTTCATTTCTTATTTAAATTATCTAGTTCTCAAAGCAAAATTATTTTTTATGACACTGCTTCACAAAGGCTTAGAGTTTGCCAATTGTCAAAAGTCTAAGAATATGCATAAATGTCAAAATAATTTAGAAAAAACAAATGGAAGACAATAATAAAAAATTAAAAAAAAAATCCCCTTAAGCAGCTGCTTGCCACAGAGATCTGACAGGAGTCTGTCAGTTTATATGCCACAGATGAAGGTCTGTGAGGATGGTGGGACCTCAGCATAAAAACAACGCAAACATACATGCCTTTTCTGGGACTCAAACTCAGGTCTCTTATAGACCAATAGTCAAGCACACTAACCACTTGGCCATGGGATGGCAGGGCCATTCAAAGCAAAAATTTTTTTTTTTATGACACTACTTTACTTAGGCTTAGAGTTTGCTGATCATCAAAAGTCTAAGAATATGCATAAATGATTAAATAATTTAGAACAAACAAAATAAATGAAATATATAAGCAATAATCAAAATATTATGAACTGTTTATATTAGAATAATAAAATAATATAGATAAAATGGGAAAAATATGTATATTTTTGAAATTATTTTATTAAACATGATTAAATGCTCTTTCTTTTGGTATATAACATGACATATTTCTGTTCATTAGTTACTTCAGGATGAGGTTCTAAAGTTGTTTATTTTATTTTCTGAAAACACTTTAAAATAAATGTGGCCACCACAGTGAATTCTGCTTCAGAAACTCGACACTGTAAGGGCTAATAAGATGTACCTTGAAAATATTTTTTTTTCGGTTTTTACAAGAAGGTCGCAGGTTGCTGAAAATGTTGATATTTTAAACTATATTCAAGTTTTTTATTTCAACTGCAATGCCAATAATTTTAAAGTACTATAGAACCATATTAGCAGTTTAGTCATATCACAATGATTTGTAGTAACATTAATCTCTGGAGCCAGAGTTTGAATATTAATAAAAGCACAGACATTGCAAGTTTATATCATTAAATCTATATACACTGCAATGTACTTATAGTTTTTCTTCATCCTGTGTGTTATAAAAAAAATGGCCAAACTGCATAAGACACACACACACACTGATCACAGGTATGAAGTATGCATGAATATACTTAGTATACGCCAATCATATAATAAATAAATAAATAAATACCTCCTCAAGCAGCTGCTTGCCACAGAGGTCAGACAGGAGCCTGTCAGTTTAATACGTCATAGTAGAGGGATCTGTGAGGATGGCGGTTCCTCAGCAGATTTTTTGCCAACTGCATGCGGTGTTCCCAGGAATTGACCGTGCCCAAAGCTGCTTAACTTTGGTGATCAGACGAAACCTGGTTTTCAGCTTGGTACTGCCTTATATCCAACTTGAAATGCTAATTACAGCTTAAAATGATCTTTATAGCACCAAAACCATGATTTCTTTAGCAAGGATTTCAACTGAAGTGTACTGAGTATTTGGTCAAAGTTTGGTATTTTATCCAAACATATATATTTTGAATTTGGCCAAATATATCAGTCATTCAAGTGAAAAGTGGGCAACCCTTATGTCTGTGTAATGGGCTGAATGATCTTTGAGCTCTCAATACAAGGAAATGTCACACAGAAAGAACTCATAAGCACCACTAATCAATAGCACATACCGGCTTGAATGTGATAAGCATTGTATGGTGAATTCGAGACAAATCTTGCATGGAAGTATCCAAAGTTAAACTATGCGCAGTTTGTTGATGCTTTAATTTAACTATCGGGGTCTGCTATTGAGTTTTTGGACTGTGGTGAGCCCATCAACTTGCAATGGCATTCTGAAACTGTGGGACATTTAGGGCAAGCAATAAAGTTGAAGTGTCCAAGACTTTTGAGCAGGAAGGTTGTTTTGTTGCACGATAATGCTCACCCCCATACTGCCCAATTATCACTAACAACATCAAACAGGTATCGTTGGGAGTGCCTGGAACACCCCACCCTACAGTTCTGACCTAACTTCATGAGATTTTTCATATTTTCTGTCCTTAAAAAAAAAACCACAAAAGGAAGTTTGAGTCAAAGAGGTGCAGTGCATGGTCACCTAATTTCTCAAATAACAGCAAAATGGTTTCATGAATTGGGTATCATGTTGCTAACTTCATGTTGGAACAATTGTCTCAATAAGACAATATCTATAGATAAATAAATCCTTTAAGCTTCATTTCTGACATGTCCACATTTCAATCGAACAAACCTTATATTCGGAGTTGAGTAGAATTCGATTGTACATTTAAGCTAAGCATTTACCAAATGAATTGAAAAAAACTTTTGTTTTCACATGAAAAACAGATGGTTTTAAAAACAACTAGAATGCAACCTATATATTACCTGTATTATACAAAATATTTGTTAAAGCTAACTAAAATGGAGGAAAAAAAATTATACCACAGCTGCATTCTGGCTCATACCAACATGAATTCCCCCCCCCCCTTATTTTTTCCACTCTGGGTTGGGTTGTTTTACCTCTGAGCGGCACTTTTTTGCACACAATGGGCTAAATGGCCAGGTCACATGGACCCCGAAGGCTCAGAGAAGGTTGTGGGGAGGGGACCCACTGGAACAGCTGTTGGAAGACAGATGGTAGCCTCCCGTTGTTTGGGTTGTTTTACCTCTGAGCGGCACTTTTTTGCACACCATGGGCTAAATGGCCAGGTCACAAGGACCCCGAAGGCTCAGAGAAGGTTGGGGGAGGGGACCCACTGGAACAGCTGTTGGGAGACAGATGGTAGCCTCCCGTCAAGGCCATCCAGCGTGTTCTTTAATGTGCACAGGGTATGGCTCTCCCGCACATGGGGCCACAGCTTAACGTCCCATCCGATGGACGGCGGCCTTTCCAAGCCCATCGGTGTCCCCTAGTGACCGTGGGCAGGGCGGGGAATTTTGCGGAGGTAAATCTCAACGCTGACCCAGCTGGGACTCGAACCTGGGAACTACAGATTATGAGCCTGGCGCGCTACCGACTAAGCCACCCCGCCCCATAGCCTCCCGTCAAGGCCATCCAGCATGTTCTTTAACGCGCACAGGGTATGGCTCTCCCGCACACTAGGCCACGGCTTAACGTCCCATCCGACGGATGGCGGCCTTTCCAAGCCCAGCGGTGTCCCCTACTGACCGTGGGCAGGGCGGGGAATTTTGCGGAGATAAATCTCAATGCTGACCCAGCTGGGACTCGAACCTGGGAACTACAGATTACGAGCCTGGCGCGCTACCGACTGAGCCACCCCCGCCCCTTCCACTCTGGGACTGATTCCATTGAAGTCATTAATTCAAGCTCTTCATGCACAAAAGCTAGGCTTGCTCAGTCACATATCAAACAATCGAATCACATTCACAAATTAATCCTTTAGGTTGTCAGTCAAATGTTCCAGGTTGAGCTTTTAAGTGTGCCTGGTAGAATATTAAGAGGCATAATGAGCATAATAATAATAGCTAAACATTTGAACAACTTTAGATTATGTCTCAAAATTTTACATGCCTTCACAGTTTT
This sequence comes from Ryuthela nishihirai, assembly GCA_038380435.1. Classification (NCBI taxonomy): domain Eukaryota; kingdom Metazoa; phylum Arthropoda; class Arachnida; order Araneae; family Heptathelidae; genus Ryuthela; species Ryuthela nishihirai. Next base: position 21,783,747 of record JAWZYU010000026.1, read on the forward strand.
TTTTTTACAGTTATTATTAAGTGAAAATTTTTTACAGTACTCATTAGTGAAAATTTTTGAGTTTTTTTAAATGATTTTTTTATACAGGGGGCCTAATATGAAAGATCGCCTCTCTTCGAATCTTTCTTATTTTTCCTATTCACATATTGTTATTCACAATTTCTTCTGATATCCGACTTTTACAAAGTAATATGCTTTATTCATTTCCATCCATCTTGGATCACCCCCCCCCCCACCACCACCAAATAAAAGAATATGGCTCCCAGTATATGAAAGCAACTTTCAAGAAAAGCTCATGTTAAATGGCAACAGCTCAGAATTAATTTTGATTTAATAATAGTAGATTTGATTTAATTTTAAGTCATGTTATTGACTTTAGCTTAAGATTGCAATATGATCGATTTTATAATGTATTAAATTAGAAGCCCTTTATATTCACTAAGCATTCTTTTGTGATTAACTCAGACCTCCATAACTTTGAATTACACTAGTCATAACAGATATATATATATACAAGTAATTTATAAGCCTGTATAAATTTGACAATATATATTTTTTTCTTCAGCAAAAGCTAATTTTTATTTTACAAAATAGTTACTTACAGGTGTAAGATACACTTCTCCTTGTTCTGTTACCTCTAATATGGCATGATTACGGGAAACTTTCTTATCTCCACACTGAAAGGAATACAAATGTTTTTATGACAATGTATATAATGCATGAAATAGGCAAATATGCTCAAATGATGCATTTCACTAGAAAAGTTTTGTGATGCAGATGAAAAATTATATCTTTATTTTAACTATTACTTTTCTTAATGTATCCACTTTGATACTCTATACCAGGAGTCTCAAACTCAAATCATATTGGCCAAAATTAACTAATTCTCAATAAAGGAGGGCAACATTTTAAGGAATCTTATAAGGGTCAAATCAGATGTTTCTCAAAATATGGCAAGCCTCCCTTTAAGAAATAATAAGCAGAAAATAATTACTATTATTGTTGTTTTATTAATAACAAAGTATCACAAGAAAATACCTTGTAGACAAGAAACACTTGAAATAATTAACTGAAAAAATTTGCTTTGCCCTGAGTGGGATTCGAAACCACATCTCCCAGAAGATGCAGGGGATAACCTCTACATCGTCAGTAGCTAACCATTTTTTTCAGCAATGTGACATATGTCACATTGCTGAAAAAAAAAAGTTCTGTTTGTATGCACCAACAGCTTTCTTCAGGACTTAAAAACAAATGACCTCTAAGGTGATTCTTCATTGTAGACATTCCCACATATTTTTGTTGATTTGCTCTTGGCACCTTCTTTGAAGGAACTGGCAACCAAGCTGCCTCATATGGTGGAAATAATATTTGTCACTCTTGCTCACAGAATTATATAAACAATTCAGTAATGAAGTATCACAAGAAAATGTCCTTTAAACAAGGAACACTTTACAATTAGCTGAAAAAATCTGGTTATTACTGAATTATTTATATAATGCTCTGAGCATGAATGACAATATTATTTCCATCATATGAGGCAGTTTGGTTGCCTAATTCCCAATGTAGATGGTGCCAGGAGCGAATCAACAAAAATATACAAAAACATCTATGCGTCGTATTGCTGAAAAATATGGTTAGTTGCTGATGATGTAGTGGTTATCATTTCCAGCATGTTTCTGGGTGACGGGTTCAAATCCCTGTCAGGGCAAAACCAAATTATTTTCAAGTTGTTTTATTATTTAAATGTTACATACTTTTATATCAAATTTTATTTGTAGTGGCATAATCTTCTGCTATACATGACCATATTCTTTATACTAGAGTGAGATAATAGTAGTTGAGCCAAGCTAATAAGCAGTAGTTCACTATCATGATACAACATAGATTAGAGGTACACAGTGTGGTAATTAAAATTAAAGCAATTTAATTCTCTATGACACTGTTAAATGTTTTTAAGCTCCGCACTTCCCACCTGATGAAGTGCCAATAGGAATGGCATGAAAAACGCGTCGTGGATCTTAAACTCTTTAAGTACTCTATGCTATCAAAGTGTAAATGGTTATTTTCATTCGCCAATGTGGGTAGACCATTGGCAGCTGTCATCCTTATTATAATCTCCACTAAGACATCACTTGCCGGCAAGAATGTCAAATTTTAAATTTCTCACCGAAAGCATCCCAAGAAGTTCCTGTTACTACCCATCCTCTATGGCATTGGTACGTAAATCTCTCCTTAATAATTATTGATACTTGATAACATAGTCCATGTGTTGAAGTGCTTAAAAACATTTAACAGTCTCATAGAGAATTATATTGCTTTAAATTTAATGATACAACATATCGCTTGCGAGCAATATAAAAATGATATCACAGGCCACATGCAGCCTGCATATTTCTGCTCTATACAGTATTCCAACTTTCTAAACTAGCTTTGGAAGCAGTGGTGCCCCTCATTTTAGTAGTGAAAGGCTCCTGTCCATATGCATCAACAGCTTCTTCAGACCTTGAAAATAAATGACTATTAAGATGATCCTGCCTTGTGGATAACTGAAAGTCGCATGGTGCTAGACCTGTGCTATAGGCTGGGTGGATGAGCAACTGCACTGGAATGTTCAGGAAAAAAGTGATTATGGTTAGTATAGTACAAGAAGAGGCATTGTCATGATGCAAGATGATGGATGCCTCTCAAACAAATTCTTGGTTGCCTTTCTTGAAGCTTCTCCACTTTAGGTAGGCAAACTGTGGTGTACCATTGTGCAGTGACAAGTACATTGATTTTCAAGTGCAAAAAGTAACCACAAGGCCACTTTTTGAAAAGAATGATGCCATCATTTTCTTTCCAACACTTCTTGTCATCTTGATCTTCACTAGAGGATTTTCATTAAGGGGCCATAGGAATTTCTTGGCCATAAAAAAAGGCAATTTTCATAATTTTTTTTCGGCACAAATAAAAAAAACTAAAATAACGACTTTTTTTAAAAAAATTAAAGTACATCTCATGTACTTATAAAAAAAATTTTTATTCAAAATTTTGAAAAAAACCTCCACCACAGCTCCGCCAATACTGGCCTGCACACCGTACAGAGGTCTGCGGTACCGGTAAAATCGCCCTACATGTTCATCTGAAACAAACAAACGAAAGAAATTCTTAAAGTGCATTAAATTTTGAAGTCCATATCAGATGGGTTTTTTAAATTTCGAATTTTTAACAAAATGGCGACCTTTAAAAAAAAGTGTCAATTTTTAGCTATTTTTTTCCAGTTTAAACTATAAAAAAAATATAAAAAATTAAAATTTTCAAAAAAGCATCCGATAAGGACTAGGGAATTTTATAAGCTATAAGTAGTAAAAAGAAACAAGTCAATTGAGTGATTTGTTATTGAGTTATCACCGGTACTGACTTTGAAAACATAGTTTCGAGAAAAACGCATTTGAAAGTTTGAAGAAATTGGGTAGCGTGTATAAAAGATTGCTGTTTTGAACTTAGTTTAGAAACTGCATTCACGAAAATAAAATGATTACAATGCCATCTGTTGAGAAAAATATGAATGCTTTACTCACGGATAACTTGCTCTTCTAATAAGGAGAAAAGAAACCATTATTCGATGGGTCCAACATTCCTACCTATGCGCTGCTGTGAAACAGGCTCTTCGGGGCCCACGTGCGGTGCTCGACATAAAGTGTAATATCTTCTGTAATATTTCAATATTTTAAAAACGGTTTTGGATTCTCATTCTCAGTGGTAAAAACTATCAGAAAATGCAAACAAACAAACAAAAAATCGATTTTTTTCCACCCGAGAAACTCCTATGCCCCCTTAAGGAAGTCCAAATGGATGACTGGCATTTATTTTCAAGATCAGACTGATAAATCTCTCTCACTACCTGTGATGTCAGAACTTCAGTCTGCACCTATCTATCGCTTCTTATAATGTTTTATATCCTTGGCCATTAGGGCCTTTGGTTTTTCTTTGTGGATGTGTGATATGCCGAATGCCTCTAAGCTGTAGTGGTACTTTACCACTACAGAAGGGGACAAGGCAGAAATCAATGAAGTATTCGAGGACTTGTCCTCGATTATGGAATTTGACAATTTATCACATTCTATCCTAGGCCCTGTGCTTAGTGAGAGGTGATTGTTTGCATTGTACCATTGCTTTTTTGTTTCAATTGTCAAAACAAGGCAGATTTAAACTTGCACTGCTGATGGCACAATGTTGTGATAAGCTTCTTACTGATACCAATTTAACAGCAATGAATGGTACTATTAAATCATGCACCCTGATACTGTATATGAATGCAGATCTGCATCTCAAAACCTTTCAGAGACCCATATGAAGAAAGTAATGAAAATTATAACATAAAGTAGTATTTTAACTAAAATAAGCTACAAATTTAAACATCACAAAATTAATAAACAAATTATCAAACCACAGATTTTGTGCAAGTCTATTATTAGGGACATAAGGAATTTTAATTGAGGATTTTATTTGAATATAAACTTTTAAATTAAAAAAAAACATCATTTAAGCATCTCTGATATGATTTGATCACATGTACTACATATGTGCTAAGACATCCATATAACTAGTTCCCAGATATTTAGTGTATAATATACACATGTACATGTAAAAATATATTATCATGTTCCTATCCCCTTTCTACTTAAAAGAGAGTATGGAAAAAACATCATTTCACTTTCTCCTTAAAAAAATTCAATTTTTGTGAGAAATGTGCATATTTTGATATTGGTTGATAAAAAAAAAGCTGTTCTCGGAAAACAAAGTTTGCTTTGCTCAATGGAAAAAACCATTCACTATTCTTTGCAATCTTTTGACAAAAAAGTGTACAATTCAGGTAAATTAGTAAGTATTATTTTTTATCATTATGCATGCATAAACATTTAAATTGAAAAAAAAAAGAACACTTTTTCTAAGAAAAATTTTCAAATGCTTTATTTTACCTCACAAGAAGAGACAAACAGATGACTTTTAAAATACTGTAAATGGTGTTATAAGTGTATTTGATTGGAAGATGTCGAGCATTCTCAAATAATTAACACATCTACATCAATAACAAGTACCAAGATTAACACTCACTATACACTGAGATGCCAGTTTATTAGGTACACCTACAGTAGTGTGTTGTGCCTCCTTTGGTCTTCAGAACAGCCTGAATTCGTAGAGGTATGGAACTTACAAGATGCTGGATGCGTTGTGTAGTAATGTTGTACCATGTGGAAATGATTGTGTTGTGCAGTTGCTGCAAATTGGACAGCTGCACAGTCTTGCTGCGAATAGCCCTTACCACCTCATCCAAAAGATACTTAATAGGATTTAGATATGGGGATTGTGCAGGCCAATAAAGCAAGGAAAAATTGTTAGCATGTTCCTGGAACCATTCGGTGATGATACATGCTTGTGAGCAGGTGCATTATTATCATGCTGAAAGTATCAATCCAAGTGAGGATAAATTGTAGCCATGAAGGGATGAACTTGGTCAGCAGCAATGTTCAAATACAGTCACATTCAGATGTCCTTCAATGAGTATCAGGGGATGTGTGCCAGGAAAACATTCCCCACACTACTCTATACTGTTGACACTACACAAGATGGCTCCACGGCTTCATGTTGCTTGCGCCAAATTCTGATCCTTCTTCTATCAGCATGATGCAAAAGGAGCCTTGAATTGTCAGATCAGGTTATCTTTTTCCAGTCCTCAATGGTCCAATTTCAATGCTCTTGTGCCCACTGGAGACACATTTTCGTGTTCTTCAATGATATCACCACTTCACATGGTTGGTGGCTGTTGTAGCCCATTTGCAGAAAGGTCCGATACGTGTTGTATTTGGAGATGACCTTCTGCACACCAATGTTTAATTTTGCTGTGATTTGCATGGTTGTGACTCATCTGTTCACTTGAATCATTCTTTCCAGTTTCCTATGACCGCTTTGATCCTCAAACTGTTTTCATCCACTGGATCACTGATCATTGGTAATTTTTTGCACCATTCTCAGTAAACCCTTGAGACAGTTGTGAATGAAAAGCCTAGGGTTGGTTGTTTGGGAGATGCTAGAAGCAACTATCATATCATGTTCAAAGTTGCTCAGGTCACTTGTATCTGCCCATTCTGATGCTAAATCCAACTTTAACTGATGCTTGAAGACCTGGTCTGACTGATTTATACCTCACACCAGAGTCAATGACCTATTGCATTTTGCAATAAACCATTTATGTGATGAGGGGTGGTGTACCTAATAAATTGACATCTCAGTGTATGTTGCCAGTATGAAAAGGACCAAAAGCTGAATTAGTTTGTAGATAATGTGAGAAAAATAAAGACCACAATATAAGTACTCTTTGAAACAATTACATCTTTTATGTTTAAATTTCAAAAAAGTTACTAAAATAATGACATGCATTTTACATTACTTTTTCAATTTTTGATTAAAGTGCACGGTAAAATGAAACACATTACACCAGTGATTCTTAATTACTGTGCTACAACACTCATAAGAAAAAGTCTGAAATTAAGCTAAAAAAATAACTCATAAATTAATTGAGCACTAATGACAGAAAAATATAAAAAGGGAAGTGGTAGATTATTTTTATTATTGTATAATACTTTAGTGATCAAATTGCTGAATTTTAAAAACATTAGTGCAGAGGTTTTCAACTGGTATGATGTGGGATTTTGCTATTTTGTGAATGAGGGTGCAAAAAGTGAGAGTGATTCAACACTGTGAATAGCAGAGAAGTTTTTAATTATTAAAATGTATTACTTTACAGTTATGTTACTCATAAGATGTTAAGAACTGAAGTCTGTTAAAATATTCATAAATTTACATTAAACACTCATTCAAATAGTTTCTTTACATAATTAGTTGAAAAAAACTGGTTGATCTGAGCAGAATTTGAACCCATATGGGATATGGTTTTGAATCCCACTCAAGACAACAAATTTTTTTCAACTAATCATTTAATAATTAAAATTTTTTTGACAAAACTTACAAACTAAAAATTCAACATAATAAAAATACAAGACTTCAAAAAACCAAGGTTATTACAAATTGCCAAATTTTCGAAATAATTACGGGAAACATGCCTCCAAATATCAAGTACCACTTATATTTAATGCTATTCCACAAGAATTACTAAATATATATTCTTTTAGAAGACTTAGAAATGGATTAAAAAAATTATTTGGTATTTTCTATTTAGCTGATTTTTATGTGTTGTGTTTTGTGGATTTATTTGATGTACACCATTTTTGTGGCTGAATGACCTGTGTTTAATTTAATTTATTCATTTTCCTGCAGATAAGCTATTTAGCTTTGTGGGTCAAATGGTAAATGTATTTGTATTCTTTACTCTTAAGAATAAAAATTATATTCTTAAAAAAAAAAGTGTTTTTTATCTACAGGATGTTTTTCCTGTCATACTTCATTACTGAGTTTCTTTGCAATTGGGTAGATTTAAAAATACAAATTTCTACAGAGTAGTAGTTAATTTTGAAAATATTGATATAGATTTTCATAAAAGGACAATATATATGTATCACATATCACCATAAAAAAATGCAAAAGGAAAAAAAAATGAACAGAAACTCAACATATAAGCAGCTATTTTCTTTAGTATATCGCTTTCAAGTTTGTGATCATTATTGGTAAGTTACCAAGAAATTACATTCTTTTTCACAGGATGCCCATATTAATTGTACAAAATGAAACAAAAAACAACAAAGCTGTTATCATGCAGTTTTTTGCTGCCAGCAGTGGAAAAATGGGAGCTTTCTACAGACTAACAGTTACATTACAATTACAACATTTGAATATAAGTCAAAAGCCTTTTTGAAATCTATATAAAGCTAGTAACCACAGGTTTCTGAAACTCTAAACATTTCTCAAAAATCTGCCTAAGTGACAATATTTGATCAATACATCTCCTACCACTTCTGAATCCACACTGTTCTTCACACAGTTGGCCATCAACCAAATTCTTAATTCTATTAAGTATAATCATGCAAATAACTTTACCTGGAACAGAAAATAAACTAAATCCCCTATAATTATCACAAAAACTGTGATCTTTGCTTTTTAAAAAAAATAGGGATAATAGCAGCTCTAGTAAAAATCCTTAGGAATACCTTTATTGAAAAAAATATTCAAAATTCCAGTGGTGATTTCATCCACCCCTGGGGATTTAAGCAGTTTTAGGTAGAGCCAAAGTTGCTTCGAAATGTGATACAGGGCAATCATTAAAGCCATTAATGCATCTATCCTCATTACAAAAATGGGAGTAGAAATAATCCCATTGTTTAAAACATCTCGGAAATGTTCAGACCATTCAGCCATCACAGAATTCTCATCTTTATCCCTGTGTACCTGTTTCTTCCCATACAAAACATTAACAATTTGGTACAACCTCCTGCTGTTGTGCTGTCTGCTTTCTCTGCTTTGTCAGCCAAGCTATCAATCCAAAGATACTTATCAGCTGTTAACTGATTTATTAAGGTTGTTGCAATGCCATCTGTTAGGAAGTAGGTGTTGATTCGTATTAATCCTGCACTTACTTCTTCAGAAAGTTCCATAGACTTATCACCCAAATAATTTTGTTTCCTCTGTTCCCTTTTACCCAAAAGAGTACTGTTGGCTTAAAAAAGCCTGCTTAAACTGATCTCAATCTTTCTCAACTTCAGCAGTAAGCAAACCATAATTGCCATAATGACTAAGTAGCCTATCATATTGGCAATATCTGAATTTTTTTTCATTTGGCAATATCTGAATCTTTCAGACCTTCAGTGTTAAAGGCAATTTTTTTTAACCTTAGCACAACATTTCTTAAGTGTCAGTTGCAAGACAATGTTGACCAGGTAATAGTCAAACCCAATTTTGGCTCCCTTATATGATCTGGTATTCCTAACCATTTGCTGTTAATTAAAATATGATCTATCATATAATAATTTTATATCACGATAATGCTGTGGTACAAAAGTTAAAAACATTCTTCCAGGGAGTAGTTTTCAAGCCTAGGGAAGTGCTGTAATAATTATGCTAGGACAATACCATTAATAATTATGGAATATACTTAACTAACACTTCCACGTGTTAGTTAAGTATATTCCATAATGCAACCCCATTTTCAGCAGGGTTTGATGTACTGTGTGTTGTGACACATTACCAGAGTATCTCTTCTGTTGGCTTGTATTATATGGAATAGCCTTTGCTCACCTCTAGCATTGATGAGCCATGGTCAGACCACACTTTGCCAACAGTTCATGATTTTTCCCTCCTCTAACCACTTTTAGATGGTACTAACCATGGCTGACTGTGAGCACCCCACAAGTCTTGCCATCTCAAAAACGCTCTGACCGTCGTCTGGCCATTACAATTTGGCCTTTGTCAAATTCACTTAAGTCTGCTGCGTTTCCCATCTGAAGAACAAGAATAATACTGATTAACAGAGCTCAATATCAGGTGTTATTTATACCATTTCATGACCTTCAAAGGCACCATCTTTTACCTGCAGTTGCTTCAATTTGCATAAAGACACACTGGTCATAACGTTTTGGCTCTTTGGTGTATACTGATATATAAATTTAATGTTTTGGCCAATACAAGTAAACAAATTCTTTTATATAAAGTGCATCTCAAATTCAAGGAGAACTAGATTATAAAATCATAATGTTGGCAACAATATTAAGCTAAGCAGCTCGCCAGTCAATAAATAAACAAGTTTAAATAGTATATTACAAAGCATTCTCCGTTTGCTTTATATGACATTCAGTCTTCTATTTTATGATTACTTCAGAAAACAGGTAATTTAGTTGGGTATGACTTTTTTGGGTTAAAAAAAACTCCAGGGGTAATTATTGGGCATTTTTTTTTCAAATTAGAGTTAAAACAAAAGTAGCCAACATTTTCAGGTATTAGGTAATAAAGTTATTAATGCAATACAATAACATATGCATTATCAACAAGATGGCTTCTGTCCAGCAGTTGCAAATTATTTAGTTTGCTAAAAAATTGCTCTTCATCACAAGTTACCTGTTGTCATATTAAGCAATGTTAATGCCACCTTTGCATACTGGAGTATATCCAGGGGTGTAACATGATCTACTTGGGTTCTGGTGAAAAGTTTCTTTATGGGTCCACCAGGATCACCCTTTTAAAAGTTAATTAGGAAAACATGCATTGGTGAATTAATCAATCCTTGCTGCATTTCTAAAGATTCTCATTTGGATATGTAATGAATAATTGGATGAATTTCCTAGCTTTTAACCTATTTGACCATAGAATTTAGCCTACTGAGCCTAATTAACCATTGATAACTGATGTCTGTGTTAAAAATGTACTCGCTCCCTACATTAAATAAGTACAGATATAATTTTGAACTCTCAAATATAATATATCAATAATATACAGAATAATATTTTAGGTACATAGTAAACATTTCCAAATAAATTTAATTTTTATTAACTTACTAAAAAAGATTACGGTGAATGAACACCTGCTCGTTTCCTGATAAAAAAAATTCCACAACATTATGTGCAAATCAGAATAGTATATTCATGACAAATATACCATTTATAACACTTAATGGATGCCAGCAATTTCATTTAAGCTTGAAAAAGCCGTTTTTGAATTTCATAATATCTATCCAGAAGGAAATACTAAGTACCTCCCATCCTAAGTAATTTTCTACACTTAAAAACGTCTGGTCCTCACATGGTTACTATCCAAATGTAATTTCACAGAATCTCTGCATTACAGCCTCCAAACATTTCACAGAAAACAAACTGTAGTCCTATAGAATTTTTTAAGCAAAATGTTTGGAATTAATACCTACAAATTAAAATAATTTTAAATATACAAATTTTAATTTTATTAGCTCAGCCTAGATTGTGACATTTCTTGCTTTCATTTCTGCAAATGTGTTAACAATCTTCTTAATATGTGATTTTTGTGCTCATTCATTTTCGATAAAAAGGCAAGTCTTGATAATCTTTCTTCTGTCATTTTACTTTTGAGATATTCATCATTTTTAATTTTGAAAATGAGCATTCCAATATTGCTACAGTTACCAGTGTCATTAAAAAAAAAACAATACACAAAAACAATGCATATCTGGAAAAGCTGAAATAAGAGATTAGTTTGAATAATCGATAATTTTGCCACTTTCTTTAGCATTTTTACTGTTTCAAGAAAGTCCTAACTGATAGAAGCATAGCACCAAATGAAGGGTTTAAATTGGATTTATATTTCCTGTTGGGAAACTCCAGCTTCATTTACTCCCCATCAGTTATTACTTAAAACATTTTCAGATGTAGGACGACAAAGTTGTCAATGATCTCATTTATACTCTTAAAACATGGTTTTAATACCATAAATGACTGTGTAGAATGTAGTGTTTTAATACCTCGGTTTTGAAGCCCTTTTTGCTCATTCTTAAGCCTATGGTACTCATATCATCCATATGCCTGAATTTAGTCATATGAGAAGTCTTAAATCAGTTCTGCATCCCACATTAATGCTGTGTTTTCTGCACTTTCATTGAATTTATTAAAATTATTCATTGGTTCCTACAAGCCTTCTAATGCAATGTGTAGCAATTGGGAAGAGTTTGAAAGGTCAGCATCTGGAGATCACAGAAATTCAGAGACAACATCTACTGATTACGAAATATTTAATAGTATTTCTAGGAGGAAACTGTGAGAAAATATCTGTTTGTATCTGTTTCTGAAATCCTGTTTTAGGGGCAGCATCTGTGCTACTTAATTGATCTTTGCAATTTCTTCTGTACAGTGGAAATGTAAAATTACTATTTTTCCTTTTGTGAATGTTTTCCCTGATTCCTAAACTGACATGTAAAATATATTTGCTATCAGTTATTGTAAGTTTAAAAAGAGAACTTTCTTGGTTTTATTTTTGGGCCCTCTTGAGTTCAGGGCCCTGATGCAGCTGCACCATCTGCACCATGGATGAGATGCCTCCGAGTATATCACATTCTAGCATCAATCAAAAATTAAGAATATGCAAATCTTTGTTTTTAGGTGAAAGCTCTAACATGTAGTCTGTAATTCAGAAGTAATCAAGTCATCCACATCAAGTTATAGTTCAAATACCTCTCAAGGAAGATATCCCTTAATGTCGATATCAGTTTTAGGGGAAAACTTGTCTTGGGCTGAGTGGGTTATGAACCCATGACCTATTGATATAATACATTATCAGGAGGCTATGGATTCATATCCTACTCAGTTCAAGATAATTTTTCTTCTAAAATTGATAACGATGTTAAACTTAAGAGTTATAACTTCCTTGACAATTGAACAAAAATGTCGAGAAAATTCTTCAATTCAGTTTGATTATTTTCACATAATCATATGCATTTGGGCTATGTGTTGATTTAATAAATAAGTCTAGAACAGAGCCTTTCTCCTGAAATCCATAACAGATATGTGAATGTTTATGTTAATTGTAGCTATCCATTTCAAAGATAGTACTTCAGAAAATTCTTTTGTAACTGAAATGACTGTATTGGTTGTAGCTAGTGTTCTCATAACAGCTTTGACAAACTCAAATAAATTGTCCAATTAATTTAATTTTTTCTTTTTTTATAAGGAAAAAAGCAACACGCCCGTATGAAGTGAATTCCCCCCCCCCTCCCCAGTGTATTTAGATTTAACCAAAATATTTAAATCTGTTGTTCAGGATGGTTATCTGAATGATACAAAAACCCCTTAATTTCTGGTTTCTTACTATGCATTCTTCTTCCTCATCCCACAGAACTGATTATGCCTGGTTCCTACCAGCCATAATCAGTTCTGTGGATTAGAAAGGAAACTTGGATGATGGCAACCAAGGGCATTGAGCAGAGTCATCACAAATCATTATGCCTCATTTTTTAGTTATATTTATTACAGACGTCCACACTTTCTAATATTAATGATGAATACAGTAATCCCTCACCAACTGTGGTTTCATATATTCACAATTAATAAATGATATCTGTTTTCCTAACCATGTCTTTGGGACAAACTGTGATTAACTGGAGCATTTTAGTAACTGAAATAGTTTCCTAGTACAATATCATCTGGATTCCTTTAATATAGATTTATGCTTTATAAGTCTATTCATAATAGAAGAAAGGTTGTAAATCATTTCTGATGGTCTGTTTTTTCTCTCTTTCCATAGAATTTCAATAAGCTCTGTACTCCATTTTTTAAGTGAAAATATTAATATTAGGTTGAAAGGCCCTGGAACCAACAATGTATCATCATCATCATCAAGCAGCCATGGGCTACGGAGGTCCAACCAGACAGTGCAATTTAGTTCTCCAAGCAAGTCTATCCTGAACTACATCTACTGCACCTGGCCACTGCACACCAATTCTAACAAGGTCCTGTTTGACATTGTCTGCCCACCGCATCCTAGGTCTCCCCTTCTTTCTGAGGCCTTTAGGCACACTGTTAATAACCCTATTCGCCAATCTATAATTATTCATATGGGCAACATGGCCAAACCAGCGGTCTCTCTCTCTGCACAATATGCTGCTTAAAGGAGGTTGCAAACTCCTTTGCCTAACCTCATCATTAGTTACAAAGTTGAACCACCTAATGCCCAAGATACTGCATAAGCATCTAGAATCCTGTTATCTTATTTACACAGCATTCAAGTTTCACTACCATAACTAACCCTAGAAAGAACCAAACTATTATACAGTCTAATTTTAGTCTTTACGTGTATACACCTATTTCTCCACATCTCCATAGATTCTTAAAAGTCCCGGCAGCAATCCCTATTCTTCTGTTAATCTCCTGCCGCACATCACCAGTATCTGTTACATAGCTCCCAAGGTAATTAAACTGTGACACCTGCTCAAGACTGCAACCATTCAGATGAACTGAATCACAACCTGCCTGACCAATTTTCATCACTTTAGTTTCTCTCTGTTTACAACCAAACCTACTCTACTACCAGTTTCATCAACAGCTCAAATGAAAGAGTTCATCTCATCAACATCATTTGCCAAAAGGGCTAAATCATCAGCATAATCTAAATCAGAAATTTTCGTATCTCCGGCCCATTTAAGGCCAAAATCTTTCTTTTGCAATAAATTTCGCATAACGTAATCAATAACCAAACTAAAGAGAAAAGGAGACAAAATGTACCCTTGTCGAACACCAGAAGTAATGCTAAACCAATTGCTACAAGATTTACCAACTCTCACACACGACTCAGTGTTATTATAGAGAGCTTTCATTATGTTAACTAACTTGTCATGTATACCATATGATCTCACAATCAACCACGAATTATGATGATCAACAGAGTCGAAAGCCTTTTTGAAATCAACAAAGCTAGCAACCAAAGGTTTCTGAAACTCTAAACATTTCTCAAGAATCTGCCCAAGTGAAAATATCTGATCCACACATCCCCTACCACTTCTGAATCCACATTGCTCATCACACAATTGACTGTCAACCAGATTCTTAATTCTATTAAACACAATCATGGAAAGAACTTTACCTGGAACAGATAGTAGGCTGATACCCCTATAGTTATCACAAGAACTGCGATCACCTTTTTTGAAAATAGGGATAATAATAGCTCTGGTAAAATCCTTAGGAACCATGCCTTTATCATAAAAGATATTCAAAATTTCAGTCATCCAAGTGGTAACCGAAACATTCCCAGCTCTGCGCATTTCAGTAGTAATTTCATATACCCCTGGGGATTTATTAAGTCTAAGTTTAGAAATAGCCAAAATAACTTCAGACTGTGTTATAGGGACAACATTAAAGCCACCAATGCATCTATCATCATTGCAAACAATGGGAATAGAACTAACCACATTGCTTAGAATATCACTGAAATGCTCAGCCCACCTAGCCATGACAGAATCCTCACCTTCTATAACTTTACCTTGTTTATCCTTCAATCCCTGTATACCTGTCCGTTTTCTACCACACAAAACATTAACTATCTGGTAGAGCTCTCTGCTATTGTGCTGTCTAACTGCTTCCTCAGCTTTGTCAACCAAGCCATCAAGCCACAGATTCTTATCAGCAGCTAACTGATCTTTTACACGTTTATTAAGTACTCTGCAATGCTTTCTATTAGGACTAGTAGGGTCTTGCTTAAGGACATTCTTGCAGTTCCTTCTCTCTGAAATCAGCTCATGTGCCCTATCACTCAAATAATTCTGCCTCCTCTGCCCCTTTTTTCCTAAAAGATTACTGTTAGTGTCCAAAAAATCCTGTTTAAAATGATCCCATTCTTCCTCAACTTCAGTAGTAAGCATACCATGACTGTCATAATGACTAAGTAACCTATCATGGTAAGCTTTGGCTATAACTGGATCTTTCAGAGCTTCAGCATTAAAAGTAAAATTTTTAACCCTAGCACAACACTTTTTAAGTTTAAGTTGCAAGACACTTTTAACAAGGTAATGGTCAGATCCAATTTCAGCTCCCCTTTATGACCTGGTATTCCTGACAGAACTAGCCCATTTGTTGCAAATTAATATATAATCAATCATATTCTTATGCAGCCCATTGGGTGAAACCCATGTGTACTTATGTATGTCGCGGTGTTTGTAATAAGTGTTAGTTATTCTGAATCCATTGAGTTTACTTACCTGTAGGAGATGTTGTCCATTGCCATTGCAGCTACCAACACCAAAAGGGCTTATTACTCCTCCCCAAAGGTCAGAGTCAGTACCAACTTTGGCATTGAAGTCACCAGAACAAGGATAATATCTCCTTTCTTGACAGAATTCAAAATATCCTGAAGTTGTCCATAAAACCTATCCTTCTCATCCTCATTGGCATCCTCAGTGGGCGCATAACAGCAGATAACATTCGTCTTTAACGCTTGTCTGAAATTTTGCTGTAAGAAACCTTTCATTAATGCACTCATATCCTAGAAGAGCATCGCTAGCGTGTCTGCTGAGAAGCCGACCCACGCCTTGGTGATGCTTATTGTCGTCCCTCCCTGAAAAGAGAAATTTAAGATTATTTTTAAGAATCTGACCTTTATCAGTCCATCTGGTCTCTTGCAAGCCAAGAATATCTAAATTATAATGGTGGAATTCTTGTGTAAGGACATCAAAAGAAAAAGTTCTGTGCAGAGTCCTCACATTCCAACTACCTATGGAGAGAAAATGGTTAGTGGGATGTTTAAAGAAACTATGTTTATTGAGAGGGGGAATGTCGACAATATCAAACAGCCCCCTAATCGCAGACATGGGGCAAAGACCCGTTCCCCCACCACTAAAGGCTGAAGCCATCTACCTTGGAAGACTTCCTCCAATGTAGAATTTGACGATGCCAATAGAAGCAAAGAGTTTAGGTGCCTGTGATGACCTCTGCTCAGGATTATCCATCAGCTGATAAACATATCTTGTGAATCTATTCACTTGGAGCTGTCAACCCACAAACAAACAGGAAACGCAGCGGAAGATTATCCCTCCACAGAAGCCCACCAGTGCAGCAAAATCAGGATCCATAATCAAGCTCAGAGCCATATATCTGTCCAGTCCAGTGGGTTTATATGGTCAGCACCAGGACCCTGTGTGGTTGACCACTCCTCAGCAGGGTAGAAAAAAAAAAGAAAAGTAGACATAGTTGTCCAGATCAGTAGGCCACACTAATCTGGCAGCCCTCCCCTTCTGTTCACTTCCACAAGTCAAGAGAGTATCTCTTTTGAAAAGAGTTAACGGTCTGCACCACAAGAAGGCAGGGTCGGACATTACGTGCTAGGCCTGGCCGGTTCTATGCATCATCACAGGGGATTGGTGCATAGCTCTCCTTCCAGTGACTACCTAACTACCATTTACAGACTCAATGTATTAAGGGCCCATAAAAACTATCAAAGCTCATACCTAATATTAGCTGGTGTTCAAATGCATTAAAAATTTAAAAAAAAATTGCAGCAAATTTTCTTTGCACATTTTTCTGAATTGGTTTTATTTCTACTTCTTTGTGTAGAGTGTTAAATATAACCTTCCACATTTTAAAATAAAAAAGCATTATTCAATTGACTGCTTCTCATGCTCTTAAAGAAGGTTGGGTTATTTTGGATTGTTTTACCTCTGAGCAGCACTTTTTTGCACACAGTGCTGAATGACCAAATCACAAAGATCTGGAGGTTCAGAGAAGGTTGGTGGAGGTTAGCTGTTGGTTAGCATTGGTCAGCTGTTAGAAGACAGTAGCCTCCCATTAAGCCATCCAGCATGTTCTTTAATGAGCACATAGTATGGCTCTCCCACACACTGGGTCATAAGTTAACATCCCATCTGATTGACAGCATCCTTCTCAAGCCCATCAGTGTTCCCTATTGACAGAAGGCAGGGAGGATCTTGACATAAAGCCTTCAGCATGCAACTTTACCTAAGCAAATGTGAATCTCATCATATTAACGTTAATATAGCAACTGATGCATAAACAGATCCTGCACCTGAATCTAGGAGACAGGATGATGAATTTTTCATACTTGCTTAGTTGTGATTAACCATCAATGCAAAACTTAGGTAACTTTTTATTCTAGTTTACAATGGGTTATTTTCTAAAAACCATATGTATAAACAGAATTTTTTGCATATGTAGTAGCATGATGACCACAAATGTTAAACAGAAATAATAAATGCTTGTGACTCAATGAAATATAGAAAGAAATCCATGAAAATACAATAATACCATTAACATTTATTGTAGCAATAGAGGAATATGCTATAACAGTCAATGTACAACCAAGCATAAAATAATACCCTCTCAAGCAGCTGCTTGCCACAGAGGTCTGACAGGAGCCTGTCAGTTTTTATGCCATAGTACGACTGTGAGGATGGCGGGACCTCAGCTGAAAAACGACACAAATGTCCATGCCTTATCCTGGGCTCGAACCCAGGTCCCTTAGATCAGTAGTGAAGCGTGCTATTCAGTCACGGGACAGCACCAAACAAGCATAAGGGGTCAAAATAATTTAAACAGTTTGAATTGATTATTGATCTATAAGATAGATTAACTTGCAAATATTTAAATCATTGGACTGAATATTACCAGCCATCTGAAGAATGCTTATTCTTGGATAAATTCACAAGTGTTAATGACAACATTCAGAAATGTTTGTAATACTATAAATTAGCTAAAGCTTACCATGATAGGTTACTTAATCATTATGACAGTCATGGTGTGCTTACTACTGAAGTTGAGGAAGAATGGGGCCATTTTAAACAAGCTTTTTTGGAAACTAACAGTATTCTTTTAGGAAAAAAGGAGCAGAGGAGGCAGAATTATTTGAGTGATAGGGCACATGAGCTGATTTCAGAGAGAAGTAACTGCAAGAATGTCCTTAAGCAAGACCCTACTAGTCCTAATAGAAAGCATTGCAGAGTACTTAATAAACATGTAAAAGATCAGTTAGCTGCTGATAAGAATCTGTGGCTTGATGGCTTGGTTGACAAAGCTGAGGAAGCAGTTAGACAGCACAACAGCAGAGAGCTCTACCAGATAGTTAATGTTTTGTATGGTAGAAAACGGACAGGTATACAGGGATTGAAGGATAAACAAGGTAAGGTTATAGAAGGTGAGGATTCTGTCATGGCTAGGTGGGCTGAGCATTTCAGTGATATTCTAAACAATGTGGTTAGTTCTATTCCCATTGTTTGCAATGATGATAGATGCATTGGTGGCTTTAATGTTGTCCCTATAACACAGTCTGAAGTTATTTTGGCTATTTCTAAACTTAGACTTAATAAATCCCCAGGGGTATATGAAATTACTACTGAAATGCGCAGAGCTGGGAATGTTTCGGTTACCACTTGGATGACTGAAATTTTGAATATCTTTTATGATAAAGGCATGGTTCCTAAGGATTTTACCAGAGCTATTATTATCCCTATTTTCAAAAAAGGTGATCGCAGTTCTTGTGATAACTATAGGAGTATCAGCCTACTCTCTGTTCCAGGTAAAGTTCTTTCCATGGTAGTGTTTAATAGAATTAAGAATCTGGTTGACAGTCAATTGTGTGATGAGCAATGTCGATTCAGAAGTGGTAGGGGATGTGTGGATCAGATATTTTCACTTAGGCAGATTCTTGAGAAATGTTTAGAGTTTCAGAAACCTTTGGTAGCTAGCTTTGTTGATTTCAAAAAGGCTTTCGACTCTGTTGATCATCATAATTTGTGGTTGATTGTGAGATCATATGGTATACCAGGCAAGATAGTTAACATAATGAAAGCTCTCTATAATAACACTGAGTCGAGTGTGAGAGTTGGTAAATCTTGTAGCGATTGGTTTACCATTATTTCTGGTGTTCGACAAGGGTGCATTTTGTCTCCTTTTCTCTTTAGTTTGGTTATTGATTACGTTATGCGAAATTTATTGCAAAGGAAAGATTTTGGCCTTAAATGGGCCGGAGATACGAAAATTTCTGATTTAGATTATGCTGATGATTTAGCCCTTTTAGCAAATGATGTTGATGAGATGAACTCTTTCATTCGAGCTGTTGATGAGACTGGTATAGAGTAGGCTTGGTTGTAAACAGAAAGAAAACTAAAGTGATGAAAATTGGTCAGGCAGGTTGTGATTCAGTTCATCTGAATGGTTGCAGTCTTGAGCAGGTGTCACAGTTTAATTACCTTGGGAGCTATGTAACAGATACTGGTGATGTGCGACATGAGATTAACAGATGAATAGGGATTGCTGCCGGGACTCTTAAGAATCTATGGAGATTGTGAAGAAATAGGCGTATACACGTAAAGACTAAAATTAGACTGTATAATAGTTTGGTTCTTTCTAGGGTTAGTTATGGTAGTGAAACTTGGATGCTGTGTAAATAAGATAACAGGAAACTAGATGCTTTTGATTCTAGATGCTTATGCAGTATCTTGGGCATTACGTGGTTCAACTTTGTAACTAATGATGAGGTTAGGCAAAGGAGTTTGCAACCTCCTTTAAGCAGAATATTGTGCAGAGAGAGACTCCGCTGGTTTGGCCACGTTGGTTCCTAAATGCCTCATAAAGAAGGGGAGACCTAGGATGCGGTGGGCAGATAATGTCAAACAGGACCTTGTTAGAATTGGTGTGCAGTGGCCGGATGCAGCAGATGTAGATCAGGACAAATATGCTTGGAGAATTAAACTGCACGGTCTGGTTGGACCTCCGTAGCCCATGGCTTCTTGAGGATGATGATGATTTAAGCATTGGTAATTTTTTTTTAAATCTTTCTTTCAATGAAGGATTGTAGATTTTTGATAATTAAGCATGCATTTCTATCAATACTAAGGACTTGTCACATGATGCATTATGTGATGTTCTTATATAAAATTATATATCATGATGAGTTGGGGTTCAGACCTGTGGCAAGGAGCTGCTTCATGGGTAATTTTATTTTAAGGCACTTACATACTTTAGAGTAATTACAATTATTTGAAAACAAAATTAAATCTTAATGCTATTTGAAAACAAGAAAAACACCTACAATAAATTTGTAGAAATTGAAAATTATTGATTAATATCAATATAAATCGCAAATGTGATTCATTAGAAACAATAACTTAAAAAAACATCTAGAACTGAATGGTGCTTATAAATTTTCATTACTACAGAATTATTAAAAGGTTGACTGTTAATAACCCTATTCGCCAATCTATAATTATTCATACGGGCAACATGGCCAAACCAGCGGTCTCTCTCTCTGCACATTATGCTGCTTAAAGGAGGTTGCAAACTCCTTTGCCTAACCTCATCATTAGTTACAAAGTTGAACCACCTAATGCCCAAGATACTGCATAAGCATCTAGAATCAAAAGCATCTAGTTTCCTGTTATCTTATTTACACAGCATCCAAGTTTCACTACCATAACTAACCCTAGAAAGAACCAAACTATTATACAGTCTAATTTTAGTCTTTACGTGTATAAGCCTATTTCTCCACACTCTCCATAGATTCTTAAAAGTCCCGGCAGCCCCTATCCGTCTGCTAATCTCATGCCGCACATCACCAGTATCTGTTATATAGCTCCCAAGATAATTAAATTGTAACACCTGTTCAAGATTGCAGCCCTTCAGATGAATTGAATCACAACCTGCCTGACCAATTTTCATCACTTTAGTTTTCTCTCTGTTTATAACCAAACCTACTGTACTACCAGTCTCATCAACAGCTCGAATGAAAGAGCTCATCTCATCAACATAATTTGCCAAAAGGGCTAAATCATCAGCATAATCTAAATCAGAAATTTTCGTATCTCTGGCCCATTTAAGGCCAAAATATTTAATTTGCAATAAATTTCGCATAACGTAATCAATAACCAAACTAAAGAGAAAAGGAGACAAAATGCACCCTTGTCGAACACCAGAAGTAATGCTAAACCAATTGCTACAAGATTTACCAACTCTCACACACGACTCAGTGTTATTATAGAGAGCTTTCATTATGTTAACTAACTTGTTTGGTTATACCATATGATCTCACAATCAACCACAAATTATGATGATCAACAGAGTCGAAAGCCTTTTTGAAATCAACAAAGCTAGCAACCAAAGGTTTCTGAAACTCTAAACATTTCTCAAGAATCTGCCTAGGTGAAAATATCTGATCCACACATCCCCTACCACTTCTGAATCCACACTGCTCATCACACAATTGACTGTCAACCAGATTCTTAATTCTATTAAACACAATCATGGAAAGAACTTTACCTGGAACAGAGAGTAGGCTGATACCCCTATAGTTATCACAAGAACTGCGATCACCTTTTTTGAAAATAGGGATAATAATAGCTTTGGTAAAATCCTTAGGAACCATGCCTTTATCATAAAAGATATTCAAAATTTCAGTCATCCAAGTGGTAACCGAAACATTCCCAGCTCTGGGCATTTCAGTAGTAATTTCATATACCCCTGGGGATTTATTAAGTCTAAGTTTAGAAATAGCCAAAATAACTTCAGACTGCGTTATAGGGACAACATTAAAGCCACCAATGCATCTATCATCATTGCAAACAATGGGAATAGAACTAACCACATTGTTTAGAATATCACTGAAATGTTCAGCCGACCTAGCCATGACAGAATCCTCACCTTCTATAACCTTACCTTGTTTATCCTTCAATCCCTGTATACCTGTCCGTTTTCTACCACACAAAACATTAACTATCTGGTAGAGCTCTCTGCTGTTGTGCTGTCTAACTGCTTCGTTGGCTTGTCAGCCAAGCCATCAAACCAAAGATTCTTAGCAGCAGCAGCTAACTGATCCTTTACACGTTTATTAAGTTCTCTGTAATGCTTTCTATTAGGACTAGTAGGGTATTGATTAAGGACATTCCTGCAGTTCTTTCTTTCTGAAATAAGCTCAAGTGCCTTATCACTCAAATAATTCTGCCTCCTCTGCTCCTTTTTTCCAAAAAATCCAGTTTAAAATGATCCCATTCTTCCTCAACTTCAGTAGTAAGCATACCATGACTGTCATAATGACTAAGTAACCTATCATGGTAAGCTTTGGCTATAACTGGATCTTTCAGAGCTTCAGCATTAAAAGTAAAATTTTTAACCCTAGCACAACACTTTTTAAGTTTAAGTTGCAAGACACTTTTAACAAGGTAATGGTCAGATCCAATTTCAGCTCCCCTTTATGACCTGGTATTCTTGACAGAACTAGCCCATTTGCTGTAAATTAATATATAATCAATCATATTCTTATGCAGCCCATTGGGTGAAACCCATGTGTACTTATGTATGTCGCGGTGTTTGTAATAAGTGTTAGTTATTCTGAATCCATTGAGTTTACTTACCTGTAGGAGATGTTATCCATTGCCATTGCAGCTACCAACACCAAAAGGGCTTATTACTCCTCCCCAAACGTCAGAGTCAGTACCAACTTTGGCATTGAAGTCACCAAGAACAAGGATAATATCTCCTTTCTTGACAGAATTCAAAATATCCTGAAGTTGTCCATAAAACCTATCCTTCTCATCCTAATTGGTATCCTCAGTGGGGGCATAACAGCAGATAACATTCGTCTTTAACGCTTGTCTGAAATTTTGCTGTAAGAAACCTTTCATTAATGCACTCATATCCTAGAAGAGCATCACTAGCATGTCTGCTGAGAAGCAGACCCACGCCTTGGTGATGCTTATTGTTGTTCCTCCCTGAAAAGAGAAATTTAAGATTATTTTTAAAAATCTGACCTTTATCAGTCCATCTGGTCTCTTGCAAGCCAAGAATATCTAAATCATAATGGTGGAATTCTTGTGTAAGGACATCAAAAGAAAAAGTTTAGTGCAGAGTCCTCACATTCCAACTACCTATGAAGAGAAAATGGTTAGTGGGATGTTTAAAGGAACTATGTTTATTGAGAGAGGGAATGTCGACAATATCAAACAGCCCCCTAATCGCAGACATGGGGCAAAGACCCATTCCCCCACCACTAAAGGCTGAAGCCATCTACCGTGAAAGACTTCCTCCAATGTAGAATTTGATGATGCCAATAGAAGCAAAGAGTTCAGGTGCCTGCGATGACCTCTGCTCAGAATTATCCACCAGCTGATAAACATATCCTGTGAATCTATTCACTTGGGGCTGTCAACCCACAAACAAACAGAAAATACAGCGGAAGAATTTCCCTCCACAGAAGCCTACCAGTGCAGCAAAATCAGGATTCATAATCAAACTCAGAGCCATAATTCAGTCCAGTCCAGTGGGTTTATATGGTCAGCACCAGGACCCTGTGTGGTTGACCACTCCTCAGCAGGGTAGAAAAAAAGAAAAGTAGCCATAGTTGTCCAGATCAGTAGGCCACACTGATCTGGCAGCCCTCCCCTTCTGTTCACTTCCACAAGAGAGTATCTCTTTTGAAAGGTACTAACGGTCTGCACCACGAGAAGGCGGGGTCGGACATTAGGTGCTAGGCCTGGCCGGTTTTATGCATCACAGGGGATTGGTGCATAGCTCTCCTTCCAGTGACTACCTAGCTACCATTTTATCATATTTGTACATATATTATACATGTGTACAGTTAAATATGATTCTTACAATATTGCTACAAGTGTGTGTCAAATTAATCTGACACTCATCATACACTCCAAGAGGTATGAAATATTCTGAAGCTCATGGCAACTGGGTGAAAAGTCAACATTATTGAAACTAGCATCCTGTTTTGGCAAAAGCAGAAAGAAAGGTTATACTTGTATTTGGAATCACTGGTAGAACTGCACCATTAGTGGACCTTACAATGCATCACTGTCGAAGAAACGTTATGAATATATGCTACACAATTTTACCTTCACATTTGGGTATAAATTAGGCTGCATATTATATATAAATGCACATTATATGCAAGATTTTATGGTACATATTTTGCAAGATAATTTTTAAAGATCACTAAAACAATGGGATAAACTATATACCGAAACAGCATTCTGGTCTGGCTTGATTCGGTTACTAAGCACAACTTTAATTTTTTCTAGATCCAGACTTGTTTTGAAGCATTTAAACACAATCCTTACAGTGTGGATTTCAAACATTTATAGTGTCTGGTTCAGATTAATTATTGTCTGGCTTTCATCGTAGATTAAAAATAAATACATCTGATATCTACAAGCAAAACTATGAACAAAGACAAAATATGAATTCTACATTATTATGTCCAAAAAGGAAATATAAAATGATTTTTACATTAAAAAATTATAGAAAAATTCAGGGCTCTAGTTCCAGATACCTTATTGATTGATTTTCTGAAAATATGTGGTAATGAGTTTATGAGCAATTTTTTGATTCTATGCTTTACTAATTCACTCCCTCTGTGACCCTATATTATTTTGTCACTTGTTTCATAAGGCAGTTGACAGATTTATAGAAAACAAGAATTCATGACTATATGATTAAATATTTATAAAACCTTAATATAAACTTATTCACACAAACAATGTATATTCCACATTGCCATTGTTCAAAAAATATTGAGCAATATATAGCAAACATTAGTAGTCAATGCAAGGAAACAGAATAATGGATTATTTTAATTATGATGAATATTCAATATAGAATTAAAAATTTTCATTTTATATGATCCACCAACTGCATTAAAAAACAAAATGTGAGGTCACATTTAAAGGGAGTGAATCAGTAATATATGGAATAAAAAAACTCAATCTCATTATTGATGTTTTCTGAAAATTGCCAAGCAGGGTATCTGTGGGACATGAGGCAGGTGCAAATATCATACTAGGTCTCATTTTACATATAACAAATTTTAATTTGCATATTGCCAATTTAATTGCAAAACAAAATATTGTAAAAGTCAGTTGTTCACTTGAAATGCAAATGGAAACTTAAGCTTTTCCCCTATTTCTAACATATTAGAATTAGCATTTTCAATTAATTTACTTATGTAAAAAGTCAAATAAAATGTTGTCTGATAGTTGCTTCTTCAACAATGATGAATTCCATCTCTGTTAGAGAAATATTGACTACAGCAAAATAGGCATAAATTGAAATGCCAACTCAAAGTTGATACAGGAGTCAAAATGATTCAATTTTCCAACTCAGAACTTTTTTTTGCAAACTTGTTAGCTGCAACAGGCTATTACAAGACTGTAAACAGAGGAATGTAAGGAAACACTTTCGATGTGGATGTATTACATCAACAGTGATGCAATATATTCAGTGAAGTTTACTTGAACATAATTAGTGAAAAAGATGTCTTTTCAGTGGCTAGAAATTAAAAATTTGGTGTAATATTTCTATTTTTCTGCACTATGTGGTTCTACTTATAACCTTTTTTTATGATTTATATTAAAAAAAACAGCCTTTTCGTAAACAGATAATTAAAATTTTTTGTATTGTTTCAAATACAGCATTTTTATATTCACAAATATTAATCATATGCTTTCTTATCAAAACTGAAATAAGCCATTTATTCGTCCAACTATATTTCTGTAACCAGCAAGTATACCAACTGTATATTTATGTATTTTCATGTTAAACCCTTGCAAATTTTATTATAAAAATCTACATTTACATGAAAATGCACAATTTACTTTTTAAAAATCACACTGATGACTTCTGGAAAGAGATATTTAGTTTATGCGGTGTTTCCGCATTAGGCTTAACATATCAGTTCTTTACTTAACCCTAAGTGCTCTGTAAATTTTCGCCGAATGTGGTTAGGCAAAAGACTTACACCGAGGAAAGGTCCTCGTCCGATTGTTGTTTTCCCAACTGGAATATCCACTGCCTTTTGCCCGTCATCAAGGGGTTTTAAAGTTATTTTTACCATAGTGTGAATTAATAAGTATTCAGAAAACAATATTCATTATCCTTATAACCTCTAACGAAAGCACGCAGTTATTTAGGCCTACGCTTCGGCCGTTTTTCCATTAGCAACGTAAACAAAAACGTTATACTTAAAAATTAACAGAGCCATCTAGTGGACATAAAATATTATACTTCCTTTAAGTAAAGCCACTAGGTTTAATTTTGATTCGAGTACAATAAAAAGGTGATAGCAAATTTGTAAGCTATTAAAAAGTTATAATTTTCTTACATGACGTATGTTTTACATTTTGTTTTAACTCACATATCCTTTGATATACTTATCGTACAGTAGCTTGGTTTCGCGAAAATGCCCAGTGGCCTTCCCGATTTTTATGGTATAATTCTCCTGTTTACTCTGCAATCTAATCTTCCCTTCCCGAATATTAAGAATAGTATTTTCAGATAAACGCTTTGAGCTATTTTAATAATTAGAAAGATAACTTTGTTTATCGAACTCGTTGAATCTAATTTCCGACTAATCCAAATCTCTAAGTGCATAATTTGAGTTAAGCATCAAATTCCCCCCCCCCCCCAAAAAAAAAAAAAAAAAAAACATTTTATACACGACATTGCTTCTTGCTCATGAGAAGGATAGCCAGAAATGGAAAGAAGTTCCTTTCCTTTATATCAATATTCAACGCCAAAGATAGCGGCTGGATCAAGATTGATCACCAAACCTTACGTAAGATATTCATTATGTCTGGTCTGTATTGCGCTACTGGAGTAGCATAATACAGAATTTATTAACATTGTTTTACATATTAATACTTTTATTTTATCGTTTCACAAAACTTTGCATTCAAACGAAACTGCAGAAAACTTAAAACTATTGAATAGTTTTTGTAGTGGCATATGTGGGCAGTAGAAAGACCAAGTTACAATATATCTTCATACGAGATTAGTAGGGCAAAAACTTTGAAAATAAGATTGTATTGTATTGAATTAGATGCAATATAAACATGAATGGTAACTTCAATAACTACTCTTGAGGTGTGAGTGAGGGTTTGGGGGAAAATGTTATCGAACTTCCTGATAGAATAGGGTGAGGTTCATAAGGCAAATTGCATAAAAGTAAAATAATTTGCCTTCCAGATCAGTGTCGGAATCATCGAAAGAAACGGGTTTTAATTTTAAGATTACGTTATATTAAGGACTATTACACTATCATGGAAATTATTTAAACCTGTGTGTTGTGGTTTCAAAGCAAAATGTAATGTCCTCTAACCATGTACTTAGTGAGGATATTCGTTGCTTTTAACAGAAACATGTTAGCATGTAACCGGAAATCGAATGTTTCACCTTCCGTAATTCAAAGAAATTATATTTCACGACAGTTTCCTGCTAAAAGTTATTTTGTATCTTTAACAGTTCCCCAATACATTTCACATATGATACGAAACTTCTGACAACTATAAACTACTTCTTCATTAAATTATGACCACGATTATATATGAGGAAGTCAACTTTGAAGCGTATAACTTCTAAAATAAGGGTTTGATGAGAAAATGTACTAGAGATAAGATCTGTTTTAAATCTCGATTTTTTTTTTAAATAATCGCTTCATGAAAGTTTTTGGTATTTTTGCAATTTTTTTAACTTTTCAAATATACATTGTATTAAATGGTATGAAATAATATTGAATCAAATTGTAAATAACTTCTGAATTAAATTCCAATGATAGGCATTGCTGTTGTTCAATATTCAAATTCCCATAACTCTTTAAATACTAATGTAACACTTGATATTCGAGATTTAGATTGATTTTGATTGAGTTCTTTACCTTCAGTCCCATTCGGTCACAAAACTTCGGGGCTTTTAAGTTAGCTTACACTCACAGAATAAGGAAGGTGGCTTACACTGACAACATGGAGAGAGGTAATCCTAATTTTGTCGGCACTGAATTAGTGGTGTAGGATATCCATAATAGAATCGGTGTCAAGTAAGGATCTCTTATTGATGTTCACTGGATATAAGTGGGTGTTTCTAAACATTGATGAAACCTCTAAAGAGCATTCGTTGGTTACCCATAGGATACGAATAACATTTGGAAGACATGTATAACATATCTGTAATAACTTTAAAACGCCTATAACGAGCGAAAAAAGTCTATAAAACAACTCTATAAAGCAGTTTACTACTTTATAAAGCAACTCATTAAAGTGGTCTATAAAGCAACGTTAAACAGACGTTCCAAAATAATCAGTATCATCCGTAATATGTCCATAAACCATCCACAAGACATATTAGATACCTATAACCGTCCTTAACAAATCAACAATATCTAGAGCAGTTAACTGTGGATGTCTTCTGGCATGTAAATAACCGAATGTCTCAACTACTTATGTACGTGCATAAAAGGTAAACCGACAAGAAGTGGGATATTTCCAGGATATCCAGGAATATTTGGAGGATGTCTTGAAGATATCCTCTTAATGTAACTGTGCTATGGCAACTTTAACGATCAACTGAGCAGACGAAAGAGGAGGGAACCTGCCTATTAAAACAACGCTACTTGTAGGAAGAAAATCTTTATTTTGTGACTGGCAAAAGTCACTCTTTTCCTATCGCATTTTGGATGAGGGAACGCTACGTTTTTGCATCTATTGTCACAGATATCGCAGAGGAGAAATTTGTATGTCATGTAATCTTTAATTGACGAATTTTAAAAGTTACTTTGAATCTGCAATATATACAGAAGAACCAAAACATTAAGACCAGCGCATCTTTATGCAAATCGAAGCAGCTGCAGGTAAACGATGGCGCATGTGAAGGTTATGAAACGGTATAAATGACACTTGATACTCAGCTCTGTTAATCAGTGTCATTCTTGTTCTTCTGATGGGAAAGGCAACGGACTAAAGTGAGTTTGACAAAGGCCAAATTGTAATGGCCAGACGACTGGGTCAAAGCATTTCCGAGACAGCAAGTCTTGTGTGGTGCTCAATGAGTCAATAGAAAGGATACTGTGGCGCAACTCGCCCGTAATTTGAATGCTGATGATGGCACTAATGTGTCACCAGTACATCGAACCCTGCTGAACATGGGCTTGAGTATCGGCAGGCCACTCCGAATGGCCATGCTAACCTCAGTTCACAGTCGAAAGCACGTATAATGGGCATGCAAGCATTAAAACTGGACCTTGAATGATTGGAAGGTCATTTGGTCCGATGAATCTCGTTTTCTGTTGCACCTTATGGACAGCTGGGAATGTGTGCATCGTTTGCCTGTGGAAGTGTTGACACCAGGATGCACTGTAGGATGGAAACAAGCCGGTGAAGGAAGTCTAATGCTTTAGGCAATGTTCTGCTGGGAAAGCCTGGGTTCAGATATTGATGTGCAGAAACTTATGATGTCCACCAGCTACACAAACATCATTGGAGACCAGTACATCCTTTCATGGCAACGGTATGTCCCTCTAGTAGTGCCTTCTTTCAGCAGGATAATGTGCCATACCACACTGCCAGGATTGTTTGAGAATGGTTCGTGGAACATGAGGAAGACTTCTAGGTATTACCCTGGTCTCCAAATTCCCAAGACATCAATCCAATTGAGCATCTGTGGTTTGTGTTGGAACAGCATATCCGATCTGCAGCGGCTCAACCATGAAACTTACAAGATTTAAATGATCTGCTGGTAAAGTGTTGGTACAAGATACCACAAGACACCTTTAGAAATCTTGTAGCGTCCATGACTCGCCAGGTAAGAGGTGTTTTGGAAGAACATGGAGGACCAACATCATATTAGGTAGGTGGTCATAATATTTTGGCTCTTCGGCGTATGCTATTCTGAAAAAAAAAAAGATGAAATCTGGGTTTAGAATATGCACGATGAGGATGAAAATTAAAACATGAGTAAAAAGTTTATTTTTATTTCTAAAAAAATTGCTTCTCTATCTAACAAGTAAAATTAATTTGGAAATATCGTTCTAGATAACAATACTTTTTTTAATACATTTATTATTAGTTTTTGTTTTCGAATAAGGCCCTAATACACGAATACAAATGAATCAACAAGTATTTAGGTGTATTAATATTTATTTCACATAAAAAATCCCCAAATTATTCACTATTAGCGGAAAAGATGGGGAGAAATAGAAAATACTGGGGCACCAAGATTTCGTCACCATCCATATCAACTTATTTCCTTTGTAAGATGACTTCAGTGGAGTGACTACCTGCGGATGAATTTCCATACAGAGCTATGTTTTGAAGCGTACTGTAAGAAATAA
Source organism: Ryuthela nishihirai (assembly GCA_038380435.1). NCBI lineage: Eukaryota > Metazoa > Arthropoda > Arachnida > Araneae > Heptathelidae > Ryuthela > Ryuthela nishihirai. The sequence continues at coordinate 21,814,290 of JAWZYU010000026.1, forward strand.
AATCGACTTTTACCACTCGGGATGATAAAATAAATGCAACATGTACTAGATTTTGTGTTATGCTACTCGAAGCGTATAATGTAAGATGATTAATTGGTAAAAATTAGTTAAAATGTTTCATGAATTTACATTAATAGAAAAATTACAATATATTAATTCCTCCACCCCTTCAGCCTTCATACTCATTACTTAAGTTTGTGTGAGGGCGGGGGTGGCGCAGTCGGTAGCGTGCCAGGCTCATAATCTGTAGTTCCCAGGTTCGAGTCCCAGCTGGGTCAGCGTTGAGATTTATCTCCGCAAAAATTCCCCGCCCTGCCCACGGTCAGTAGGGGACACCGATGGGCTTGGAAAGGCCGCCGTCCGTCGGATGGGACGTTAAACCGTGGCCCCGTGTGCGGGAGAGCCATACCCTGTGCACGTTAAATAACACGCTGGATGGCCTTGACGGGAGGCTACCATCTGTCTCCCAAAAGCTGTTCCAGTGGGTCCCCTCACCCAACCCTCAGGACCCCGATCCTTCGGGGTCCTTGTGACCTGGCCATTTAGCCCATTGTGTGCAAAAAAGTACCGCTCAGAGGTAAAACAACCCAGCCCAACTTAAGTTTGTGGAGGTATGTTCCCAATCGTCCCCATTAACTCACCTTCCGTGATTCTTACGTTTGTCTACATACTCCTCTCTTAGGCGTATATATCTAAAGACTAAAATTAGGCTGTATAATAGTTTGTTCTTTCTAGTGTTAGTTAGGATATGAAACATGGACGTTTTGTAAACAAGATAGCAGGAAACTTGATACCTTTGATTCTACATGCTTACGCAGTATTTTGGGCAATAGGTGGTTTGACTTTGTAAGTAATGATGAGGTTAAGCAAAGGAAATAATGGAAGGAATATGAACGATTATAACACCAAATGGGCCGGTTCGATTAGGTTTACAGATCATATAAATGAAATAAATAAATACCACCTCAAGCAGCTGCTTGCCACAGAGGTCTGACAGGAACCTGTCAGTTTATATGCCATAGTAAAAGGTCTGAGAGGATGGCAGGACCTCAGCAGAAAAACGACACAAACAGCCATGCCTTACCCGTGGCTCGAACCCAGGTCCCTTAGATTAGGGGCCAAACGCGCTAACCACTCGGCCAAGGGATGGCGCACAGATCATATAGGGGAGCTTTAATTGGATGTGACAATTACCTGGTCAGAAGTGTCGTACAAATGAAGCTTAGGAAATATTGTGCTAAGGTTAAAAGAATTACGTTTAACACTGAGGCACTGAAAGATCCAGTTATAGACAAAACATACCATTATAAGCTACTTAGTCATTATGACAATCGTGGTTTGCTTACTACAGAAGTTGAGAAACAATGGGATCAGTCTAAATAGGCTTTTCTTGAAAGTAATATTCAGGAGCGGATCCAAAAAATGTCTTCAGGGAGTGATATATGTGGTAGGGCTCCTTTTGTATTAAGAGTTCCGGTGTTGAAAAAATGGATTTCGCAACTTTACTAGACCTTTGGCCGAAAAGCAATCGATTCTTTTTCTAAATACTTTTTCTTTTGGGCGTAAAAGCAATTTAATAAAATAAGATTACAGGCATCAGTCGATTTACATGGTAGATAGATTTCTCACACTGTTGACACCAGGATGCGCCATGGGACGAAAACAAGCCGGTGGAGGAAGTGTAATACTTTGGGCAATGTTCTGCTGAGAAACCCTGAATCCAGCCATTCATGTGAATATAGGTTCGGGAATATCATTGTATAAATCGAAACCGTACAAATCAAGATCAACAACTTATGAAGAAAATAGGAATTGGTTCCGAAAAAAGTCCTTGTCATCAGGGCTGGACTTTTACCTTCTGAGGCCGTAAGCTAAGGCATATTTAAAAGGCCCCAAAAATTCGAAAATCGAAATATATATATATAGTCATTCTGATTGAGGGGTACATTGGAAAATAAACACGCAGTTGATGTGGTGAAAGCATTTTTGTAGCATTGCTAAGCAAAGATAAACAGTGTTTGCACTAGATTAAAAATTAAAAAAGTTTTCGCAACGCAGTAAAATTTAAATGCATTTCTTTGAGTCCCCTCATATCTTGAGGCCTTAAGCTGTAGCTTAGTTAGCTTATCCATAAGTCCGGCCCTGCTTGTTATGAACTGAACATATATTGAAAGCTTTATTATACATATTTATCTGAATATATATCTGACATATTTATCTGTTATATCTCTGATTATCAACCTCACATCTGATTTTGTTATCAATAGAAGAAATTGAATCATTATATTTACCTACACCATTCCTGTCAGATACATTCATTATTAAAGATGCAAGAACCTTAACATAAATCTTTTATCTACCTAGCTCTTTTAAATGAGAATATGTAGCAGTGAAATTGCTTATTATTAAAGCATAATTATTAAAGCATTATTATATAAGTATAAATGAGAAAATGCCACTTTTTCATTTTGAGAGATAAATGATGAATTCTTTTTGTCATATAGTTACTCTCTACATTTTCCCAAACATTCGTTAGTAAAAATTACCGCTGTTAAAAGATACAATATTTCGAAAACGAGCATCCCACATTCGGCAGAGGTGATATGTTATTCTTCTAGTTTATATATGTACATTTATAAATAAATGAAGGTAATGTGCGAAAATGCCATTTGGCGCTTAATTCCATGGCGCCTATGGCTGGAGTCATAGCCTAGATCTATCTAAACTGAAATCCACCCATGTATACATAGTTGAATCAGAATAATATGACCACCTACAATACATATACTATGATAGGTGGTCATATTATTCTGATACGACGGTGTACATGCAAGATTTGCAACATCAACTAGAATCATAATCATGGTACTGCCCGGAAAAACAGCAACGTAGCAATTGATAGAAGAAAGAACAGAGAGTAGGTTAAAAGCAAGTGGAATCAGATATCAAGATGGGGAACTTGTCTGGTTTTACAATCCTCACATAAGAAGAGAACTGTCTCCACAATTACAGAAACCCTAGGAAGGTCTTTGCAAAGTAGCTGAAAGGATCAATGATACATTTAACTGAACTGTCGCAAGCAGCAGCATACATTTCAAGTCAATTGCCAAGAGCAAATAGTCATGTGTATTGTTTAGTTTCTTTCCTTGGAAGAATAAGGAACTTTCAGCTCGCTAGCCTGTTAAGGAAGAAAACTAGATGCGAGTTAGGGATTAATTTTTTGAACACGCGCTGTCCCGAAACCTGAAGAATTTGAGCTCGAATTATTTCGACAATTGCTGATTCCGAGTCTGATTTGGAGGGAAAATTTAACTGACGCATCATTATATAGGGAAATGCATGTCAATAATCATTTATTTTATTCTTATGTTGTTAATTAGAATCATTTTAGGACAAAATTAAAATATTAATGCTACCCAGAACGAAAAATATTAAAAATACTAGTAGAAACTTAAAGTCGTGGGCAGCATCACTATAAACAGAAAGAGCCATTCATTTATTGAATAGAAAGAATACCTAAAAAATAGGACCTAATGTGGTAAAAATATTTTTGGAATGTCTATAAACTACTGGAGGTTTATAGCTGCAGTCGTCAGGTCCAACAACAAGACATGCAAATCCACAGGGTTCATGATTTGCCGTGATAGTGGTGTGAGATTTTGCATGGTTAGGCATACAAGTGTCCACTTTCACTAGGAATGATTCAAAGTCGGCGTAAATCACGTATGGAACGGGCTGTTGAAACTTGAAATTTGTGAATTTCAGTTATTTCTCCTCTTCAGTTGGAAATTCTACTCTCTGGGGTCCATGTTCTTGACAATAGGGAATATGATCCTTCAAGAGTGATTCATTCGTGAAACGGTGAAGGCAGTAATCACAGTTGAAAGCCTGGCATTTATGTTTAGTGAGAGGACTGAGAAGTCTACTAATATTCTTAATGGAGCAATAAGGTTGCTTTTCATCATCCAATAACGGAAGAAAATTTGCATGCTCTTTAAATCTGAATGGTGTGATGTAGAGTGGGAACACCTCTTTCTCGTATCCAAAAAAGTTGACAGAAATGTTGTTCATTTTTTCGAATTTTGATATTTGATTTATTGTTATAGGGAAAATTAGGCCAGATGTGTTTAATTTTTCTTCTAAATGTATATAGTTGTTAAGGCGTTCAGTGTTTCCTATTGCAGGATACAAAGTGGCTAAAACAGACCATACGAAACATTTTTGGCCGGAATTACATACATTAATAATAGCACGTTTTAATAGTAATTCTCTTGGAGTAGGGATATAACTAGACCCTGCAAGAGGGATGTATTTTCCAATGTTCATTTCAGCTTGGAGTACAGCATCCAGTATCCATCCATTATGTGCTACTTCAAATTCTTCAAATGAAGTCTTGATGTTCTTGCACGCTGTATCCAGTTCTTTGTTTAGGGGTGATGTAGGAAGACTTATAACACAGTTACTTCGGAAAAATGGGGTGCAGTGTTCGAAAGTAGAAGGGGAGACTTTTCGTCTGAAGCGCACTTGCACGGCAAGATACCATTTAATGCTACCTTTCGAGATCAATTCTTCTTTCAGATGAGTTAGGAGTGACTCCCGCGAGGATTCGAAGAAAAAGGTGAGGTCAACAGATGTTTCTTCCGTTGTCATCAGTTTATGTGTTGACAGGGTCCTTTTCATTTCTTCTGTAAACTGACAGGGGTCTTCAGGATCTGGTTTTTGTTTCTTCTGGGGAATCCTTTCCTCTTCAGAACGTTTTCGCTTATTAATATGTGGCTTTCTTTGATGTCGTAAAAGATTGTCTTTTCTTCCAATCTCCATTGCACATTCTTCGCATTTGTAGGTTTTCCTGGAGGTGTAGGTTAACTCGTGACGTCGGACGTCATCTCTCCTTGAGAATGTCGATTCGCATTGAGAGCACTTAAACAGGCTATTTCCATCATGATTTCTCTTATGACGAATGAGATGTGTCTGATGAAGGAAAGCCTTCTCACACATATCACATTGATACATTATGTAGCAGTGACTTGTAAAATAACTGATTTATACTACACGAGGACGTCGAGGACTATCACTATTGGCTTCTAACAGTTGGAAAAATCACGGAGATGCAGCAGCAGAGAACTGTCACTGTCAACGTCTGACAACAGAATAAGGATTCTCAAAGATCAAAGATCATACAGTGACAACAGCGGTCCCAGGCCTGGGGCTTATACCTGCTTAAGCTTAGCTAACGCCAGTAGCCAAATGATTGAAATATGTGAATAGTGACGGTAGAACCGTAATATGAGTTGAAAAGAGTGTGGGGGATTTGGGTGGGGGGGAAGAGTGGGAAGTGGAGAAGTAAGAGAAAGGTAAGTAATAAGTTAAGGTTCGACTCCAGATGGGGCCAGTACAAGTGGCGCCAACTGGCTTCGATCCCTTTCTTAATCTTGTTTATCAAGTAGAGATTTTGGTCGTTTGAATTTATGTGAGGGGTACACATCATAATTAAGTAAATCTCTAATAAGTTGATTAGGATGTTCTGCGATAGTTGAAAAATAGTTTTTGGCCATTTTCTTGATGAATTGGAGAATTGTTTCACAATTTAGATCTCGATGAATGATAGTATTCCTGACAAACCAGAGAGCTGCTACAGCAGATCGTAGGATTTTATTTTGTAGAGATTGGAGATTTGCAAGATTTTTAGTAGAACATGCACCCGAGATGGAGGCAGCATATAGAAGGATAGGTTTGATTACCTGATTATAAATTAACACTTTATGTGATGTTGCGATATGAGATTTTCTTTTTTTTTTGAACAAAAAAAAACATCCAATGAGTCTGATTAGTCCCCGAAATTCTTCGAGGGGGGGGGGAGAAGTGGTAATGGACGAAAATAGATAGTTCTCGAAGCTCTTGTCTTGAAACCATGTAGCTGTCTGTTCGTGAGAACCATTGAACAGTGGTTCAGGTGGGATGGATGCCGTATTTATACTTGAAAAGGACTATCCCGCAGAAAATAAAAAGGAAAAATATTATTGGTTAAAAATGAAAAAAAAAAAGAAAAAAATCAATTAAAAGAAAAACGAAGAAAAGAAAAAATCATCTGATTTAAAAATAAATTATTTGAAATTATGAAAATTATTGAGGGAAATATGTATTGGTGACCTGTATGGGTGACAAAAAAAGACTCGTCTCTGCTTTAGAACACAGTGAGGAGGGTCCCATAGGATTAACATTGACCCGCCTCTGTTCCAGAACCCCCATTATCCTCCTACTCAGGTTCGAATCCCAACTGAGCCAGCATTGAGATTTATCTCAGTAAAACTCCCCGCCCTGCCCTCGTTCCGTAAGGGACACTGATGGGCTTGAAAAGACTGCCTTTCTCGCATGGCACGTTAAGCCGTGCCCGTGTGTGGGAGAGCCATACTTACGTTAAATGCACGTTAAAGAACAACTGGGTATTACCATCTGTCTTCTAACTGCTGTCCACTGGGTTATCTTCCCCCAACTTTCTCTGAGCCCTCGTGGTCCATGTGACCTGGCCATTTTAGCTCATTGTATGCAAAAAAATGCTGCCCAGAGGTAAAACAACCCAACTGATTAAAAAATAATCGCTAAGTATTGTTAAGTAACCCATTCGTTAAGTATAATCTAAAAACATTTTTTATTTTTGCTTATTTTTTTCGCAGTTGCAAGAAATATTTGAAATTGGAATTATTTTTAGTATGATCACGTCTGAGCCCGAAGTGTCTGCGTTATTTCGAGCCTGAGACCGTGTGGGCCAAGCTGGAATTGAGCATGGCCCAAGCTCGAATTCATCTATAAAGAGGGTATTTAAGGAGGGAACAGTGCTACAAATTGAATGTGCTTAAACTGGGTTGTTTTTGTCCTGAGTGGCAGCTTTGTGGGCAAAAGGGGACAAATGATCATGGCTCTAGGACACCAAGAAGATAAAATTAGGGAACGGGAACAACTGGACAGCTGTTAGGAGACATGAAAGTCAAGGACATTAGTGTTCTTTAATGTACACAGTGTATAGGTCTCCTGCCCATTGCTTTACGTCCCATCCGAAGGATAGTGGTCTTCCCATGCCATCAGTGTTCTCTTTCTTATGGGGGGGAGGGCGGGAGTCAGCGGGGAAAATTCTCAATGCAGGCAGAGATGGGACTCGAACCTGGGAAGAGCAGATTATGAGCCTGGCACTCTGTGACTTTGGACAGGTGGTGATCTGTGACTAATAGGGACTTTTAGGTCTCAGACCTTCCGTGGTGATGACTTTTACTGAGAAACAAATGTGAAAGAACCTAAATGAAAATGACTAAACCAATTTGATATTTAGATGAGTTCGTTTTCAAATCTGATATTACAGATGAGTTAATAGACAAGTTCGTTCTCTATAAAGAAATCTTGTTTTTTTGCGTTATCTTCTGTTATCGGAAGTATTTCCTTTATTTTTATTTATTATTATGAAAAAATCTTTTTGTGCATTTGCTATAAGTTTTTTATTAATTTTGTTTTCGGGCATCCTTAGTTGTATTATGATATGATGTCTATATGATTCCTTATTGCAACTGCATACATTAATGGATGCCGTCCCGTGGCCGAGTGGTTAGCGCGCTTGGCTACTGATCTACGGGAACTGGGTTCGAGCCCCGGGTAAGACATGGCTGTTTGTGTCGTTTTTCTGCTGAGGTCCTGCCATCCTCTCAGACCTTCTACTGTGGCATATAAACTGACAGGCTCCTGTCAGACCTCTGTGGCAAGCAGCTGCTTGAGGGGGTATTTATTTATTTTTTATACATTAATGAACTACTGCATATAAAGCTTTCGATCTTGAAACATTGATTTGCTTTTTCTTGCTCCTCCCTGAAACAAATCCCCCCCCCCCGGAAACATTTCTACCGGCGTCCATGTACAGGATCCCTACGGAAGGGCCGGACTAAGAGTCCCAGTCACGGAAGCCGAGGCAACTTGGATTCTATATCCTTGTTTGTGGCGGTCCGGGACGTTGATTAAATTTAGGTTTTGACGATGACTAATAAGTAGAATTTATCAAGTTGCTTTGATCATATCAAGATATATTTGTGAGTTTTCTTGTTCGCTTTGAACTATTTATTATTGAAACAAATTTACTGAAATGCAAAACAATTGGGTAAGCGCGAACATTTCTAGAAGAACGTGTCAATAAAATGCGAAAATATGACAACTCTAAGTGTTTGTTAATTTACCCCCTTCAATCACTGATTTTAGTCCCTTAAAAACTGGAACACCAACTCCTACAGGAATAAGACATAGGGTAGCGAGGTCATAGTCTTCCTCTCCCCCCTTGAGAATTTTAAGCCATATTTTAAGCTCCCAAATTTCGAAAAAATCTTTTTACGGAAAAATATTACTATACATAAAATGAAGATTTGATTAATATCTTTCTAAACGTTGAATTTTTCTGGATTATTTGTTTATTATTTAAGTAGTTACTGAATCTGAAACATTTAACAGCAGATGCCGCTGTCATATTTTTTCCTTAAAGTTTTCCCCCCTAAATTAACGAAAACTTAAAAGAAAATCGTTGCACTAACTTCAAGCATTACGTTTATGTTAGTGAACAGTAAATTTTAACAAGTTTTGTTTAAATTTTTGAGGTAAATTTTCATGATTAGCAAAAGTTAGAGTTAAATGTTGCAGCTTCCATAACTCTTTGAATATTACACGAATATTCTGGAAACGAGTCCATTGTGTGTCAAAAATGCCACTCAGAGGCAAAATAACCTCATAATTTGAAAGGTCGGATCCGAACTTTCGAAGGCACTGACCTTTCAACTGTTTTAAGCGAAAACTACCAATCCATCTTACACCCAACCGCTATAAGGCTCAAAGTTTCTAAACAAACCGTTTGATATCCGAAATCATCTTCGACCTACCGAATTTGGGTAAGTATCAGCTTGTCTACGAAATAGACTTTAATAGTATCAGCTTGTCTACGAAAATTATCGGTAAGTTAATAATAAACCTCCCGAACCGCTAGGCCTCACCCGGTCCTGGTATCTGTAAAATAATATTGCGAAGTTCTCTCTCTCGTGTTGTGACTAGACTGTTAAGTGGACCATGCTTTCACATTACCGAGTTTTATTGACAGTTTCTAGTTTAAACTAAATATTGCGAAATAAAGGAGATTTAGAGATTTGCTACTAACTAATTGCTATATTAATTTTAGGAGCTATTACAGGTCTGGCTGAAGTTGTCACCAAGAGGGACAAAGTCAATGAAACCAGCTAAACAATTAGCGTATTGAGCCTTGTGCACGAGCATGTGTCAGGTCACATGTGTCACCAGCAGGATGTACGTATACAGCCCAGACCGCTGCTGTTTGCCAAACGGCAAAACAAACCAACACAGCAACACAAAGGGAGATAACGAAGCCTAACTTCCGAACAAACAACGCCACAGTTTTTGTTTAAAAAAGAAGAAAATAAAAATGACATCCATTAGTAAACAGAGAAAAAGAGATACGACATAGGAAAAAGTGAAACGACAGGGAAAAAAAATGAAAAGGATGGAATGAAACGGAATAAAAAAAAAAGCAACTTTCTTAATGATTATCCCAACACGCATAATTAAGAGCAAAAACTAAGACGACAAGATAAAGGAAGGGAGGTGGGGGGGGGGGGGGAGGAGAGAGAAAAAGGAGGGCGGGAGGAGAATTTTCATTACTCTAATTACGCGCACGGTGTATGTATAACAATAATTATTTAATGTGGTGACATTAGCGGTATTCCGTGGCCAGAGATAGCTGGCAGAGTGTCTTGCACGGGAAACTTTTCCGACATGCTCTCCCATTACGAATTACTCGCTGCACTGGGCGATGCTCCGAGACGCTAGAATCAATAGGGCAGTATCTCCGGCAACATCGGCTCCGGGAAGAAGATAAAAATGACATATTACGTGATAAGGCATCAGCAATGAAACAAAGGGAGCTAATTAATGAGTTAGATTAGTCGTGCCAAGTGCTAATAGCTTCCTCAAATAGTGTTTAACTTCGGATGTTAATTAGTGGCTGTGGTCGACTAATGACGGTTGAGGGTGATCGGTATCAGTGATCTGGGGTAGGGGACAGAAAGAGACAACGCTGCTAGTAGGGGAGGGGGGAGAGGCAAGCAATAGGGGAGAAGTATGGGGGGATGGACGAAGGAAAAGGAGGAAAGGGGGATGAAAAGATTAGTGGGGTTTTTATTGGCATCGTCGAAGCCATCGATAGGCATTAAAGAACTCTTGTCGTGCTTGGGTGGGGAAAGAAAGTTGAACTAGTTTCTCGAAGTTGGCTAATGTGATAAAAAGTTTCGCGTCGAGTGATGTTTTCGTAGAAATCTTAATGATTGCATCTGAACGTTTTTTTTTTTTTCTTTTAAGATGAAAGCATCCTAGAACCCGAAAATCATTCGAAACGTTTACGGTTTTGGAAATCAATCGCATGAGTTGAAACATGGTTAAAAAAATTGTCTTGTTTTCAAATGCTGGAGCACACAGCAAAAATGATTGCAAATGAATGTGAGGTTTTTAGGACCGTCAAGGTGATTTAGAATTCTTATAAAATAATCCATACTCCGTTTATCATCATCATCATCATCCTCAAGCAGTCATGGGCTACGGAGGTCCAACCAGACCGTGCAATTTAGTTCTCCAAGCATATCTGTCCTGAGCTACATCTGCTGCATCTGGCCACTGCACACAAATTCTAACAAGGTCCTGTTTGACATTGTCTGCCCACCGCATCCTAGGTCTCCCCTTCTTTCTGAGGCCTTTAGGCACACTGTTCATAACCCTATTCGCCAATCTATAATTATTCATACGGGCAACATGGCCAAACCAACGGAGTCTCTCTCTGCACAATATGCTGCTTAAAGGAGGTTGCAAACTCTTTGTCTAACCTCATCATTAGTTACAAAGTTGAACCACCTAATGCCCAAGATACTGGGTAAGCATCTAGAATCAAAAGCATCTAGTTTCCTGTTATCTTGTTTACAAAGTGTCCAAGTTTCACTACCATAACTAACCCTAGAAAGAACCATCGTTTATAGCAGGCTGATTTAACCCAAACTTAATGAAAAGTCACTAGGAAAAAAAAACATATTCTTAAATAGCCGCAGAAAAAAATTCTCTACTTGAAAACATACATTTCTAATGACCAATGAATTGGAAAAAAAAAGAATTATATTTTTTAGGGAACCGAGGAGATATCGTTATTAAAAAACAAAAATACACACTTTTAAGGAGTGCTATGAATTGGCAAAATCGTTTAGTTATGCACCTAAAAATTTTTCGTCAAAAAATTAGAAGGAATGAGCCATATTCAGCATATTGATCATTTGTTTTATCAGCAGCATGTTCCTTTGCAATGAGGCCCTTTTGGACTGGCCTGGATTATAGCTTTGGATTTTACTGTCCTTTGCGAAAGTAGGCATACGCCTGTGTGCTTGAGTCAGCCTTAGATTGGCCTTTCTGAAGATCGGTTGTAAGTTTCCAACCAGAAAATCTATTGTCTGTTGAAACAGGGAGTTGGGTTGGGTTGTTTTACCTCTGAGCGGCACTTTTTTGCACACCATGGGCTAAATGTCCAGGTCACATGGACCCCGAAGGCTCAGAGAAGGTTGGGGGAGGGGACCTACTGGAACAGTTGTTGGGAGACAGATGGTAGCCTCCCGTCAAGGCCATCCAGCGTGTTCTTCAACGTGCACAGTGTTGCACGTTGAAAACCGTGGCACCGTGTGCGGGGAGCAACCCTGTGCACGTTGACGTGAACAGGGTTGCTCCCCGCACACGGGGCCACGGCTTAACGTCCCATCCGACGGACGGCGCCCTTTCCAAGCCCATCGGTGTCCCCTACTGACCGTGGGCAGGGCGGGGAATTTTGCGGAGATAAATCTCAACGCTGACTCAGCTGGGACTCGAACCTGGGAATTACAGATTACGAGCCTGGTGCGCTACCGACTGAGCCATCCCCGCCCAAACAGGGAGTTGACAGGATATTTCGACAATCTATACCAGGGTTAATTTCTTGTTCTTTAAGACACCTGAAGGACGATTCTAATGTGAGCTACACACCTCACGAAACATTAACCATCCTCCCTCTCGAGTATCATGACGTATATGTTCTAATCATAAAGAAACTTAAATTTTTATGACAAAATTTCTTTTATCAAGATTTCTTCCTTCAGTTAAATATAATAATAGACTCAACTGAAAATGGTTTATTTTTGACGAAACTCTTTAGAATTATTCAAGAAATATCTCAAAATAACAATTAATTAAAAGCTTTCTCGTCAAACAGCTTGACTTGAATTCTTCAAATTCATAAAAATTACTGGTGTAAAAAAATAGCTTTGCGACTCAAAAAAATTACTAATCGTTTTTTATTTATAGGCCTGAAATTTAAAATATTTAATAAAAAAATAATAAATAAATACCCCCTCAAGCAGCTGCTTGCCACAGAGGTCTGACAGGAACCTGTCAAGTTGCAGGGTGGAAAAGGGATAAAACGCCGCCGTCGTCATCCTAGTGTTCATAAAGTGAAGAGACTCTGTACTGTGAAGGACGTGTTTTTCATCATGAGCATTCAGAAAATTCACGCTGATTCTGGTGACTGTACCAATTCCGAACTGGACTGTTTCTGGTTCCCCCCACTATCTTTCAACTGGAAAGAGGCTGCTACGTCAATTATTTACCCGTGGCTTCGCTGGAAGGTAATGCTCCACTTGAATTCAACGTGAAGGGAACAGACGATTACATTGATCTATCCCGCTGTCACCTGCGCCTCGTCTTGAAAATTGTGAAATCCGACGGTACACTCCCGTCGGAAGTGATCGCCCCCTGCAACCATTTCTTCCACGCCCTCTTCAATCAAGTAGACGTCTTCCTCAACGATCACCTAGTGAGTGCTTCTCACACTCTGTACCCCTACTGGGTGTACCTGGAGACTCTATTGAATTACGGTACCGATGCCACACGAAGTCAGCTCGGTACGTCACTCTGGTACCTCGACACCCCTGGTAAAATGGAACTGACCAGTCGAGAGAACGAGGGATGACATCAGCGCAAGGGGTACGTCAAGTCAACAGGTATCGAACTCATCTCGTGGATCCATGCTGACCTGTTCAATCAAGAACGTTACCTACTCAATCAGGTCGATCTGAGACTGCAATGTTAAGGCGTTTGTTAAGGTCCAAGCCCGAATTCTGTCTCGTGACAGGTGAAGCAGACCCCTCTTACAAAGTACAGATTCACGAAACTGAATTTTTCGTGCGCAAAGTCAAACCCACTTCCGGTGTCATCCTTGCACATGCGCGTGTACTGGGCTCAGAGAGTGCTAAGTACCCCCTGCGAAGAACGGATTTACGTATGTTCTCCATCGCTGCAGGTCTGACGAGTGTGAACCGTGACAATTTATTTCTTGGCCAACTTCCGGTACGTCTGGTACTGGGTATGGTGGAAAGTAAAAGTCTGAATGGATTGTACGAAAAAAATCCCTTTGGTCGTGGGGGAATTGGAACCCCCCCCCCCCCCCCCCCCCCCGACGTAAAGGTCAGCATCCTCCACGAAGTAAAGGTCAATATTCCCAGACAACCCATAGCAGAGACTTTTGGCTACCCTCCAATTAGCGACTTTGTTCCCGTTCGACGTAAGAAAAGGAAATTTGAATGGGCTTCACATTGAAGATATCTGTTTGAAGACTTCTGTAAAAAACAATGTATTTCCAAGACTTGTGTTAAAAACAATGTATTTCTAACATTTCGACTTAAACTACATCAGCCTTCACATTGACAGTGATCAGCAGTCCTACACCCCAGACTTTACGAATGGACGTTATCTCAGATGTTACCAAGGATTATTGGAAGCTGTGGACGCATGAAAATCCGATAGTGGTATTAGCTTATCGCGAAAAGCCTATGGCGAGGGTTTTACACTGTTTGGATTCCAATTGACCCCGGAGCAACATGAATGCAATCAAGTGTTTTCTTTAATAAAGAGCGGTAGTGTGAGAGTCGAATTAAAGTTTGCCAGACCACTACCCACATCAGTCACTGTGATCCTGTATGCAGAATACCAGAATCTGCTGGAAATCCCACTGGATCGTAAAATCCTGTTTGACTACAGCTCATGAATACCTATCAGTTAGAATCCATCCTCTCGATGTTACCTACAAGTCTAGGTGTGTTCCCACGTGACAGACTACCTCGCAGAATCGACCAGTCAGAAGCCTTGTTTATCTACAATACCGATCCGTCCTCCATGCCTGGAACCCACTGGTTAGCAGTTTACAAGAAAGGAATGCACGTGGATCATTTTGACCACCTGAGGACGAGTCCGGATGTCTCCATGCAAGAATACTACAGTCGACTAGGCATACGTCACGTGTTACCTTCCTTGATACCTCTGCAGGACCCCATGGGTGACACTTGTGGTGCTCACTGTCTGTATTTCCTGTTTAAAAGAGCGAGCGGTTCGACTCTTCCCACAGTACTGCATCGGATATACACGTGTCGAGTATACTTTAACGACTGTATGGTGGTACGATGGCTCTCCGAACTCCTTCAAATATTATAATTGCTGCTCCTTCACAGTGTGGAAAGACGACTTTCACTCTGAAACTCATCAAAGAAGCCGCTCAGGTGGTCGAACCCCAGCCCTAACGTGTCGTTTACTGCTATGCGGAGTGGCAACCTCCTGCCTTTGAACCCTTTAAGAAAACTGTGGAATTTTATGAAGGACTACCTGTAGATCTGGAATTTGACCCCCTCAGACATACACTTCCAGTGCTGGACGACTTGATGGAACAGTCTGTGGCCAGCGAACGCATATCTCAATTGTTTATTCGTGGAAGTCATCATAAAAATATCACGATTGTCCTGATCTTGCAAAATTGGTTTTTAAAGGGAAGACATTCGAGGACTATATCACTCAATGCTCACTATATGTTTTTATTTCGCAACTGTCGGGATGCTTCACAAATAACGCATCTGGCAAGACAAGTATTTCCACATCAATCCAAACTCCTGACCGATGCTTATAGACTAGCTACACAACCTCCCTGTGGCTATTTGTGCGTGGACCCCCATCCCAGAACGTTAGATACTGAAAGGGTCCATGCCAAGATCCTCCCTTCTGAAGAACCCGAGATACTCTACGTCCCAAATGAAAGTTAGATCTGAAGGCCCATTCCTTCAGTGTTTACCAAAACTTGGGGGAAAGCAACGTGCAGCTCTGTTGAAGCACATCTCTGACCCTCAGATGTATGCTCTATGTGAAGTGTATACTAATTTCTTAAAAGGGAATGTACCTGTCTCCCATCGAGTATTAAAGAATTTACGAAGTCACAAGACGGTCATAAGAAGTCTAGCGTCCAAACGTGCACCTGTCCGTCACAAGACGGTCATAAGAAGTCTAGCGTCC